>OZ024718.1:62093534-62693534 GCA_964016875.1 Fallopia convolvulus | reverse complement strand
AAATGATTATGAAATGGAAATTTTATACAAGAATAGGATAGAAACTAGACCTTTTGTCTATCAGACATGAAGGTAGGGTTGCTCTGCCCAATATCTCGAACCAAAATATCCAAAAACCAACCCCATGTTTCCTTTGTAACACCCTGACTTCCGACGGGGCGCTACTAAGAAATAGACCTTACTAGGTACTATTAAATAGGTTGACAACTACACTTTAGGATCTTGCAACGCGGGCACGACGAGAAAACGAAATAAAAACATCCAACCTTTCTTTTATAAAAATATAGAAAACGTAGTTATGCATGAATTCCCGAAAATCTAATTATAAATATCTAGAATCTGACGAATCATCACCAACAATAAAATCATTCGACGAAAACAGAAGACAAGTCATAATACCAACTCTAACATATTAATAAAAATAACATCCTAAAAATAACACAACTAAACTATCGTAAAAATAATCCCATCCCACTATGACACGCGCTCTTTACCGCTCCGGCCCGCCATCTGGCCTCGGTTCCTGCACGGCTCCCTGATTCATACCTGGAACTGAAAAATATTCCCCGAAGGGTCAGCGTCTAATCTACCAAGCTAGATAGAATACGGAAATTGTAGAACGTTTCGAAAACATTTCTAAAGTCAGCATACAAATCCTCAATCGCAAACATATCTCTAAAGGCCAATACCTAAATTAGTTATAATCAGTCACACAGAACCACATATGCATTCACAATCACAATCTCATAACACAACAATCCCTCCTTTTCCACAATCCGACTACCAAGGCGCTCATCACCGCGCCGAGTGCAGAGGCAGGCCCTCCCACTCCACTTCACAATCTCCCTTCTAACCCCGGGCTAAGCCTCCACTGGAGCACTTGCCAAAAACACACAGATAATACTTTTCGTTTTGAAGGGGCACGGTTTCCCTGTAACACGGGTCAAAGTAGCCAACTCTTCCTCCACGCCAGCTACGATGGGTCGTGTCGGAAACGGTACCAACACAGAGAAAACGTTCCAAAAATATCTTGCCGATAAAATACATTCAAAACCATTTACACACACAACAATTCAAGGAGTACCAAACAATTTAAAAAGGTATTCGGGACTAGTTCCCAAAATCCGCCCTACAATAACGGTATACAATCTAACAGGATAGAGAAGAACTGAGCAAGTCGAAAACGACTTACCTCAAACGAAGAAGATCTTGGACGAAAACGGAAGGATAAGAACTTGAACAAAGGTGATTCCCTAACAAATAACGGGTATATATAAAAAAAAATATTAAGCGAGTGCACTAACTCTTTAAACAAGATTAATAACTAACACCTAGTTAACCATGATCGGATCACTCACCAACTCTCACCACAGATGAACCACCATAAACCTACTAATCAGCATTAACCCATATATAAAAAAAAACACTAAATTAATCTACACTTATCACCCAAACTCTTAACCATATCCATACGTATCTAATTACACATATATACATTCTAACTATAGATTACCAATTACGTAATATACAACACATTTAACTTATCACGTTTCTAGTGGATAATTAATATAACCCATGTATAAGATCAAGGGACACTCTGCACGAACATAACTAGGCATAATTAAACGCTGCTTACATCATTCATATGGGATTAATTTAAAATTCAGTCCATCAACATATTTATCCGCCTTGAGTCTAAGCTATACATAATTAATTAGCATCCTTAACTAACAAATACCCACATATACTACTAACTATCAAGTAAGCTGTCACCTACTTATTACTAACAAAGTTTCTGCAATTTACAAACAACCCAAACGCTACACGACTATTACTACCCAACCCTTCACTAAACCGAACGAACCCAAACAGACCAAAGTTCAGCCTCCATGTACCCAAAAAGCGAACCCGGATTCGATCCCTAACTGTAAAACACAGACAGCAGCAGTCTACTACCCGGCTACCAACGCTATAGACCAAAGACTAGTCTACAACTCCCGGAATTCTATCGAACTACACCCAAACCCGCCGCCAAAACCCATCCTCTACATCGAAACTCAACCGAAACAAAACAGGGAAGAGAAAAAGGGAAGCGGCTCTTACTGGCGATCAAAACAGGCGGTGAAACTAGACCGGGCTGAATTCCGATGACGTGAAGAACGGCCTCGATCGGTACAACGACGTCGGTTTTATGGCTTTGGTCGTGGTCGATGACGGTAGAACGGGAATGAGAGGTGGCGGTGGACACAAGACTCGATCGTGTAAACTAATAGGACGAGGGTCCAATTAGGGTAGATATCTTAATATAGGATATATTAGGATTTTAATTTATTAATTTATATTTTACTAAATCTTATTTTAGTTAATATAGATAGAAAAGGGTGATTAGCTTTAGAAGAGGAGATCGGGCTTCTAGCCCCGAATTGGCTCTCGGGCCCAACTTCAAAAAGGTGAGTAGAGTAATTTGTAAACAAGGTTGGAGCCGAATTCCCAAAATGGGTTTTTGGAAATAAGGGTATTACATACTACCCCCCTTAAGGAAGTTTCGTCCCGAAACTTGATTACGAAGAAAAGATATTCGAGGTTTTCACAAACCTCTCCCCCTTAGAGAGGTTCGTCCTCGAACCAGAATCGATTGATAATGATAATCATAACCAGTATTAGCCATCCAAAACATATAGCACGTCAATAAAAAATTAAACAGTCAAACAAACAAATCAAGCAACCAAGAATCACGAGGCAAACATCGAATTTGAAAACAACACACTAATTACTAACCTTCCCCTCAAACGCCTCTACTAAACCCGGGTAGATCTCTGGATAACTCTCACTCATCCTGGACTCCGTCTCCCAAGTGGCCTCCTCGACTCCCCGTCGAGACCACTGAATCAACACCAGAGGAATCTCCTTGTTCCGCAGCTTCTTCATTCGTCGATCTAAAATCTTCAGTGATTGTTCCCGGAAAGTGTGATCTGGTTCTACCACCAAATCCTCATAATTCAGTCTGTGACTAGGATCCGGGACATACTGTCTCAGCTGTGAAACATGGAATACAGGGTGCACTCCTTCTAAAGCAGGCGGCAATGCTAGCCTGTAAGCCACCTCGCCTACTCTCTCCAGAATCTCGAATGGACCGATATATCGGGGACTCAGCTTTCCTTTCACCCCGAATCTCCTCACCCTGCGGGTAGGCGATACTCTCAACCAAACGTGGGCTCCTACCTCAAACTCCAACGGTCTACGCCTCTTGTCTGCATAGGACTTCTGGCGACTCTGAGCAACTAACATTCTCTCTCTGATTAAGGCCACTTTCCCGATCGTCTCCTCAATCATCTGTGGCCTCTCACCTATTATATCCGAGGGATCATCCCAACACAGCGGTGTCCTACACTTCCGACCATATAAGGCCTCATAAGGAGCCATCTGAATCGACGAATGCCAGCTGTTATTATAGGCAAACTCCACCAAAGCCAAGTGATCCGACCACTGACCTCCCCAGTCTAATACGCAGGACCTCAGCATGTCCTCTAGAGTCTGAATCGTCCTCTCTGTCTGACCGTCTGACTGCGGATGGTAAGCAGTCGTGAAATGTAATCTCGTCCCCAATGCCTCATGCACCTGCTGCCAATATCTAGAAGTAAAACGCCCATCTCGGTCCGACACAATCGTCTTAGGCACTCCGTGCAGTCTAACTATCTGATTAATAAATACCTCCACTAATTTGCTCACTTGCCATGTCTCCCTGATAGGCAAAAAGCGAGCAGTCTTCGTCAGTCTATCCACTACTACCCAAATGGCATCATGACCTCTGCTGAGTCTCAAACCTGTGACAAAATCCATGGAGATGTCCTCCCATTTCCATTCTGGAATAGGGAGTGCCTGGAGCATTCCTCCAGGTCTCTGGTGCTCAATCTTCACCTGCTGACAGACTTGACACTTAGCGACAAATCTCGCTACATCCGGCTTCATGCCATCCCACCAATAAAATTGTCGCAAATCCTTGTACATCTTACTCGCCCCGGGGTGGATTGAGTAAGGTGTAGCATGAGCCTCTTGCAAAATCTTCTGCCTCAACTCTGCATCTCGAGGTACACAAATCCGACCACGTAAACATAAAATACCATCTGCTCTCTCCGCAAAGTCAGGTGCCTCTCCACGGCTCAATCTCTGCCTCAGATCCTGAATCATTGGGCAATCTTCCTGCTTCTGTCTTACTTCTTCAAGTAAAGACGGCCGACATTCTAGGGCTCTCAGACTGCCCTGATAACGCTGAATTTGTACCTCAATACCGTACCTCATCAGCTCTCTTTGTAACTCTGGCTGAACTGTCAAATGAGACAACATTTGCTCTTGAGGCGTCTTCCTACTAAGGGCATCGGCGACCACATTCGCTTTCCCTGGGTGGTAAAGGATCTCAAGGTCATAGTCTTTCAATAACTCAAGCCATCTCCTCTGTCGCATATTCAACTCCCTCTGAGTGAAGATGTACTTGAGGCTCTTATGATCCGTCATTACTTTGCAGGTACTCCCATACAAGTAATGACGCCAAATCTTCAGAGCATGTACCACAGCTGCCAACTCCAAATCATGAGTAGGGTAATTCTGCTCGTTCGGCTTCAACTGTCTAGAGGCATAGGCAATCACTCTGTCCCCCTGCATCAGCACACAGCCCAGGCCTACCTTGGAGGCGTCACTGTAAATCACAAAATCCTCATTCCCCTGAGGGAGAGCAAGTATAGGAGCCGAAGTCAACCTCCTCTTCAGCTCGTCAAAACTCCGCTGACAGGCATCATTCCACTCAAAGCGAGTGGTCTTCTTAAGCAAGTTGGTAAGTGGTTGGGATATCCGGGAAAACCCTTCCACAAACCTTCTGTAATACCCTACTAATCCTAGAAAGCTCCGCACCTCCTTCACATTCTTCGGAGGTTCCCATGCCTTTACAGCTTCAATCTTTGCCTGATCCACCATAACTCCTTGGGCAGATACCACATGCCCTAAAAAGGTAACTTCAGGCAGCCAAAAATCACACTTAGACAACTTAGCAAATAACCGATGGTGTCTCAGTACTCCCAGAACTAGCCTGAGATGCTCGGCGTGCTCCTCCTTACTCCGAGAGTAGATCAGAATATCGTCGATTAATACTACTACAAATCTGTCCAAGTAGTCTATAAACACCCGGTTCATCAACTCCATAAATACAGCGGGTGCATTTGTCAGTCCGAACGGCATCACTACAAACTCATAATGTCCATATCTCGTTCGGAAAGCCGTCTTGGGAATATCCTCTTCTCGTATCCTTAGCTGGTGATATCCCGACCTCAAATCCACTTTGGAGAACACAGTAGCCCCCTGCAACTGATCCAACAAATCATCAATACGTGGCAGCGGATACTTGTTCTTGATGGTAACTCGATTCAACTCCCGATAGTCGATACACAGACGGAGAGAACCATCCTTCTTCTTCACAAACAGAACTGGAGCTCCCCATGGCGACGCACTCGGTCGTACATAACCCTTCTCCAACAGCTCCTCCAATTGTGCCTTCAGCTCCTGCATCTCCATCGGGGCCATGCGATATGGGGCTCTCGAAATCGGTCTCGTCCCCGGTTCCAACTCAATGCCGAAGTCTACCTCTCTCTGAGGAGGTAGTCCTGGAAGCTCCTCGGGAAAAACGTCCTCAAACTCGCACACTACTGGTATGTCCTGAATGTGCGGTCCCTCCTTGTCCCCCTGTAGGACATAACACCAATATCCTACACATCCATCACTGAGCAACTTGGCGGCCTTTACCATACTAATCACCGATCCGGACCCCTCCTGCTCTAACTCCTGACACACATGTCTAGTCCCATCATCTGCGGTCACTGCGACTGTACCCTTATGTGCATCCAAAACTGCTCGGTAACGTATCATCCAGTCCATCCCCAGAATCACGTCATCATCTGGCGACAACTGCATTACTATAAAATCCGCATACCAATCCCTATTCCCTATTCTAATAGGGCACTGTAAAATCTCCTTATTCCCTCTCACTTTACTGCCGTCAGGCAGCCTCACAACAAAAGACACCCCCTCAGTGCAAGTCAATCCTAGTCTAGTCATGCAAGCAGAAGACATAAAAGAATGGGTAGCACCCGTATCAAACAATATATGAACAGGTTTAGACTGTATCCAAATCATACCTGTAGCAGTCGGCGCGTGCAGAGCATCAGCCCTCCTCATCTCAAACATACGAGGTTGATTGCCCCCGGTATTACTAACTCCTGCGCCGCGTCCTCTGCCCTGACTCGGTGCCTGCTGAAACTGCTAAGGCTGACGACGAGGCATCTGGTTCATCGTTCCCGGTGAAGATCCCTGTGAAGGTGCTCCAACAGTACAGTACTACTGTAAATGGCCAGGCTTCCCACAACTGAAACAACTCGTGACTGGCTTCGGACACTGACTCCTCAAATGAGCAGTGCTTCCACAGTTGAAGCACTCTCTCTGGCCTCCCGTGGACTGACTCTGACGGCGCTGATCCTGACGACCCTGTGACTGAAACCCTGATCGTTGCGGCTGAGAAGAGCCGGGACGACTATCTCTCCTAGATTCTGTCGGGGCAGACAACTTCTGCCTCTTGCTCCCCGTGGTATGCACCTCTAGCTGACTCTGTCGGGTCGTAGCCATAGCATAAGCCAGAGCAGACTGCTGAACATCTGCCAATGTCACAAGTCGGAGACCAGACACATAAGCACGTAAATGCGGCTGCAACCTTTTCAGAAAGGTTGCAATCTTCAACTCCTCAGTAGGGGCAGCATTTGGCACCGCTGCCAACTCTTGATGAAACTTCAGAATAGTCTCAGATACTGTGATATTTTCGGGTCCAGCATCGCGAAAAGCAGCCTCCCGAGCCGCCCTCACCACCGGAGGACAATACTGATCTCGAATCTGCCTCTCAAACTCCTTGAAAGTCGCCTCAGTACGGTGATCCCTACATAACTCCCACCAGTCAAAAGCACTTTCCTGTAGCAGACTCTGTACTAAGGACACCTTCCGCTCCTCTGGTGCCTTAATGGAATCCAACGCAGATTTCACCCTCCTCAACCACTACTCTACGTCAGAACCCTAAGCTCCAACAAAATTCGGCACTCTAGTCTTCCTAAACTCCGCGAGCCACTTGTCAGGCTGAGGCTCGCGATACTGTCTCCTCGGTTCGACCACATGATCAGCTACCACTGGTCCTCTTGCATCTGGCATTGCTCCTAACTGAGCAGCCAAAATAGAATTTGGTCCTGGTGCCCTCCTCTCAGCTCCTTGTTGCCCCGCAACTGCGTTCAGATTCTGTGCAGCTCCTACACCCATCAAAGTCTGCAATAACAGCTGGATTGCAGCGTTCACCTCTAGGGCCAATCCTGCTGGTGGTACTCCTCGTCCTACTTGAGCCCCGTTTGCTGGGGGAACACCTCCAGCGACAGATGTGCTATCCTCTCGATGAACAGCAGCAACCACATCCTGACTCTCAGCAACCTCCTCCTGGTTGATATCCTGTTGTACCTCTGGCTCAACATCTACAGGGGCCTCTCCCCTACCCCTGCCACGGCCCTGGCCTCGGCCTCTACCGCGGCCTCTCCCTCGGCCTCTTCCATTGGCTTCAGCAGCTCTTGCTCTGGTTGGTGGGGCCATCTATAACAGAAGTCCCACAGTCAAAACTTAAACCTTCTACTTATTAACGTAATTCTTTCTATTCTACGTGAGGTCCTTCGGCTGATGGGGCGGAGTCGCGACGTGTCACCTACCCACTATATGCAACATGCCTACCCCAGTTAAAAAAATTTTGAAAACACCGGCCGGTTTTGGTTTTAAGTTGGACCTCGGGTACACTCGTTGGTCAGTTCCATGTGCCCTGTTGTCAACCTGGCTCTGATACCAATTTGTAACACCCCGACTTCCTACGGGGCGCTACTAAGAAATAGACCTTACTAGGTACTATTAAATAGGTTGACAACTACACTTTAGGATCTTGCAACGCGGGCACGACGAGAAAACGAAATAAAAACATCCAACCTTTCTTTTATAAAAATATAGAAAACGTAGTTATGCATGAATTCCCGAAAACCTAATTATAAATGTCCTGAATCTGACGAATCATCACCAACAATAAAATCATTCGACGAAAACAGAAGACAAGTCATAATACCAACTCTAACATATTAATAAAAATAACATCCTAAAAATAACACAACTAAACTATCGTAAAAATAATCCCATCCCACTATGACACGCGCTCTTTACCGCTCCGGTCCGCCATCTGGCCTCGGTTCCTGCACGGCTCCCTGATTCATACCTGGAACTGAAAAATATTCCCCGAAGGGTCAGCGTCTAATCTACCAAGCTAGATAGAATACGGAAATTGTAGAACGTTTCGAAAACATTTCTAAAGTCAGCATACAAATCCTCAATCGCAAACATATCTCTAAAGGCCAATACCTAAATTAGTTATAATCAGTCACACAGAACCACATATGCATTCACAATCACAATCTCATAACACAACAATCCCTCCTTTTCCACAATCCGACTACCAAGGCGCTCATCACCGCGCCGAGTGCAGAGGCAGGCCCTCCCACTCCACTTCACAATCTCCCTTCTAACCCCGGGCTAAGCCTCCACTGGAGCACTTGCCAAAAACACACATACTTTTCGTTTTGAAGGGGCACGGTTTCCCTGTCACATGGGTCAAAGTAGCCAACTCTTCCTCCACGCCAGCTACGATGGGTCGTGTCGGAAACGGTACCAACACAGAGAAAACGTTCCAAAAATATCTTGCCGATAAAATACATTCAAAACCATTTACACACACAACAATTCAAGGAGTACCAAACAATTTAAAAAGGTATTCGGGACTAGTTCCCAAAACCCACCCTACAATAACGGTATACAATCTAACAGGATAGAGAAGAACCGAGCAAGTCAAAAACGACTTACCTCAAACGAAGAAGATCTTGGACGAAAACGGAAGGATAAGAACTTGAACAAAGGTGATTCCCTAACAAATAACGGGTATATATAAAAAAAATATTAAGCGAGTGCACTAACTCTTTAAACAAGATTAATAACTAACACCTAGTTAACCATGATCGGATCACTCACCAACTCTCACCACAGATGAACCACCATAAACCTACTAATCAGCATTAACCCATATAAAAAAAAACACTAAATTAATCTACACTTATCACCCAAACTCTTAACCATATCCATACGTATCTAATTACACATATATACATTCTAACTATAGATTACCAATTACGTAATATACAACACATTTAACTTATCACGTTTCTAGTGGATAATTAATATAACCCATGTATAAGATCAAGGGACACTCTGCACGAACATAACTAGGCATAATTAAACGCTGCTTACATCATTCATATGGGATTAATTTAAAATTCAGTCCATCAACATATTTATCCGCCTTGAGTCTAAGCTATACATAATTAATTAGCATCCTTAACTAACAAATACCCACATATACTACTAACTATCAAGTAAGCTGTCACCTACTTATTACTAACAAAGTTTCTGCAATTTACAAACAACCCAAACGCTGCACGACTATTACTACCCAACCCTTCACTAAACCGAACGAACCCAAACAGACCAAAGTTCAGCCTCCATGTACCCAAAAAGCGAACCCGGATTCGATCCCTAACTGTAAAACACAGACAGCAGCAGTCTACTACCCGGCTACCAACGCTATAGACCAAAGACTAGTCTACAACTCCCGGAATTCTATCGAACTACACCCAAACCCGCCGCCAAAACCCATCCTCTACATCGAAACTCAACCGAAACAAAACAAGGAAGAGAAAAAGGGAAGCGGCTCTTACTGGCGATCAAAACAGGCGGTGAAACTAGACCGGGCTGAATTCCGATGACGTGAAGAACGACCTCGATCGGTACAACGACATCGGTTTTATGGCTTTGGTCGTGGTCGATGACGGTAGAACGGGAATGAGAGGTGGCGGTGGACACAAGACTCGATCGTGTAAACTAATAAGACGAGGGTCCAATTAGGGTAGATCTCTTAATATAGGATATATTAGGATTTTAATTTATTAATTTATATTTTACTAAATCTTATTTTAGTTAATATAGATAGAAAAGGGTGATTAGCTTTAGAAGAGGAGATCGGGCTTCTAGCCCCGAATTGGCTCTCGGGCCCAACTTCAAAAAGGTGAGTAGAGTAATTTGTAAACAAGGTTGGAGCCGAATTCCCAAAATGGGTTTTTGGAAATAAGGGTATTACATCCTTTCTCTCTGCCTCAACAACAGCATAAGCAATGGGATATATATTCTCATTTCCATCCTTACCAACTACAACTAAGACTTGACCAGTGTAAGCACCCTTTAGATGACAACCATCCAGCCCTATTATTGGTCTACAACCCATCAAGAACCCTTGCTTGCAAGCCTAAAAACAAACATACAATCTTTGAAATAGGGGCTTCTCAGGGTTATCTAGGCACACCTTCACATAACTTGAGGTTCCTGGATTCCATTTCCTAAGGGTGGCTGCATAATCCCAAACCCTACCATATTGTACTCTAGCATCACCTTGTGTCATCAACATAGCCCTCTTCCTAGCCTTCCATGCCTGGGTATAAGTGATGTTAATACAATGGTCCCTTTTCACAGCATTCATAAACCCTTCTAGCTTCCACTGTGGATCATCTCTATAAAACTCCAAGTATTTTCTGCTAGCCACACTGATGTCAACTTACTATTCTCATGTTGCCAACCACAATCATGTTTTCCAACCAAGGTCTTTAATTGAAAAGACCCATCAGACCCCATTTTCCTAGCACAAGCCTTAAATCCACACTTCACCTTCTTGCAAACACACTTTTTTCTAGAGTGTTTCATCAAACAATCACATTTCAGTTTACAATAAGCAGAAACTTTGGACTTGTCATTGTGCAGATAATAATAATCACCACCATTTTCTATGGAAAACTGCCTTAAAGCCTTTCTAAATATGTCATTAGAGCCAAATAGCATGCCAACTTTAAGACTTATTTTCTTTTTAAAGTCTACAAGAGGGTTAAATTCAGGATACCTGACTTGTCTCTCACCATCAGACCCACTAACACTCCTTAATTCATCAGAATCATCTAATGGTTTCTCATCATCCACATAAGCTTCTCCTTCATTATCTGCTTCTAGATTAGCTCCCTAGTCTCTAAACTTACCAACATCTTGATCAATATTTGTCTCAAACAAATCATCATCTTCATCTTCACTTTCTCTGAACTGGAAATCTTCCTCTGAGGTTGAAGACTCTGACCCTAATATATCATCATCATCCTCACTAGTTGAACCATCTGAATCTTCTTCATCTTCTTTTGTGTGAGCATTTGTTGGATCTAGGAATTCGGCTGCATGAGTTTGGTGGCTATGTGAAGCTGTCTTCTGTGGTAAGGCCCTGGTAGGTGGTAAATCCCTAGTTGATATGGATTGAGGTATAGGTTGAGAAGTTGGGCCTTGGGATCTTGACTGAGAAATGGGCTGAGAATTTGGGCCTTGGGGTCTTAATGTAAATGGGCTAGCCTCATTACTCTGAACTACATACACATGGACCACTCTATCAGACCCAACACATTCCACCATTTTCAGTACATCACTATCTCCATTAATACATGTCAAACCATTTTGTATGGTTAGTCCCGGTTGTGAGAACCACAACTCCTCTATATTCTGCAATCCAACTTCATCCCTTATTACAGCTTCCATAACAACTTTTGATAGCATATCTGGATCAACATCTCTATCATAGTGGACCTTTCCTCTCTTATAACATAAATCACCTACCTTGGACTTATAAAACTGACCCCCATACATATATCTCACGTCTATATTCATATCTGCCAAGATAAATCAATAAATGCATGTAACTTAAATCTGTATTGTACATATGCAATAGAGACAAACAACTACCTAAGGCATGGGTACTAAAGATGCCATATTATGCAGTTCACATGTCTAACGTCTGTCATATTAGAGATTCTTTCTACCTTTAAAAAACCATTTTCAGTCCCTCTCAAGCATTAAATAAAGGAAACAAACAACAGTAGGCCATTAAAGTATCCATATCTGTCCATAAAAGAAGAGTACATAACCAAATATACAATCACACAAAAACCCATGACAAAGAAACACCAAATCGAAGCAATTTAGTTCTCAGTACTCACCTTCCTTCAACAGTGGATCTAGGGCATCGATTTCGACCACTGTCTTCTTCAATTAGATGTCGTCGTTGATTAGATTTCGCTCGCCACTCTCTTCGACCACTGTCGTCGTTGATCTAGGGCATCGAGTTTGGTTCCAGAAATCGATCGCCAATGTCTTCGCTTTACACGAGAGAGAGAGAGAGAGACTTCAATTTGGGGTTTGAGGGTGGTGGGGTAGTATTTGGGTTTTATTTGGGTTTTAAGCAATTTTAAGAAAAAAGGGAAATTGGTTTAAAAGCTTCCACATAAACGCGCAGGCACGCGCGCGTTCACCTTCACTTAACGGGAAATTGGGTATGGGTGGGCATTTATTGACGGAGACTGTAATTCGGGTGGTTTTCGACAATTTCCAATATAGCGGGTCGTTTAGCGTAATATGCCCTATTATACGGGTGGTTTTCGGTCAATCCCTCTATTAGGAAAGTTAACTAGCACAATTGGTAAAGGAGTGAGTGTAGGAGAAAAAGGTCATGGGTTCAATTCCCCCGAACCCCTTGTTTCCTTTATATTTCTCCCCTTTTTATTGTTTTATGAGCTTGCTAGTTAAATTTCCATTGGGTTATAAATTGATTAATTCAGTCTTTAATAAATTTATAAACCCAAATAATTATTTTAACACCATTTTATCGGCTTTTTATTTTAAGGTTGGGATTTTGAGTGAAAAAGAAATATTAGGACTTATTTTATTTAATAAATAATTAAATATTAAGAAAATAAAATTTATTTATTTAACGGAATTAGCGGCTATTACAAAATAATAGTCAAATTAATTAAATAAATATATGAAGTTAATATTTTAACGTATTAATAAATAATATCCGAAATCAACCTAAAATAAAAACTTAAGATGTGTATATTATTATTATATTATAAATAATATAGTTAGATAAATAAAAATAGAAAATATAAAAAGTAGTAGCTTTTAAAGAAAGAAATGAAGATGTGGGTTATGTGAATAAAGTAAAAATGGGTTTTAAAATGAGGTGGATGAGTTAGAAAATTGATTTAGAGGGGTTAAAATCTCAAAAGTGAGATGTGGGTTGTGAATGGTCTAAGGTTGGTGTACTACTTCTTCTATTGTTTATTAGTTTTTAGATGAAATCGCATTGAACTTATCTCGCATGCGTACATGGTTGAACATCCCTCATTGAGATTGAACACATTTTAATTGTTCATGAAAAAAATTCTACATTGTAAAGGGATAGTAGAGCAATGTTTATAATATCTTTTTACCTTATTCAATGAATTCAAGTTCTCTAAACTTTTCCTAAAAGATTCCATTTGCTCAGATGCTCTAGGGTAATCTTTTTCTTGTTGAGAGGTCCCTTAAATTCCTTTAATTGTGCGATTCAAGGGGATGCCTATTCAATATTGGTGAAATATTTTTAACCATTTAGCCTAATTCAAAGACCCCAAGCATAAAAGATAGGATTTGAGTGATCATAATTTAGTGAAAATACACGAGTTCATCAAGAAGATGCATATTTACATATTTAAATATGATAAACCATGAAAAGCTATAAGTTATATAGGCAAATCAAAGAATATTTCCAGGGGTGCAACAAATCCACAATTATGAGTAGCATATTTACATCTTTTTTGCCTTCTTGACACCAAACTCACCTTCACCTTTAGCGAGGCAAATAATATCCCAAAAAGTAAAATGCATTTTTTGAGTTTTACGGGTACCACCCAAAATAAAACTTATCTCACTCGATTAAGGCTCCATTTGGCATTCTCCATCTAGCTAGAATAAGCTAGTGGAAAAGCTCTCCCTTTGGGGTAGGACGGTACAAAAAGGTGCGGAATTAAACTCCATCTCCTCCATTAAGCTTGTAATTGCGCTGGTGCCAAACGGTGCCAAGGCTCCCTTCAGCATTCTCCATCTAGCTAGAACAAGCTAGTGGAAAAGGTCTCCCCTTGGGGGTATGAGGGTACAAAAAGGAGCGGAATTAAGCTCCATCTCCTCCATTAAGCTTGTAATTCTGCTGGTGCCAAACGGTGCCAAGGCTTCGTTTGGCATTCTCCATCTAGCTAGAAAAAGCTAGTGGAAAAGCTCTCTCCTTGGGGGTATGAGGGTACAAAAAGAAATAGGTGAATAGTGAAATTCAGCTCCATCTCCTCCATTAAGCAGGCAATTCCGTTGGTGCCAAACGGTGCCTAAGTGTTGCAAGCGTACTAGTCGAGAGAGTATGTCATGAATGTAATAAGTGAGGGCTTTTGTATAATTTTGTGAAAGTTAGGGGTAAAATCTGTAATTTTGTGTGGATTGCAAGACTTAAGTCTGGGTTGTAACAGAATGGGGGATCATCGATGAATGAACTGAATTTCTTTCTCTCCTGAATTCTCTTCTTTCCCAATTCTACTTTCTTTCTAATTCTTCTTCTACAATTCTTGTTCTTTGTCATTGAGATCGTGAAAAATTTGGTATCAAAGCTGGGACCGGCCTTCCGACACGATGCCCGACACCAGAACGTAAGAGGCAAGGAGAAGCCTAGTTCTCTGCAAGGGGTCGTGTGGTACCGGCACCAGGACGTAAGAGGAAAGGAAAAGCCCAATCCTCTGTTAGGTATCCGTCGAAACGCCGGGTCAACGTCTCGGAAGGTATTATGATGTGCCACCGAGATGTCGACACTTAAAGACGGTGTCATGTTACAGGGAATTCCTTATGGAGAATTCCCACATTGGAAAGTCATGACTTCCAATGTGTGATATATAAGTGGGGGTTCCCCACCCCTATTGGCTAGCTTTTAGGGGTGGTTCTTCCCCTACTTAGATATCTTCTAACACGAACGGAACGCGATTCAAAGCCTTGGAAAATCAAATCTAACAACTTCAACAATTTGCTGAAACCATGAGGCAATTTATCGAGGAGTCCTGATCGAAAGAGGAGAAATACTGGAAATCGATTGAGGATTTTAAGGAGGATACAAAAAGACAACATCAGAGTCTGAAAGAGGATCTTGCAGCGATGATAAGTGATTTGGTGTCAAACAAGCAATCGCCCGCGCCGACAAACCATTACTCAACAACTCCAAAAGCTCGTTCTTTGAGTCCATCGATGCGAGTTTCTAGTGCCAGCGGGAAGGAGAAGGGTGTGCTTGCTTCGGAAGGAGATCCAGTTCCTAGAGATAAGAGAAAGGAATATGGATTCGGTAGGATTCCAACTCCAAGATCTTCTGGTTCGAATGATCACAATTCAGCTTGGGGTCAAGATTTTCGAGGTAATCGATATCCTAAAATTGATTTTCCTATGTTTGATGGAAGTAAGCCTCGTAGTTGGCTTAGAAAGTGTGAAAAGTACCTTGCATTTTTTGCCATTCAAGAAGCCCAAGGGTAGAATTTGCCGCCATGTATGTAAATGGAAGGGCAGATACTTGGTTGCAGGGTTTTGTGATGCAAAAGAAAGATGTTGGTTGGTCTGAGTTTAAAGAAGTTGTTTGTAGTCGATTAGGAGAAAAGCAAGGTTCAAAAATAGTGGAGGAATTTAATAAGCTAGAGTAGAAAGGAGAATTAGAGGAATATAATGAGAAGTTTGAGGAATTGAGACCATGTATGCTTGCATTGGATCCTCACTTGCCAGAAACATATTTCGTTTCTAGTTATGTGAGTGGATTAAAAGAAGAAATTAAATCTTTGGTGAAATTGTGTCGACCTGATTCTTTGGCGAAGGTGTATGAGCAAGCTATACTTCATAATGATGTTGTGCAAGCAATTATGAAGATTAGTAAGCCAGGTTGGAAGGCTAGTTTGTCATCATTAAATTTCAGGAATGCTAATTTTGATACTAAGCAGGGGTCAAAGTCTTAAAGTGCATTCTCTGTTGGTTCATCTTCCAGGGGTGTTAGCAGGAATGTCATGGGTGATGGACAGATGCAAATGGGGGAGAGGGAAATGAGACGTGCAACTGGTCTTTGTTATAAATGCGGCGAAAAATATTTTGTTGGACATAAATGTAAGGTGCAAACCTTGCATAGCCTATTAGTAGAAAATATTGAAGGTGTGCAACCTGAGGAGTATAATGAGATAGATGCATCTGTGGAGGAATCTGACAGACATGAAAATGTAGAAGAACAGGAGGTATATGTCCATGCTTTGATGGGAAGCAGTCCATTGACTACCATAAAGATCAGAGGTGTTGCAAGACAACATGGAATGACTATTTTGATTGGCAGTGGGGCGACACACAGTTTCCTTGATCCAAGAGTGGCAGTAGAAGCTGGGTTTGATCTTCAAGAAGTCAGTATTATGGAAGTTGCAATTGCCAACTGACAGAAAATGTTCAATCATCAGGCTTGTGTTAATTTTGTTTGGGAAATCCAGGGTAGCAAGTTTGTCTTTACTCCAAGAATTTTTAAGCTCGGTGGATGTGATATGGTGCTTGGTGGAGACTGGTTAAGAGAATTCAGTCCGGTTTTATTTGATTTCAAACAACTCAAAATCTCATTTATGAAAGATGGAAGCCAATTAGAGATTAATGGTGTTAAAGAAGAGGGTGCACTGAAAGCCATGAAAGGGACCAAGCTGTAGAAGTTGTTTAAGAAGGGAGTACCTATGCTAGTAACTCAAATTGCTCAGTTATTTTCCTTAAAGGTGACTAATGAACAATCTCCTCAGGAAGTTCAAAACTTGTTGTTGCAATTTGAGAATGTTTTCATGGAGCCAAAAGGTCTTCCTCCAGTTAGGGGACATGAACATTCTATTCCATTAAAACCAGGAAGTTTACCAGTCTGCACAAGACCATACAGATATCCTCATTTCCAGAAAAACAAAATTGAAAAGCAAGTGCAAGAGATGTTGCAAACTTCTATAATTCGTCCAAGTCAAAGTCCTTTTGCTTCTCCCACTATTGTAGTGAAGAAAAAAGATGGATCTTGGCAGTTTTGTGTGGATTACAGGCAATTGAATGATATCACTATTAAGGACAAATTTCCTATTCCTCATATTGAGGATTTATTAGACGAGTTATATGGTGCTAGGATATTTTCAAAGTTGGACTTAAGAGCCGGATATCATCAGGTATGTATGGCTGAGAATGATATTCATAAGACTGCGTTCAGAACTCATCACGGTCATTATGAATTCTGCGTGATGCCATTTGGGTTAACAAATGCACCGACTACATTTCAAGCTTTGATGAATGACTTGTTTGCTCTGTACTTGAGAAAGTTTGTTTTGGTCTTTTTTGACGATATATTAGTGTACAATGGTTCGGTAGAGCAGCATGTGGTGCATCTTGAGAAAGTATTGTTGACTATGAGGAAGCACAAACTGTTTGCAAAGCGGAGTAAGTGTGCTTTTGTTCAGCAATCAGTGGAATACTTAGGTCACTAGATTTCAGGTGATGGTGTTGCAACTGATCCAACTAAAATTTCTGTTATGGAGTCATGGCCAATTCCTAAAACTGTCAAAAGTTTGAGGGGTTTTTTGGGTTTGACAGGTTACTATAGGATATTTATTAAAGGTTATGGAGCCATAGGAAAACCATTAACTAATTTGTTAAAGAAGAATGAGTTTCAATGGTCTGTTGTAGCTGAGCAAGCATTTTTTCAGCTTAAGAAATTGATGACAACAACCCCACTATTAAAGTTGCCTGATTTTGACTCTCCTTTCGTCCTGGAAACCGATGTTTGTGAGGTGGGTATTGGCGCTGTTTTGATGCAACAGAATATGCCAATTGCATTTTTGAGTCAAGCATTACAAGCAGCACAGTTGAGAATGTCGACATATGAAAAAGAATTGTTAGCTATATTGATTGTTGAAAACAAATGGAGGCATTATCTTGACCCTAACCATTTCTATATTCAAACATATCATCGATCTTTGCGTCATTTGTTAGATCAGAAACTAACAACTCACTTGCAAAAGAAGGCTATCCGGAAGCTTTTGGGTTTATCATACTCTATTACTTATAAGAAGGGGAGTGATAATAGCGTGGCAAATGCTTTGTCAGGGAGAGATGAATTATGTGCTATATCTGGGGTGCAACCAAAATGGACGTTGGAAATTTTGGATACTAAGAAGGATTCAGTGGCTTTAGAGTTGTTGGCCTCAGCAGCTCTTAACTTTTCTTCACATTATGCTGTTTCTAATGGAATATTGAAGTACAAAGGGAGGTTGTATGTGGGAAGTGATGTGGGATTGCAACAAAAGTTGATTGTTGCACTGCATGACAGCCCTGTGGGTGGACATTCTGGTATGACAGCAACTTATCAAAGGCTCAAGCAAGTGTTTTATTGGCCAGGGATGAAAGGCATGGTCAATCTATTTGTTCAACAATGTGATGTGTGTCAAAGAAATAAGATTGAGCATATTCATAGTCCAGGTTTGTTACAGCCTCTAACCATTCTTGAGACTCCATGGAGTCATATTTTTATAGATTTCATAGAAGAGTTGCCAAAATCTGTTGGAAAGGATGTTATTATGGTGGTAGTAGACAGATTAACCAAATTTGCTCATTTTGTGCCTTTGACTCATCCTTTTACTGCAACCAAAGTTGCCATGGAATTTATGAACACGGTTTTTAAGCTTCATGGTATACCAACCAGTATTGTGTCCGATAGGGACAAAATATTCATAAGCCATTTTTGGAAGGAATTATTTGGTGCTTTGGGAACAAAGTTGCATATGTCAACTTCTTATCATCCCTAGTCAGACGATCAAAAAGAACGCGTCAACCAATGTCTAGAGGCTTATTTGCGAGGTATGGTGGGTGATAAGCCTAAGAGTTGGAGCAGATGGTTGTCCCTAGCAGAGTGGTGGTACAACTCTAGCTATCACAGCTCCTTGAAACTTACTCCTTTTCAAGCTCTCTATGGTTACCCCCCTCCTCAATTAATTGTGGATGCTACAACTATAACTACAACTTCGGTGGATGATTAGTTGAAAGAGAGAGAACTAACGTTAGCTCAGTAGAAAGAAAATTTGAGACAAGCACAAAACAGGATGAAACAATTTGCTGATAAAAAGCAAACTGATAGAGTCTTCGATGTGGGTGACATGGTTTATCTGAAACTTCAGCCATACAGGAAGGCTTCAGTAGCTATCAGAAGGAATTTGAAGTTGGCTTCTAAATTTTATGGTCCTTTTGTTGTTATAGCTAAAGTTGGATCAGTGGCATATAAGTTGAAGTTACCGGTCGGGGCAAAGATTCACCTGGTGTTTCATGTCTCTCAATTGAAGAAGAGAATTGGTCCTATGGCTGTTATTTCTCCAACATTACCTCTTATTAATAAAGAAGGTACCAATTTGCTCTATCCAAAGGCTATCTTGCACACAAGAGTCTCTTACAATGTTGTAGGGGAACCTTCTACTGAGTGGTTAATCCACTGAAAAAATTTCGACATTTCAGAGGCCACATGGGAGAGTGTTGGACATACGCTGAGTCAATTTCCTACCCTTTATAACATTAAGCCTTGAGGACAAGGCTTCTTAAGCGGGAGGCAATGTCATGAATGTAATAAGTGAGGGCTTTTGTGTAATTTGTGAAAGTTAGGGGTCAAATCTATAATTCTGTGTGGATTGCTAGACTTAAGTCTGGGTTGTAACAGAATGGGGGATCATCGATGAATGAACTGAATTTCTTTCTCTCTTGAATTCTCTTCTTTCCCAATTCTACTTTCTTTCTAATTCTTCTTCTACAATTCTTGTTCTTTGTCACTAAGATCGTGACAGAGTAATAGTACTGAATCACATGCATTGGAATTGACGAGAGTACCGAAATTATCAAAGTAATATACCTATTGGCTTTTAACTTTTTAAGCATATATTTACCTTTCATCTCGCCAACTCATAATTAGCACGCTAGGAGTCTCATAGAGAGTGATCTTATTAATTCGAGTATGCAAAATGGTCATACCCAAATATTTATCCCAAATATCTCGTGCTAGGAAAGCCAATTTTAATATTAATACTAATTTGGATAATGAAGTCCCTTTTACTGAATTGAGTTTTGTAATCACCTTTGCTCTTCTAGTAACACTCCCCTAAGTGAATTAATTCGATTGTGTATTTTTTTGTTTTGATAAATCGATTGTGTATTTATTGAACAAGATTGTGATTTTGGAATATAAAAGAATAATTTTTTAATTAATTGCATGGGAATTCATTGACACACAAATTATAAATTGACATGTTTATTTTATTTTTTTTCTTTTATTTTTACTCTTTATCTTTCGTTGAATAAATTGTCATTTATTGTCATTTTTTCTTCTTTATAAGTTCTATAGATAGATAGATTTTTTAAAATAATAGATAGATTTTTTCTTCTTTGTAGTTAATAGTCATATACCTATTCGATTTTAACTTTTTTAAGCATACATTTACCTTTCATCTTGCCAACTTATAATTAACACGCTAGAGTCTCATAGAGAGTGATCTTATTGATTCGAGTATGCAAAATGGTCATATCCAAATATTGATTCCAAATATCTCGTACTAGGAAAGTCAATTTTAATATTAACTAGAGTTCTAACCCCCTCCAAAACAAAGTTTGTATTTTATGTTTATATAATCGATTTTTCTAACCTATGTCCTAAGGGCATAGGTTAAGGCTCTAATTATCTAACCTACATGTAAATTTGTATTTTTTTACATTCAATGCTTTGAATTTAAAGCATTCAATTGCCTCATATAGACTTAACTAGTGATGATGCCCGTGCATACGCACGAGGCTATTTTTTTGTACAGATATATTAAGATATTTTATATTTTTAATTATACCATTTTCATGCTCGTATATTTATCTTAATTTATTTATAAAAATTTTAAATGCGTTTAATGATGCAAAAATATTTAAAAAGTAAGCATTTAACCGTCTTACATTCTTCTTAGATTAAAATTAATAATGTAAACCGAGATTATATGGTTTCATTGTTAATGTTTGAATATATGGCTATTTTCATAATATGTGCTTAATGTAATTTTTTGAAACTATTGTCCCATATAATAATTAAATTATCTCACTCATAATTCTTCTCAAGTACTATAAACCATGTAATTGCAATTAACATACATAAATATATATATATATAACAAATTCTAAACAGTTTAGGTTTTTTTTCTTTTTCTTTCAAGGTTTTTTTCTTTTTCATTTGGATAAATAGAGTAACATAATCCCATTAATATATTTTGGTTCTTATTTGTCAATAGAGTAGCATTGCATTTTGTACGTTGAAAATTTCTCATAATATATCTTCTTATCAGTGAGAAAATTATACAATAAATTAATTAAACCAAAATAAGTATTTTCTCCTTTCACAAATATAATTTACCCCGAATTTGATAAATTTGAAAATGTGTAACATTTTTCATATTGTTTCCTTAAGTTTGAATTGCTATCGTCATTAGTTACCTAATATAAACATTTGCAACATATATCCTCTGGTTTATAAAAACTTCAACCTAATCTTATTTTTCACTTGATTATCTTTCACATTGCTTCCTTATTCTTTTATTATATTTTAGAGGTTAAAACCATTTACAAATTACTAAAAACAGTGCATGAATTACGTACGACCAAGGATGGAGCTTAAAACATTTTCCAACAAATATATGCACGATATATATGATAAAGTAATTCACACCTTATGCAATAAAACATACATATGGTTATTATCTTGGTGTATTGGCCAACAAAGATACTGGTTCAAACTAAATATCGTCATCAATGCCATTTAGGAATAGTATGGAAAAGAGGTTGGACATTGTAGAGGATGTAGTACATGTTTGAGTTTTGAGTTGTTGTTCGTCTTGTGTACCTCAAATTATGATGCTACTTAGAGTTTTTTCTTTGTTCTTCTAAGGATCCTCCGAGATCCCTTTTTTTTAATTTCACTAACTAAAGAGGGTTTGAGGGGGAATGAGTTAAATTTTTTTTATAGGATTTTAAAAATAGGCGTTAGATTTGAGTGTAATTGTTGTACGAAATTTTAATTATTCAAATCTTAACTTTCTTTGATTTATTATGAAATGCAAACATCATAAACATTGAGTTAAAGAAATATTTTTGATTTAATATGAATGAAAACATAATATATACAAAAATGTCTCTCAATTGTCATGGATTTTTCTTCATTTTAAGCTTCTTATCTTATATAACAAAATGGATTTATTTTGCAAATGGGAAAATTATACTTAACTTTAAAATTATGGTAGCAAATGTTTATATGAAAAAATGTCTATAAAATGATACCATATCGATTTGAATAGTAATTTTATGATTTGTACACAATCACCATAACCATCGAATTAGAAAAAAAAACCTTTGCTTTATATGAAATGAAAAATATACACAAAATATTTCTTAATTATGATAAGGCTTTGATTGCTAAATTTTTTTACGATGATAATAAGATAAAATATACATGTTGGGAAATAACTTACAAATAGAGAAACTAATAAGTAGATAGATAAATGTCATTGAAGAATTAAAATGAACTAAAAAATAGTACACTAAAAAGATTTGAACCAATGACCTATGAGTTGATGGGAAAACACTTTCACCACTAAGCTACACATAATTTTTTGACTTGTTTTTGCTAATAGTAATTATATAGGGATTATTATTAGCATAGTTAATGAGAGCAATAAATGGTGGCAAAACCCAATCTTATATGTATACTAGAAGGCTATGCCCGTGCTTTCGCACGGGTTAATAGTCTTGCTTATAATCTTCTTATGTGTTTACGTTTTGGTTGTATCGGATATTATGTTTCAACAATATTTTATCATTCCCTTGCATGATTTTAGGAGTAAATAATAGGTTGAGAAAATAAAACAAAGTAGAGAAATGCTACTCCCTTCGATCTTTAAAAAATGTTGTTCAAGCCTTTAGAATTGGATCTAAATTAGGTGACATGCATTGTTTCAAGTTCTTCTCTACATTGATTATTTTGTCATTAGAAACCTTTCCCCCTCCTTTCTAGAACTTTAGTGTTTCTTGTTTTGCCTTTGAAATTTTAATTTTGATATGTTAATAAAGCAAGAAGAATGTGAAAGATAAGAAAGGGTGGCAGTAATTATTGCCATTCACATGCATATGGGCAATTACTGAATGTTTTAAATAGTATATATTCATGTGATTGAGTTTTGTCTGGTAATTAAATGTTTCTTAATAAAAGAGTCTTTTTGTTTAACGACACTCTTTAAGAATCGGAGGGATTATATTATAAATTTGAGATTTTGTAGAATTTTCAGGAAAATGTTTACCCTTCATTCATAAGCTAGAAATCAACATGCTTTGACCTATTGGTAATATTTCATATGACATGTGAATATTAACAGTGTAGGAATTAAGGATGAATATTATAAAATAGCCTAACTTAACAATTAGAAATTGGCTTAAAACATATACAGCCCCCTGTACTTGTGCAAATTTGTCAGATAGACACCCCACCTTTGGTTTGGACCTATTGAACACTTAAACTTAACAATTTGGACCTATTAAACACCTGGTCGTTGACAATCTCGTTGAGTGTAACACACGCATGCTGACATATTCCAATTTTTTGTCCAGATGTGTGCCACATAAGCTTATTTTGCCACATAAGATGTCATATAAGCCCAATCTTTAACACCATTAAATTAATAAAATCAGAAAATATAAAAAAAATACAAAAAGAAAAAAAAATTGCACAAGTACAGGGGGTTGTATATGTGCGTTTGACTTACACGTACTTCGTCACGTCAGCTATCAGGTGTTTAATAGGTCCAAATTGTTAAGTTTAAGTGCTCAATAGGTCCAAACCAAAGGTGGGGTGTCTATCTGACAAATTTGCACAAGTACAGGGGGCTGTATATGTTTTAGGCCATTAGAAATTTAATTTCATTTAAAGCAATATCATCAAAAGTAGTGACTTGAAAGGCGTAACGAATAAGCCCTTCAAGCTACATTCAACCTTATTAAGAACAAAATTGTCTTCAAGTTGAACCATATTAGCCACTAAATGTGTTAATTTGCCACTTTAGATTCCTAATTAAATAAGCTTCAACGTTTTTTTGTATGTGTGAAGTTGAATTTTTTTTTCATTTGATTTAAGAAGAAAGAAAAATATATAGAGATATCACTTTGGATTCCTAATTAACTGCTTTTGACGTTTTTTAATTAAGAAGAAGTGAAAAGATAAGGATGTCATTAAGACTACTCACAATGGTGATCCAATCTCTTGGGTTTTTATCCCCTCAACTATCTTTTTTTTATTATTTTTAAAACGTACTTTATTTTTCTAGTGGAGCCCCTTCTTATTATCTCACTGCTCACCTCTCTTGTTCGGGTTTTAATTTTCAAGTTCGGTCTTCAAATTCAAAACGCATAGCACTGTCTTCTATGTAAATGCTACTGTTGGGAAAAGCTTAAATATTTTTTTATAGTTAAAAGCCAGCGTTGTGGATGGTCTAATAGTGAAAGATAAAGAGAATAATTAAAGAGTAAGATTATAAGAAATTCAAATATTAAATGTGATAATTTACTATTTTTGTTATAAATGTAGATTACTATGCGATTTTAATAAAAAAGTTGAGTACTATAATATATATGAATATTTTTTTATTAATCAAAATGAGGCATATTAAAAAAGGTAGAGACTATATGATAAACTATATAAAAATGAGACATGATAATTTTTTCAATGACATTATGAATTTATTTGATGCTTTTTAAATATATTCCACGATCTAATTGAACTATTGATCTCTGCACTTATTTTTAATTCCTACTAATTTTTTTTAGTGTGCACATTTTCTACTTAAGATTATGAAACCTATTAATATCTACTAATAATTTATTTTGATTTCATAAAATGATTAATTTATTAATTTTTATTATATTTTTTTATAAAAGGTTTTCTAAATATAAAAATATAGGCATGATATTATAGTGGAAGATCAAGAGGCTAAGGTCAAGTATGTATGATGTATTTTGTATGCTATTAAGTAAATATTATGTGTGGAAGACCAAGATACTAAGATTAAATATGTATGATGCATGATGTATGATAATAAGTAAATATTATGTGTGAAAACCCATGATGCAAAGATCAATTATATATGATTGATATATGATATTAAGTAAATATTATGTGTGAAAGATCAAGAAGCTAAGGTAGAATATGCAAGATATGTAACTAAATAAGTCTATAGGGGCAATTGAATGCTTTAAATTCAAAGCATTGAATGTAAAAAATACAAATTTACATGTAGGTTAGATAAGATAAGATATCATACATATCTTAAATGGCAAAATACATCAATAGACACCCGAACTTGTAACTTTTTTTCAATTAGCCCCCCGTACTATGAAAGTTTCAAAGAAACACCTGAACTTTACTATTTTTGTTCAACCAAACACACCTCATTTTCGTGAGATTGACGCGCGCTTATGTGGCATTAAAATTTGCCATCTAAGAACCACATCATCCAATTTTGTTACACATAAGCGCCAGATAAGCCTAGATTTTTTGCCACTTAAGAACCAACTAGATATTTTTATTAGTTTTATTGAATTTTAATAAAAAAATGTAAATATTTTTTTCTTTTTGCTTTTTTAGGTCTACTTCTTCCTCGTTCAACTGATTCTTCATCCTCTGCAAATCCTTCACCTTCGTTCAACTGATAAACAGCCCTAGGAATGAACCAGATTGAGAATCGAGACGGAACGACGGCGTATCTTCTCTGCCTCGTCGAAGTCTACAAATTCATTCAACTGATAAATAGCCCTAGGAAAGAACCAGATCTAGATCTGGAACCAGATCCAAATCCAGAGCCATGCTCGCTCAACTGGTCGGGGGTCAGCTTCGCCATGGCTTCATCATTGGGGACCAAAACGGTGAAGTCCTTGACCAGAGCTTCGGGTCCTGGAGTCGGCATCATAGTGCAGAGCTTCGCCGTGGAAGCGGCCGTGGGGACGGTCGGGTCCTGGAGCCGGCGACGGAGCGAGGGAGGGGCCAGTATGGTTACAACTTAAATACTCTACATTATCCTCTTAACCTTCCACACATAATATTTACTTAATATTATACATCAAGCATAGATTAATTATTTAGAAAACCTATATTTTTATAGGTTTTCTAAATAATTGAATGTGAATTTTAAATGCATGTGATAACTTATATGTAAAGATATACAACTTCAAAAGTTTCATTGATGGAATATAATATTTGAAAAAACTAAATACCTAAACATAAACATGTAAAAAAGAATTTAAATAGAATTATCAACCCGTGCAAATGCACGAGCATATACTTCTAGTATAGATATAGATTTAATAAAATTAAATTATTTCATATAATAATAACCATTAATCCAATTAATTTCAATATTTAAGGTCAATTATGGTTACAAATTTTCAACTTTTTATTTATTTTGATAGAATTATTCAAGGTCAAGTATGGTTACAACTTTTTAACTTCTTTTTAAAATTCGTTTTTGATAGATAGAATGGTGAATAATCCCATTTTAAAAAAATTCAATAAAATTTGTTCCTTTTTTAATTTTTATTTATATCTTATGTTGTTGAATAATGTTTATTTCTATATCATTCAATGAATATAGGGTAATTCATTTTTCAATAAGTTATCCTCTTGTTAGTACTATGAATATTGAGTTGTTATTTGATAAAATATACTTGTATATTGAATATATATATATATATATATATATAATTAAATTATTTAGGCTATTGTTAAATTAATATCGTCAAGTTTCAAAACTTTCATGTTGTATTGATTTTGGAAACTTTCATGTTGTATATTGAATATTGAAGAATGTTGATTATATGACCTGATGACCATTTACTGCCACAAATTTAAATATTTATCGTTCCAATTTTATCAGATGTCTCCGAATCTTAATACTAGATATGATTGCAATCGTAGTTATGCTAAAATGATGATTAAAATCATGGGCAAGCTTCTTCAATTAAAATGGGATTGTCATAGCACTCAAGATAATGGGTTGGGCCAAAGTATTAGAGGCAACTATACGAAAAACATATTCAGGAGATTTCCATATTCTAGATGTAATGATTTAAGTACTAATAAGATCACTATTTTAAGACTAAGGCATATATCTTTCACGAATAATTCTTGGATTGTTAGTAATTCAAGATTAAACAGAAATATTGATCAGATTCGAATCACGACAGAGTGTGGGAGAAGATCCCTAATAATTATCCAAAGTGTCTTATGAAATTAGCAACCTAGAATGTACGTGGAATGTGCAGGAAAAAATTTTGGACGCATATTGAAACCTTCACCAAAATCAATCATATCAAAGTAATGGCAATAATAGAAACTAAAACGGAGCAGATACCACATGAAATATGTTGGCAAAAAGCATGATATGATAATGTGGTAATGTCACCGACAAAGGGTCGAAAAGGAGGAATTTGTGTTGTATAGAAAGAATATAAGTTACAAAATAATGAAACGTTCAGATTAATAGACCAATATGATAGATTCATCACTTTTTTTGTATACAGACCCTTGCAAGAAATACGATATCGTGATCGTATTCATATGCGCCCCACCGCGAGAGAATGAAAAGAATGCATTTTGGGAAGACCTAAAGCAGTATATAATGAATTCCGCTTTACCATGTATTATAATGGGTGATTTTAATGATATTCTAGAATCGTCGGATAAATATGGAGGCGCGGACCCTTGTCCATCATGATTCAACCGATTAAAAGAACTTGTACAACAATGCGACTTGAAAGATGTTAAATCCACAAGAAACAAATTTACATGGAGAAAACGAAAGACGGATAATGATAACACATATGAAAAATTGGATAGAGTAATGGTATCGTATAATATAACACAATGGTACCCGAACTTGGTTACAATGAATCATGCTTTTTCTTTCTCACATCATTGCCTAATTTCAATTGATCTAAATGGATCACATACATATAAGGGCATACCGTTTAATTTGAGAAAATTTGGATGCAGAGAAAAGACTTTGGAAATTTAGTAAGGCAAACATGGAGACATCATTGCCCGGGATCTCATATGTTCAAACTA
Organism: Fallopia convolvulus; assembly: GCA_964016875.1. NCBI lineage: Eukaryota > Viridiplantae > Streptophyta > Magnoliopsida > Caryophyllales > Polygonaceae > Fallopia > Fallopia convolvulus. Next base: position 62,665,243 of record OZ024718.1, on the reverse strand, counting down.
ATCCAAAAGACTAGATTACTTAAGTCAAAAATAAAAATTTGGAATAAATATACATTTGGAAACATTTTTAGACAACTTGGGGAGATTGATTTACAACTGATACAACTACAGAGCAATCCGACACATAGTACGGGAAATTTGGATGTGTACGACAATCCAGATTAATTGAAAAGAAAGAGCAATTAATACAGTTTCATAAAACATATTGGGCACATAGAGGTAAGGTAAAACATATAAAATATGGAGATTCGAATGGTGCATATTTTCATAGATGTGCAACAGGACGACGAAACATACCCGTATTAAATCTATCCGAGTGAATGATGGAACTCTGTTGATAGGTGAGGATAGTGTCAGGCAAGGAATAAGACTCGAATTTAGTAATAGGTTCAAGAAACAACAAATCAATTATAGAAAATTGGAAAATCACTTAAACTTGGTTTGAAACGAAATCACAGAAAGGGAAAATATAGAACTTATAAAAGAAATAACAAATTCAGAAATTCGAGATGCAGTCTTTAGTCTTGGTAAGAATAAATCACCAGGCCCAGATGGAATGATCGCATAATTCTATCAGAAATATTGGAATTTAGTAGGTGCGTCAGTTATTAAAGCAATTAAGGCATTTTTTACATCAGGCTTTATATTAAAGGAAATCAACCATGCGTTTATATCCTTAATACCAAAATGTCATAATCCGATAGTGATTAATCAGTATAGACCCATTAGTTTGTGCTCCACTATATACAAGATAATTGCAAAGATATTAGCCGAAAGACTAAAGAAGATCTTACCAAATGTAATCCACCCTCTTCAAGGAGCTTTTGTCACGAATCGAGCCATACAAGATAATGTTCTTATAGCCCATGAAATATTCCATACCTTTCGACAACGAAAAGGAAAGACATGTTGGGCAGCTATTAAGCTAGATATGGAAAAAGCATATGATCGGGTTGACTGGGAGTTTCTGCAACGAGTATTGCACGCATATGGGTTTCATTCGAAATTTGTAAACTGGATAATGCAGTGTATAACCACGGTCTCGCTTTCTGTACTAGTTAAAAATGAACCAACGAAAATATTTTACCCAGAGAGAGGAATACGACAGGGAGACCCACTATCTCCGTTACTATTTATATTAGGTGCTGAAATCTTAGCTCCTACATTGCGAAATGAAAGAACGAACCATCCCAAAAATGTTGGATTTCAAATGACTAAAGGGGGAACAAGGATTCCATTCTTATCCTTTACCGATGATATAATTATTTTTAGCCCGTCTACCAAGGTGGCATTCCGAAGTATTAAGAATATTCTAGAGGATTATTGTGATATTTCAAGACAAAAGATTAATTTCCATAAATCAGCTTTCCAAACTACTAAAGGTGTAATGGCATCGACAAGAAGACTTCTGCAAGAAGAAATGGGTATACCGTATACTACTTCGTTAGAAAAATATTTAGGGTGCCCGATAATAAATTCAAGGGTCACAAGAACAACATTTGAACCTGTCATCAGATCGGTAGAGAAACAACTTTCGAGATGGAAATCAAATTCTTTGTCTGAAGCAGGAAGAACAACGCTAATTAAATCAATCATGGCCACGAAGTCGTCCTATACAATGCAAAATTTTTGCTACCAGCAGGAACATTACATAAGCTGGATACGGTTGTAATATCCGAGTTTCTTAAGTCGACAACCAATCGAGTCCTAATTTTATAAGTAACTTCGCGTGACAGATTAATTAATTAATTTGCATGACGGATTAATTAATTAATCTGTTGGGTAAAAAGGGAACGTTTGACGGATTAACCAAGTAATTTGTTATCAAACAAAAAAAAACCTATGCTAAAACTATACCCGTTAGTTTTATTCATTGAAGCCCATTCCCTCTATCTAAATTAACTAAGCCAAAAGCCAATTCACAGGTTCTGTAAGCTTCGTGTAACCGAATTCACACCAAAAATTCTATCAAAAGCCAAATCATATCCTAATTGTTAATTACCTTATCGATTTTAACAAATTCTATCAAAAACTCCTCTTTAAATACCCCGGCCTTCGACTCTTGGAGTTCACCAAAACGGATCGAATTGGTGGAACCAAAATCAACCTCCCTCGTTACTTCTCCATAGCAAAGCATCGTAGAAGCCGTGAACGGAACTCGCCGCCACCGTCATTGTCGATTGTGACAACCAAGTGAGTTTTCCTTTCCTCTATTTTTCCTTACTGTTGTTGTTTCGGGCGGTGCTAGATTCAAGTGTGGGTCGGTGGGCGTCGTTAACTGGCATAGTGGACGAGGGTGGTGGCAGATCGGGTCGATGGTCGCCGGTAGGAGCGCGGCGAAGCTGCTTTGGAGCGCCGAGAAGGGGGCGAACAGGGGCGGCGGGAATGGCTCGTCTCTGCTCTCCTCCGTTACCACCGGTGTTGGGCTCGTTGCAGGACCGCCGGCGAAGGAAGGAATCGAACCGATGTGATTTCGACCGAGGAAGAAGAAGGATTCAAGGCGAAGGAGGGGTCGGAGCCACCGGGGAGCACCAGCGGGGCGCGAACAAGGGCGGCAACTTCGCTCTCCGTCGATGTCGTCGGACAGGGTTGGGAACGGAGGTGAGGCGAGGGGATGGAGTGTTGTGCAGAGTCGTCGGCGGAGGAGGGAGATTTGGAATGTTTTGGGTTCGGTTTCTCGAGGTTGAAGAAGGAAGGGGGGGGTGGGGCCCGCAAGGCTTGGTCAACTGTTGGGTTGAGTAGGGGAGACGGGCTGGGAGTTGGATCAATTCTGCCCATTTGGGCTGGGTTGTTCCTTTTAAATTTTATTAATTTGGGGTGGGTTGTTTTTCTTTTAATTTTGTTAGTTGGGCTGAGCTAATTGGGCTCTTGGGAAGGGATATTGTATGGGTTGCTTTTAGTGGGCTAGGTTATGAGATAAGTATGATAAATGAATAAGGGGTTGGTTTAGCACATGCTAATATCTATTAATTAGAAATTCTTTAAATAAAAGTGGGTTGTTTAAGGAAATTAGAAGTGGCTTTTTCTTTGGGTTAGTTTGGTTCGGCTCATACTTAAGTTAATCTTTTCCTTTATAATTCTTTAGGGAATCGTTTTCGCTTGAGGTCATAATTCTGTCTTCTTTGAGGATCCTTCATTTCGAGGTAAGTCGTTTTCGACTTGCTCGGTTCTTCTCTATCCTGTTAGATTGCATACCGTTATTGTAGGGCGGGTTTTGGGAATTAGTCCCGAATACCTTTTTAAATTGTTTTGAATTTCTTGAATTGTTGTGTGCTAAAAGGGTTTTGAATGTATTTTATCGGAAAGATATTTTCGGAACGTTTTCTCTGTGTTGGTACCGTTTCCGACACGGCCCATCGTAGCTGGCGTAGAGGAAGGGTTGGATATGTATGACCCGTGTGACAGAGAAACCTTGCCCCTTTAAAACGAAAATTATTATTATCTATGTGTTTTGGCAAGTGCTCCAGTGGAGGCTTAGCCGGGGTCAGAAGGGAGATTGTGAAGTGGAGTGAGAGGGCCTGCCTCTGCACTCGGCGCGGTGATGAGTGCCTTGGAAGTCGGATTGTGAAAAAGGAGGAATTGCATTGTTATGACGTTGTGATTGTAACGGTGTATGTGGCTATGTGTGACTGATTATAACTAATTTAAGTATTGGCCTTTAGAGATATGATTGCGATTGTGGACTTGTATGCTGACTTTAGAAGTGTTTTTTTAAAACGTTCTGCAATTTCCGTATTCTCTCTAACTTGGTAGATTAGAAGCTGACCCTTCGGGGAATATTTTTCAGTTCCAGGTACGAACCAGGGAACCGTGCAGGAACCGAGGCCAGATGGAAGGCCGGAGCGGTAAAGAGCGCGTGTCATAGTGGGACGGGTTTTACGCTAGTTTATTTATGATAGTTGGGATGTTGATTTGATGAAGTTGGTATTAGGTTTCACTTATTATTATTATTATTATTATTATTATATTGTTTGAGTAGTTCAGTATTAGTAAGTGTTGTGTCGGATTTGAGTATTTATATTTTCGGGAACGCATGTATGACTATGTTTTCTAAATTTTACTAAATAAAAAGGTTGGATGTTTTTATTATGTTTTCTCATCGTGCCCGCGTTGCAAGATCCTAAAGTATAGTTGTCAACCTATTTAATAGTACCTAGTAAAGTCTATTTCTAAGTAGCGTCCCGTCGGAAGTCGGGGTGTTACAAATTGGCCCTCTGCCATTAAATATAGAAATTAATGTCATAGTATCACAATTTATCGATAACAATGGACAATGGAAGGATCAAGAGTTATATCGAATCTTACCACCAGAATGGGCACAACAAATCAAGTCCACATTAATACCGAAGAGTCAAATCAGGGATAGATTATACTGGTTTCCAAGCAAAAACGGATGGTTTTCTACACATTCCGCTACTGCTTTTGTAGCAAATGACCAACAAATTAGAGATATCGAATTTGACTGGATATGGAAGCTAGACATAAGCCAAAAATGTAAACTATTTTTATGGAAATTATGTTCAAGAGGACTACCGACTAAAGATATATTAATTCAACTCCACATGACGGTAACTCCAGAATGCCCGTTATGCTCCAGCTCATATGAAACAAGTCGGCATATTTTAATGGAATGTCCTTTTACGAGGCAAGCTTTGAGTAAAATTGATAATGTTTTTGTACAATCCATACTAAATGTTATAGGAAATGATCAAAGCATGCCATAAATCTTGGAAATATTGAAAAAGTTGATGAACTCACATAAATTTAATGAATTAATAATAGCATGGTGGAGTATATGATATTATAGAAATAGAACAGTATTTAACCAGTCTTTGGATGGATCAGCTAGAACTATAGAAGAATTTATAAAATTACAAATAATGAGTTGGAATAAAGTACAAGAAAATGATAATGACCATACTGATACACCAGTAAAAAGGATATCTAAAAGGAAAGTTAAGAAATGGCATAAACCGGAACATGAATTTGTAAAATTAAATTTTGATGGATCTAAACAACGAGATGGACTGGAAACAACAGGATATATTATTCGGGACCATAATGGGAGAAATATTTTGATAAATGCTTTTGCAAGCGAACACTGGAGTACAATTCAGGCAGAAGCAATAGGCATGTATGAAGTAGTTTGTGAAGCTAAGAAAATGAATTTGTCCAAGATCCAGATCGAAGGAGATAGTCTAATTGTTATACAAGCATTACAGGGAAGTAGATCATGTCCATGGCAGATTGAAATGTTAATCTCAGATACACTTGTGTTAATGCAGTCGTTTGAGGTAGTTAGAATCGCACATATACCTCGTGATTGTAATAAGGTTGCTGATTTGATTGCGGGACTACATCATTCTTGTAGTGCAAATCAAATTCAGACACACTTAGGACTTCATGTCCTCGTCCGAAAGGATGCTATAGGCTGACTTTGGTCAACCTAATCTTTTCCAACTCTTAAAAAAACAAATTTAAATATTTATAATGTACACATGTTTGTTAAAATGAAGTTATTAAAAATCATATTAAGTACATGAACATTAATTGTCATTTTTAAGTTTATAGGTTTTTAGATCTACATATAGATGGATTAGATTAAAATTAGAAATAAAATACTTAGGTTTAAAAAATTAAATTTGTTTAATGTTGAAGGATTATGACAGATGTGAACAACTCATTAGTTTGAAATATTTTATAATAGGAATACAAATCTCAAATTAAAAAAATTGTTTTAAGAAAACAAAATTTTAATGTAACTAAAATTCATTGGATTAAATTGCTAGTTTAAATTATTATATTTTTTACTTTATTGTCGCAAACATTGACTTAAAATCATTACTATAGAACAAAAAGAATAATGAAATAGAAATTGTAGAATTTTAACCTGAACGAAATAATTTTATTGTTTGGATGGTATATACCCTTCACTGATCTAGCGTTTATTGACTTTTGTTTTTTACCTTACCCATCTTCAATGGTTTCTTGATTGATCCTTATTTTTCAACAATTTGAGAATTGTCTTTTATTTTTTGCTTTGTAGTGAATGGAATTGTGACGTGATCATGCAAAAGTGAAAAAGTTATATAGTGAGAAAGAGAGTGAAATACAAAAGGTTATATTTTAAATTTGATCTTATCTTTTGTTTGGAATAACAAAGGTTGATCTTATGTTCTTTTATTTTTACTTTTATTTGTAATACCAATGGTTATAATTTAATGACTTTAAATTCATATTGTAATACTAAAAGTTGTGTGTAATACTCAAGGTTACTACAAAAGTTGCTAAATAATGTCAAATGTTATATTTTAGGTTTGATCTTATCTTTTGTTTGGAATACCAAATGTTGATCTTATATTCTCTTATTTTTACTTTTATTTGTAATACCAAAGTTATAATTTAATGGATTTAAATTTATATTGTAATATCAAAGGTTGTGTCTTGTGTGTAATACCTAATGTTACTACAAAAGTTGCTAAATAAATGATGTAATATCAAATATTAATGCTCATTTTGTTATTTTTGTGTGTAATACCAAATGTTATAAAATACACAATTAGTCTATTAGATAATACTTTATTTTTAGATTTTGTAAACTACTCACAAAATGATAGAGATATAGTTGTGTTGGAATTGTTATTTTATTTGTTAAAGAATAATTTTTTAATTAATTGCATGCGAATTCATTGGCACACATTAATTATAAATTGACATGTTTATTTTATTTATTTTTTCTTTTATTTTTACTCTTTATATTTCATTGAATAAATTGTCATTGATTGTCAATTTTTTCTTCTTTATAAGTTATATAGATAGACAGATAGATTTTTTTTAAAATAATAGTTAAAATTGATGATAATGACATTACAATTTTTGTAAATATTATTATTTATCGATATCAATTAATAATTTATAATAAATATCAAAGATCATGTACCGATAAAATTGATTTTTTAAATAAATTAAATGTTAATAACATATATGGTCATAAAGATAAAATAGTATATATTATTCTAAAACATCAAAGATCACATTGTATAGTAATACATTGTGTAGAACTATTATATATTTGTAACAATATACTTGACAAAACTTAAAATAAATAGTCAAAGATCACGTATTAAGAATATTAAAAAATAAAAAAATTATATGATATTAAAATTATGGTCATAAAGATGAAATAATAAATATTATTTTAAAATATCAAAGATTACATACGTTGTTTATATATATATTTAAGGATATGCTTTGCAAAATTTATGCCACATTATCTCACCTACTAATAATATTAAAAAACTTAAAATACTATATGATATTAAAATATATGTCTTGAATATATACATTATCAAACATCAATCACGTACTAATAATATTGAAAGATTAAAAAGTTATATGATAATAAAGTATATGGCCACAAAGATTAAATAGTAAATTTTATTTTAAAATATCAAAGATCATGTACTAATACATTGTATAAAGTTATTATATATTTTAAAGTATATGCTTTGAAAAAATATATGGCCATAAAAAACAGTAGATATTATTTTAAGATATCAAAGATAATGTACATATTTACATTGTGTACAATTATTATATATTCTTATGGATACACTTGCCAAATTTTAACATATATTTTGTACAATTATAAGGTTAGAGTATTTCTAAAAATAAGTATATATTTAGATATACAGTATGTACAATTATTAGTAATATTATTATAATATATATATTTAAGGATTGTAAATACTAAAAAAAACGAAGGGTAAAGAGGTAATTGAAAAAATTAAAACGCCTATGTGGCATAGTTAAGACGACGACACGTATGATAGAGAGATTCGAGTTTAGTAATAGTATATAGATATATCGATTTTTCTAACCTATGCCCCAAGGGCATAAGTTAAGGGACTAAAAATGGTAATATATTTGGAATTTGTATTTTTTTAGATTTAGTTATTCTTTCAATAGGGTTTATTAGTTTCCTATTAGGGTTTTAGTTCCTTAAATTAGTACTCTTAACCTATGCCCTTAGGACATAGGATAGAAAAACCGTAGATATATAGATATAGATGTTTGAATTGACATTATAAAAATCTTATTATTTGGATTAGCATTAATTGTTAAGTTATTATTATTATAAAAGCTTATCGACCAGGCGTCCTCTTTTCCCACTCTTTCTAATTGCCATCACCTCGCTCTCTCTCAGTATTCTTCTTATAAATTGACTTTGGCCAACGAAACCCTCGGCGCCTGCTCTCTCACTCTCTCTCATCTCAAATCTACCTTCCCTACTCCTCAGCTAGATCCGCTGCTAGGGCACACCTGAAATCGCCATGGATGAGGAGTACGATGTAATAGTTCTTGGTACTGGTCTCAAGGAATGCATTCTCAGCGGTCTTCTTTCCGTTGATGGCCTCAAGGTTTTCTTCTTCTCCTTTCTGATCGATCATTTTCGTGATCCTAATTCGTTTTGGATCTTCAATCCCTGAATATAAGCTTTAGATTCTGAGTGCTGAAACTTGAATTATTCGACTGTGGTGCGGTTTAAATTAATGAATTGACACATGATGAGAAATTGGGAACCAGCGAGTATGAGTTTAATGACAGAGTAGTAACTGCTATCTTCCTTTTTTGCCTAAGGCCAATTAGATGATTAGTTACTGAAGTTTTTCACAGTGGTTTTATTATACCTTCGGGTGCTCTTGATTTTGTGTGTTTGCCTTTTCTTGTCTATCCTTGCTATGCACTAACAAACACGGTGTAAATGAAGGCAAGGATTTTGATAATTCTATACTTAGTAGTCTACTTAATGCAGTTTAAGCAATCGAAGTGGTCTTTTTGTTTGTTGTGATGGGTTTGTGAATTTGCTACCAGAAAATGTTGGATGGAGGGTTGTATAACATTTGGAATCATTATCCAATATGATTGAAATCTTATAATGGATATCAACTACTCCGTATTGTTCTTCCATGCCTAGCAGTAGGTGATGATTCCCTAGTTGAACCTCAGGGAAAAATGCTGTATTGAAAATTATTACGACCGCAACTGGGGAAAGCTGAATACCAATTTCCAATGTGATTGGGCTATTGTATTTTGTGTAGTATCTCTACTTTGATTTTTATGGTTCAAGTCTTGGCATCCAGGTTCTTCACATGGACAGGAATGACTATTATGGAGGAGAATCTTGTTCACTCAATCTCATTCAGGTTTTAAATCTATATTCTTTATGTACAAATTACAATACAATATGTCTTCCATGACTAAAATTTCAATTTAATCTATCATAAATATAATTCTCCTCATATCTTATCAATTTTGTACAAGTACAGCTCTGGAAGAAGTTTAGAGGAAATGATCAGCCTCCTCCTGAATTGGGTCCTAGCAGGGACTATAACGTGGATATGATTCCAAAGGTCTGTATTATGAGACGTCTACAGAAATTTTGTTGTCTATGTTGTAGTTAATTTGATTGCTTTCGGTTACTTATATTCAAAGCCTTTTGTCCTGCCAGTTTTTGATGGCTAATGGCAGTCTTGTGCGGATCCTGATCCACACAGATGTTACAAAGTATCTCTACTTTAAAGCTGTTGATGGGAGCTATGTCTTCAATAAAGGAAAGGTATGAACAAAGCGGGTCTATGGGTAGCTTGATCTTCTGATTATGTGCTAGATCTTGTATATGGCTACTTAGAGTCATTGAAGGCTAAGGTCTGATCATTTTTATCTTAAATCTCTATAGATTCAAAAGGTTCCCGCAACTGACATGGAGGCACTCAAATCTCCACTCATGGGGCTGTTTGAAAAGCGACGTGCTCGCAAGTTTTTCATTTATGTGCAAGATTATGATGAGAGCGACCCTAAGACACATGAAGGGCTGGACTTGACTAGAGTAACTACTCGCGAGCTCATTGCGTATGTTCATGATACTTACAAAGTTGTTGCAATTTTTTAAAAACTTTAATTGACATTGTTAGCGTTTGTTGATGTTTGTTCAGTGATATATGTATGGTTTTTTTGCATTAGCTAATGAGTGTCATTAAATCAAGTATCAATGTTACAATATATATTTGTAGCAAGGAAAAAACATCTTGGGACATGTATGAACCATCCTCAATCTTCAAATTACAAATGTTTTACCCTCACAACAGTTCTAATGGATTTAAAAAATTTCTGCAGGAAATATGGTCTAGATGACAACACTATAGATTTCATTGGTCATGCATTAGCACTTCATAGGGATGATCGTTACCTTGAAAAGCCTGCATTGGAAACTGTGAAGAAAATGAAGGTAATTCCTCCTATTGATTCTTGCATTGACTTTTGTCATCTTTCTTTAGATAAGGAAAGTGTTGATGGCATATTGATGTTTTGACCTCATGTGGTAAACAGCTGTATTCTGAATCACTTGCACGTTTCCAAGGGGGATCTCCTTACATTTATCCTCTGTATGGATTGGGAGAACTTCCACAGGTTTGTTTTCTAATTTTCTGATAATTTCTACTCTTTATACTAGGATTTATATTTGACACTTACCTATAGGCTATAGCTGTATACTTTACTTTTGAACTTTTGAGTCTTTCAATTGGTGACCATTGTAGCATGAATTTTGAGGCTCTTTTTGTTTTTTAGGCATTTGCACGTCTTAGTGCCGTTTATGGTGGCACTTACATGTTGAACAAGCCTGAATGCAAGGTATGCTCATTATTTAATCTGTATTAACTCTCTTCTATTCTATTTGGTAATATCCATGTCAATTTTCTGAATTGGATGATCATGATAAAATGCAGGTGGAGTTTGATGAAGTAGGGAAAGTTATTGGTGTAACTTCAGAGGGGGAAACTGCCAAGTGCAAAAAAGTGGTCTGTGATCCTTCATACTTAACAAACAAGGTAATAATATGTAGTGAATGCCTGACTTCACTAGATTAAATAGATATGGTTTTACTTGTTGATTGCTTGTTTGATTGCTCATACCCGTCTAGAATTCACCCATGATAGAATGGCTATTTGAATGTTGAAAAGAATAGCTACATATCCCATTGTCATGAAATTTTGATTGTTCAACAGGTTAGAAAGGTGGGAAAGGTTGCCAGGGCTATCTGCATTATGAGCCATCCAATTCCTAATACCAATGACTCCCACTCAGTGCAGATTATCCTCCCACAGAAGCAGTTGGGTCGTAGATCTGACATGTAAGTTCTCCGTGCTTACAGATGGTGCTTGAATGAATCTAAGGATGCTGATGAGATTCATATGCATATTAGATTCATTTGTTTTCTTCTCTATTTTCCAGAGTATTGTGTCAGTGTCTGTGAAGGGAATTTATGTTTATGAGATGTGAATTGAAGTAGGATTCTAATCGGTAAATGAACTTTTGACAGACCGCAAATATATGCAGGGACATATGTGCGAAATTTGTGTGAGGCTAGGGAAATTAAGAGTGGGCTGGGGAACCATTTGGCGTAACACTTTTGGTCTAGTACTAGTATAAATTAGGGTATTAGGCGCTTTTTAGGGCTATTGGAGAATATTGTAAACAATGGGCGTCAGCCTCTCTTTGCTGGTGGTTTAGTGGAATACTTGTCCTAGGGTGACTGTTCTGTTTGGTATGCAATCTGTTTGTGATTGTGAGATGCGATTGTGTGCTCTCGTGCTCCATCCACATCCTGGGAACCTTCTGCTGATATTTTCAATTTTGACTTGCTTTTCTGCACTATTGACTTTTTTTTATTAAGGCCTTAAAGTATCTAATGTAACATATACTAGTTGTTAAAACACTTATTTCTCTGATTCTGTTTTTGAGCTTTTATTTCATCTCCCCTGGTTTGATGAGTTCTCTCCCTGTCATTTTAGCAAATCATGATATAGAAGACTAGCATGGGCACCAACACCTCTTTCTTGAAACTTGATGGGCTCAAATTCTGGTAGGCTTGGTGAAATAGTTGGGTATTTTCTATTAGAGAAGAGGGAGTCTGAACCACAAATTTAGGCTTATCCATGCTCCCTTGTTTGCTGAGCTGTGATCTTTATTTAATATTTTCTATTAGAGAGTCATGGCTGGGGCGAGGGTTGTCCTGCAGATAAAAACAAAAAAATACACATGTACGCATGTGAAAGGGCGGAAATGAATCTGGGTTGCTTGTGATAGAGGCTGCGTCGGTTGTGAGTGGTGTTTTACTTACAATTTTTGCTCAGCTTTCCGTAAAAAATATTCTACTATGAATTATTCATTTAATTTGCAACTCACTTGCATCCTGTAATGATTGTACATATGGGAAAGTATGGGCCAATTGTGTAATTTTGGGAAAAGCCTTTATAAAGGCATGTATTGAATTCTGTGGAGAGCTATCAAAATAACAAGACATCTATTACTCTTCTCTCTGTCTTCACCTTCCTCTGATTCTTCCTCTTCCCTATTCCCTTCCTTCTTCAATTCTTTTCCTTTCTCTTCTCTAGACCTTCGGGTCATAACAAATTCTTTTCGATAGCCATCTACAAATACCAATTTGTTATGACCCAAAGGTCTAGAGAAGAGAAAGGAAAAGAATTGAAGAAGGAAGGGATAGAATAGGGAAGAAGAGGAAGAATCAGAGGAAGGGGAAGACACAGAGAGAAGAGTAATAGATGTCTTGTTATTTCGATAGCCCTCCACAGAATTCATTACATGTCTTTATAATGGCTTTTCCCAAAATTACACAATTGGCCCATACTTTACCATATGTACAATCATTACAGGATGCAAGTGAGTTGCAAATTAAATGAATAATTCAGTGAGTGAATTGCATTACACAATTGGCCCATACTTTCCCATATGTACAATTATTACATTACCCATGTTATATTCATGTGCACAGGATGTAGTAATGTGTGAGACATTGAGTGAATTTTGTGTGCTGGCCTTTGATCATGGTACCTATGGTGGCAAACTGGTGAGGGCTTGTTAGAGAGAAACCTCCAACTCATAACACTGAATTCTCTTCTTAATATATTCTCAACTAAACTTCACAGTAGCTGTAGTTGATCCACTACCCTGGGCTTAGAATAGGAACTAACCCACTTCTAACAGATAGGGGAAATATAGGAACTAATTTTAAACCAAACAACAATGAAGATAAAAACTAAAAGGATATCCTAATGATAGCTTATCTCGGCAACTAGATGCAAAACCTGTCCCTCAAAAGGATCAGTTTTTTTTTCGTCTGGTCATGGGGCTGGATCTTCATGGATAATGGTGTACATAAGATAGTACTAGAGATCATTTAGTGCTCCTGCATTTGATCAGTTTTGAACTACTGCATTCCATCACTTTTTTTTATGCATGTCCAAATTGTTTGCCATTGTGTTTATAGTCTATTGATCTAATGATTTTTATAAAAATTTATTAGGTATGTGTTTTGCTGCTCCTACTCACACAATGTTGCCCCGAAGGGTAAATTCATCGCTTTCGTGTCAGCCGAGGCAGAGACTGATAATCCCCAGACTGAACTAAAACCTGGAGTTGATCTTCTGGGGCCAGTTGATGAGATGTTTTTCGATATGTATGACAGATATGAACCAGTCAATGAACCATCTCTTGACAATTGTTTTATCTCAACAGTGAGTTGGCTGAAACCTTCCTATTCCTCCTTGAGCTCATTGATCATTAATCTCTCCAACTATTATAACGTTGTTCTTATCTTGCAGAGTTATGATGCTACATCTCACTTCGAGTCTACTACACTGGATGTGCTTGGCATGTATTCGATGATAACTGGGAAAGTAAGCATCTTACTGCAACTCCTGTTTTTAAATTAAACTCTTCCCTTTATGTTGACTGTATACTGGTTTTATGATTTCTGTAAGATAAAGGGAATAGGGAAAATTTTAGTAATTCATCTTTTGTTCTTTCCTTATTCTCATCTCTTACTATAGAATTTGTGTATTTTACTGCTTCAGTGTTTGACTTCCATGAAATCCTGTTATTCATGCTCTGTTCCCCTAATTTACTCCTTTAGGTTCTTGCTTTTTGCTCGTTCTCTTCTGAACTCTGCGTACCCATTGCCGTTTAGGCTAAGTGGCTTCGTGGAAATAGTGAAAGAAATTTTTTAGTCGTCTAGTGAGAAACTCGTGGCTTGTTTCTAACTTTCTGACTAACTATTACATTGTTCATATTATACTTCTTTCCTAAATGAGCAGAAGCTATGGGCTCACTTTTTTGTTTACGGGCTATGGAGTATTAGGGCTAGGCAGGGGTGGAGATTAAATTTAGGTACTCTTATGCTGATCAGCGTGAGATAAGGAGTTTTATAATGATACTGTGGAGGGCTTTATAACAGAAGTAGATGAAAAAAAATTAGAAGTGGGATAGTAGGCTAGCAACGTATTGTTTCATATCTAAACCATTGAACTATTATCAATGAAAGATAAAGGAAGCTACTTTCTTGTATTAGTAGTGATAAAATTTAACCTGTGCTGGTTCATTTGCAGGAATTGGACTTGAGTGTAGACCTGAGTGCCGCTAGTGCTGCTGAAGAGTGAAACGATACTTCTGTGTTGCATTTGTATTGTCTATCCTCTAAACTGTCTTTTTAAATTTCTCAAATCATTTCTGAAATCATTACTTTATGCTTTCTGGAATGGACCTTTCTAAGGTCATGCTACATGCAAAATCACACACTTGTGTTAGAATTGTGGTCTCAACTCTCAACTTTCAAGTGCTCTGTTGAATTCTGTAATATGGGCGGGGACTTGCTCTTTTCAGGTATGAAATCCTGTAATCTTGGTGGATGGATGTTTAAAGCCAATGTCTTTTTCTTTTTTCTTTTTAAATATCCGTTGGTGATGATATGAACTCGATGCATGGAATTGCAAATAATTAATTGAACGTCTACCTATATGTAAACTTTTGGGATTCGAATCTTAAAAATGGACATTTTCGTTGTTTTATTTATTTATTTATCTATATCTATATATTAAAGTTATACCTTTTCGAGCCACCAGAACGATTCTGACCCACCTCATATTTAAAAAATTAATTTTTATTTTTATTATCGTAACTTCTTTCTATTAAATTCTTCTTTAACTATTTAAATTTATCTCTAAGATCAAACAAATATCTATTTAGTATATCAATATCTTTTGAAAGCTTCCTTATACAAGTATTTAAAATTAAAGATAAAATATTTAAAATATTTTGAAATAAATATAAATCTTTTAGTATATATCTTTTGACAAATTTATTTATAGATATATACTGATTTTATTTTATAATAAAAAAAGTAATGATAAATATTTATAATATTTAAAATTAATAAAAAAAATAGTTAATAAAATATTTAATAGATATATTGAAATATTTGATAATTTCAAAATTTATGAATAATATAATATTTAATCTTATCTAATCTTTAATGTATCGAATCACAAAATGAATTTGGTCTCATCTTAAATTAAACTAATTAAATTTTAAATATTTTATATAATTAAATTATCTTTATCTTTAATGTTTTATTATATCTTATTTTATTAAGTTAAATATTATTTTTCTAAATTCTTATATCTTCCATATTTGAATATATAAATTTTTTATTAATATTTTATCTTCTTTTTTTAATTAAATATCTATGAAATATCATCAAGAAAAAGAGAAATGTAATTATTTTATCTTAATAATATATCTTCATTCTCTGCATTAAATTTAATCATTTATATTGATTAAAAAATTATACATTCTACGACAAATAAATTATTTATATTAAATTTTATGTTATATTTTTATTTGGCCGAAAAGACATATAAGTATTTTTAATAGACCCCCAGAGACACTTTGGTATTTAAAAATGCTCTAGAGACTTTAAAGGTATTTAAAAACGAATCTAAGAGACAATAAGGTATTTTTCTCATCTGATTTTTAAAAAAACCGGTTTATAATATATAAAGCCCGATTCAACACAAAATTTGGTTAACCCTAATAGACTGAACCAGCCAAACCCATTCCTTAACCGGAAGACTTAGGTGATCAATTTCATCCTCTGGGGTTTCAACAAACGATTTGCTAATTGTACAACCAAAAGAAAATTGGTTAGATACACCTCAGTTGGAAACTTACAAAATCCAAGTGAGCACTACAGATAAGCAATTACTTGATCTGTTTCTTCGTCGAGTTGAATGAGAGAATTTCTTAGGAGGTTGTTCATTGGATTTATCTGAATCTTCTGTGGCCTTCTTACGCTTTCGAACAAGTTTATCACTTCCATTAGCATCTTTGTCTTTTTTTGACCTATTTGATGGCTTTCTCTTTTTGATCCCGCCTTTTCTTCATCAAGACCATTAGTAATCTCAGCTTCAGACACAAAAAACTAGTTTTTTCATAAATTGAAATGTAAATCGAGAAAATTAGGTTTTCCCAAATTCAAAACGTAATTTCAGATTTCACTTACTGTGGTATTTCCTCCATTGCTAGAGCCTTCTAAGTATTCCATGGAAGTAAAGATTTGAGTTCTCTCAATCTTCAAATTGTGGGCACTCTCTGTATAGTGGAATTGAGATGGATTGGAATGGTGGAGGGGGAATGGAGGAAATGACGAAGGAACTTGCCCATCGTGTTTAAAAGATGCGTACATAAAGGGGGAGGAATGGGTTTGGTTGGGTTCAGTGTATTAGAGTTAGAAATTTCTTTTGTTGAACCGGGCTTTATATATTATAAACCGGTTTTTTTTAAATCAGATGGGAAAAATACCTTATTGTCTCTTAGATGTGTTTTTAAATACCTTAAAGTCTTCAGAGCATTTTTAAATACCAAAGTGTCTCTGGGGGTCTATTAAAAATACCTATATGTCTTTTCGGTCATTTTTATTTATTAATATCCTATTTATAATGTCTATAAAATACTGAATCGTAGTCGTACCATGTACGACGAGTACAACTAGTTTATTTTAAAGGGTTTAGAGTTTAGTCTCTTTACTTACAAAATAGTTGATGTACCCGTGCCCTTGCACGGGTCTTTAATAGTAAAACTTATTATATGCACATATATCAATTTATATACAATATAATATTATAAAAGTAAACATTTAATAATTATTTCAAAACAAATCAAATATAACTTAATGTTTAACCTCCAAATACTAAATAGAAAAAATAAGAAAAAAATGTTTGAAATAAATCTAAATCAAATTATAAAATGTATTTGAAATAATACTTGAGAAACAATGTTCATATTCTAAGATTGTAATAATTTGCATAGGTCTGCAAGCAACCTATTCTTTCTTCATGATCACCATCTAGAGATGAATTTTCATTTGAAAAGCTTTGAAGGAGTTAGTGGCTTATTCGACGATAAATTGGAGTGTATTTCAAGTTCAAATGAAGATGGTTTAACATTATTTTGCATAAAAATAAATATAATGACTTAGGAATTAGGATATATTAACATTTAACGATTAAATTATTAAAAAATATTTAATAAGGAAAAATATGGTGTTATAAAAGAATAGTAAATGCATCAGATTAGAAAGTGAAGTTTTAATTTAGAAATGACTTTTGGATTATTTGTCATATTAGTAATAGTGAATGTATGACTCATCCCTTCAAGTTTGCAGGAATCAACATTAGTTCTAAATAAACATGTCTTCCCAATTAAAACTTTTAATTCTTCTAGAACGTAGTTATCATATCTCGTAAATAAGGAAAATATATGAGTCTAATCAAACTTAATAATGTAAGCAGCCGCAATCTCATTTATTAACGTATGTACAATAATTGTAATTGAATCATACAATATCATTTAAAGAATACCTTAATATTTGCTTCCAATATTGCAGTTATCGATTGATTAACCCTTTTTTGACATCTTGATCAAAGATAACAAAATCCGCTGATCTTGATTCAATATTATTACAAACTCTAATTTATATTAGAAGATGAATTTAATTATTTAAAAAGTAAATTTTAATTGTAAATATATACCTATGAATGACGTATTTGAAAATCTGAAATAGTGTTGCATTTAGTGCAATCTTAAGGTTGAATTTTCTTTTTGAATTGCTTGCAAGAACGATAATACCATCAAAAAGTGTTATCAACACATTCAAGTTAGTCTAAATTAATAATTTTAATAAAATATTTGAGATATTAAAATTTCCTTAGGTTTAGCTTAAATGCGTTTAATTAAATCTTAGCTGTCTATTCATTATAAAAAAAATATTAGTGAAGTGCTATATGACTCAAGATATAAAATCTACGAATATTTTTATTATTAATATCCAAATTGAAATTGAATAAATATATAAAATTGGTTCAATTGATAAATCTAAATCCTAAAAAAATAATGGTTTCTTGATTCTTCTACAATTTAGAAATTTTTATTAAAAATAATGTGAAATGGTTCTAATTAATAAATCCAAATCTTATGAAACTAATAGCTTTATGATTATTCTAGAATGGAGAACTTTCTATTATTAATATTTAAAGTGAAATTGAATAATAGTATAAAATAGGATGAAAAAATATTCAAATCCAAATTTTATGAAAATAAACATAAATAATTTATTTGATTTAATATATAAATAATATATATGGGTTCACAATCAAATTTCAAGCAATAAAATATAGCCCAATTAAATGCTAACAAATTAGATTATTTTTAAAAAGACTGGTGGTGTGGTTTAATGTGAGATTGACACATGTTGTTTTATATATTTTAATATGCTTTAATATAGTAATGATACATTTATATTAAAATTAAAATATTTTAATATCGATTGATCTTAAAAAAGTTACATACATTAAGAAAGATATAATTAAGTAGTAATTATTTATATATTTATATATATCTTAAAAAGTCAATGCCCTTTCTAAATAAATAAATATTTTTTATAGATCGTAAGATTAGAATTGATCTTAAAAAAATTAAGTACATCAAGAAAGATATAATTAAGTGTTAATTATTTTATATATATTAATCTTAAAAGTCAATACCTTTTCTAAATATATATATATATATATTTATAGATCATAAGATTAAAAAAGTAAGTAAAACATGGCAAATCTGACTAATAAGTAAAGCGGTATAAGTATAATTAAATAGTAATTGAAAATTGTAAAGTGGTAGAATTAAGTAGTATTTGAAATTTTAGATGGACAAATCAATAAATGAAAATATTAAGTTGGTTAGGTGGCATAGTTAAGGTGTTGACAAATAGGATAGAGAGATTCGACTTTAGTTATAGTATATTGATGATTGATTATATTATAAATTTTTAAGATTGTAAATACTAAATATACTTGTCATTGAAAAAAATAATGATACATAATAAAGATGATGATGTACAATTATATTATATTTAAATTTTGTCCATAAAAAAGTAGTAGATCATTGTATATTAGAGGTATTACATATGGATGATTTCATACTTAACGATACATATTAAAGATGGTGATGTACAATTATATTATATTTAAATTTTGTCCATAAAAGTAGTAGATAATTGTATATTAGAGGTATTACACATGGATAATTTCATACTTTCCATTGAAAAAAACGATACATATTAAAGATGGAAAAAAGTAGTAAATCATTGTATATTAATAACAATAATAATATTATTATATTATATATTTTTAAGGATTGTAAATACTAAAAAGAAGAAAGTGTAAAGAAGTAAATTTAAAAATTAAGATGCTTATGTGGCATAGTTAGATGGGTGAAAAATATGAAAGAGAGATTCGAGTTTAGTAAGAGTATATAGATGAGATTTATTTTTTGAATTTTATTAGTCAAAATTTATATAATTAAACATACGAGTTAATTGATTAGGTAAATAGAGTAGGGCTCGGATGTACTATTTCCTTAGGGTGTAAAATGCGAACATATAAGAGCCGTTTGATTATTGCTTTGGACGGCCCAGATTAGAAGCATCCGGTCTAGGGAAAATATAAAATAAAAGGAGCGGTTCATTTTTGATGGCACGGAATGTAATTTCACTAAAAATTGAAAGGAAAGACAAATATATCCTTCACCCTAATATCCCTTCTCGCATCTCTACATACTCACGCACCTTCTTCTTGAGAGATTCTTCTCTTCCTTCTTCATCTGCTTCCATTTCCAAATTAATCTTGCTCTTCCCGATTTTTTGTGTACACTTCGGTGAATTTGCACATACATATAGAGAGAAAGAAGCACAAGGAGAAAGAAGAAGATATGGTGAGTGGTGGTGGTGGTGGTTATGGAGATGCAAGCCAAAAGGGATTATGTCTTCCAAATCATCCTGATCGACGACTCTGATATCGGTAAATCGAAAATCTTTCTTGGTTTGCTTTCAACAAGTTCAGTTTGGACTCCAAGGCTACTATCGTGTTGAATTTCATACTCGAACACTCGTTATCTAGTATAAGACTGTCAAGGCTCAGATCTTGTACATTGCTGGTCAAGAATGGTATTTTCTCCATCTCTATCAACTAATCGAGCTTCAAAGTCCTATATTTGTGTTTTGTGAGTTCCCATTATTGAATGAATAATTTTAGTATTTTGCCTATTCTTGAAGATGGTTTTGGTTTTGCTAATCTCTGGTTTTGGTTTAGTGTTGAGATAAGCTTGAATTGAGAAATTGTTGCTCACAACAAGAGGATTATGGGTTTGAAAATATTTCAACGGGGGAGAGATTGTTCTTCTTATTTAATATTGGAGAAGTGTACGTCAAAGTTTGGTTCATGCATTTTAAATCATAGGTTCATGCTATTCTACAGTATGGTTCATAGTACGTCAAAGTTTGGTCCATGTATTTTTAAGTGTACTTATTAATTCAATTTGTTTTTTAATGTCAAAGATGGATTTTTTTTTTATTCACGTATTTATGCTTGTTTCATGAAACTAACTAGCGATTGGTTTCTTTTGTCTGGAATTACAATGTGGTAACTCTTGATTTTGGATTTAGATACGAGTTTGGACATGTATGTGTTTCATAAATTCGACTCATTGTGCATACAATATTGATTACTTGTCGAGGCACTAGCTCCAGTGTTTGATTTCGAAAAGCAATTGTTTGATTACTGTTACATCATCTCAAAGCATATATCCACTAAGCCCAACTTATGGATGATTGTAATCAGTGGAAATTTAATGATTCACACTTTTCGAAAAATAAACTTGTTGTTTGTGGCCTAAAATTTTTGGTAACTCTTGTGTTTCATGTATTATTTCGTTGTGCCATTGAACGATGAAATTGAGCTTTGTGTTTGTAATTAGGTAGCCTATTAGCTCAAATGGTAGAGCAATGTGCATGTGCACATAGATGTGGGTTCAAATCCCACATAGGATAATTCTATAAACATTTTATATATTTTGGTTCATTATAACTCTTCTTTCGGTTCATGATTTTGTAAGTTCGGGTTCATAATAGTTCATCTTACAACTCATTTTTTAAGTCATACTAGTTGTAATTTTGGTTCATGACATTTGTTCTTTTGGTTCATAGTACATTAAATTTTGGTTCATAATAGTTCATCTTAGAGTTCATATCTTTTAAGTCATACATACTAGTTGTAATTTTGGTTCATGAGATTTGTTCTTTCGTTCATAGTATATTAAAGTTTGGTTCAAACGTTTTTAAGTGTACTTGTTATTTCAATTTATACTTGTAGGTTGATTGAATACTAAGTATGATTTTAAATTACATTGTTATTACAAAAATAACTGGACGCATTGAAAATCTAATGATTTTTGCTCGATGTTGATCTTTAGGTGATAAAAATGTCATAATCTAATACATTAATTTAAATTTTGTATTTTACAGATATGGGTAAAATATTTTAGACTTTGAAATTTGTTTTACAAGCATTAATTACGCGGTTCATAATGTTCAACATGAAGGTTCATAGTGTTCAACATAAAGGTTCATGAATTTTAAATAATCAGTTCATTTAACAGAAAATACATAAAATTTGTAAAAGAAGGCATTCGACTCATTGGGTTCGACGTGATGTCTAAAACAACCTTAAAAAGCAATTGCAATGTAGCAAAGTGATTTGTCAAACACAAAGTAACATAAAAAAACAGACAATTTAATCCCCAAAACACACAACAACTGTTGAAAAGACAAATAGAGAACTGGAACTTCAATGTTTAATCTTGGGAATGAGATAAGAAAATCTTGTGATAAGTGAAGAATTTAGGCATCACTAGCTTCATCAGGATCGTCCAATGGAACTCCATCAACATTCTCATCATTATCAAGACCCTTTAATGAAACTCCATCAATACTAGCATCATTATCCGAATGAGACAAGTTAGGATGACCGGAACTTGATGAACAACCTACAATAAAAAAGGAAAAATTAAGCTAATTTATAAGCAACATGGAACACATAACAATAAAAATATGAAAAAAATATTTTTCTTTTGATTCACAAATATTGTCATTATGGTTCATAATATTACACTATAAGGTTCATTGAAAATCACAATACAGTTCATGTAAATGAAAAAAAGGAATTCACCAAAGGGTTTACGGTTTATCAAAAAAATCCAACCCATGAATGTGCAACAAACAACTAATATATAGCCATAAGTCCATCCAACATTCAAGCAATCAAGCAATCAAGCAAGATTTTGGGTTTGTAGGGGGAAATGTTTAGACATTTTATCAAACACTTGGTAGGCAATCAAACAAACATACAAAAAACGTTATTCTTTTGGTTCACAAATATTGTCATTATGGTTCATAATATTACACTATAAGGTTCATTGAAAATCACAATGCGGTTCATGTAAACTCTGGGTACCAAACATCTCTCAATGGTGACAAAAATTGCCCCACAACCTCGTCAATTTGCCTAGTGAACTTTCTTGATGGACAAACTACCAATCCGAAAGGCTCTTCTCTTGGAGCAATTAGCATCATTATCTCCTCTTGCAAAACCTCCATAGTCAGAGGTAGTACAAACATTAGGTTTTCCCTGAACTAGTAAATGCAATACCAATCATATCTCTACCAGATAAAATTACAAGAAGCCCCTGGATTTGGATATGTGTTAGTTGCACTATCTTCTTAGTTTTGAGCATCTTCAATATTGGCTCAGGAAACCTCATATCTTTGAAGTTCTTAATTGGTGGTGGAATATCGTCACCATCCACAATGAGACAAAGAAAAAACACATTACAACAACACTTTTTATGTAAGTTATTCATTTGCAAAATCCTCCACGAAAATTTATACTATTGTAATATGCATATTCAAATGATCAAAAACCATAAAACTTGTCCATCGACAAAATTTATATAGGAAATCAATGTGCTTATGACTCAGCTACTAACTACTCAAAGCTATAAATTCTTAAATCTCTTTGAAGCAAAAACACAAACACTTGGTGCTCATCACAATCTAATTATACTTACCTAATCACACCATATCACTTTGAGCCACTCTGCATCAAATTTCTCAATCGAATACTGCAAAATTTACAAGAATCCTAAAATAGGCATCTCAACAAATCACAATAGAACTGACTCACTAAACAAAAGATCAAATTGAATGCATGATGTATGAGACAAATTAAAGGACCAAACCTTCTAGAGAACCCAAACGCAATGCTTGTAAGTCCTGATTAAAAGATCCTAGATGTCACTAGATTTGACTTCCTTGTAGCGAAAGTTCAAAAAGAAGAGAATGAACGAAAAGTCGAGCTCGAATCAATGCAACATCGTCCATGGAATATGGCGTGACTTCTCAAAATTACCACGAATGAGAAATTAAAACCCTGAAAAATCGTACATAAATCCATGAACAGGATGAGAATCGATTGTGCGAAAAACAATGAAGAAACTAGAACAAATCATTGAAGAAAAACAAACGAAAAGTAAGAATGCAAAAGTCGTCTAACTAGTAAGAAAGAAGATAGAGGAATGAAAAATTGACGAAAATACCCTCTATATATAAAAATGACTTAAACCACGTGTGTAATCCCAACCTTACATTTATGATGATCGAATGGTCAATAGTAGTTCGCATTTTACACCGTATTAATTATTCGCATTTCATCCCGTATCTAGGTGTGAGCGGGTAAAACAAACATAGTTACCATAGTTATTTTCGCTATTAAAAAGGTATTTCTTAAATTACTGCGCAATTATTATTATTTTCGTTCTTTTCCATATTATAAAAAATATGGTGGATATGCAACTTAATGGGAGATTTTATCTTTCATTAAAGATAGAATTAAAGTTGGAGAAGGGGTGGAATATTCCTTACTTGGGCTTTAAGGCAGTTGGCCAACCCTAGGAGGATAAGATTTTCGGCCCCCTACATCTCCTTCTTCCATTATAAAGTGCATATCGGCATATTCAGAAACTCTGGACAGGCTAATACTCGTTTAGCTCGACTATTCAGGGTTTCACCGCTCTCCTGTTGTACCTCGACGTTCAAATTCGACAAATTGCTCTTCTGACTTAGGCATCAGAGGTGGATTAGGGGGTCCTCGTCCCCAGTGTCCATTGTTTTGCAGGTTTTAGCTCAAGAGATTGAAGGCGGAGCGGAAGAGGAGGGATTCTTAATTAGTGCATTAAAGACGGATTGAAAACGGAGTTTTTGTGCACTAACAATTGGCGTCGTTTGTGGGAACGAGGATTAAATCCATGAGTAATCGTTTCTAGAAGAAAAAGAATCGAATTTTCGAAGCCTTGGGGCAATCGCGCAGCCTCAGCGAGCGAACCGCGACCGCGGCCACCAAAACCGCGATCGCGGTCTATGGCCGCGACCGCGGCCCACCGGAGTGCGCCTCCGGAAATTCGCGCACTCCGGATTTTCGACCGGGGTGCCCCTCCGAAAATATGCGACTCCGGAAATTAGCGTTTTTTGGGTTTTTTCTAGCCTAAGGGCGTCCCAAAAAATCAACAAAAGAGATCTGCTTTGGGATTTGTTTAAACCCTAAGCAAAATCATGATCGAATCACCACAACCAGTGTCGATCGCAGTGCGTGCTGCGAAATCGACGACAATGGGGGCAGGGGCAACCTTGTCAGCCCCTTGTCGAATTCAATCTCGCCTAAGGTTGGTAGTCGACCACCGATTGACGGATTAGGCTCTGGGTGCGTGCCCGGTAGCCTAAAGTTGAAAACTTGATTGTGAATCAACGATCAACCACCATCAAAGCGAAGAAAACCTAACAAGGGAAAAGTTGGTAACTTTCTGAAACGGACTTGGGACCCGGATAAGCGGCGACGATCTATATTCGCTCGATCGGATGCATGTAGGGACCAAAATCGAACCCTTATGAAAATTGATCAATCCAATTCCGATATTCGCTCGGAAATTCAGACCTTTGTGCCCGGAAACGACTTGAACCGTGACCTAGCCCCTCTCGCTGATACAGTTGTTCATCGCACAGACCGTTCGGGGCCCGGGTCGAGCGACGGAATCGTCAGTCGTGGTACTTCAAGGCCTGAATCGACTAAATTTGATCAAAATGGGGAAACGGCAATGCGTGTTGCCAAAAACGAGAACAATTAAAGGGTTCAAGAGCAAGGCGAGTCGACCCAAGGGATCGCGATCGCCGAATTGAGCCGCGACCGCGGCCCAGTCAAACCGCGACCGCAGTTCTGAAAACCGCGCCCGCGGGCTGCGTATTTTTGAGCCTTCACTCTCTATTCGCGAGCGAAAATTTGGTTAGCCCTCGTTTAGAGCAAGGCCAATCTAGTCGTGCCGGGTCTAATCCCGTCAAAGGTGACAATCACATCACCTTGTTATCCGCTCCAAACGGCGGGAATAGGGCATCTACAACCGCCAGAGATAAAGAAGAAGGCGAACCAAGAAGAAGCTCGTCTTTCGTTGGGCAAACCTAACAAGCTTTCAACAATCGTAAACCCATTGCGGAGTAATCGTGACCTCTCCGCATAGGGCCCATACAATTCGCTTGAAATAGAGTCGAATCTTACTTGCCATAGGTTGAGCGTCCTCTTAAAGCGTAAAGTCGATCGTAAAAGCAAAAAGAAACGATCCTATCTAGCAATCAGAAGCCTTAATCACTGAAATAAGGGATTCAGATAAATCAAGCGCTATTCAAGAAATATGGTGTCCAACTTGTTCATCAAACACCATCAAGATCAAGAAATTTGGAGAGTCTGAGCGGACTTTACCAATCCTAATAGAGCGCATCCAAAGATTGGTTCTTGCTTTCAAAGATCAACCAATCAATGGATTTCGAGTCAAGATAAGTTCTTAGAGGATGTCAAAAAGCGATCAATCCATGCAAGCGTGAGACTGAAATCGATCTCTGACAACCAAGAAACAAGCTTTCTTGGCCCCGAAGAAACGAAGAACTCGTAAAACGTAAATCGCCATCGAGTTCCAGCGCTATCGCGATCACAGCCCCGTCGGCCGCGACCACGGCCTCATCAACCGCGACTGCGGTCCGTACCACCGCGGCCCAGGAGAAAGCAATCGGCGCATGCTTTTTTGGAATCCGAAAACCCTAAAATCGCTAGGGCAAACTCCGATCATCGCTCGGAGGACAATCAAGACTCACAGGGTGATCAAGTGAAACTCCGATATTCACTCAGAGGATCAAACCCTAGAATGTACCAAGCAAGACAACTTGCTCAAAGATGATCAAGTCCGTGACCCGACCTCACCCTCAAAGCTTGGTTACTCTTCATGCAAGCCAGCGAGGTACGGATCAAGCAACGGAATCATTGGTCATAGCGCTACACAGTTTGATGAAATCAATCAGCGATGCGCGTCGCTAAACCCGAAAGCAATCAAGATAGTGGGGCATCGACCACCGCCTAAAATAAAGATGAGATTGTGCTTGATACGCACTCTAGCTTCCGTTTTAAGAGAGAACAAGTGGATTAAAGACAAGCATAATCGAATGAAGTCTTGCCGCTATCAAGCCTTGGAAAAATCGCTAGGCTAAAGCGTTCTTTGTAAAGATCCAAGAAAAGCACCTCATCAGTGAATTAGCGATCGAAAGGACCAATCGACGGCTCGCTAGCGTTATCGAATTCGCCGATAACCGCCGCGGTTCCGAGCTGGTAAACACTAATGAGAAAATCGAAGGAATGCAAGTCAACTACGAAGCAAACGCTGAAATCGCGAAAATCCATCGATCAGCGAAGACCGCGATCGCGGCCAGCGAGGCTGCGGTCGCGGCAAGGGATTCCGCGGTCGCGGCTCCATATTCCGCGACTGCGGACAGCCCCAGAAGCGAAGAATTGACCCAGTTAACGGGGCCGCGAGCGCGGGTTGCGAAACCGCGACCCCGGTTCACCCTAGTGAGCTTCTGATCGAATTGAAATCCATGAAATCGTACGACGCGTGTCGGAATCATAGATCCGAAGACTGAGTGTTGGGGTATTGTAAAAACGAAAGGTCATGGAAAAACGCACGCATATGGTATAGCTGGACCCGAATTGGAAGGGATCATATTAGTTGGTTGCAGCGCAAAGTCGGAGAGCTCAATCGTTAAAGAGTATCGACGGAAATGTCGTCCCTCATACTTGGGATATCGCCCATCTTGAAAAGGCTCATCGCATGGATGTTGTGTTAAGAATAAAACTTATTGGACAAGCACCTCGTTTTTGTGTTCTTTGTTTTCTAAAACAAAATCCCCGGCCGGGAACCTTTTTAACGTTCTGTTCTCCCTTCTCTGTTTTGCTTGTTCCAATGGGTCTACCTTAAACCTCAACAAATGACATGCTTAAGAGTGAGCACGATTTCCATGATATTTTCTCATAGAAAACTATGATATTCGCTCATAGATAAATTCATGATATTCGCTCATGAATTCCCATGAGTTTCGCTCATGGATAAAGTCGCACGCACGCACGCACGCACGCACGCACGTTAGGGGAACCCAATCGACTAATCTGCATAGCCACTTCGATTAAGAGAACTTTGTACCCTACGTCACTGTATATGAGAAAAACGTATACAACGACGTAGGTGGGGCATTTGTGAGCGGGTAAAACAAACATAGTTATCATAGTTATTTTCGCTATTAAAAAGGTATTTCTTAAATTACTTCGTAGTTATTATTATTTTCGTTATTTTCCATATTATAAAAAATATGGTGGATGTGCAACTTAATGGGAAATTTTATCTTTCATTAAAGATAGAATTAAAGTTGGAGAAGGGGTGGAATATTCCTTACTTGGGCTTTAAGGCAGTTGGCCAGTCCTAGGAGGATAAGATTTTCGACCCCCCTACATCTCCTTCTTCCATTATAAATACACGCCCTAGGCGTGTAGGGAGAGACACATGTCCATATCGGCATATTCAGAAACTCTGGACAGGCTAATACTCGTTTAGCTCGACTGTTCAGGGATTCACCGCTCTCTTGTTGTACCTCGACGTTCAAATTCGACAAATTGCTCTTCTAACTTAGGCATCGGATGTGGATTAGGGGGTCCCCGTCCCCTGTGTCCATTGTTTTGCAGGTTGTAGGTCAAGAGATTGAAGGCGGAGCGGAAGAGGAGGAGTTCTTAATTAGTGCATTAAAGACGGATTGAAGACGGAGTTTTTGTGCACTAACAATTGGTAAATAAGCATAGAAATGAGAAAAATAGTGACTGCTGTATGCTCCATTGTCCATTGATAATAATAATTAAAAAAAAAGACAAAAAAAAGACATTCTCATGCTAATAACAAATCAGGATATTTAAATCATTGGCTCATCTCGTTTACTGAAGCTCGTAAATATTAGATTGAGTTTAATATAAGTAACAAATACTATACGATAGTTGGAGGCTTGGAGGCTGGAGCACTATACAGGTCTCCTCTTTATGCAAGTGCAACAAATCTCTAGATACATTTAGAGCGTACATAATGCAGCCACATATAGCTTTGCTAGAATGTGGTGAGCCTTCGTAACTCTGAAGCGGCTGGACGAATCTGGTCTCCTACATGGTGTTGTTGTTGAGCCAAAGCCAGGCTCAATGACGCGGCGTGCTTCGACTTGACGTTCTTCTTTGCCTGGGTAGCCCAGTCTACAAGCCCTTCTTGTATGTAGTCTTCAAATATGGCCTTGTTGAAGCTGCTTCCCATCTGAATTTATATATTATATACCATTAATCATCCAAAAACAAGAATTATATATATATATATATATATATATATATATATATATATATATATATACTAAACACCTTAATTATGTATAATCAGATCTTTAATTATATTGATTACCTGTGTGACAATTGCATAGAGTGGTAAGGTGCTGTAACTGCATACGAACTGGACGAACACGGCGACAATTATCCTTGGGATATTATAACCGATCTTCCCCATGATGCAAGAGTCGAAACCATATTGAAGCTGCAAACAATCAATCAACTCAAACCCGTAAGATAATAATTGACATTGAGTTAATAATGTTTTCTAGAGCATTACTAAATTACTAACCCAAATCCATAAGAAAAAGGCGATTTGGAAGGAGTTTTGGAAGAGAATAATGTGAATGAGGAGCAAGATGATCTTGGGCTTGCTAAACCAGAAGTGATCGTCGGAGGGTTTGATCTCGATGTCGCCTATGATAACGGCGTGTTTTGAGGCAACCTCTTCGGCTAGCTGTGTGATTACATGTTGTAGCTTCGTCCCCACCGCTAGTAACAACTGCAACCATGCCACTTTCTTGTTAGGTCTGGTTGTTCTTCCCTTTCTGGTTTTTTTTTTTTTTTTGGTAAAAATCAAGTGTTTGGAGTGTTTCCCTTTCTTTATCATGTGCATATGCCACTTAGTTAAGTACTTGTAAGAATTGTACAAAAAACTAATAATTCCGCATGCATATGATCTTGCCAAATTATGAGAATGCATGTATAATTTTATAAGCATATTTGTAATTGTAAGTTGTAACACAAAAACATAGGTTTCAAATGTGCATGTGACATTCAAGTTAAATAGTCTAGTGGTTGATATACTATAATTATGTAATTATGAAACTTACAAGGAACGGAATAAACGCAATCCAAAAGTAGGCATGATAACCTACACACACAAAAAACATCAGAAAAAAGAAACTGGTAGAGAGCATTGTCAACCAAAATAATCTATTAGTGCATGTTAATTTTCCTTGGCTAAGTGGAAATTAATTAATAATTAACATACCAGCAACATTAAGTAGTAGGAAGATTATCACAAACAACCAAAGATACCAGCTGCAAGAAGAAAATAAATAATTATTCTCATAACATGTCAAGAACATATACATGCGGAATTAGTTTGTGTATGTAGATGTTTCGGACAAATTTTACTAAATTTATCATTTAACTTAATCTAGATTCTTTTTCGTACATACACTTAATTAATACTAACAATCCCGCGCACCTTATTCCGACGACTTTCTTGAAATCAGCCTCGAATGCACGATCCATATACTTGTGAAAGTTGAATTTTGGGTTTCCCTTGCAATGAGTCTTATCAACACGTACAAACAGAAGTTATTAAGGCAATTATTTCTAAATAAAAAGATATATACAAGCCAGATTAATTACTAATTAATTTAATTAGCATGGTTTAATTTGCAAATGATCAACTTTTGATGTACGTACCGAGATGAATCCCGTTCGCATGATGATGTAATCCGTTTTGGTGACTGACCCGTAAAATTGCTTGAAGAACGCATGCTGCATCCCAATTTACACCATAAACAAACTTAATAAATATGGTACAAATACATAATCAGATATTGAGGGAGTTAATCAACACTTACAATCCAACCGAACAGGCCACATTTGATGCCAAGGAACCTGTTTTTAATAAAACTATGTTGTTGAACATGTATGAATTTGTCCCTAGTATCTGCAATTTGAGCCAAGAGATTGGGGTATGAACTTTGGTTAAATTATCCAGATCAATTTGCTTTTTTATTAACAAAAAAAAATTACCACTTTCGGGATCATGGTCTCTTTTCTGAATAGCATCTTCCCAAGGTTTCCATTGTCGTAGCTATATAGTAAAGAATATGGAAACAAATCTTGAATTGTAAATTTTTATAATATATATATTTTGTTTATGAATTAATTAATTAGTATAATTACCTTTAGGCCACCAAAAAGAACAGTGAGAGCACAAGTGGTGACATGAACAATGGCCAACACAAAGATGAAGATGTGCAGATGGTGCACTGCTGTTACCGATAGCAATGCTACCTTCCCCTACACCACAACAACACCCACCAACAATATATAAAAACACAAAGGAAAACGTACCATATGGGCCCTAAAACAAAGAAGAGAACAAGTACCTTTTGCTGGCAGTAGTCGGAAGCGGAGTCGTCGGATAGAAAACGACGTCGTGTGAGTGTGATGATGGTATTATTATTAGTCTGGAAATGGGAAGTAGTAGTAGAAGCAGTATTTTTGTAACAAGGAAGCCAAGTGTTAGCCAAGTGAGAAGAGATGCACCACCTCCCTAGCTTGTCTTGGGTTACCGTTAAAAGCAGTGATATGAACCCCAGCAACATCAATTCTGTACATCCACAAACATATATAAGCCTAGTTATGTCACCTTTTTTTTTCCTGGTTGAATGAGAAGCAGTACGGAGGCATAGATGAGGACATCACGTATCAGATACAGAGAGGTTGGCAGAAGTGGTGAGCGGCGTCTGGGGTTCTCTGTGATAAGAAGGTACTGCTTAAGCTAAAAGGAAAGTTTTACAAAACAGTGATCAGACCAGCCATCCTCTACGGGGCAGAGTGTTGGCCCACCACAAAAGCTCAAGAACAGAGGTTAATGGTAGCAGAGATGAGAATGCTAAGGTGGATGAGTGGGCACACGCTACTAGACAAAATCAGAAACGAAGTGATTAGAAGTAGAGTGGGAGTAGCCAGTATAAGAGATAAACTGCGAGAATCCAGATTGCGTTGGTTTAGACATATTCAGAGGCGGGGACCTGCTGAGCCAGTTCGTAGGTGTGAGAGCTTGGTTTTAGGAGACATACGTAGAGGGAGAGGACGACCGAAGAAATGTTGGAAGGACAGTATAAAGGCAAGATGTCAGCGAACTGGAGATTTCGACAGATCTTGCGATGTGTAGGGATAGCTGGAAGGAGAAGATTCGAGTAGCGGACAACTAGGCACCGGAACGGACCGATCCACTGGGGCCTTGAGGCTTCGACGCTTTTGTTTTGGTTCTATGTTTTTGTTTTTGTTTTGCTTTGTTTCTTTCGCCTCGGTTTTACTTTGCCTCTCCCTTGCCTTTTATGTGCTTTTTGGGTTTTATGTGCTCTGTGGTCTTGTCGGGTCTATTGGTCGCTCTCCAGTCACTTTAAGCCAGGGGTGTCCCCATCTTGACCCCCCAGATTTCCCGTAAGGGAAGATCCACTGGGTTATTGTTGTTGTTGTTGTTGAATGAGAAGCAGTACTCTCGGAAAATTTTATTATTGAATGTTAAAAGGGCTATATAGCTATGTGACTTTCTTTTATTAGCATTATATATATTCTTTGTTTAGGATGCAGATGAAAGTCTCCTATTTGTATTGATTTCGATTGGGTTATTTTTAAAAGAACTTATACTTAGGGAAGCACACTAGCTATGACACTATATATAGTTAACTACCTTGAGTTTTCAGTCCTCCATTTTATATAAAGGATGGGTAAGACTAGACAACATAGACCCAAGCAAGGTTAAATAACATAACATTACCCCCTTTAATTTTCTGCAGGGCCTCATAGAGAGGAATCTGCCTCCTCCTTATCAAATACTGCATGGACAAATCAAAGCACAATTAAGGTTTTAGTTTCACACCCAACCAATATCCTCCTAATTGGTAAAGTTGGAAAACCCAAATATATAAACCATACATAATAATAACATATATCAATCGATCAGCTAGCACAAACCTTGCCAATGTAGTGAATGATTCTCTCTACAACTAGAGAGATTACGACGATGGCTGCGCATACTAGCGCAACCACCCACGTCGGGGTGAACTCCACCGTGGTTCCTTCCTCCTCTCCGCCACCCGACATTCTTCTTCAATTCTTAGTACGTTACAAGCTTAAGCTAATATATGCACGATCAAACAAGTGAAGTGGATTTTTCAATTTCTCTTGGATTTGACAGGGTTGTGCTAGCTAGCCTAGCTATATGGTGATTTAAAGCAAAGATATCATTAACATAAGAAACATAAGTGTATGGCATGTGGGCCAATCAAACATATTCGTTACAATTTCAATATACTTATATTATTATTATCGTATGTATCATGTCGTATAAGTATAATTAGGTGATCGAGGAATAAAGGTGGCTTTGATGCTAGCTTTTCTTCGTAGGAAACTTCTTTCTTCGTAGCACCAAAGGGTAAAAACAATAGAAAACTTCTTTTCTTTTCTTTCTTTCTTTGTATGATTTTTTTTCCCTTTAGTGAAAGTAAGGCTTTATTGTGTATTTTGATCAGCTCATATATTTGCTTTATTCCATCTTCATCTTTACAGGGTTTAGTTATAATGTAATCAATAAGAGCCGCAGATGTTTTATAGCATGCATGGGATTTTGTTTCAAAGTTTTCCAAAGCCTACCTTCTCCCTCTTCGGCTCATAATATTTAATCATATGGTATATAATTATATATGGTCAATTATTCAATACATCTCTTTGTGTGATATCAATTTAGAGCAAATGCATGTTAACACCAGAGTTCATCAAGTTAAAAGAAAATCCCGAATATCAAACAACTCTAAAATTTGTGAAAGAGCGTGTAATTTCAACATCAGATCTAGCAAAGCGATATACCGCTTTCCCAATAACATAAAAAATGTCATATTGGCAATCCAAGTTGTTCTATGACGTCCTTTTCTTAGTTGAAACATTATACCTTGTCATGATTCATGACCACTTTTGGTCAAAATTGCATATTCAACTTTGTTTTAGGCCTCAAAAGAAACCGGCATATTTCATAGAATTTTGAGCCAAATTAACAATTTTAGGTATACGATTTGCACCGTAATCTGTATAGGATTCAATGGATCCCATCAGGGGTAAGAACTTGTTCGAGTCTGAATCAATCCACCACATTTCAAGTTATACCTATTTCAGATTTGGATCGTTTCAGCCATCCAGCCAGCTCGAATCAACGTATTTTTGGTGAATTTCAGTTTGAAAGAAAACTTTAAAGAAATAGGGCTGATCTAGGATCAAATAACTAAGCCGATTAGAAGAAATATAATGGCAAATGACACACAATGTACAGCAAACCATTACGCAACATTGAGATTCAGCAATTTATCTGTCAACCAAACTGTAATATAGATATAGTTCACGCAAAAAAAAAACATACCAAAGTCATAACAATTCTAAAGAGCACGCCTCATGCCTCTAAATCAAGCTTGGCAACATACAGCCGCAACTTGGGTATATTTCAAAGTAGACATCAGTAGTCATCTCCTCTGGATATAACTTCTTTGCACGTTGGACGGAGGAGGATGGTGTGTTCAAATTGAGACACATAGCTTCCTTTAATGTCACACAGAGGAGGATACGGCTGCTCAATAATACAAAGTGTCAGTTTATCTCGCAACAAGAATACAGCAAACAAGACACAAACTGATCAGTTGCGAGTCCAATTGGTGTTCGCAAGTAAATCCCGCAATGAAAATCTGTAATTTCCCCTTTTTCCTCCCTCGGGTATTAATTAACTTCCCATTATTTAATTTGGGTTTTAAGAAGGATGGCTAATAGTTTTCACAAGTACCTGAACAACGCCAGAATCACACAGGTTCTTAAGTGCCATCAAGTATTTGGTCTCTCCAAGACGGTCCAAATACCGCCTGCAGAAAGCTAAGGTGGAGAAGTTCTTGTTGATAGTGGCCAGCAGTTGCTTTGCTCTTGGCAACCGCAACGGTACATGTCCAGCATCAAAGTTCTTCATATAATGACTGCATTCCAAGTCCTCTCTAACATACCCTTTGCCTGCAGAATTTAGTGAATGGCATTGCAGATTACAGCCTTTTTTTTACCCAATCATGTCATCCTTCCCTGACCCTCAAAAGGTAAGGAAGAAGAAGATACCTGTTGACCCAAATGTTTCAATAGCATAAAACTCGCCCTCTTCCATTTTTGTCTGCTCTCCACCCTTCACAATGGGGACAGACTTGCCAGCATGGATCTGATACGGTCCAATGCTATGCCCGTTCAGATTTCTGATGCTTTTTACTGTCAATGAACAAAAACAACTAGATATATCAGCATTTCCAATTGCCTTCTACGCTCTACTGGAGAATTAGTGAATACAAGCTCCACATCTTGCAGAGTCGAGGATCCCATAGAAAATTAGCAGAAATAGTAAAAATGACATATTACTATATTAGCAATAAAAAAGAACTTGAAGAAACTACTCATCTGGATGAAATAAAAGTACTATGTACAAAATCCCATACAGATCAATCCAACGACATTAATAAAAGTCATAAGCCATTCGCACCATGTAAAAAGATCTTGAGATTCCCATACACATCTTACCTTGGAAGACTTTTCCATTGATTTCAACTTCATATGATTCCATGACTTCTTGGATTGCAGCACCAACATCACAAAGGCGTGCATCAATACCTGCTTCCTGTTCATATCGCAAAAATAGTTCTGATGCTTTCAATAATTCACATGAAACAATTGTGGAAGACAAAATTAGTGGAAAAGATAGCATGATGCATCATTAGGTAAACATGGAACAAGGTAGAAGCATTCTTAAGACAGTATAATATCACAGAGAGTCCATGGGTATATTTTAGTACATAAAAAAGACATTAAGGCATTTCCCAAAATGCTGCTGACAAAAGGAAATCAATATCCAGATAAACTTCCTTGCAGTTTTGATTTTGTCACTAGAAAAATTTCCAATCAGTGATAAAAATAAATCCAATCAGTTTTGAATATCAAAAGCTTCGTTGAAAGATACGAATCCAAATTCTGACATTTTTTATTGTCAAATGAAAAATTCAATTTCATAAATACAAAATTTCTCCATAAATAATCCACAAAGGAGCCTCTAGGATCTATTAAAGTTTACAATAAATGAACTACTATACCTTTATTCCTGTATTTGTTGCTTCACATGATGCCTCAAGTAGCGGATCAAACATTGGGTTAAATGCAACTGTGAATGCACAGTCCACAATATGTCCTGCAGAGTATGACAGAAAAGATGAAAACTACCTTTGACAACAAATGTAGCAACTATAAGATATTCTAAAACGATGTCCAGTAGGGTCTACCATCAATATGAGTTCCAAAATCCAACTTCATCACATCATCATATTGAAGTACAGTTTTATCTCCAGCATTTGGTGTCCAGTGAGCAGCAACCCTAGTCAAGAAAGAAACAAAACCAAAACAGTCAAATTAAACAAAGTTGATAATTTGAACCACTAGACTGAAAACTTGAGAGCAGAGAAAGTATTACCAGTTTAAAGAGCACCCTGTAGGGAAGGCAATGCCAGCTTGCAATCCATTTTCTGATATTAATTTACGAACAGTATTTTCCAAGGTTTCACATAGCTCAATCATTGGCATGCCAGGCTTAATAATGCTTCTCATGTATTTCCTAACCTGGAAGCATTTCACAATTTTTACCAACCAATACAAACTGAAAATACATGGGTGTATCCCAAAAGGCACTGATTGATGTAACAGAACACAGACCTGACGATGAACTTCTGCAGCTTGTCGAACTGAATTGTAAATTGGCTTCTCAAGGCGCTCCAACTCCCTCTTCTCTTCAGAGGTGACTCTCCATAGATTGCTAAGATAAAAGAGAACTACATTTACTAACACATAGAGCTATTGCTACAAAAATGAATGATGATACAAGGATCTAATAGCAAACAAAAATGTCAATCTATATTGTGATTTTTTCCCAATATAAGCAGACCATAAAAGAAGATCAACATTTAGTTATATATAAATTACACATTGAATAAACTTGAATATTGTTGGGCCAAGGTTGCCGAGGCCAGAGAGGAAGTAAACAAACTGAGCTTCATGAGATCAGGCAGGCAAACAGCAATATGCCTTGCTTCTTTCGTCTCATATATTAGTTTCTTTTTTCATTGGAGGCTTTTTGATGATGGCATAGAGCAAACAAACTTTGATAATCAGAGTATACGCAATAAATATACACCCCTATCACTTGCAAATTAGGGAGTAAAGGAAACTCACTCATCCTTGTAATTTTGAATTTCTCCCTCTGGAAATTCCCCAGATGGGAACAGATCGGCCACAGGAATTGTTGGAGGATCAGTCTGCTTTGGTGCCTCTTTCTTTTTCCTTCACATGATCAGACACATCATTCAGCTAAAGCTATTATTTTAGTCTCCAGACAACTCTCTATAAGTAGGATGATAAATGTATCAACAGCATTTACTCACTTGCTTTTGTTTTTCTTCTTCTTCTTTTTCACAGCCCCTGGTAAAGAGTATATACATAGTTTTTAATCAACCAATAAAGGAATGACAACTAAGAGAAATTTAAAGGCCTGTTCACTAATCACTAGAAATATTGTCATTTAAAAAACTTTTGAGACAGATGGAATAAGAAGACAGCTATTGTAAAAAATAATGTCCGAGTAAACTAGAAACAAAACAAGCTACTTAATTCATTCACCACAAGGTATTGCATTCCTACTCACCTTCTTTCTGATCTGAAGGGTCAGCTGCTTCCTCATTGTCATCTAAAGCCTCTGAGGCCTCTCCATTCACATCCACTGGCGCAGAAGCTACTTCACTGACATCAATAGCGTCAGCTTTTCCCTTCTCTTCAACAGAAATGTCCATACTGGAACTTTCTTTTTCCATTTCTTTATCCTATTTGTGCAACATGGAAGATCCAATACATAAATGAGTACTGTACTCAACAAAAAGGCCATGATTTGAAAAAATATATGTTATATATTATATAGCTTGCACAGGAAAATATAAAATGGAACTAATGTTGTTCAACCAGTCTGACCAAAAGTTTTTCAAAAAATGGACCGAACCTGGATAGCCCAGTCCGACCCGAACAAGAACTCTCTATAAAAAAAAATTAAAAGCAAATGGACTGAAGATTTATAAAAACTAGCAATGCAATGCGCATCCAATGCATAAAAAATCTGTAAAACCCATCCACTTAAATAATGTATAGAGCATCAATTCCATCAAAACTCATCCAAAAACTAGCACTAGTCATAGTATTAATGCATAGAAAATATGTAGGGAAAAAAATCCACTTCAACAATGCAAAGAGCATCAAAAATCATCCCCAAATTATGCTTTCATAATTTACCTGGTCATGTGCTAACACAAGAAATCAACCTTCAAACAGTAACTATCACTAAATTTGTCTAATCTCAGCATTGATCCATAAGCAGCAAGCTCAAAAGTTAGAGCTAAGAAAGCTGACTTAATCGGTTTCGAATGAGGCTTAGGTTTTTATTCCAGTCCACTTGACGAAGAGAAGGTATTCATTAATAATCATCGAAGGCATAGAGTGTCCGGGTGTTGTGAGGCTACGTCCCGCGGAGTAGTTGGATCATAATCTCTTACCATAAAAATGGCTGCGTGCGCGGCAGCACCAACTATGAGAAATCCACCAATCCGATAGTTTACGATATAGATAGATATCTATATAAAAACAACATTCTAAGAAAAGATATTAATAGATATCGGTAGTTGTCCGGTCGTACCAGGAGCAACAAGATCAAGTTGGTAAGGATTAAAATATCTTTTCGTTTCTATGATCATAAATCATAGGGGGCCGAACCGGGCGGGCTGTTAGCTAGTGTGTATCATCTTACGAGAATAGAATCTGGTGTGGATCAACCAGAAGAGGTTTGCATAAAAGTATTTGCCCCAAGGAGGAACCCTCGAATTCCATTTCCCATCTCATGGAAAACAAAAAACCTTTTCGTTCCGCCTAGCCCTATCCCCCTCTAGGGGTATTTTAGTGATAGGTCCGATTTCTTCCTAAATACATACAAAAAAAACATTTTAAATGATCTTGTCATCTGATCATACATATATATAGCCCATACAGCTTGCAAAGAGAAAAAGAAAAACACAGAGATAGCAGGGATTATCAAGATGCTTTATAAACCCTAAACACATCCTAAATCATCAAAATATAAAGATAAGTCCGAATAAGCAATAAACAGCAGTACAGCACTAACGTATTGCTAAAAAACAAAAGTCTCTAATCGGAAAAATAGAATAATAATCTAAACTAGACCTAGACGTCGTATCAGTGACGGAGGCAGGTGGGGGCGCGAAGGGCGGCCGGAAATTCTCAGCCAGGCACTAGCGGCAAAAAAACAAGTAAAAATATGGATCTTTCTCAATTGAGAAATAAGAACCACGGCTGACATGAAGATATTAAGAACACAAAATTCAATAGAGAATGGCAAGTTCAAACCGATCAAATTTTAGAGTAGACTTGGACAAGGCAGAGAAGATATGCCGGCAGTGAAGAATTCGATTTCTTTCTCCCGAGTCCGTCGTCCCGTCCCGATACTCTCTGTGGTTCCTTCCTAGGGCTGTTTATCAGTTGAATGAACTTGGGCCTCTGTTTAAAGACAGGCCCGCTGGACCAAAAAAAAAGGAGGAGGAAAAAACGCTCGTGGAAAACCTCAAACTGATGTGTCTTCGCACCTGGACCGCTGGACGTGTCAAACTTTCCAACTCGTGATTTATTAGGGCATACCAATGGTTCATTGAGCCCATGATCTCCATAAACTCATCAAATACGGCGAAATATATAAATAGGTCCCTGAACTTTGACGATTTTAGCATCCATATCTCTGTACTTTGGGGTTTTTAAATAGGTCATTGTATTATACATATTTTTGTCATTTAGACACAAATCACACGATTTCCATAGACGAGCAATCCACACGCGCTGACTGTACACATATTTTGCCACCTTAAATGCCACGTAGGTGCCATGTAGATATTTTATAAAAAAAAATTTAAAAAAATATTAAAGTTTAATTAAATAAAAATCAGATGCAAAATTATGTAACTTCATCTTCTTCCTTTTACCAAAATCAGGTCCGGCGGTCCCCGATAATCCGGCGGTTTCCCGATATTCCGGCCGTCCTGACTCTCTCTGGTTTTGGTCTCTCCCGAGTCCGTCGTTCCGCTTCTGGTCTCTCCCAAGTTCGTCGTTCCGTCCCTGACTCTCTCCCGAGTCCTTCGTCCGGATCTGGTCTCTCCCGAGTCCATCGTTTCGTCCTTGACTCTCTCCCGAGTTCGTCGTTTCGGATCTGGTCTCTCCCGAGTTCGTCGTTCCGGATCTGGTCTCTCCCGAACCCGTAGTTTCGGATCTGGTCTCTCCAGAGTCCGCCGTTCCTTCCATGACTCTCTCCCGAGTCCGTCGTACCGATTCTAGTCTCTCCCGAGTCTGTCGTTCTTTTTCCTTGTTCTCGTTCCGTCCTGATTCTTTGGTTGCTTCTTGAATTGAAGCGATTAACAAGGACACGTTCTCGTTCCGTGAATTTTTTTCCTTCTTGAATTAAAGCGATTAACAAGGACTTGTTCTTTCCTGACTTGGGTTCTAGTTCCGTCCTGATTCTCTAGTTCCTTCCTTAATTAAATCGATTAACAAGTCATCTAGAAATTGCTTTCCTGAATCCCCCGGACGAGGAAATTTTCTGGCTCCTTCCTGAATCCCCCAGATCTAAGTTTCATTTGTACATATTGTCTGGTCAAACGTTGTGATTCTCTCTCTGGTTCCTTGATTGGATTAAGTACTCTTGCTTTTGACGGCCAAAGATTAGTGTTTTGTCATTGGACCGAAAAAAAAGATTGGTGTTTTGTTTTTTAGAGTATATTATTGGATGTGAGAAAAGATTAGTGGTGTACTGGTGTTCATAGGGGACAGTTATATGGATGGAGTATTTTGTTTTTTTATTTAAATTTTTTCTCACTTGCACTTATAGAGAGTGAAATTCACGCACTAAGCCACATCAGCGTAAGATGTTTAAATGACAAAAATATGTATAGTACAAGGATCTATTTGAAACCCCCAAAGTACAGGGATGTGGATGTTAAAATCGTCAAAGTTCAGGTACCTATTTATGTATTTCGCCCATCAAATACTATTATTTTACTATTTTTTCATCTTCCACATCATCCATAATCTTTCATCCCTTTTTTCACAATTAACCCTTCCCAAAGTGAGCCCCATGAGCCCCTTTTTTCCCTTTTCTCATTTCCTAACAATTATTTATCTCTCCACCCATAATTACAAATATATCTTCATTCTTTATTATATATATATCATTATTTAGCTAAAAATAACTATATTTGTTTACTATTTTTATTAAATGACACTTTTAATTAATTTATTAAAATTTCTAGTATTATAATAAATAATATTTTAAATTGTATTTATCATAGTTAATTAAGTGAATATTAATTAAGAGCATATTCGAATAAGGGAATATTAGTAAAAACAAACGACGCAAACCGAATTCATTACTTGAACCGAAAATACATACCGAGAGAAAACGACACACATGAAATAAAGCACATTAAAAAAGACTAATTAAATACATAAAGACATTCATACGAAAATACACGAAATAAATTACCGAAAAAACAAAAGACATATCACACATCATCATATTCATGCCCCTTCGTACGCCAAACATGCTCCACCAAGTCCTCCTCAAGTCGACGGTTTGTAACCCGGTTCTGAAGTTCAGTGTAGTTTCTAATATAGGCGCTCATTTCAGACGACCTTTCTCTTGAGAACGTTTGATCCACTTCGACTCGTCCAAGATCGACAAGGGGACATATCCAATTGTCTCGAACTCAATTCTTTCATCTTCTACAACAATGTTGTGCAAAACTATACATGTCTTCATTATCTTTCCAAGAAGCTCACGTTGTAACTCCAGTGCTGGGTTTCTCACTATTGCGAACCTCGCTCGTAACGCTCCAAATGCTCGTTCAACATCTTTGCGATATCCCTCTTGTAGTCGGGCAAACAATTTCGCCTTTGAGCTTCGAGGGAGTGAAATCGACTTAACAAATGTCGCCCAATCCGGATATATCCCATCAGTGAGATAATATCCCATGCGATACTCATGCCCATTGACCGTAAAGTTTACGGGTGGAGCTACACCTTGGAGAACATCATCAAAAACAGGAGATCGATGAAGAACATTAATATCGTTGTACATACCTGGTGTACCAAATAATGCATGCCAAATCCACATGTCATATGATGCAACAACCTCGAGGATAATCGTCGGACCATCATGATCTCCACGGTGAAACTGTCATGCCCATGCAGTCGGGCAATTCTTCCACCTCCAATGCATACAATCGATGTTGCCCAGCATCCCGGGAAATCCTCGTGCTTCTCCTATGTGAAGTAGGCGTTGTAAGTCCGTTGGGGTTGGTCGCCTTAGGTACTCATCGCTGAACAAATTTATGACGCCATCTACAAAGTGGTGTAAGCAATTCCTTGTTGTCTCCGCACCAATACGTATGTATTCATCACAAGCATCTGCAGCAACTCCATTAGCTAATTGGCGTAAGGCAGCAATACATTTTTGTAATGGGGACAAACCTTGCCTCCCGGTAGCATCTGGCCTTTGTTGGAAGTACGGCATCGCATCAGAGAGCCGGTCAACAATGCGTTGGAAAAATGGGCCTACGCATTCGAAACCTTCGTCGAAATTGGGCA
This sequence comes from Fallopia convolvulus, assembly GCA_964016875.1. Classification (NCBI taxonomy): domain Eukaryota; kingdom Viridiplantae; phylum Streptophyta; class Magnoliopsida; order Caryophyllales; family Polygonaceae; genus Fallopia; species Fallopia convolvulus. The sequence goes on along the minus strand of OZ024718.1, from coordinate 62,622,614 downwards.
TCCGAGTATGTTGGTGTCTCGCTGAAGTAATCATTGAATAGTCTGGCATGCCCTTCTTCCCTTCCTCTCTCAATATGGGATCGACGACGTTGGGTTCTTGAACTTTCTGCTTCTGCAGCTTGTTGAATATCAGCTTGAAGTTGTTGGTATGTAGCTTGCCAATTGCGGTAAGTAATTTCTGCCTCATTTGGTTCATCACTATTACTGCTAGAATAGTCGGAGAGAGTGGGGAGATTGAGGAGATTGAGGAGGTTGATGAGTTTTGTTCTGGGAAAGACATTTTTCACTTGTAAGAGAGGGATTTATTCAACTTGATACAAAATGTGGAATGAGTTTGAATGGTTTATATAGAAATCCCAAGGCTAGTTGAACACAAACCGAAATAGTTTTCAAATTTTAAATGGTTGATGTGACTAGTCTCTTACAACATGCATGCCATCCTCCATTATTTATTTGAGTTGACTAGTCTCTTACACACATCACATGCCACTCTTCCACCACTTATTGAGGTGACTAGTCTCTGCGGATTGCATGCATGCCATTCTCCACTCTTCTATTACTTATTTGATGTGACTAGTCTCTGCGGATTGCATGCATGTCATTTTCTCCACTCTTCTATTACTTATTTGATGTGACTAGTCTTTGCGGATTGCATGCATGCCATTTTGCAAATTACATGCATGCCACTCATTCACATTGACCACCTTTATTACATTGAAAATGTTCAATTGCAGATTACATGCAGAAGGCAAGATTCAACTTAACCAAATTTAATGCATTGAAAATTAAAACAAACTTACATTACATTAATTGAAATAAAGGAAACAAGGACACACACTACATCAAACACATTGAAATCGAAAGCATACAAATGAAAAGTTGAAACAGAAAGCAAATAACATGAAACATTCAAACAAGGTTCTGATTATAACATAACTTAGAGACTATGGAAGGCCAAGGTCTTTCTTCATAGCTTGCTTCAGTGCTTCAAGCTCATCAGGGGTACACAAAGCCCGATATTCCCTCATCAGATTGGCTTGAAGCTTCTTTTCCTTAAGTTGTAGTTCTGCCATCCTATAAGTTGCATACTCCTTCTCCCTTTCCAAATTCTCCTCTGTCATACGCGTAGACAACTCAACATTGACGGAGCTCGAGGCGACTCCTTTCCCTTTACCTCTCACTGCATTCTTAGCCTTTTTAATGCCCATTGGGCGCTGAATAGGATCTTCATTCAACATACTTGTTGGAGTTTCCGGATCTGGGTTGGAAGCATCACCTTCGGTATCTGCCCTTGATCTCTTGGAGCTCTCGGTTCCCGAGCTTGGAGTGGAGCGATTAACTTTCCTAATCCACTGGGATGACCATCTTGGCACGACATGGAGAAGTTTCCAACAATGCTCATCGGGGAATTTGTGGCCTTGCGTCTTATAGTACTTGTCGTGAGCGTCGTTCAATACATCTTCAGCCGACATACCGCTAGCTTTTGAATTGTGAGCTTTTTCATAAAAACCTACAAACAATCCTACACTTTTGTTAATTCTATCCCATTTAGACTTACATGATTTCTTGCCTCGGGGGACTTGGAGTGCAGATTTCTCCCTATTGTAGTAGTACTTAACTCGCTTTCAGAAAGCTTCCGCCTTTTGCTCGTTGTTCGTGATTGAATCTTCACTGACGTTCAACCAAGCACTCACCAAGAGTTCTTCATCATCATGGCTCCATGTCACATTTCTCGTTCTTTCGTTGTTGTCGGAAGAATCATCCTCTTCTTCATCTCTGGCACGAGAACGACCTCCACGACCACGAGATCCACGAGATCCATGGGATCCACGAGAACGAGCTCCGCGATCACTGGATTGGGTGCTATACAAAGGGTTTTCAAAAGGTTGGGAGTTAGGATCAAGGTTAGAATCCGAGGGAAGATAGGGATTTGGTGATGATTGGGTGCTCCCAAAGTTTTGGGATGCTTGCACCACATTAGCATATGGATTGCCAAGAGAATGTTGGAGGAGTTGTTGATGGTATGCAAGATCAGCATATGAATATTGTGGTTGAGGATTCATTGGATGAACAAAGGAATTTTGTGTTGAAGCATTTGGATAATTATAGGAGTAGTGTGGTGGTGGGCAATTTGGATCATTCAGATTCATTTTGGAGAAAGAACTTCTTGAAAGAGAGTGGGAAGATATGTGTGAATTGTGAGAATGTGTAATGCCCATATAAATAGCAAAAAAACTAGGGTTTATTGAATCAGAAACCATCCTAAAAAACCACATGTAGACCAAAACCGGGTAGGTATAAAACAATGGGTAAACAAAAACCATGAGTAACCAAAACCATGGGCGGATGCAAAACCATGGGTAGATATAAAAAAATCATATTTAATTTATCAATGAATAAAAAAATATATAAAATTAGTGTCTATGGATAAATAAAAAAAATCATGAGTTTTGGTGTAATTTTTTTAAGCTAAAACAATTGATAATGTGTGTGTGTATATATATATATATATATATATCTTACCCTAAAACAACCCAAAATACAAATTAATTTTAATGTGTTTCAAATATATACAAAATTAGTCTCCATGGATAGACAAAAATAATTTATGAATGTTGGTATAATTATTTTATTTTATTTTAATAATTAAACTAATTCAAATATATACAAAATTAGTTTCCATGGATAGACAAAAATAATTTATGAATGTTGGTATAATTATTTTATTTTATTTTAATAATTAAACTAATTAAAAACAGATTATTAATTTATGTATAATCAATGGCCAAGAATAAATCATGGCCATTGATTACATGCCATGTGGCATGTTGAGATGGCAGCAGATATCCATGAGCCCCTCTTTTGTGAGATCGAATTTCGATCTTTGTTGCATTGATCCAAGCAACACTTTAATATTTTATTATTCTTTTTCAATGAGCCCCCCATGATCTCTTGAATTTCTACCCATTGGGCATGCTCTTAGGAACGTTTGTATCCTACCTAGATTGAGCAACTTTTTGACTCCCTCAATTTGAGTTAAAATGGATTTTCTAACCTAGATCCAAGGCCATAAGCAATGGTGTACTCCAAATAAGAGTACATAAGTAATAAAATAATATATTTTTCATACTTCTTTACTACTATGTACTCTAATATTTTATCCTTTTACATTAGTGTACTCTTTATAAGTACATAAGGGTACATAATATCTTATTTTATATTTTTCCTCTCTTCAAATCATATATATAAATATACTCACATGTTATAATTTAAAATATTTTCAATATATTAATAATTAGAAGATTATAAATAACGAATTCAATTTAATGATAAAATTAATTAATACTAATAATATTAAATATTACACACTAAACATAATTAAATAGTTCACAATAAAATAAAGCTTATCATATATGTTGGGACGTTGTTGGGACCTCTGGTTCTAAGCAACGGATCAACGATTCACTTCTCTTTAAGTTTTGATAATGACAAATACCATAGGGAACTAATGTGGTTTGTTCAAGTATTTCTAAGGAACACAGGTACAGCCAAGAACTCCTATGAATGACAAAGCCACTACTGGCCACAATGAAGAGTTTCCATCAAGGGAACTCTGAAGAGGAAAGTTCCCATGAAGTGGGAACTCCCAGAAACAAACAAGAAAACACAAGCTTACAACGATGAAGAGTTTCCATCAAGGGAACTCTGAAGAAGTCAGTTCCCATGAAATGGGAACTCACATGTGAAGACAACGACCGTTCAGCGCAGATCGCGGGATTCTGTCTCAGACAGCCAGAGGGAACAGTCTGAGGATCAGACTGTCACGCTTCATCCAACGGTCCGATTGATTCAAGAAGTTGACCTAGTTCAAACCAAAGTCACATGTGAAGAAAGTACAACTTGGGCATCAAGCAAAGGGCATTTTGGACACAAACGAAAGATGCGACTGCCCAAGACAAATGGACTATAAAGCCAAATGAATAGTACTCGGTCTGAGTACTTCTCCCAAAACTTACAAACACCCACATCAGAGAAAAGAAAGAAAAGGAAGAGAAGTCCCCGCCGGCGAGTGTGTGATCTCGACGACGGTGAAGCTGAAGTTCCCTGAAGCAAGGGAACTGAGAAGTCAGTGTAAGGTGTGAGTTACTTGTGTTTTGCTGTTGTGAGCTTAGGAACTCAGTTGAGAGGATTTACTAGTGTTGCTAGAGTTAGGAAGAACTTGTAGGAACAGAGAAGTGTAAATCCGGCTGTGTAACTAAGGAACAAAGCAATCAATATAAGTAAGTCATTCAAAATCCTCCAAGCGGAGGTAGAGGTTTACCCATACAACTAGTTGGTTGTAGTGGGGTTCCTCTATAAAGGAACTGTGCCTTTCACTGTTTATATTACTTGCGATTATTTACTTCCGCTGCCTTGGGAACAACTTAATTGCCAGTTCCCAAGCTCACTGCTAACCGATTACGATCCAACAATTGGTATCAGAGCCAGCGCTCTAGATTTGTGTTAGCATCGCAGGTGCCAAAATGGCTCAGGAACTTACTCAGGTGGGGAACAATACCAGCAAGCCGCCAAGGCTTATAACAGGAAGATTTGAAAGCTGGCAACGCGACATGAAAGATTGGATGCGTGGCCAAGACTACCAAGCCTGGTGCGTCATCGAAAGGGGGAACTTCGAAATCGATCCAGCTATTGTCAACGATCTCTCAAAGTGGGGTCCCAACGAGTACAAGTGCATGGAGGCAAACTACAAAGGAAAACAGTATCTAAAAAGGTCCATGTGCGTACAAGATTGTGACAGGGTTGCCAACCTTGACACAGCCAAGGAAATGTGGGAAGCCATCCAACAAATGCACGTTGGGAACTCAGATCTCAGAGAAGATCTTCAAATGAACGCAAAGAGGGAGTTCTACAACTTCCAAATGGAGATGGGAGAGTCCGTCGATAGCTACCAATCCCGGTTTGAAGGACTTTGCATAAGATGGAAGGATTGAGGATCACAAAAGAAGAAATCACCCACAAAATGAAGGTCCAACAGCTCTTCAATGGATTGACTGGAGAATGGGCAAATGAAAGAACGATGTTCAAGGAAAACCCAGAAAATCGAACGCTTATGCTCCATCAAGTATTTGGAAAGTTAGTGGGACATGAGAAGAGGAAGATCGATGATAAGGAACAAAGTCGAGCTCATCGAGGGATCGCACTCAAGATCGAAAAAATGCTCAAATCAACCCAAGAACAACATGAAGACTCCAAAGAAGAAGAGGATGAAGAGCTAGTCCTTGTGACAAGAGCTCTTCGAAATTTCTACAAAGGAAAGTCTCAACGGAACAGTGGGAACTGGGGAAAGGGACAGAGTTCCCAAAGAAAGCCCACAGAGAAGGATCTCTCAGAAGTGACTTGCTACAAATGCAACAGGAAAGGACATTTTGCGAAGGAATGTCCACAAGGAACTGAAGGCAGAAAGCAAGGAAAGAAGGCCTACATCGCTACTTGGAGCGATGATGAAGACGAAGATCCTGAAGCATGGGCACTCCCAGACATGTGTGGCATGGCCATAGGAGAAACCACTGGGGAACAACCCAGTGAGGTAACCACTGAAACTGTTCTTGATTCCTTGAGTAATTATGAAAAACCTGAATTGTTGAAAATTCTTTCAAGTCTTGTTAAAGATAACATAAAACTGCAAAACAAGTTGGAAAAACAGGAACACATAAATTCTCAATTAGTTGGTCTTGAGCCCTGTCCCAACTGCATATCCCTTCTAGAAAAACTCAAGTCCCATGTGTCTCACATCGTAGATCTAGAAAGAGAAATCAAAACTTTAGAGAAAGATGAGAACACCCTCCTGCAAAACCTGAGTAAGACTCCCGAACATCCTGAAGCCTCTAGTTCCCAAATTAAGTTTGTCCCAGCCAGACATGGCATAGGATACAAAGGTGAGTGCTCCAAGAACAGAAAGTCACCCTTGAGCGAACATGAGATCCATGAGTGTAGGGCCTTAGAACTCCAGTGCGAGAAACAGAAAAATGCTCATCTCGAGGAGAAAATCAGGGTCCTAGAGAGTGGAAACAATGGTGAGAAAGACTACTATACTGGGAACTCTGGACATAGAATCTATGTCAAAATTGCTAAGGGAAATGGGTCTCGAGTGTACAACAAAGAAACCATGGATAGGAACCGTATCCAGAGACCACACCCAAAATACTACCTGGGAGAATACTACAAGACATGTTGGCACTGTGGTGCTCATGGGCACTACAAGGATGCATGTCCCAAGAAGAGAGCCCAAACCCCTAGAAGCCATGAGTTCCCAAACAGACAAAAACGTCATGCTCATCACCAAAGGAACTCCAACTCTCAAAATTCCAAAGACATCAACATTTCTGACTATATCTTGAATGAAAATGTTTTCCCTTGCAAGGGACCTGGCAAGAGTCATCTTGCCTGGGTCTCAAAACACTAACTTTTCCTTGTAGGTGGCTGTGAGAGGGAACAGTACATGGTTCATAGATAGTGGATGCTCGAACCATATGACAGGAAACAAGGATATCCTCATCTCACTCCACACTCATGCCGAAGGAGGCCACGTCTCATTTGGCAACAAGAACAAAGGAGAAGTTATTGGAAAAGGAGAAGTGTTGCTCAACAAATCCATCAAAGTCAGCAACGTAAATCTGGTAAAGGATCTGGGATATAATCTGCTGAGTGTCTCCCAGATGTGTGATCAAGGGAACAACATCGTTACTTTCGACTCAGATGAATGTCTCGTCATCAACAAAAAGACCAACAAAGTAATTCTGAGAGGAAAAAGATACAACAATGTGTATGTGGTGGACACCAACTTTGAACCACCAATGAAGCTGTGCCTTGCGAGTTCCCAAGATGATACGGAACTCTGGCACCGAAGACTAGGACATGCTGGTGTGAATCAAATCCTAAAGCTTTATCTACAGGATCTGGTCATTGGTCTTCCACGAATCAATCTCGAAGGAGTCAAAATGTGTGAAGCATGTGTTCGAGGGAAACAGACCAGGATCTCCTTCAAACCCAAGAAGGTGGTAAGCACAACCAGGCCCCTGGAGTTAATTCACATGGATCTCTGTGGTCCCATGAGAACAGCTAGCTACGGTGGAAAAAGGTACATGTATGTTTTAATTGATGATTTTTCAAGATTCACCTGGGTTATTTTCTTGAAGGCAAAGTCACAAGCGCTTGAAGAATTTGAGCCCTTCATCAAAAGAACAGAAGTAAGCTTGGGGCTGAAACTGAAAGCAATCAGATCTGATCACGGAACTGAGTTTCAAAACTCGGAGTTCCTAAACTTCTGTGAACAGAATGGGATCTCTCACAACTTTTCAGCTCCTCGTACTCCTCAGCAAAATGGAGTGGTCGAGAGAAAGAACAGAACTCTGGAGGACATGGCTAGAACCATGATGATCGAAAGTGGAGTTCCTGAGTACTTCTGGACTGAAGCAATCTCCACAGCTACATACATCCTAAATCGAGCCATGACAAGGCCCCTGATCAACAAGACCTCCTATGAGCTCATCAAAGGGAGAAAACCAAACATCTCACACTTGAGAACATTTGGTTGCACGTGTTTTGTTCATAACAACGGCAAGGACAATCTTGGAAAATTCGACCCCAGAAGCGACGAAGGGATCTTCCTGGGATACTCATCACAAAGCAAAGCTTACAGGGTCTACAATAAAAGAACCAAGAAGATAGAGGAAAGCATTCATGTCGTCTTCAATGAAAAGTTTGTAAAGATGGGAACCAAGATCCAAGGGAAGGGAACTCTGTTCAAGCTAGTCAGACATGAAGACGATGATGATGACGAGGATGAGCCAAGAAAAAGGGATGAAGACTATCCAAGTGCAAGCAATATCCCGCAACCAGGGAACAACGACGAAGGTCCAACCCTCACTGATCAAACCTTCCTCGAGGCTCCTTCCTCAGAAGAACCACAAGACACCTCCAACTCACTCGAGGTCCCCTCTTCAGGGAACAACTCTGCTGTCCCCCAAGACAATACCTTGCCAGAATCAAGTATTCAAGGGGAACAAAGAGGAAACCTGCCAGAAATCTCTGAAGAAACATCAAATGAAGAAGCTGGAGATGAGAGTTCCCATGACAAAGAAACATCGACTGAGGATGATACACATGCAAAGGAACTCACTCATATAAGAACCTTTCAACAAAGGAAGGACCACCCTCTTGAGAACATCATCTCCCCTCTTGTTAAAGGTGTGCAGACTCGTTCCTCTGTCAATAATTTTTGTGCTTTTAACGCGTTTGTTTCAATGGTGGAACCCAAAAATATCAAAGAAGCATTAAAGGACCCAGATTGGATTCAAGCCATGCAAGAGGAACTCCACCAATTCGAGAGAAACAAAGTTTGGAAGCTAGTTCCTAGGCCCAAAAACAAGAACATCATAGGAACCCGATGGGTTTTTAGGAACAAGCTCGATGATACTGGAGCTGTAGCAAGGAACAAGGCTAGGTTAGTAGCACAAGGATATAGGCAAGAGGAAGGGATTGACTACGATGAGACCTTCGCACCAGTTGCCAGGATCGAGGCAATCAGACTCCTCATCGCCTATGCTGCTCACAAGGGATTCAAACTTTATCAAATGGATGTGAAAATAGCCTTCCTAAATGGACATCTCAAGGAAGAAGTGTATGTGGCCCAACCTCCAGGATTCGAAGATGAGAAAATGCCCAACCATGTCTATTTCCTGGAAAGGGCCCTTTACGGACTCAAACAAGCTCCCCGAGCTTGGTATGACAGGTTTGCTCAATTCCTCTTGTCCCATGGATACATTTGTGGTTCCATAGACAAGACTTTGTTTTTAAAGAAAGAATCTAAAGACATTTTGATTGTGCAAGTATATGTTGATGACATTGTGTTTGGAGCAACTAACGAAACTCTTGTAGAAAAGTTCAAGGACCTCATGAGCAATGAGTTTGAGATGAGTCTCATTGGGGAACTCACGTTCTTCTTGGGACTTCAAATATCCCAAACAAAGGAGGGAACAAAGATCCATCAACAGAAATACATCAAGGAAATGCTCGTGAAGTATGGGATGGAACATTCAAAGCCCATTGACACTCCCATCTCACCAAATTCAAGGCTAAATGCAGATGAAACAGGTATCAGTGTGGACCAAAGGAACTATCGAGGTATGATCGGGTCCCTTCTCTACTTAACAGCTAGTAGACCTGATATCATGTTCTCCGTATGTCTTTGTGCTCGTTTTCAAGCTAACCCTAAGGAATCACACCTGAAAGAGGTGAAGAGAATTTTCAGGTATCTCAAAGGGAACAATAACTTGTGCCTTTGGTATCCAAGGAACAGTTCCCTTGAGCTCATTGCATACACAGATGCTGACTTTGCAGGGCACTTGGTTGACAGAAAGAGCACTTCAGGAATGGCCCAGTTCCTAGGGTCTTGCTTAGTTTCGTGGGGATCTAAAAAGCAAAACTCAGTGGCACTCTCCACAGCTGAAGCTGAATATGTGGCTGCCGCATCATGCTGTTCCCAGGTTCTATGGCTTAAGTCACAACTCCAGGATTACGGTATGTCTTTTGGCCCAGTTCCCATACTCTGTGATAACACTAGTGCCATAAACATTTCCAAAAATCTTGTGCATCATTCTAGAACTAAGCATATTGATATAAGGCATCACTTTCTACGTGACAATGTTGAGAATGGGAACATTTCGATGGAACACTGTAGAACTGAAGAGCAAATTGCGGATATTCTTACCAAAGCTTTAGACAGACGTCCCTACCAGCGTTTTCGAATGCTTCTAGGGATGATAACTCTAAACTAAACAAGTCCCTGTTTATCTCTCTCTCAATGCCTGACTAGTTTATCTAAAATTGCATGATAAGGAACTTGGATTCATTGCTTTCACTATGCCATGATTACTAGTCTAGAGAAAAATGTGTACAAAGGAACTCTATTTCTTTTGGCCCAAAATGATCAACCAGAGTTCCCTTTATCCCTCATTACAAGCCACCATGACGGTTGATCATATGACCCACCTTAAGCTAGGGACCAGACAAATGCTTCTCATGAGCCAAAACATTTCCTTTATCGAGTTGCAAATTGTCTGGTTCCCTTTGAGTTCCCTAGCCCCACAAAAAGATGAGTGTGAAGTTCCCTCAACCACTTCACTCTCCCTGACCTTGAAAAGATCATGGGAACTGCTGCATCTACAAAGGGAACACTGACTAATCTTCAAAGAAAAACCGTCACTTGGGAAGCGGACTTTCGTGTCAGAAGCTCTGAAGCGTTACAGGCCAAGTATTCAAAATTTGAAAAGGACTTCCCAAGAGATTGTGACGCGTGTCCAGAAGCGTGCTTGAGAAGTTGAAACGGCGCCCCACGTTCATTGGGCAACGGTTATCGAGGTTATTCCACTTCCCTTTCTACCCTTCACCTCCTCTCTCCTTTAAAACCCCTCTTTGCCATTTTTAGGCCCTTTACTCCATCTTACATCCCTGTCATTCGTCTTCCCCAAATCCTTTTCACTCTCTTTTCAAGAAACCTCCAAAGCCTCCCAAATTCTTACAAAAATGGCCCCTCAACACACATTCGCACAAATCAAAGAGTGGGTACTTGCCAATCCTCGCACTCTCTTCATCACTCAACTGAACGAGATCGAGCAAGAACAAGACCCAACCATGAAGGATGTCCTCATTCAAGGGCTATACAATCAAGTAAGCCCCTTCTTGCCCCCTCCTCCTCCTCAGGTCGACGAAACCGTCTCCTGGACCTCTTCCTCCTCCGAATCTCTTCCTCTTCCACATCCAACCACCAACACCTCCTCCGGAGTTGTCATCGTTGACAACTTCGGAGATGCTCGCCCCTCCATCAATGAAAAACCCCATAAATCCAAACATCGCCACTCATCCAAACATCGCCACTCATCAAAAGATCCCTCAAAATCCAAAAAATCCAAACACTCCCACGACCCCTCCAAATCCAAAAAGCGTAAACACTCTGAGGCCTCTGAATTCTCGAAGCCCAGAAAGAAGGCTTTCTTCCGATTTGAGGACTACCTGAACTGCTCCAAGGAGAGTTCTTATGCTCCCAAACCTCCCTACCCTTTTCCTTCCGACGATGGGAACTCCGAACCCCAGAGTCTACTTCCCTCTTCCTCCTCCATCCCTCCTCTTCAAATCGAGGGACCTCCTCCGCCACCTCCTCCAGTTCCCGCCACGATGGGAACTCCAACATCCCAACCTCCTTCACTTCCTCTCGTTCCCATCATTACGGGATCTCCAACTCCACCTTCACCTCACAAAACGCCTTCTCCTTCCTCACCAAAACACATTTCCACCACTCCCATCTCCGCTTCGGGGATCTCTCCTCCACAGGACCGCAGATCCCTTCCTCCTCCTTCCACTCAACTCACAACCCCTATTCCTTCTTCTCCTCTCCCCTCTTCCATCACGTCTCCCACCACCACCAAACTCCCCTCTCCCTCACCATCCAAAAGTACCGTCGCCCTCTCCTCAGACGACGACGATCTTCCTCTTTCTGTGGTCATCGGCAAAATGACAAAGGACCCTCCTCCGATCATCATGGGAACTTTGGAGGAGGAAGCCCAGCTCAAGACCATCGAGGAAGAACTCAACAGGGGTCCCTCTGAGCACACAGTCTCCCAAGGGACAAAGTCCCCAGAAAAGGTTGCCCCTCAAGAGCCCACAGAGACAAGGGACCTCGCACCAGCTGGAGGTGCGGAGGCAACAACAAGTCATCCTGGAGATGACGCGGAGGGCTCCGGTTCGAGCTCCTCCGAGGAAGAAGAGACCTCCCATGATGAGGTCGAAGAAGAAGAAGAAGCTCCAGCTACAAAGGAGCCAGCACGTATCCCTACACCTGGACACCAAATGTTGGTGTCCGCGAGTTCCCCACCACCAAGGGACCGCGTGCTTATGATCGAAGCGGCTGCACCCCCTCAGCAGAAAGGACCTCGCACGGTCTCTAGGGGGAATAAATCCAAAAGCAAGTCAAGGAAAGGGAAGGGGACCACCAAGCATCATGTCAATGAGCGCCGAAAGCTTCTCCCTCACCTCATTGTTTCCAAAGAGGTGCTAACTGAAAATGGTCTGGAGGAACTGTGGGAACTGATCAAGGCCCAGGGCTGGGAGAGACTCTGCCAAGAAACTGTGAGAGTAGATCCCTCACAAGTGCGTCAATTCTACAACAACTTCACTATCACCAACGACGGCACTCAGGTTACTCTCTCCCACGAAGGCGACGAGTTCATTTTTACAACGTCTACGATCCGCCTTCAACTCCAGGTCCCTGGTCAAGGGCTTAGCGAGGTGCCCAGCAAGCTCTGGGGCGACTTCAACAGCGTCGAGGTGTACAACACAATTTTTGAGGGTCGGGTTCCCTCTAAGGTCCTCTCGACGCATCATCTGTCCTTGGTCGCCAAGCTCGCTCACCAATTCATCATCAACGTGGTGATCCCACGCCAAGAAAAGCGCCTGGTCGTCAACATCCCCGATGCCATCATCCTCTACCACTTCCTCCTCAAGAAGCCCATAAATCTTCCCCGAATTATCCTTGGGCACATGGAAAAGTGCATGGCCTCCAAGTCCCACTCCCTTCCCTACTCCGGGCTGATCAAGAAGCTCCTACAAAAAGAGGGTCTCTACGATGCCTCTAAAGACGAAATCGAGCTTGGAAGGGAACTGGACATTACAGTTGCCCAGAAGATGAGGCACTCGGAGCCTGTAGAGGAGGCGGCTCCCCTAGAGTCTGGTACACAAGAGGGGAACTCTCCAGTGTTGCTCCGCATCGCCAACACCCTCGATCAGATTGCTAGGGACCAGGCAGTGTTGGCCAGAGGACAAGAAAAGCTTACACAAGTCCTTACGCGCCTTTGTGACGCCTTGTTCCCTCAGAGCCCATGATCTCTCCCTTCTTGTTCCCTTAATCCAAAAATGACCACAAATTGTACTTGGGTTCCCATTGTACATATTCTCTTAAGTAATGAAATGGTCTTTATTTTGATTGCTTGTTCCATTCTTTCCTAATATTGCTTTGCTTAATTTTCGATGATGTCAAAAGGGGGAAAGATAAAAAATGTGAGATGAGTTAAAAGTTTAAGTTATCACAGACCACGCATAAGCTAAGGGGGAACAATTGCATAAAAAGCCTAATAGGAACTATGTGTCTCACCAGAAGTGGCTCCCTAAATCTAAATGTCTCACTAAGAGTGACTTCCCAAAATCATACTTAGGAACTCATCAGCATATCATTCATTGAAATACTTGCATTTTTGTGATGGGTTTGTCATCATCAAAAAGGGGGAAATTGTTGGGACGTTGTTGGGACCTCTGGTTCTAAGCAACGGATCAACGATTCACTTCTCTTTAAGTTTTGATAATGACAAATACCATAGGGAACTAATGTGGTTTGTTCAAGTATTTCTAAGGAACACAGGTACAGCCAAGAACTCCTATGAATGACAAAGCCACTACTGGCCACAATGAAGAGTTTCCATCAAGGGAACTCTGAAGAGGAAAGTTCCCATGAAGTGGGAACTCCCAGAAACAAACAAGAAAACACAAGCTTACAACGATGAAGAGTTTCCATCAAGGGAACTCTGAAGAAGTCAGTTCCCATGAAATGGGAACTCACATGTGAAGACAACGACCGTTCAGCGCAGATCGCGGGATTCTGTCTCAGACAGCCAGAGGGAACAGTCTGAGGATCAGACTGTCACGCTTCATCCAACGGTCCGATTGATTCAAGAAGTTGACCTAGTTCAAACCAAAGTCACATGTGAAGAAAGTACAACTTGGGCATCAAGCAAAGGGCATTTTGGACACAAACGAAAGATGCGACTGCCCAAGACAAATGGACTATAAAGCCAAATGAATAGTACTCGGTCTGAGTACTTCTCCCAAAACTTACAAACACCCACATCAGAGAAAAGAAAGAAAAGGAAGAGAAGTCCCCGCCGGCGAGTGTGTGATCTCGACGACGGTGAAGCTGAAGTTCCCTGAAGCAAGGGAACTGAGAAGTCAGTGTAAGGTGTGAGTTACTTGTGTTTTGCTGTTGTGAGCTTAGGAACTCAGTTGAGAGGATTTACTAGTGTTGCTAGAGTTAGGAAGAACTTGTAGGAACAGAGAAGTGTAAATCCGGCTGTGTAACTAAGGAACAAAGCAATCAATATAAGTAAGTCATTCAAAATCCTCCAAGCGGAGGTAGAGGTTTACCCATACAACTAGTTGGTTGTAGTGGGGTTCCTCTATAAAGGAACTGTGCCTTTCACTGTTTATATTACTTGCGATTATTTACTTCCGCTGCCTTGGGAACAACTTAATTGCCAGTTCCCAAGCTCACTGCTAACCGATTACGATCCAACAATATATAATTAAAATAAACAAGACTTAATTAAATAAAAATACAACCATACAATACGAAAAAGCACAAATATAATTAAACCTTCTAATCTTCATTAGTTGGGGTGCCAAATCGATGCCAAATGTGTTCAACCAAGTCTGATTTAAGCTTGTGGTGGACATTTCTATCACGGAGTTCAATTCGATTATTCATGTAGTCACTCATGTCAATTGGTTCATCGTTAGAGTGTGTTGGTGGATCAACCGTGCTCCTATAGTCACCAACCTGCTCAGAAAACTCAGATGTATCATAATGATAGTTAGTGCTCCAATTGGTCCTAAGATTTGCAAGTGGTATTTTATCATGTTTTTTTTTTTTTGTAATGTTGATTTTATTGTAATGTTGTCTTTAATGTAATATATTATGCATAAGTTTTATAATTTTGTGTATTATAGTTTATAATTTTAATGTAATGTCGTCTTTTATGTAATGTTGTCTTTAATTCTTAATGATTATAAAATATCATAAATTATTTTAAATATAAAAATAATTAATAGAACTAACAATACTATTGCACTTATGATATAATTTTTTTTAAATATGCTAAATATATGCAATATGGGTGTCGTTGGGTAGATAATATTATCTTTTATAAATTCCTCAAATAAAAATAATATATTATATCATTAAAAATTTGATCAAAAGAGATGTTAAAAATACCATTGCTAATTTTTTGAGCTTAAAGATATTTACAAAAAAAAATCAAGACTAATAAGAAGATGACATGTGGAAAGGAAGAAGCAAAAAATGAGTACGTAAGGGGTAGCAATATATCGGCAGAATACATCAACAGACACTCGAACTTGTAACTTTTTTCAACCAGCCCCCCGTACTATAAAAGTTTCAGATAAACACCTAAACTTAGCTAAATTTATTGTTTTAAACACTCGATGTTGATGTGGCATAAAACGTGAGATTCACTTGCTCTATACGCGAGTGAAACTTATAAAATGCTAACTTGGAAGGGTTTTTTTAGGGAAAAAAATTACAAATTCCTACTTGGCTTAAAAAAAATATATTTGTTTTTCGAAATAAATTTAATTTCTATATTAATGTGTATTCTTCTTTCCCGATTAATTTTCTAGGTCTTCTCTTAGATTTGGGGCGGTGAAGAATCGATTTCGTTTTTTGACTTCTCTGTCCGTCGTTACGTCTTGATTCTCTCTGGTTCCTCGTTGAAGAATTGATTTATTTATTCGAGTCGGTCGATTTGTCCTGACTCTCTCTGGATCTGGTTCTTTTTGCCGGCGGTGAAGAATTCAAACTCTTTCTCCGAGTCCGTTGTTCGGGCTTGACTCTCTCTGGTTTTGGATCTGTTTCCTTTTGTCGGCGGTTTGAACTCTTCTTCGAGTCCATAGTTCCATCCTCACTCTCTAGTTCTGGGTCTGATTCTTTTTGCCGGCGGTGTAGAATTCGAACTCTTTCTCCGAGTTCATTCGTCGTTCCGTCGTCCCTCTCTGGTTTTGTATTAGTTTTGAATTCTCTCTGTATAAATCAGATCATTGAGAAGCATTTCTGTAAAAAGTGCACAGTGAAGAATTGGTTTTGAATTCGTTCAGCATAGGTTCAGCATTTCTGTGCAAATTTGCTTTCTGTATACAACTATACATTGAAGATTCAAAACTGGTGATGGCTTTCTTTATTAATCCAGCAGTTGAAGACCCAAATTATTAATCCAGCCATTGAAGACCCAAATTTAATGGCTTTCTAGAAAGTGGTTCACTAAAATTTTCTTTCTGTATACATTTATCTATATAATAATGGGATTTTTTTTTTGCTAGTGTGAGTTTTTTTTTGGTCAGATTTGCTAGTGTGGGTTGATTTTGGCTTATGTGGCAAAATATTGACCCAAATTTTGGCTTAGGTGGCTTAAAAAATGTACACATCAGCGCGTGTGATGTTCACTTAGAGCTTTAGTGTTTAAAAATGTAAAAAATGTTAAGTTCAAGTGTTTATTTGAAACTTTCATAGTACGGGGGGTTGGTTGGAAAAAAGTTACAAGTTTGAGTGTCTATTGATGTATTCTGCCGCAATATATCTACCTTCTTTGGGGTACAATTGAATTAACTTTTTTCTTTACAAAAAAAATACTATGTATCCACCTATGTACTCACCATGTATCACCATTGCTCATGGCCTAAGGACATAGGATAAACATCTTGTTTTGAAAAAGATTTGTTATTTTCATTTATTTAGTGAATTAAATCTTTTTTGCTAAGGGTTTAGGCATTTCCTTTTAGAGCTTTAGTTTCCAAAATCGGTATGCTTATCCTAAGGTTAGAAAGATTGTACATAAAATTAGAACTATCAACCTTTTGTAATTTAAATAGTACTATAGTATCTTTATATACAACAATAATATTATCAAGGCCGAATAGCTTAAAACCACCCTTATAATTTGCCATATTTCAGTTAACCACCCCTATTTTGCGAAATTATGGAAAACCACCCTTATTTGACCCTCCGTTAGAATTCAACCACCCATTTTAGCCAGTCGTTCAACTCCGTTAGAAATATGTTGACATGGCAATTGTTTTTTACTTCTTTTTTCTTTGTTTTTTCGGGCTTAGGTGGACAAATGAGACATGCCATCTCATTAATACATTCCCACATTTCTTTAATACCCTTCACCACCCTCAATTGCCCATTGTCGAACGAGGAGAAACTCATGCTCGTCTTCACCATTGAAGTTTCTCGTTTGTGCTTCTCAGATCCCCTAAATAGGCCTTTTAATCCTCGCAATTTTAAGGTATGTTAAACTTCTGCCTCCATTTGTATGAAATTAGGGTTTTTTTTGCTAAATCTAGGTGTGTAGCATTGAATGAGAAATTAGGGCTACGAACTCGGATTCGATTGCATTTCAGGATTTCAAAATTTTGGTAGAGGGTGATCTGAATTAAAATCTAAATAGCTAGGATCTGAATTAAAATGGGAGTCGATCTTCTGTTGGTTAGAATTGGAAGTGATTTATAGATGTTTCCTGGAATGGATGACAAGTGGTTTATCGATCATGCGTTGGTTCGATCTTCTGTTGCAGGTATAGCATGTCAAGTACAAGCTCTACATCAACAACTTCACAACAAAGGGTTTGTTATTGTTGTCTTCCAGCAATAGAATCGACCGCGCATACGGAGTTCAATTATGGAAGACGGTTTTATGGATGTCGTCTCTATGGATTCCCGAATAAATGCAACTATTTTTTATGGAGGGGTGAAGAACATAATACCAGAGCCATTTACGTTATCAAGAAGTTAGTAAAAGAGAAGCAAAAATTGGAAGTAGAAAAGAGGAAACTAGAGGATTCAACAAGAATTCATGAAATTGAGATGCAACAGATGGCACAAGAGCTTGAACTTACCAGGAAAACGAAGGCTCCTGATTATAGTTGGATAGTGATGATGATTGGTATTATGTTTGGTTTGTTGGTTTTGAATATGGCAATGCTCAAGAAGTGGCTAATGTAGGAATATGTGTAATGACCTTGATATGTTAGGTTTGTTGGTTTATAATGGATGACATTGTTGCAGTAATATGTGTGGTTATTTTTAGGGTCATAATGAATCATAATTTGGTTATGAATATGGTATGTGCCTACTAGTTATATTGCACCTTCAATTGATGACATTGATATGTCTAGCATTGATCACATTGATTGTTGTTGTTGCTTGAACAATCTACTAAGACAATACCCTGTCTGTGATGAAGATACATACACTAGTTTAAGCAAACTGCAAAATCATTGAGTTGACATTGAACATGCATAACATTGGTTGAACAAGCTAATAATATGTCTAACCATTACATCCATAAAAGCATCTGTTTGCAAGTTGGTAGAGAATTACATCACCATAACACAAAGTTTGAGTAAGTCAAACAAAAGTACTCAACTTTGATAGACCATTACATCACCCATAATACAAAGTTTGAGTATGTCAAACAAAAGTACTCAACTTTGGATAAATATCTACATAGCATTCATCACAAAAAGCCCCTAAACTGCATCACATATGCCTAGGTGAACGACTTGTCATGCTTGAAGGCCCACTATTGCTGGATTTCTTCCTAGGCGAACGCCTTAGCACAACAGTCAACTGAGCCTTTGTTGTAATCACCTTCTTGTTGATTTTGCTTCCTGCATTAGTTGGTTGTTGATGCACATTTTGTTGATTAGGCAAAGCCATGTATTCATGCATTAAACCATTCATCAAAATCAATAAAAAAAGTCCAATCATTCAAGTAACTCTACCTGCACAAAATCAGTCACAGAAGTTTGTGTTCCAATGTTCATCACACTCTCCATAAAAGATCCACCCTAATAGTCAACAAAGGACCTAAAGTTATGCGCTTGATTTTCTACTTAACTCACCAAGAGGACCTAAATAACTTACCATATCATAGCTAGATTGAGAAACATTCTGTGATTGTGGGGTAGATTGGGCATTTGCAGGACATGGTGGGATGCTTCCAACTTAAGTAGTAGTCTGCAAAAAGCTAGAACAAGTTTAGTTGGTGATATAATGATTACTATTACAACAAAGTTAGAACACTTGATTGTTCCTTAGATTGTTACCTTTCTAACATACTTCCTTTTTGTAGCACCAATGTACACAGTCTTTGGATTTGCAGGTCTTCCTCCAGGATTTGGTGGATTTGGTTGTTGAGGCCCTTGTGGTGGATTAGAACACTTATTCTTGTAGTGACCCGGCTGTCCACAATTAGAGCACTTTGTTTGTCCCACAATTCTTATCCTCTTATTCTTTTCTGGTATATCTTCTCTAGGCTCCCTTCTCCTAGCCTTCTTTGCCCTTCCAGGCTGAACAATGCACTTTGGAGGCTCCAGAGCTTGTACATTAGTCTTCTCCCATTGTGCTTCTCCGAGCATTGGATGGATGATAGGATTGTAAGCCCTCAAATAAGTCTCCCTTGTAAAGTAAGGCTGCACATAATCTTCAATTTTCCTTTTATCCTTCAATATACAACACATTGCGTGTGTACATGGAATACCTATTAAATCCCATTTGTTAAAACCACATGTCCTTGCAAACAAATCTACCACATATGTCCTTCCATAATGGTCAATCTCAAAGGTCTCTCCACCTCCATAATATGGAGTACAACTTCTCAAACATTCTTCTTTTGCTAATTCTACACGTTTTGTGTATGTGGTGTAAGCACACCTTAGAACTTCAGCATACCCTCATGCTTATCCACAAACCTCTTCATAAATTTCCTTCTTATCCACTCACACATAGACAAAATAGGTAGCTCTCTTGCAGGCATGGGTGCTTTTACTTTTGGTGAGGGTAGCCACAATAGGCACATCTGTAGAATCCCTAGTTGGTGTCATGAATAAGGCTGAAGTGGACTAATATGTTGGGCCTTGGGTCTCAATGCAAATGGACTGGGCTCATCACCTTGGACAACATACATGTGCACAACTCTGTCTTGGGACATGTATGAACCATCCTCAATCTTTGAGTTACACATGTTTTACCCTTACAGTTCTAATGGATTTAAAAATTTTCTGTAGGAAATATGGTCTAGATGACAACACTATAGATTTCATTGGTCATGCATTAGCACTTCATAGGGATGATCGTTACCTTGAAAAGCCTGCATTGGAAACTGTGAAGAAAATGAAGGTAATTCCTCCTATTGATTCTTGCATTGACTTTTGTCATCTTTCTTTAGATAAGAAAAGTGTTGAGGGCATATTGATGTTTTGACCTCATGTGGTAAACAGTTGTATTTTGAATCACTTGCACGTTTCCAAGGGGGATCTCCTTACATTTATCCTTTGTATGGATTGGGATAACTTCCACATGTTTGTTTCCTAATTTTCTGATAATTTCTACTCTTTATACTAGGATTTATATTTGACGCTTACCTATAGGCTATAGCTGTATACTTTACTTTTGAACTTTTGAGTCTTTCAATTGGTGACCATTGTAGCATGAATTTTGAGGCTCTTTTTGTTTTTTTAGGCATTTGCACGTCTTAGTTCCGTTTATGGTGGCACTTACATGTTGAACAAGCCTGAATGCAAGGTATGCTCATTATTTAATTTGTATTAACTCTCTTCTATTCTATTTGGTAATATCCATGTCAATTTTATGAATTGGATGATCATGATAAAATGCAGGTGGAGTTTGGTGAAGTAGGGAAAGTTATTGGTGTAACTTCATAGGGGGAACTGCCAAATGCAAAAAAGTGGTTTGTGATCCTTCATACTTAACAAACAAGGTAATGATATGTAGTGAATGCATGACTTTACTAGATTAAATAGGGCTTAAAACATATACAGCCCCCTGTACTTGTGCAAATTTGTCAGATAGACACCCCACCTTTGGTTTGGACCTATTGAACACTTAAACTTAACAATTTGGACCTATTAAACACTTGATCGTTGACGTGGCGAAGTACGTGTAAGTCAAACGCACATATACAACCCCCTGTACTTGTGCAATTTTTTTTTCCTTTTTGTATTTTTTATATTTTCTGATTTTATTAAAATAATGGTGTTAAAGATTGGGCTTATGTGGCAAAATAAGCTTATGTGGCACACATTTGGACAAAAAATTGGAATATGTCAACATGCGTGTGTTACACTCAACGAGATTGTCAGCGACCAGGTGTTTAATAGGTCCAAATTGTTAAGTTTAAGTGTTCAATAGGTTCAAACCAAAGGTAGGGTGTCTATCTGACAAATTTGCACAAGTACGGGGGGCTGTATATGTTTTAAGCCGATTAAATAGATATGGTTTTACTTCTTGATTGCTTGTTTGATGCTCATACCCGTCTAGAATTCATCCATGATAGAATGGCTATTTGAATGTGTTGGAACAATGGTTTTTCCATGGTTTCTCTTAGTTTTGATGATAACAAATTTAGTTGGTATAACTTGCTTCTACATGTAAGTGTTTCAGGAAAACAGGTACATAGTCACGAGTGACGAAACATTGTGAGGAACGATGGAGGGAATGAGTGACAGATTTAGGAAGTGCGTATTGGAAGGAACGCGCCTTTCAATTAATGGCAAGTTACCAGATCTTCTGCGAGCAATCTTCTGAGAAGATACAACAGCTATAGGCGGTTGCTTAAGGAGATCAAAGGAAGGATAAGATCAAACTTCACACGATCTTATCTAAAGAAATCCGAGATCATTCGGTTTTGGCAAGAATCGACATGGTTGAGGATCCAAATCACAAACAATACTTTCTTCTTATTGTGTGGGATTTGCTAAGTGGAAAATCTGCGTAATTAGGCAAGAATTACGTATGAGATCAGACTTGAAATTTCTTATAAATAGCTAGGGTTTAAGTGTGGTTGTAGACGATGAACTTGGAGAGAGAGCTTTTCAAGTGTACGAGTGTGTGGCTTTTTCCGGTGAAGATTCCACAAGTAAGTCAGTAGTTTACTTTCTCTTAGGTTTACGCTTAGGGTTGTAGAAGTCTAGTTGGTTGAACTTTGGTTGGTGCCTTGGTTACCAGGGAACTTGACTTGCCTTGTAATCGTTGAAACTTAATAAAAGTATTCTATTGAAAATCCTCTGAGAAGGAGTCTCAGGGGTAGAGGTTTTTTCTTTCTACGACTTGGTGGTCGGACAAAAAGTTTTCCTCTTTAAATTTTGTGTTCTTATTGTTTATTTCCGCTGCCCAAGGAACATTGCTAGTTCCATGACTTATTACTAACGCGTCACAGTCCAATAGAATTTTGAAAAGAATAACTACATTTCCCATTGTCATGAAATTTTGATTTTTCAACATGTTAGAAAGGTGGGAAAGGTTGACAGGGCTATATGCATTATGAGCCACCCAATTCCTAATACCAATGACTCCCACTCAGTGCAGATTATCCTCCCACAGAAGCAGTTGGGTCGTAGATCTTACATGTAAGTTCTCCGTGCTTACAAATGGTGTTGGAATGAATGTAAGGATGCTGATGAGATTCATATGCATATTAGATTCATTTGTTTTCTTCTCTATTTTCCAGAGTATTGTGTCAATGTTTATGAAGGGAATTTATGTTTATGAGATGTGAATTGAAGTTGGATTCTAATCGGTAAATGAACTTTTGAAAGATCGCAAATATATGCAGGGCATATGTGCGAAATTTGTGTAAGGCTAGGGCAATTAAGATTGGGTTGGGGAACTATTTGAATAGAGAACTTTTGACAGATCCTAGCCTTCTTTAGCCTTCCAGTCTGAACAATGCACTTTGGAGGCTCCGAAGCTTGTACATTAGTCTTCTCCCATTGTGCTTCTCTTGGCATTGGATGGATGATAGGATTGTAAGCCCTCAAGTAAGTCTCCCTTGTAATGTAAGGATGCACATAATCTTCAATTTTCCTTCTATCCTTCAATATACAACACATTGCATATGGACATGGAATACTTGTCAAATCCCATTTGTTACAACCACATGTCCTTGCAACCAACTCTACCACATATGTCCTTCCATAATGGTCAACCTTAAAGGTCTCTCCACCTCCATAATATGGTGTACAACTTCTCAAACATTCTTCTTTTGCTAATTCTACACGTTTTTGTGTGTGTGGTTGGTGTAAGCACACCTTGGAACTTCAACATACCCTCACGCTTATCCACGAACCTCTTCATAAATTTCCTTCTTATCCACTCACACATAGACAAAATAGGTAGCTCTCTTGCAGGCATGGGTGCTTTTACTTTTGGTGAGGGTAGCCACAATGGGCACATCTGTAGAATCCCTAGTTGGTGTCATGAATAAGGCTGAAGTAGACTGATAAATGCGCTGATATGTTGGGCCTTGGGGTCTCAATGCAAATGGATTAGGCTCATCACCTTGGACAACATACATGTGCACAACTCTATCATTTCCAACCCTTTGAACCATTTCCATTACATCACTATCCCCTTTGACATGTTTGATGCCATTATGAATAGTTGTTCCAGGTGGTAAGAATCACAACTCCTTCAGATTCATGAGCCCAATCTCCTCGGACAATAAGGTTTCCAACACAACTTTTGAGGTCATATCCGGATCAACATCTTCATATAAATGAACCTTCCCTTTTCTATAGCACAACTGACCATGTTTGGAATTGTAAAATGTTCCCTCATACAAGAACCTAAAATTGATATTCATACCTATACAGATGGGACAAACATGGGGCATGTCATGTTTATACACTTTAGGAATTTTTTAATTGAAGACATTAAATATCCCACTTGTCATCTTCTTACAATGAATCTAGGCCACATGCCAAATGCAAGTACAAAAAACACGGGGACTGACAAAAGCCCTAAAATAATTGCATAAACCCCTTAAAATACTAAAGTAAAAGCCTTAAACCCTAATTGCATAATCTCGGCCATAAATCCTTTCCTAAAGCTCTAAAGCACAATCAATCTATGAGCCGTTCAATTACTTACCTGCTCAAAAGAACGAAAGCCTTCAATTTCGTCAAGTGCTCCTCAATCTTGTCGCTTATCTTCTTAGGATCGAAGCCATGCAACCCCAATCGAAGTCGAACGAAACCCAACAACCCTAGCAAACCCAATCGATTCTCCTTGCTCTCTTTAATCACCTAGAAAACCAATCGATTCGAACTTGTGATGTTAGGGTTTAGAATCGAAGAGGGAGTGGACTGGTTTTCTCGTGAGAGTTGTCTCGATGGAGGAGTGGAGTGGACTGGTTTGAATGTATAATGAGATGGCATGTCTCATTTGTCCACCTAAGCCCGAAAAAACAAAGAAAAAAAAGAAGTAAAAAACAATTGCCATGTCAGCATATTCCTAACGGAGTTGAACGGCTGGCTAAAATGGGTGGTTGAATTCTAACGGAGGGTGAAATAAGGGTGGTTTTCCATAATTTTGCAAAATAGGGAGGTTAAGTGAAATATGGCATATTATACGGGTGGTTTTAAGCTATTCGGCCTATTATCTAATACTACGTCTTTTGATACAACAACAATATTACCTAGTACATTTGCTGATACAAAAGCAATACTATTAGCTAGTATATCCGCTTTAACAAAAGTCTTAGGAGTTTAGATGTACACATTCGTAACCTAAATTAGTTTAGATGATGTTTTTGATAGACCTAAAAATCGACCAACTAAAAAGTGAACAAACAACGTTACAACACAAGGCTAGTAAACAATAGACTTGGTCAAACACGGATATAAGTTGAATATAGGTTGGGCTAGACACTCTTTCTCAACCTGCTATTAGGGCTGTGCAAATTTAGGTCCGGACCGGAATTTTGGACCGGACCGACCGGACCGAGACCGGACCGAGGGTTAACCGATCCGGTCCTCGGTCCATGAATTTTAGAACTTTCGGTCTTGGTCCGGTCCGGTCCGGTCCGGACCGAATTTTTTAAAATATAAATAAAATTATAAATTTATATATATAAATAATATTTCTTATGTTATAAAATTTAATTTTTATTATTTAAGTTTCATTTTTATGTATATACTTCGTAACATTATATTTTTTATAAATAATATGTAATTTTTTTTACTAAAAACATATTTTTTTCTTTGAAAAACATTAATTTTTTTTTAAAAAATAATATCCAGGTCCAAACCGGTCCAAAACTGGACCGGACCGGACCGGACCGGGACCGAGACCGGACCGGACCGAGAAATTTCGGTCCGGTCCTAGGTCCAAGATTTAGAGGATTTCGGTCCCGGTCCGGTTCGGTCCGGTCTGGTTTTGGACCTATGCCCAGCCCTACCTGCTATACGGGGGTTTAGGCTTAAGCCCGGTCTTTAGGGCTCAATACTTTACCTATATCCACTCTTAGGGTCGGGTTGAGTTAACCGTCGGGATGTCCTTTTTTTGCACAACATAAGAAATTCTTAAATAAATTAAGAAGTAATTAGGGTTGAAAAGCTCTAATCTCATTATTAACAAGTGCAATTTATATATACAAGCTAAATAAACCATAATACAAGCGGGCTTAGATATAAACATATTAGCATAAACTCCAATACACCCCCTTAAGTTGGAGCATTCAGATCACAAATGCCCAACTTGCGCAATAAAAAATGAAACTATTGAGATTCGAGAGCCTTCGTGAGGATGTCAATAAACTAAGAGGAAGTGTGGATATGAGTTGTCCTGACAATATGAGAGAGAAGTAAATATTGGATAAAGTGACAATCAACCTCAACATGTTTGGTGCGATCGTGGAACACCGGATTAGAAGCAATGTGAAGAGTGGATTGATTGTCACAAATAATCGCACAGGGGCGGAATGAGAAACTCCATGTGACTTAAGCAACACTTTAAGCCAAATAAGTTCACAACAAACACTAGCCATCGCCCTGTACTCGACCTCAGTTGAAGAACGAGAAACAATGTGTTGCTTCTTTGTCTTCCAAGACACGGGAGACAAACCAAGTTGTACAAAATAACTAGAGACTGAGCGATGAGTCAAAGGACAAGATGCATAATAAGAATCACAATATGCTTAAGCTCCAACTAGTATGACGAGAGAGGAACCACCCCTTGTCTCTGGTGACCCTTAAGATATCGAAGAACGCAAATAGATGCGTCCCAATGATCTGTGGTAGGAGCCTGCATAAACTGAGCAAGAGTATGAATTGCAAAACTGATCTTAGGGTGGGTAATAGTCAAATAAATCAAGCGGCCAACCAAACGACGGTAACGATCAAGGGCATCAAACAAAGGTGTCGAAGACATGGAAATTTTGTGATTTTTCTCCATAAGAAAGTCACAAGGCTTCTCGGCAAGTAAACCAACCTCGGTGAGAATATCAAGAGTATATTTCCGTGACATAGAAACAAGCCATCAGATGACCATGCAATCTAAATACCTAAAAAATATTTCAAAAATCCCAAGTCTTTCATATGAAAACACGAACTTAGCTAATCTTTAAATTTAGCAACAACAGCAGAGTCATTACTAGCAATAATCAGGTCATCGACATAGATCAGAAGATGTAGGCAAACTATCGCTCAAACATACAAAAACAAAGAGTAGTTTGCTAAAGATTGGGTGAAACCAAACCTACGCAACGCGGAAGACAACTTAGCAAACCAATTCCTAGGGGCTTGAAGGAGTCCATAAAGCGATTGATTGAGTAGTCTCCCAAAGGCTAGGTGACTCGGGCTTCGATTATGAAGTACGAGCATGCTGCACCACTACACAAAACCAATAGACTCCATTTTGCTCCTCACTAACTACAATTGTCATCCTCGAAGTATGTGTCTGTATAACACAAAGCTTATCAGTCGGTGTTACCAAACAATTTTGATTCTTTATAAGCTGAGCTAAAGAACTCAAATTGCATGACAAGTTCAGCATATAAAGAACATCATGTAAAACAAGACGGTCACTCAAAATTAAACTTCCTGCGAAATTAATTGACGTAGATAATCCATCAGGAAACAAAATAGTAGACGTTTTAACTTGTTTCACATCAATCAACAAATTCAAATATTTGGTCATATTAAATGAGGCTCCCGAGTCCAAAATCCAAGTGAAATGATGCTTACTAGTTAAGTGATAGATAAACTCATGGATCTGGACTGAATTCTGGAAATCAAATTACTCAACTGAGATTCCGAGATGTCGATGTCATCGTGTTGCCCGCCAACAATAGACTGTGCAACATCAATTATGCCTTGCCCACGACTCTTACCGTGTGTTCCATCTACTACACCACGATCACGGACCTACTAGGCATTCCCACGATCGTCGGTCCATCCTTCCGGGTAATCATGAAGCTTATAATAAGTTCAGTGCCAATGCCTGATCTCACCACAATTGTAACAAGTCGGTCATTCACGTCGATTAGTTCCTGGTTGCAATTATCGGTCACGTCGATTAGTTCCGGTTTGCAGTTGAAGGTTAGGGCGATTAGTGTCGGTTTGAAATTGTTGATCAATCGTTGGTTTCACAAGCTGACCACCTCTGTTTTGGATAGTAAAGATCTCGCCATCAGAGCCTGCGTGCGCCTTCTCGTCACGGCCAGAAGTCGTCGTCCTCATTCGCTCATCTTGAATAACCAAGGAGAAGACTTTGTTCAGCTTGGGCATCGACACTTGCGCCAAAATGTAGGAACGCACAACAGAAATTCTGAATCTAGGCACATTAACAATTGATGAGTCATCTCATCTTCTTGATCCATATTCGTCGAATTGGACAACGAGCATAGACACTTCCAACATGAACAACTTCGATCCTTCACATAATTCCCTAATTCACCCCAACTTCGATCCATGGCCGTTTTGGGTCCAACGAGCCAAGTCATATCGAAGTTGTTGAACTCGCTGTCCATTCCTAATCAAGAACCGTTGACGGAGATCGTCCCACAACTCCTTAGCGGTGTCAAAGTAGGTACTAGTCGATCAAATTGACTCCTCCATGGACATAATTATCCATCCCATCATCATCGAATTCACGTTGAACCAATCATCCAAAAATTCAAGATCGTCGGGCTTAGTAATTGACCTGTCGATGAAGCCGAGTTTTCGCTTTGCACGAAGGGCATTACAAAAGCGTAAATCCCATTGTTGGTAGTTGTCACTCTTGAGAACGATAAGGCAAATATTCATGTCGGGATGATCCGATGGGTGAAGATAAAAGGGAGAGTTAACAGGTCTTGCACTAGATGCGTCATTTTTTCTAACGTCTGTTGCAAAGGCTCCGATTCCCAACCTTTCCTAGGCTTGGACCCGATCCAGTCTAGCCCGAGACTCCCTAGGCCTTGGCGACCCCCTTGGCGTAGGACCTAGTCAAATATGCTATATTTATGTATTTTTCCTTTTAGCATTTACATTTTCGTCTTTACTATTTTTGGGCGTGTGTTCTTTTATGCTTAAGTGGTCAGTCCAATAAGCTAGAATAAGGCCCATTTTCCCATTAGGGTTTAGCTTGTACCTTTCCTTTATTAGTAATTGCTATCTTAGGTTTATGAGATTTTGGATGTGGGCTTTGATTGCATGCCTAGCACAATCCGACCCCTCCCTTGTAAATCTAGGGTTTTCGAGCTTTCCTCCTATATATAATGGACGCTCGAGACCCGTTTTTACTCATGCATAATATGAATACCAAGTTATAAAGTTGAGAGTTCGTCCTTGTCCTTGGTTGTGCGTCACCCCCTCTCTTCCTACCCATTCCCTCTAGTTCGATCCTCTGTTGGATCGGACACCTCTCATCTCTTGTAGCTCGTCACGTTGAACATAGCCTCGCCTCTCCCTTGCCAACGCGAGCATAAGAGGCCCGCAAGACCATAACGTTGGTCTCGTACTTATCCCGGTTACAACATTTTGGAGAAGATCCGGGCATTTTAAAGTATTGTATTAGTGATCAAACGTGGGATAGTAAAGAAGAAATATATGAATGGGCGAAAGTAGAGGAAATAATTTGTTGATGACTTTGATCATGAAAACATCAAGTCCGTACCAAATTAGTATCGTGTGTGAAAAGTTTGATCTAGAGAGAACAAGAAGGGCGAAGGTGAATAAAGACAACCCGAAATTACCAGTTCCTAAAATCTGAAGATCCAAGTCAAAGAAGTCTAAGTGTAGGTTTGAGCTTTTTGGTCGTCATATGAAGAAAGAGCCAGGGATTCCTAATCCAAAATGAGTATTGGGTGTGGTCAAAGGTCACCACAAGCCCACAATCATCCACTTACCTGGGACTTAGGTGGGAATGTATTAATAGGTCGAATGACCCCAAAGGAGTAGTTGAAGGCTAAGAGGTGGGGCGATGGGATGATGACCCCAAAAGACATTGTTGCTAGATTGAGAAGTACATTTCCAGGGAATTTAACAAAAAGGAAGCATGTTGCCAACTTCTTGTACAAGTTACAATATGAGGATCGTGGAGAACTAACAATGACACAGTGGTCTCTCAAATTTTTGGTGGACAATGGGTATGTAGTCTCTCCTATTAGGGACAAGAGTACAAATGATGTGCAAATCCTTTTATTTGCTAACAAAGAGTCGTTGCGTTTGTTGAAGAAGTTCTCGTATGTGGTAATTGTTAACACCACTTACAAGACGAAACAAGTGAGTTTTATTTCATTATGGTTATTTATTTTGTACTAAATTTTTTAGTTATATAAAAATTAAAAGTCATTGTTGTTCATTATGTGTCCAAATATGATATGTCGTTGGTGGAGATGGTTGGCTTCACATGCACTCACTTGACGTTCAACATTGTGTATGCATTTACTAGAGCGGAAAAGACCTTCCATTACACGTGGATAAAGAGGAAGCTTCGAGTTTTGTTTCAAGATTTGAGAGTGATGCCAATGAAAATAATGATAGATTGTGAAAAAGTCTTCATAAATGGAATCCGAAATATTTTTGGAAATGAAGTTCAACATCTTTTG
Source organism: Fallopia convolvulus (assembly GCA_964016875.1). Classification (NCBI taxonomy): domain Eukaryota; kingdom Viridiplantae; phylum Streptophyta; class Magnoliopsida; order Caryophyllales; family Polygonaceae; genus Fallopia; species Fallopia convolvulus. The sequence continues at coordinate 62,592,826 of OZ024718.1, read as the reverse complement.
TGTTGGGTGCATATTAAACATAACATTGAGGCACATGCGTCCAAAATCTTGAAGAATAGGTTAAAGGTTGAGCATTTACAAGACAATGTTGGGGACTTTTTTGCTCAACCATGGAAGAAAGCTACAAAAGAAGGCTTAAAAGTTTGAGGTTATCGTGGAGGAGTGGCCTTGTTGGATATGTGGAGAGAGAATGGCTTACTCCACATAAAAAACATAATAAAAGCCTAGACGGATCATCATTTACACTTCTTCACAAGGACATCAAACATGTATGATTTGGATAATGTGTATTTGATTATTGTTAATATGTATAAATGTCGTATTAACTTAATTGTTTTGGCAAGGTTGAGGGGATGCACAAGGTGTTGAAAGATATCATTGGCTCTAGCAGTGGGGGTTTTAACAGGGTGGTTGTGAGGATCCATCATTGTTACCGTCATGCGAATTAATGAGATTAAAGCGAGTATGAATCTTTCATTATCCAAACTACCAACTGATTTCGATGATCCATGGATACCGCCGGAAATACGAATGTTGTTTTCAAGGTTGTTCTATAGAGTGTCGGATAGGTGTTTTTACTTCTTGTTGGCCTCATATGATAGGATTGTGAAGGAGGATTACCTAGAAGAGTGCACTGATCATTGGGTGAGAGATTTCCTTGGTTTGCCATGCGTCCACAAAATTGCAAGGGCCATTATTACAAGAACACCGCTCATTCCATATGACATTCGTGACTTTTGGAAAGCATTGTCATGGGAAGATATTACATCAACAAGTTGTCTTACCAATGACAATGTCCGAATGACCATTTCAGAGATGAGACTTCGTGAAATGTTTGCCAAGTTGGAAAATGGGACACTGAAGTAAGGCATTGCATACCAGGTAGTTGAATTCTACAACGAGGTGGAGAATCTTGAACAAAGTACTATGCTGGAATCGACAAATGACGGAAAAGACAATAAAGATGGTAAAGGAAGACCTTGTGGTGCAAAGAACAAGGACAAGGAGGCTGGAGGATACCAGAGAGAGGAGTTACTTTGAGCACATGCAACAAGAGCTAGAGGACTTTGAGAAAGAGAAGGCAAAGGAGCAGGGAAAGGTGAGCCAACCTAAACGCCTTGGTCTTCCAAGAAAGGAAAAGCTAGTGTTCAACAAGTCAAGTGGTGATGGACTTTGCGGATATGCAATCTCCATTACCACACACTTCAGGGGCGTGGAACCTTCATGCAGATCAAAGCATTAAATGGTGGACATTACAATTTGCACCAAAGTTGAAGATGTATTAGGAGTATCGCATTGCAAATGGTCGAAACCCAGATCCATTTATGTAGTTGCAAAACCGTTTTAATGTAATTTAGAGAAGATTATAAGTTTTTTGAATGTTGTGTTTGAAGTTATTTATGATGTAAGTTGTTATGATCTAGTGATTGATGAGTGACAAGGCTCTATGTGTCTTATATCTCAATTATACGAAAAATTTTAAAAAACGAAAAAACAAAAATCCGTGCGCCTAGCTTAGGCGTGCCATGCGCTTAAGTTAAGCATACACAAGGTTTAGGGCTGGTAATATGAACCGTCTGCGCGTAAGGAAGAAGTACGTGCGCCCAACTTAGTAATACACAATGTATCTCACTTATAAGCCATTCTAAGGCCTTCACTTTCTACATTTTCTGAGGCAAATTTAGGCGCACCAACGGTCACAATTTTTCAAAAATATGAACGCCGATGCCGCGCCTATGTCAAGCGCACAAGTATGCTTTTGTACGCCTTATTTAAGCGCACAATGTTCAATATTTTCCCGCTCAAGGATAAAATGGGAAAAAGGGTCTGGAGGGAATGATGCGCCTTACTTAGGCGCACTAGATAGGTGCGTGGTGTGCCTAAGTAAGGCGCACCATTTCCCCCTCAGACCTTATTTTTTTCCCATTTTACCCTTGTACGCTTAAGATAGGCGCACCAACGCGTACTTCTAAGTTAGCCGCACCAATTCGTGTATACATAGCCAGGAAATAGTGTCCATATAGTCGGACCGTAAAAAATTAGCTTGGGGAGGGGGGGACATGGCCACTTATGGCCCTATATTAGTGCCGCCATTGGCGGTAAGGAGCGACAATGATGTGACGACCAACGAGAGAGGCGGTATTGAGCGGTCGACTGCGTGTTGGTGCTGGAGGAAGAAGCAGATACTAATAGAGCGTTAGGCAGGGTGTTGTAGGGTGCTAGTCGGTTGCCAAAGAACAAGAGAGAGGGGTAACCTGATGATTTTAAAAGGACTTCTTATTGTACGATAAGTACAAGTTTAGAGTTCGGCGGTATTTACTCAATTTATCACTGTGCTTTGGAGGGATATTATTTTTCTTTCTTTTTTTATTTAAAAGCGATTTCGATTCTATTGGTTCAATTCAAACCTGAACCCTCCTTTCTTGGGATTTGCAGATGATATTATCATTTTTGCAAAAGCGAACGGCCAATCATGCAAGAACATCAAGGATACTATTGACGACTACTGCCAAATATCTGGTTAGAAAGTTAATTTCCATAAATCCGCATTCCAAGTGACCAAAAACACTAACAACAACACAAAGGAGCAAATAAAACAAATACTACAAATAGCAAACACAGTTGCACTTGATAAATATCTGGGATGCCCGATAATTAACGGGAGGGTAACACAAAATACTTTTAAGCCTATTGTCTCGAGAACCAGATCCCAATTATCAAAATGGAAAGCTAAAGCCCTCTCCCAAGAAGGGCGGACAATTCTGATTAAAGCGAATCTTTCAGCACAACCAAACTATATCATGCAATCATTTCTGCTACCAAATTCAACATTGAAGGAACTTGACCGGATAAACAAAAATTTCTTTTGGAACAAGGAAAAGAACTACAAGCCATTAATAAGCTGGAACTCCATTTTCCGCCCCCCGGCCCATGGGGGATTGGGAATTGCAAAAGCAGTTGAAATGAACCAGGCACTTCAAATGAAGCTACTCTGGAAAATCCTTGCGGAACCAAACAACCCATGGGTCAAAATAGTGACCGAAAAATACCTCAAATCGGAAAACATCCTAAACTACAAGAGAAAGAATAATACTTCTTGGCAATGGGCTAAACTTGTAAGTTTGAGGGACTTGTTTACTAAGGGCCTCATTTGGCAAGTGGGGGATGGTAAAACCATCCGTTTCTGGAAAGATAATTGGACCGGAAATGGTCCCCTAAACCCGAAACCCGAGGTTGCAAACTTCATCGACAGGGAGGAATCTGTGGATGCATACCTACGGGAGGATAACTCTTGGAATTCTGAGAAATTGGCTGGAGTCATGTCGCTTGATGACTTTGATAGAATTTCCAAAATTATTAACCCCATAAATAAATTACCGGATAGATTGTACTGGAAACCGAGCAAAAATGGATGGTTTTCCACCCACTCTTCCATGCAGTGGCTCCACCAAGCTAAAGGAGAACCCCAAATTAACCTAGAATGGATTAACAAGTTAAATATCCCACCCAAAATGAAAAACTTCATGTGAAAAGTAGCCCGAAACGGGCTACCAACTAAATCCAGGCTTGCAGCAAACCATATTCCGGTAGCACAAGGATGTGAAGCATGTAACTGCATGGTGGAGGATACAAACCATGTGTTACTTTCTTGCCCTCTCACTAAGGCAACCTTTAACTCAATTGACCCGAAACTAAAGGGGATAACTAGCCAAATATCCCCGGATGGGAAAAAACCACATGAGATCCTAGAAGAAATCAAGAAGATGACAACGAAAGAGGAATTTGAACTCCTCACCAACACGTGGTGGAGCCTCTGATTTTCGAGAAACAAAAGAGTATTTGATGGCAATACCGTAATAAACCTGACCAATGCCGATCAAATTGCTGGTTTCACCCGAAACCAGATTAAAGATTGGAAACTTGAAGATACCATAGCCGTCTCTGATCACCGTAATCGTAATGTACGCGGTCGGAGTGGTCGAAAACGAACGAGATGGGAAAAACCCATAAGTGACTTTATTAAATTAAATTTTGATGGTGCTGTTAGTGCAGATGGCGTGGCTTCGTTCGGGTTCATTCTCAGGGACTCAGGTGGCTCCCCCATCCATTTTGACGGAGGACTGATTGGTCAACAATCTATTCTGATATCCGAGACCATCGCCTTGCGCCAGGGACTTCTTGAGGCCATCAGACGTGGCATTCCCCGGATCCAGATTAAAGGCGATAGTTTGCAGCTGGTCAATGTCGTACTCGGTGATTGGCGCTGCCCGTGGGAGATCGAGCTGTTGCGTGCGGATATCCACTGTTTGCTGGCTCGCTTCCAGGATTGGCGTATCTCTCACGTTTTTCGGGAGTGCAATTCTGTAGCGGACTACATCGCTGGATCGTTCGGACGTGTCTCCTCCGCCCCACTTGCAGTTGATCCAGGCTTTTTTGCCCTCATCCGCCAGGATGCTCTAGGGTGACCACTGGCTGGTCTTCCTAATTTCTTTCCTTATCAAAAAAAAATAAAAATAAACCCGATCCCACCTTATAAGAACCTGAACCGAAAAAACCGAATCGGATCTGATCCGATCCGAACCGAAATGCATAATTCGATTTCGATTTTCTTCGGTTCGGTTGACATTGAAAATAAAAAAATAAAAAAATTAAATTAAAGCAACAAAATAAAGCAAAGCCTTCTCGTGGAAACACAGTCAGTGGAGAAATGCGAGTTGCCCCAAACGCGGAGTTGCTTTTCCAAGAAGACTGATAATCAATGGGAAGATCCCGATCGAGATCGGTTAAATGGAGGCTGATATGGCCTTTCTTCTCTATCCTCTTCATCCATGTCGTCGCCATCTTCTTCTTCACCCGCGGGTTTCTCCTCACCCGTACCGAGCTCCCACATCACAGCAACTGCGCCGATATCTCTGAGTCTCCGTGCTCTGGCTCTCCACCGTCTCCGACTGGTGGGAACTCGACCGTTGCCACGTGCTGGACGAAGCCGGCTGTTGGCCGCATTGTCATCATCGTCTACGACGCTCTCAGGTAAGGATGTTCCTGATTCAACTACAGGGTTTGATTTGGTAATTATCTCCTTAATGGAAAATAGAGATTCTTTTTTGTAATAGTTTGGAAATAGACTTTATAAGTTTATATGTTGATCAAGCTTGTAGTTCAGTTGAGGAACATAGGACCGACGAGAATTTCATTATTGTTTTGTTTTCGACTTTGCTCATTATGTCAATGGACATATCTATAGGTTTATATGAGAAAAGTTGGCAATTACATGATATTGTAATAGCTTTTGTGTTTTGGATCTCAGTAATTTTTGCTTTGTGCTCTTTGTTTTGGTTTTTATCAGGTTTGATTTTGTGGCACCGAGTTCCTTCTTCAAAGGTCAGCACTAATGGATTTGAATTATGCTGATATTATAGAGTATTATAGGGAGTTCTAAAAAATTTCAAGCTGTTTGACGAGGGACTAATCCATTATGGCGGGAGTACAACTCCCTGGTCATCAATTCTCACAGAGAAAAAGCCATGGATGGATCATCTGAAAATAATACAGAAGCTGGCTGCTGAACCGGGATCATCAGCCAAAATTTTTAAAGCCATTGCTGATCCACCAACAACGAGTTTGCAGCGGTTAAAGGTAAAAAGGGTTGCAAACTTAGATGATACTAAATGCCTCTTCATTATTGTCTTCCAGTAAAAAAAAGGTTGTTGGATTTATGTACTCTGTACCTTTTCATGTATTTTACTTTCAACTTTAGATCTTGCTTATTCAGGATAAATGTGTTTGCTTATTTGGTTGGTTAATATTGAGATTTTAGATCAAAATAAAATGTTCAGAATTAGAATAAAAAATGAAGCCTTTTTTTTAAAGATGGAATGTGAATAGGTGTAGCCATTTGATATAATATTGCTGCTTGATCCTTAGTCGTTGCATATCTTCTTTTTCATAAATCGGATGAAAAAGATTCTAAATATAATTTTCATGAACTTATGATATCCATTCAGGTTATGCACATAGCTATTCTTTGAAGCAATGATCATAGGGAAAATCATTCTACTCTTTCTGGCTGTTTATATCTTCCTCCCAGAAGCAGTTTCAATATAGCTTTATATTTGATATCAAGTCTTACATTATGCTCTTTTTAACTGGCAGACAGCTAGCATTTCAGTTAGAAGCAAAAGAATAGGCACTTATGCAGTATTTTTTATGCATAGCTGTTTTGGTCCCTGAATTTGTTTAGGGTTTGACAACTGGTGGACTTCCAACCTTCATTGATGTTGGAAATAGTTTTGGTGCACCTGCAATAGTTGAAGACAACTTACTTCAGCAGGTTTGCTTTCAATCCTTATGGTCCGTGTGTGCCATAAAATGACTTTAAGGTAATTGCCTTTGGTACTACAAGTACTAGCTATTGACAAATGTATTCCAACATTTACCTTACAGCTGGTCCAAAATGGAAAAAGGGTGGCGATGATGGGTGATGATACATGGTTGCAGTTGTTTCCTCACCATTTTGAGAAATCTTTTCCTTACCCATCTTTTAACGTTAAAGATCTGGACACGGTATATTGAGATTCATTCTCATAATAGTTCATTTGCTAAAGTGGCCTCACGATTATGTCTAATCTCTAAGGTCCTTCATTACAATGCCTTTTCCAGGTAGACAATGGATGCATTGAGCACTTACTGCCATCTTTGCATGAAGGAAATTGGGATGTTCTGATTGCACACTTCCTTGGTGTGGTATGCTATTTTAAATCCATATAACCTCTCCACCTTTCTCTCACGTGCGCGTGCACACACCCACCCACCCACCCCTGTTAGACAAACTGATACATGTTGGTTGATTTTCTATAAATAAGACTAATTATTTGTCTGTTAATTTCAGAAATTAGTATCTATTTAAATTAGTTAGAACAAATAATTTAGACATGATTAACTGCTGTCAACTGCCTAATAACTGACAACAATGGAAGTTCTGAAGTCTGACAAAAATAACTGTCTTTTAACCAACAAAACTGAATTAAAACTGCTTTAAAAGCAATTCAGGAAATCTCTATAAATAGAGAGGTGTTTCTTCATTAGAAATTAAGAGTGAAAAATCAGTTTTGCTGTCTGATTTCTCATAGGGCTTTGTTGTATCCTAGAGAAGTGGATTTGTCTGAAACCCTACAGCATTTAAAAGGGGACAAATATCACTTTAAAGAAAGTGATCTGTCACGCCTCAAAGCACAAAATTAAACCCTTAATCCCAACAATACACATGCCACAAACTTATACATGCGTAGGCTACTTGATATATTAAACAAGTGTAATATCTTTAATTCTGCCGTGCATTTATTGTTGGCTCTAAATATACTCAAAGTATGTAGGCTTTACATATTTCATAAGAATCATGATTTTCCATGTGTGTCATAAACTTTTAGCACAAGATACTTCTGTTTCAAATGCAGCTGCAGTGTTATTAATGCACTTCCCAATCCTTTTGGCTTTTTTTAATGAAACAAATATATATAATATGTGATAGAATAAATCTACAACAAGAGATTAACTTGTAGTGGGAATATATTTGGCGTCTGATTGATGGAGCATTTGCTTTGGTGATACCCTGTAATGGCAAAAACTAGGAAACTGTCAGCTTAATGATAGATTCAGTCAAGTATATGGTGAAAACTCTTTTCTAGAAAGAAATCGGGTACATAAGCTTTATAGAAATTGACTATAGCCTTATAGGAAAGTTGCTTACTTGATTTACCGTTGGCAATTAAGAGTTATAAAACCTAAGTTCTTTCTGTTACATGGCAATGCTGGGGTTTCACCAGACAAATTGATATTCGCAAAAGAAAGCATCCGGAAATCTGTAATTGCAATATTTCTAGTGTACTTTGAGGTTTTGCCAGACAAATCGATATTTGTGAAAGAAAGTTTCCTAAGGGCATGCCCAACAGTTTCTCTATAATTTTCTCTAAAATTGGGAACCGAAGGTCAAATTCTCTAAAAAAAATCTACTTCAACTCCAACAGTTTTCTTATTTTTAAGAACCTAGCATTTCTTATTTGTTATTTTATATATAAAATATTTCTCAAAATACAAATAAAATTTAATACAAGCAATTACATGTGTACATGTGTAATACCCATATTTAATTCATTCTCCAAATACATTTGGAAAATTCCCTAAATTTAGGGAAAGCATTTCATTTTTTTTCCTCAATCCCTATTTTGAAGAATGAGATAGAGAATTTGTTGGACTAAAAAAAGTGTAATATTCCCTAAAAACACAAATACCAATACATATAGGGAATCTCTTGGAATTGCTCTAAAATATGTAATTGCAACATAAAGATTTCTAGTGTACTTTGAGGTAATAGAAGTTTAAAGGGGAAAGACTTGAAAAATGGTTGTGACTTTTTCTGTGAATGCTTGGATCACTTATAATATTGTTGGCAGAGCACACAGCCTTGACATGTTTATGTGATGCAGGATCATGCTGGTCATATATTTGGTGTGAATACAATTCCAATGATACAAAAACTGGAGCAATATAACAACATATTGGAGGTTAGCTTCTGTACTTGGTCCTATATCCTATTTCTCATCTTTTCATTCTTAAGCTTGCCTTTTATAGTTCAGAATGAATGGTAATTTGCTCCTTATCAGTAGAGATTGCTCTTCTGTGATATATGCAAGGTATATTGCTTTAGGATCAGTGCTTGCTTTTGTACCTGAAGAGTAAAGATGACTAATAGAAGCAGAAGGACCTCATTATGAATTTCTGATTATCCTAGTTTCTTTTTTTAGCTGAACAGAAAATTGTCATTAAGAAAAGGATAAATGCTTTACAATAATAATCTTACTAATAATGTAGTGGATTTAAGGAATCAAAACACATTTTAATGAATAATTTATTTCAAATGAATAGCATCTTTTAGATTGAGAGCTGACTATAGGTGAGAAAATAGCTCCATAAGAAGTGATAGAAATGTACACTCATGAAATGGAGAGACTGTCTTATTAAATTAAATTAAATGTGATAGCAAACAAGAACAATGAGGAATGAAACGTGTATAGATTGGATTGGAAAAAAAAGCCTTATGACCCAAAAATTCTCTTATTGATGGAGTTTAGGGTATGAATGAGTATTAAGGGTGGAAGATAAAAATAGAGATCCATATTTCCAGGACCTCTTCTGACGTATTTTTTCTTCTTTCAATGCTACTGATGTTGGTGATAATTGTTCTTATGGTCAGATTATGTTTATTAGCCCAATTTCGTTGATTTATTGACTGAACACTCTTCTATAATTTAGAATGTGGTAGAAGCATTGGAAAGCCAGTCTGGTCCTGGTGAACTTCATGAGAATACACTTTTACTTGTCATGGGGGATCACGGACAAACATTAAATGGTGATCATGGGGGAGGGAGCCCTGAGGAGGTACTATATTTGTTGTTTGTATTGTCTATTTTGTTTGGCAAACCTTTTCTTTATAAAAGCTTTTGGTTATGATATTCAAGTGAAAGTTTGAGATATGAATGAAATGAATTGGGAGTAAAGTTTTGGAGTACTGATGTTTATTTCCCCCCTTCTCATTGCAGGTTGAAACCTCAATATTTGCAAAGAGTTTTAAGAGGCTTCCGTTTTCTATACCATCGGAACTTGATACCTCATCTTGTGGAATAAATATGGTATGATTTCTTCTTTGTTAACCACACTTCTTTTATACATAGGTTTTGGAGGATCGAGAAAAACAAGGGTTGTTTGTTGTTGATATTTATCCCTTTCTCACCCTTGGTTAATTTTGTAAACTTATATGCACATCTTCGTGCACTTCCCCTTTTATTTTAGTTCCAAGATATATCTATTTCAAGTTCTTAATCCATTGCCTGACCTGAACTTTTCTCCTCGAACCGAGAAGGAGCAAGAGATACTGAGAGCAAAGCATCTTATGTTGTGCTACGTGAATGATTGGGATTCTTTAGTGCTTAATATTAGTATTCTCCTTTTCTGCTTAGCATAAACTCTACATATAGATGGTATTTGTGGTGAAAACATGATATAGCTTTCAAGAGTAGATAAAACTTGTCATATGCATTTTGGTTGCTTTCCCTGTGAAACTATTAGATTCTGTGAATGCAAGGATGGTTCTGCTGGTGGAAAGCTGTGATTAATATCTCCTGCTGAGGCCTTCATAATCCAATAGTCCAATTTGTGATATTTGGTGCAATGGACATTTGACTTTAGGATAAATTGGTATAAAAGCATTAGCTTATTAAATGAACAGCGTCTGCAGAGTGCAGATCATCTCCCATGTGAAAAATTTCACTAGTGGATTATGTTGCTTTTTTTTTTTTTTAAATTCTTGGGTCAATCCTATATCTTTGACGAAGGTTTTTTAAAATCCACTTTTTCAGGATGGAAAACCAATATGCTTTAGCACGATTGAGCAGGTCTGTTTTAATTCTGTATTTCATGCATGGATTCTTGTCTGTTCTTCTCAACCTATCTAAGTTGCTAATTATTTTTATAAAAATACCGAGACTAAAATTGTGCCAACACTAAATTGATTGGCATTTTGCAGCTTGATTTTGCAGCAACAATATCAGCAATGCTTGGTGTTCCTTTTCCATTTGGAAGGTGCAGTGTAAGCACCCTGATCAAATAGTTCTTGTTCTTTCCTTTGGCAAATTAAAATTCCTAGGAAGTATCTAACTATATGTTTGGCTGACAAGCAGGAAGTTCATTGTCAATTAGATTCTTATATTTTGGTTTATATCCTTGACACCCTAGAAACTATACACAAAATGATCAGAATCTTTTTATATTGACTCTAAATTTTAATTCCCTGCCATCGAAATTCAGAATCACTTTACCCTGAATAACTAATTCATATTCTACCATTGTTAACTGACTTTTTTCTGAATATGGACATTATGCTGAAAGCACAGAGAAGTGGTTTCCTCCGAAAATCCTTTTTCATTGAGAACCACCAAGGAAAGACAACTTGATCAGACAACTATTTTACTTAGAAGAGATTTAATGTAATTAAAGTTTGTATGGAGTGGGAATAATGACAACATCTTTGTTCATCAATGTCTTGCTTTTGAGACTAGCTTGTGCACACTGGGAGCTGTCCATATTCCTACTTTCGTAGTTTTACAGGATGGGTGGTTAGTTAGTTGAAGCAACAAAGATTTTGGTCCATAATTGTTTGCTTCCAATGATTAGTGAGACTAGGCTGACAGTTTAATATATACCAAGACACCCTACTCTGGGTTTGAGCAATGACTTAATATTGAGGATTGAGGAAAGAAATATTTTTCCTGTTGGTTTATAGGAGACATATTGGAAGGTTAAATTGAGGAATGAGATATTAGAATTCGTATCTATAATATTTATAGATACTCCATATGGATACTTTATTTGTTATACCTAGTTATTTCTTTGTATGTCAAAGTGGTTTGTGGAAAATCAAAACTGAATATTCAATATCTAATCTCGCTTCAATTAAATTGATATAAAATCTAAACTAATTGGAACTGATAAGTTATAAAAATTTGATATGATTTTAGAACCAAAATTTTTCCAATGAGGACCTGATTTTGGGAAGCTCAATCTGAGTCTGATCCAAATTGTATAACAGTTTGAAGATGAGAAGAATAATAATTCAATTTGTTCTTGTATGTATCTACTATGAATTACTTATGCATTGATCATGGATATTAGGAGTGGTGATGGCATGCCATTCTTATGATGTTTGAGAATTAATCTTATAATTAACTTTTTTTAAAGATACAAGTGGATTTGGACATACCTTTTTTTTTACAAGTTCATTTAGATAAAGTGAGATTCCCTGAATGAAATTTCAGGGGGAAAAAGGATTTGCAAAATGGAAAATTGAAGTAAACAAGTATCTTATAAAAAGAATCTGTTAACCACTCTAAAAACTTTCTATTGGAGCTGTTTATAAGAGTTTGGGATTAAGTGTCATCTTTACATTAATTTAAATAAAATGGATTCAAAGTATCCCAAAAGATCCAGTCCGAAAATGTCTTGAACTCAACCAACTTTAGATTGAAGGTTGTAAAATCATAATATGATTTGCCTGAAACCAGGATCTGAACTCCATAGTCCAACAACAACAGCACATTGCCCCAGTATACTCCCTCCACGGCGGTGTCTGGGGGACATAAATACCCACAGTCCATACCATACACCATAAATAAGGAGTTGATATGAAAATAGCCAGCTGATTTTTTTTTACACTACTTATTTTTTGGCACTTGTTAATATTTCCAAGATGTATTGGATAGTTAAAAGACCTATTTAAAGACTTGGAACAAGTATGGGAGCTCTTCCCAAATAAAATCTGTACTTGGCTCCTTAAATGTTGCACATGATGGACTAATATTTTTTTATATTTTTTCTCTAATTTGATCATCATGTACTAATAAGATCCTTCTGTACAGTATTGGCCGTGTAAATCCTGAATTGTATGCTCTGGGAGCTGGTGCTTCGTTAGTGGAAGATGCTGATGTAGAAGGTTGCAAAAATTACACACACGTGCATAACTGGCTACGGCATTATGTGGATGTCCTCTGCGTCAACGCTTGGCAGGTAAAATAACATGCAGGTCTTGCTTCAATGGACTTTTGCCTTTTCCCTTTTCAATCTATTTCAAGAGAAGTTACTTTGTTTCACTGATTAGCTTCCATGCGAAAAGCGAATTTGTGATAATGTTATAAACTATAAACAATTTAATAGTCTATTCCTGGAAGCTTGGCATTGCAATGGTGAATGACTATTTAATTTTTGCCTCTGTTTGTCTGTATATACCTTGTGATCAGTTCCAGCAATTACAAGAATAAATGTTTATTTTTATAGTTGATTTTTGCTGTGGCTATTTTTGCTTTTAAACTTGGAATGACTGGCTGTTTCAACCAATGCAGGTGAAGAGATACATTGATGTTTATTCAACCTCGTCAGTGATTGGGTTTCCCTCTGAGGACTTGTTACATGTTTCAGATATGTTTTCTCAAGCACAGGAGAACCTGTCACATGTAAAAAGTTCATTTTCTTGCAAAGAGGAAAGCCATGATGCCTCCTTGTTGGCACTGAAGACGCAGGCTGAATCATATTTAAGGTTTCTTTCCAGTGTGATTGAGCTTGCACGTTCTAAATGGACCGAGTTTGATTTAAAGTTGATGGTAATTGGATTGAGCATCTTATTTATTTCTCTGCTGCTGCATTTGACTGCAATTAAGAGAGTAAATCAACTGTGTGGACCATCTTTTATTGCTTGGGGAAGTACTCAAATATCAGTGGGTTTAATTTTCTCCTTGTTCGTGGTGCTGATTCGTGCTTGTAGTTTCCTGTCTAATAGTTTTATATGTAAGTTTGCTTCAACAAATTTCTACTACATTTCTCATTCGTAATAATTAATTACTATTTCTTTGATAGTTATTTCTGTTGTGTCTTTAACCTTGTGCTTAGTGGAAGAAGGAAAAGTCGCCATATATTTCTTGGGAACTCTTTGGATCATTGAGCTGCGTCACTCAATCATGAAGAGGAACATGCTTTCAGCTGTATGTTAACTTGATCTTGATTTCTCTTGCTCCCCTTCTTTCTGTTTGCACTAGTTCATACTCTATTACTCAAAACAGGATACATTTATTTGTATCGTCCTAATGTAAAGATCTACTTACTCTGGTTTTCCGTGGGATTGCTTGCAGGCAGCGTTGTCAATATTGTTGCTCCTTGTTCTGAAAATTACTATGGAGTTGGGATTATCGAAAGATACTGCTAAATTTTTGGATGTCTCATGGTTACTTGGAAGTACAGAGGATCATCCCATTTGGATGTACTTGTCCTTGCTTGTTCCTGTATTGAGCATAATTTTCTTGGCGTATGTTTTGCAACACTGTATTCATGGAATACCTTCACCAGGCTTCCAAAAATATCTTACCATGGGAACGTGTTTTTGTTATGTGCTGATAGCAGCTCATTGGATCCTTGAATGTAAACCACTTGGTTTACCGCTCTCACTACAACATATTGCAAGAGATTGCATACCTCAATTAGTTTATGTCATTGGGTGCGTTCAAGTGGTGTTATTAGCACTTGGTCAATTCTTTAGAGGAGGGAAAACATCAGATTGTAGGAATGAACTCACTGCCAAGACAATTTCCATGTTATCTGCATCCAGTCCTACAATAGTTCTCCTTTCAGGAAAGCAAGGTCCTCTGATTGCTCTAGTAAGCATTGTGGCAGGTACATAATACGAATCTTTCTATAAGCTTCCGTTATTGTCTGATATTCAAGTTCCATAACCTAAGTATTGGTTTTAAAAGGAAGAGATTAAAAGTTTGATTTTTTTTGTCCAGTGTGGTGCATTATTAGTCTGGAAAATTTGAGGCAAACCAATAAGCTTGGTGATTTGAGCAATTTTACTTTCTACTCTTCTCCTGTAACACAGTGGAGCCTGTTGGCAGTTACTCTGTTCTTTTGCACTAGTCACTGGTAGGTGCTTTAAATGTTCATTTTGAGATCTTAAGCTGAATGTGTTAATTCACTTGGCTTGAAGTAATACGATATTATTGCTCAATTATTTGTACAGGTGTGCTTTTGATGGTCTTCGTTATGGTGCTGCATTCATAGGGTAAAAATGCCTCTCTCTTATTTATTTCATTCATATATTATATCCATGCAAATGATAAGAAATCAAACATTGTTGACTCATTAACGATAGAGGGCACTCTACATAATTTTGTTAATAAAGTTTCTTCCCTTTTTAGGTTTGATGAATTCAATCTTGTGAGACAGGCCATTCTTCTGGCAATAGACACTTTTGGTTTTTCGCACATTCTTCCTATTTTTGGCCTCCCGTTGCTTGTCTGCCATAGAGCTTTAAACTACCAGAAGAATCCACCCAATCTTTTGTTTGCACAATTATCTCAAGTAAGACTCCATATATATCCATCCTTAGTTATGTGGTAGCTAAAGCTAAATCGCTGAGGCTCGTTGATTCATCCTTGTATGTATTTCAGGTATTCTTGATGTATGGGTTAATTACAGCTACTGCTTCCACATTCACAATATTGTGTGTTACAATTCATCGCCGGCATCTGATGGTACTAATTACTGAAGTCAAACTTTCTTTCGAACAATTGTTTATAGCTTATGAATCAACATGCTTTCAAATTGTTGTTCAGGTATGGGGTTTGTTTGCGCCCAAGTTTGTTTTCGACGCAGTTGGCCTCATCCTGACAGATGTGTTGATATGTTTAGCATCACTTTACTACATTGATCCAGTGGAAGGAGGTTTCACAAAAGATCATGAATCTTGAACTTAGGGCATCATGAGTTTTTAAAATACTGATTCTTCAATTTTGAGCATCTGAGGAAGTTTTGTTAGTCTAGTGACAACTTTCAAATTCTCTAGAATTGGTTTTTTTTTGTCATCATGAACTAAGGGCAACTATGAAGAAGTTTGGAGTTTTTCGTGCTTGTACTTTTTTTGCCGGTTTAGCTGGCTGTCGATTGTTTCGGCCTCTTAATCTACCTGGTTAACTGGCTTGTTTAGTAATAAATTCTCTTGCAGCTCAACCTATATCGGGCGTACCCCTTTTCCTTAGGCCGGGGTACCCCCATCTTGATCTCCTAGATTCCGCTGTAGCGGAACCTCACTGAGTCAATGTTGTTGTTGTCTCTTGCAGCTCAACATAATAATAGCTAGAAAGTTTTTTGCAGATTAGCTCTTGGAATGAAGTGTTGATTCCTTGCCAAAAATATTGTCACGGGTCCGTGGCTTTTTGTAGTTGTGGGGGTCCTCTGAATGAAGTTTTGCCGACTTCTTTTTTACAAACAAAATAAGAATTCATGAAACTTATCAATTTTCATGTCTGAAATTTAACATGTAATTTAGCTATTTCTTAACACATTGACAATGATAAGCATTTCAAGTTTTCTAATGAGAATAAATTGAGTTGCTTTTTTAATATCCAAATATCTGTGAATTAAAGGGGCAAGGGGGCCACAAATGCATTTTTTTCCTTAATAAAAAGGGAGGAGAGCCTTAATGCAGAGCTATATTATTTTTTACAAGGGTAGAAATTTATATTGGTAGTGGACCAACCCTTTATGCATCTTTTTTTTTTTTAATTAAAATTCAAAATTCTTGATACGATAACTATCTTTATTAGAGCTATCTTAGGTTTATCAATCACTTCAGTCTTTATTAGCCTCACTAAAACAGCTTTCAGTTTCAATCTCTAAAAAATAATTGTGAGCCCACTTTAGTGTACGATTGTATTATTGTATGTTAAAATCGTTTCAATCTCGCTTAGACTAGTTGTTAATTTTCTATAAGAGACGAAACACAAATTCTCTCTTTCGATTTGTAATTGTTAATGTCAGGCGTCTAACCCTGCCATGATAACTGAGTTAAGACTTGAGTTTATTTTATACTAACACGTCTCTACTTTTTTATGACATATCTTATGGATTTTTAATTATTTTTTTGCTTCTATTATTATTGGCAAATACAAATATTTAGGTGTCCATACAAACCTCATTCTATCTTATTGTAATTTTCCATCATTTTATGATATTTTAGATGGCGGGAGATTAGTTTTACCCAAAACATTTCACTCATCTCATTATGATACTACACGCTGCCTTTTCTTTGTCGGTGCCCAGTGGAAACTGATGGTGGATTGTGGATGAATGAACAATTATTGACTTTTTTGAGTGGTTACGTGGGTCAGTTTCATGTAAAAAGTTTGTTTACAAATGTGGTACGCCAAAAGGCCTTTCCGAATCTTGAAATGATGTTTTGTTAATCATTGTGGAAAACACAATGATTTGATCTTTAATTATCTTATGGATTCGGCTCGTCGGTTAATAGTGATCGTTATTTTTGAATCAAGGATTCAAGATCGTCCACTCATTGTTGTAGTACATATAGAAAAGATGAAACCATGAGCAACAATATAGTATATTTTATAAAAAAAGATTAGGAGAGACAATATTATTCATCTCGACATTGTCCGTCTTACAATATTCTTGTCGATGAGATCACAATGATCTAGATCAACAGTTAGGAGCCGCGCACTATCAGACTCGAGGACCTTCTTAGCAATAAAACCAGTAACAATATTGACTTCCCTGATGATATGGGCGGAACTCCACTCTTCCGCATGGCTAAGGCACCAAAGAATGTTTGACATGATGATTTCGATTTTGAACAGGCAACTCCATTTGTAGTTCAAGGCATTCACCAGACGTAGATTGTCACTTTCAATTACTAGCTACTTTTAACCTTGCCTTAGAGCGTCTTGAAACCCCTCTCTAAGATCGAGCAACAGTTTCAGTCATAAGAATAAATTGTTTTCCAATGAATCCAACCTCCATGACAAGACATTGGCGTGGTAGTCTCAGAGAGTGTAGACGAAAGAAGAGACGTCTTGGTTGTTCTTCGCTTCATCGAAGTTATTTTGGACAAACTCTTCTTTTGTTCGTCCATTTAATGCTTTTCATTTTTCTTCTGTCATTTTCATTTTTTATATGGTAGTTATTCATTTTTGAGATCATTAATTTATTTTCTGAGAAGTCGAATTTTTTTGATAGGGTAAGGATTATGGTCGCCACAAGTACTACTTGGTCTCGCCTAGAACATCCACAAATACTAATTTTATATGTTGGCTTATAATATTTTTAATTATTAATTAGTACTGTAATAAAATATTTTGTTTTCAAAAAAATTCATATTTATAATTATCGCCCCCCTTTTTAAATATTCTGGCTTCGCCACTGCCAAGGCTTAACTGTTGAACCAAATGCCGGAAGGCTTCTGATAAGTCCAATTATTTATGTGTTCTTCTACCCTCTTTATAACATAAAAATTATCATTATAAACAGAAACTTCTTTATAAAAAAGAGTAGAAATACACATCCTTTTATCTTTTCTTTGCAGCATAAAAAACATAAATGCTCCAAATTAATACATTAAATTCACAAAAATATGTCTGATTTTATATAATATAAATATATACTAGGTGGTCCCATGAGATGTATGTACGTATTTTGTTTATCAATCTTATTTTTTTTTGACGGAGATTATAAAAATAACGTTTTTTCTAACATATGCCCTTAGGACATAGGTTAAGCATACTATTAGAGGGAACTAAAACCCTATTAGGAAATTAATAAACCCTTTTACAAAAACTAATTAATCCTAAATAAATACAAATTTATAAATCTTGCCATTTTAAGGAGCTTAACCTATGCCCTTAGAACATAGGTTAAAAAAAACGTAAAAATAAAGAGTTTCACATCATAAATTTGGAGAAACAATGCCTAATAGAGTTTGGTTCAAATAAACGAACCCTTATCCTGAAACGAACACTTATCCTGAAACGAATGCACTTTTTCTAGTTCGTAGTGCACTTTTCCTATTTCAGAGTGCACTTTTTCAGGTTTGCACTTTTCGTACTTTGCAGTGCACTTTTCGTACTTTTTGTAGTGGAAAAATGTAGGCTTACACCCGGTGTAAGCCGAATATCTTACACCGAGGCCTCTGGTTGTGACACGTGTAATTATGTACTTTATATCTAAATTTATTTTAGAAAAATGAAAAAAATAGGAAAAGAAAAGAGGAGGGAGATTGGTGGGGGGTAGGCGGGACTTTATGCGTTTGAGCGGGATAATAGGCAAATAAGCGGCAAAACTGTTCATGGGGATTTAACTCTTTTTTTTACCCGAGTTGGAAAGTAATTTCCGAATGAATTCGATAGTCCGCTTCCTTCTCCGGTGGCAAAATAATTATTGTTCCATCACCGAGAAGTGATCCGGCGGCTGACGCGGGGCAGACCTTTACCTAATTTGGTTCAGATTTTCGATAGTCCGATTCCTTCTCCGGTGGCTAAATAATTTCCGACCGATGTTTGTTCCATCTCTGAGCGAGTGATCCGGCGGCTGACGTGGGGCAGACCTTTACCTACGACGATTGGACGGTGAGTTAAATCGAATTGACCGAGTTTATGGAACTTGTATTCGGAAATCAATTTGACATGGAATGGATTGTTTTGTTGCTGAATTTGAAGGTCTTTGTTGAACAAACTGATAGCGTGCATATCGGAATTGAAATTGACCTAGAATCGATTGTTTGGTTGTTGAATTTGAAGGTGTTTATCTAGCAAACTGATAGTGTGCAATCCGTTATTGGCGACAGTGTGCATCCCAGTATGTTGTTGGAGGATGTATAGACATGCTACATTAGTATATTTTTTAGTTAGAAAACAAATAGTGTGCAAATCGTTATTTGCGACAGTGTGCATCCCTTTATGTTGATGGAGGATGTCTAGACAGGTTACAATATATATCCTGTCATACTCAAACATACATACTGTCATTATGTATTTGTTGTCGATGATCTCAACACCAAGAAAACAAAAGCTTTCAAACACAAAAAATTAAACACAATGCATCAAGGATTTCGGTACAAGTGCATTTATAGCCAGTGTGCAATTCGTTATTTCGACAGTGTGCAATTCGTTATTTGGACAGTTTCCACTCGGATCATTTGTTGGAGTTGCATTTTCGTGACAGTGTGCAATTCGTTATTTGGACTGTGCATTCGGGTCATTTGATAGGGTGCATGTAGCTTATTGTAAAATTTGATCATAGATATATTTGTTTCAAATCCTTTACAGATTTCGCTTCAATGGACTTGGACCTAAACGAAGGTTTAGATTTGAACGAGGTATATGTCCTAAACGAAGGTGTTGATTTGAACGAGGATTATGTTGTCAACGAAGAGGTCGGCGGCACAAGTGACCCCTCCGATGGTGTACCACATCCCAGAATGGGGATGTGCTTTGACGATGCAGAAGACTTTGCAAAATGGTGTCATAAATACGCATATCAGACTGGTTTTCAGTGGCATACTCGCAACTCCAAGCTGTTCGAGGAGTACAAGGCAAGATACGAGAATAAAAAGGGTCAAGAGGAAGCGGAATACCACATGATGGTGAAACTTCGATTAGAGTGTGTGAAGGCGGGGAAAGCAACGAAGTATACAAAAAGCCAAGCAACTGGGTGCACAGTCTTTATTCATGCGAGGTACGTGGAGGATAGGTTTAAAATCAAGAGTCTGAAACTGGAACATAACCACCCGCTTAGTCCAAGTAACAACCGTTTGATGATTAACTACAAGTACATGCCAGAGCACCACAAGATGAGGATCATGACCAATGATAGAGCCGGTGTTCCAGTGACGAAGAATTTTAATTCGCTGGTTGTTGAAAACGGAAGGCATGAGAACTTACCTTACAGTAAAACATATATGAGAAATGTGTTAAACACAGAGCGTCGAAGTTCAAGACAGAACGGCGACGCGTCGGCTTTGGAGGACTACTTGGAATCGATGGCAGCTGATAACCCAGACTTCTTCAGTGAGATCAAGAGAGATTCGAACGGGGCCTTAGTTAATGTTTTTTGGGCAGATGCAAGATGCCGGAGTATGGCTAAGGACTTTGGTGATGTTCTGACATTTGATACGACTCACCAAACGAACAGGTATGGTATGCCGTTTGCCCCATTTATTGGTGTGAATCACCACGGGTCGTCTGTGGTGCTTGCAGGTGGAGTAATACGTCACGAAGATGCGGACGCATTCGCTTGGTTATTCAGGTGTTGGCTGAAGTGTATGAAAAAGGCCCCCGATGCGATCTTGACCGATCAGTGCAAAGCCATCGGTAAGGCCGTTCAAATGGTCTTCTCGAGTACTAGGCACAGACTTTGCGTCTTTCATATAATGCAAAATGCAAATAGAAATTTAGGGAGCCATGTTTATTGGAAAGAAATAAAAGAACGTTTGCATGTTGTTCTGCACAATTCAATGGACCTTCCCGAGTTTGAGGAAGCATGGAGGGAAATGGTGGAAGAATTTGACTTGCATCACTATACCTGGATACAAGAGTCCTACAGGGAACGGGAACGGTGGGCTCCGGGGTATTGGAGGAGTTCCTTTTGGGCCGGTATGTCATCCACACAGAGGAGTGAAGGCCTAAATTTCTTTTTCAAAGGATACCTGAATACGCACACCGGATTGCAACTATTGGTCGAGCAATACCAGATGGCACTCTCAGGCAAGGTTGAAGAGGAAAAGATTTTAAATGCCCAATCTATGGACAAGCCTTATACTTGAAATTCAACCATATTGGTCGAAGATGTTTTCCATAAGGCCTATACTAACAATAAATTCAAAGAAGTGAAGGAAGATGTAAAAACACAAGCGTAGTATACACTTATTACTCCTGTAGCTACTGTAAATTCCGCGTGGGGGATACGTTAAATTATATTCTTATAGTGTTCAATATTTGATTACAGGTAGAGGGCCTCTTACACACAAATGCAACGCAGCCGAGCGTCCATGGAAACAAAACAACATATAAAGTTGACGAAAAAATAGTACAACCTGTTTGGCGGACGAGGAAGAAATCCTTTTGGACCACTATCGATAGAGGTTCTATGGAATTCAAATGCTCTTGTAATCTCTTTGAATTCAAAGGCATTTTGTGCAGGCATATAATTAGAATGATTGACATGGAAGAGATTCCTTCTATTCCCGAGAAGTATGTGTTGAATCGTTGGAGGAAAAACATCGTCAGAGAGTATGAGAGCATCAAAGTGAAATATTATGATCCCAAAGAAGCTCCACGGGTAAAGAGGTTCCGTGAGCTTAGTGACAAGAACCAGTACATGGTATATCTTGGACTCCATAATGAGGAAACATACAACATCTTTGTAAAAGGAGTGGACGATATAGAAAAAAGGCTGGAGGAGGTATTGGGAATTATCTCCAATCCCGTGCTCAACGGAATTAGGGGCCTGGATGCCAAGAACTTTGGGAAGAGGAGGCTGTAGAAGAAGCAGAGAAATGAAAGGCACAATAAAAGTAGACAACCGGCAAACACGGAATGTTTGAAGGATCCTCCAGATAAAAGGGGTAAAGGCCGACCGAAAGGCAAACGGACCAAGCATCCAGCGGAGACTCCTTCTCCTGCAAGCAAAAAGAAGAAAATCAATAAACCAAGGAGCAAGAAAGTAATTTTCATTCACCATCTGCTTGATATTATTATAATTATGGAATGTGTTAAAAACATTGTGGTGATAAAAATATCGTTGTATTTGGTCTAGGCTAAGGCTACAACGGAGGAAACCACTTCCGTCGAACATGTTACGAGGAGCAATGCGCATTGCAGTGAAAATCATGTTTCTGATACCCTTCGAACTGAGGTAAGTATATGTTGGAGCTTGTATCTTTTGGGATTTATGTAACGGTAGTCACGGAATAAGGTAAATCAAACATGCGTAATGTAATGCCTACCTACCTTTGCAGCTTGATGGCGCGCAACTGGGATTAAGGTTTTCCCAAAATGACACCATGCCTAGTCATAGCTCTCGGGCGACTCCGTCATATGCCATGCCGCCCATGCGTGTGGATGAATCACAGGTCAGTGAGTTACTTTCACCCGCCTAAATAAAAATATGTCAGGTACAATTTACCCTTTTTTTCCTGATTGGATCACAGGTGAGCTCTTCTCGTTGGATTCCCCCACCACGCAGGGAGTGCTTGAAGATTAGTACTTGTGGCCTTTCCAATGGCGTGAATGGCGATGCAGGCGGAGGTGGTATTATTACGTCTAGGAATGGCAACGTAATGAGGTGTTATGTGTACAATTTGGGTCACGCAAATACAGTTACAACTGCTCTAAGGGGTATTTTGTATGGGATGAAGGTAATACAAAATTGGCCAACGTCCAATGTGCTGGTAGAATGCAATTCTGCGGAGGCTTGCGCTTTTGTGAACATGGAAGGTGAGGCACCAGAATCTAACTTGCTTAAGGAGTGTTGGAGCTTAATTGATGACAACCGCTGCAGGTAGGTGACAGTTAAGATACTCCCGGAATGGGGGAAATCAACAACCGACGCTCTAGCTAAGTATGCTTTAGAATTCGGCAGCACATATGTTGAATTTGATCCCGTCCCCCTGATGCTGCTATGTTTTTCACTTCATGATGGAGAATGTGATTCTTTCTTAGTTGGGACCCTTGGAGTATGAATCAAATGATGGTAGCTGACAACATTGTCATATTGTTCACCAGTTGTTGATGCCACACTTATTATGCTACTTATTTGGCCAAGTTCAACACAAATGCCATAGATTTAAGTAAGAAGAGTTGAAAAAAAAAACACACAAACAACAACAACAACAACATCTACCAAGCTGAAAAAAACATACATTAAGATAAAATATTGTCTACATACCCAATAAACTGACGACCCAGAATTTAGATGTTTACATTATTCATTGTGCATTATGAGGCAAGAGCAGACATTGCTTATGTGAAGTCGTCGGAGTCATGGTCGAGATAGTCGATTCCGCACCCGGTATTAGGGTCGAAGATGACAATGTAAAAGCGAGAGTGTCCATCGTAGCCGAACATTAATATGGATCCCTTCCGTATAGAGTACAACTCCGTAAATTCTGTCCAGCCGTCGGTAAACCACACTTGGCCAGCCCGCCTTGAAACACCAACAAAGTGTACAGAGCCGTCCGGAGTTATAATAAAAGCTTGTTCAATGCAAATTTATAAGTTATGGCTTTTTGTAGTCTTTTACGAAAAAAACGAAGAGTTGCATTGAAAGCATCAGATTCCAATTGTTGATGAGAAGGAAATCAAAACGGCAGAAGAGTTGTACAAAAGCGTGCCTATAGCGTGTATGCAATTATTTGTGAAAGCTGAGACTGTTCGTTCCTCCACCCGTGAACTTAACTCCACCAGTACTATAAAATAAACTCAAAATCACACAACCCTTTCAGTGTTACCAATAACGTGTTTCTACTTTGGCTGCTTTTTTCTGTCCTCTCTATTCTCTCCTCTAATAACAATGGGTAAGATTGATATAGCAATGGCAAAGAGAGCTATAACAAGGGCAAAGTAGAGAAGCTTTAAGAAGACCAAGAAATCAAATTTCTTAGAAGCGTTACCACGTGATATAATTGTTGAGGTTGTTATTAGAGTTGTCTCTTCATCCCTAACTGATCTATGTAGTTGCAGACTCAGGTAAGTTAACATCCTCTATTTCTGGTATTACTTGTATTATACTTCGTACTATGACATTAGCACATACATTCCTACAATTATATCAGCATATTTAATAGAACAAAGTCATATGTGTGCTTGTTTATTCTATTTTGCATGCTTGAAATAAACTCTCATTCCTACAACTATGACATTAGCACATACCTTCCTACAATTATATCCCCTTTTCATTGGTTGTTTAGTTGTAAAGCCTTAGACAAAATTGGAAAGGAAGAATCTGTGCTTTGTCGAGTGGACATTGAGAACTTCAATTTCGACCGCTTCACCTACCATGAACATCATCACTTGCACGCTGCCTTGACCTACTCACAATAATGTGCATCCTGCGACAATCCTGGAGCATTATTCCTCCAAGGAATGGTATGGCAATACTGATTTTTCCATTCATTTACCTGCTTGAATTTGAGTACTGTTTATACATATACCACCTTTCTTAATCTTTTGCCGTTTCCATACAGAATCAATATTTTATTGAAATGCAAGAACAAGAAGGGATGAAGAACTTAGACAAAGCAGCAGACTTGGGACACAAGACTGCGGCTTATGTGTTGGGTCTCATCTTACTATGTTGCAAGCCTGAAAATGAGAAGCACATAGGTATACAACTCATCAGTGGAGTGAAGGCTTGCACTGGAAAAGGAATTGTCACCCATCGTAATAGGTTGCACACATTTTTGAAAAGCGTATGGACCCATGAATTCCGCGACCGCTTCAAATCAATTAAGTTTGCCAAGGAGCAGCCACAAGATCATGCTAATTGCCGCATAAAGTGTGGTTGGGTGAGATTCGCGTATTTATCCGAAAATGAAGACGCCGCGCTCTTTTGCACAAATTGCACTTGTGAATTTGAAGCCCAATTCTTTTACAAATTGCACTTGTGAATTTGAAGCCCAATTCTTTTGTAGCTTATTTATTTAGGTGACGCTATATATTTAACTTACCTATTTTGCAATTTCAAATTTTATAATATGCACATTGATTGGTCACTAAACCATAGTGTGCAAATTTGGTTGTCGCCAATTGCATAATCCAAATTTGATGTTCGGTACGTAGTAACTATCTTTTAGGCAGTATTTACAAAGCGGGAAGCACCATTGTGTAAGAGAACGAAAATAACACAAGGCAACAAATCAAGTCGAGCTGCTCAAAATCAGTAAACATATGATAACTGGAACGAGAGTGTTTAATTCGTACCAGATCGACATCCGATGCTTTGGTGTTAGCCATTCAACCCAGGGCACTACTCATCATATTATTGAGCGTACGTGACAGCGTAGCGACGCTTTCATCCTCACGGAACAACTCCTTACTGAAAACGATTTTGGTATAAAGTGTAGTTGGCCCTTATAAGAATGAAGATGGCAAAAAAAAACCTACATAATCCGAGGTTGAACACTTTCCCTGTTTACACTGCCAACGTCCAATGTGCTGGTAGAATGTAATTCTACGGAGTGTTGCGATTTTGTGAACATGGAAGGTGAGGCACCAGAATCTTAATTGCTTAAGGAGTGTTGGAGCTTAATTCATGACAACCGCTGCTGAGAGGTGACAGCTCAGCTTCTCCGGGAATGGGGGAAATCAACAACCGGCGCTCTAGCTAAGTATGCTTTAGAATTAGGCAGCACATATGAGGAATTTCATGACATCCCCCCTAATGCTGCTATGCTTTTCGCTTGATGATGGAGAATGTGATCCTTTCTTAGTCGGGACCCTTGGAGTATGAATCAAATGATGGTAGTGGACAACATTGTCATATTGTTTACCAGTTGTCTTTGCCACACTTATTATGCTACTTATTTGGCCAAGTTCAACACAAATGCCATAGATTTAAGTAAGAAGAGTTGAAAAAAAAAACACAAACAACAACAACAACATCTACCAAGCTGAAAAAAACGTACATTAAGATAAAATATTGTCTACATAGCCAATAAAGTGATGACCTAAAATTTAGATGTTTACATTATTCATTGTGCATTATGAGGCAAGAGCAGACATTGCTTATGTGAAGTCGTCGGAGTCATGGTCAGGATAGTCGATTTCGCACCCGATATTAGGGTCGAAGACGAGAATGTAGAAGCGAGAGTGTCCATTGTAGCCAAACATTAATATGGATCCCTTCCGTATAGAGTACAACTCCGTAAATTCTTTCCAGCCGTTGGTAAACCACACTTGGCCAGCCCGCCTTGAAACACCAACAGAGTGTATAGAGCCGTCCGGAGTTGTAATAAGAGCTCGGTTTCGCATGCTTGCCCGATGTTGCCTTGAAAATGCCATTGGCAGGATCTGGCGAAATGTAGTTACAAATCATGAAAATGAATACATTGATCGGGCATAGTTGACAGGAAAATTAAGAGGTACACTGACAATCAGTGGTAGTTAGTCAATGTAGACTAGTTAGACAAGTTAACCAGAATTTGTTAGAAGGTTAGTAATAAGATCCACGTGTCTGTAATAAAAGGGGTTCAATAACATTAACTTGCTTGATACTCTCTGTAACAAACTCTTACAGAATGAATTGAGCCCTATTTCCTCTCTTTCATGGATTATACTTCAATTACTTCCGCATAAGCAATTCTTCACATGGTATCTGTTAAACAAGTCAGTCACGTATGAACTATGGCCTTGACTGGTAAAATTTGCTTGAAGTCAATGCTTTTTGTGCCAGAATTCAGGCATAATCAGAGTCTGTCACAAACTTATAAAAGGATTCAGATTTTGTAGCATGGTTTAGTAAGGAAAGTTGTTGCTTTGAGGATCGGAAGACTTATAATGAAGTCAATCGTTGTAATAAGGAACATTAAATATGCAAACAGTGGAAGAGAAACACTAAAACCACTAAATTCAGGATGCCCAAGAATATGAAGTTGTGGAATTCATATTTTATGAAACAAAATTGGGAGAAAAAAGGGCTTACTATGCGCTCCAACTGAACGGACGGAAAATGTATCGTCTTAACGAAGTGTTTGGTTGTGCTGGCAGCAACACACGAAATTGCTGACTGAACTCTACTCGTCGACATCTTCAAATGGTAAGGTAGTGTTTGAGACTTTGAGTAGAGGTCTCCGATGCACGATTGAATTGAAAAGACTAGGGTTTTTACTCATTAGTCAAATTACTGTCTAGGACAATATACACGAGGGAGGAGTTCAATGGGCTGTTGTGCGATAGACTCCAACATAAAAAAAATAATGTATCGAATACTGGGCCTATCCCCACCAGGACAATCCGGCCCATTAACACATGTTGTTAAAAGGATCGATCTCTCCCCTCTCCTCCTCCAACACACCATTGAACACTGCAGCAAGCAACCCCAGAAATTCACCAACACGCCATTGAACACTGCAGCAAGCAAAGTCAGAAATTCCCCACTCTCCTCCATCGACCGAATTGTTAGAGTGGAAGCTAGGACATGGCATCTTGGAATATCGGAAGCTCGAGTGGGTGTTCTAGCAAAAGGGGAGGTGCAGAATACCAAAACCCGGTGTGTTGTTATTGTGGATCTCCAGTAGCAAGCGTTTACTCATGGACGGAGCGTAACCCGGGAAGGCGATTTTATGGGTGTCCTCGCTTTGGAGTAAGTTCAATTTCATGATTTGGGAAAGAATCCATTATTCGAAAATTATTGGGTTAAATTGTGTTAAATTTGGGTTCAATGTGCGCAAATTGTGTTAAATTTGCAGACAAGAAGTGCTTGCACGTATTTTGCCTGGCTTGATGACCCATTCCCAGAAGATGCCAAGAAGGTGATTTGGGGTTTACTAAGAAAAGTGAAGGAGAGACAACAAGAGAGGGACAAGGTGAAGCGAAGAGCGAACCTTTATTTCGTTGTCTTAGTAGTGATAATAGGGGTTAATTTTTTTAGATTTGTAATGAAATTCTGATGTATGTTAGCATGACTTCCTCCCTTGCTTAGTGTATCGTTATGAATGTTAGAATAACTAAATCGATATTGTGCATTTGTTGATTTTGGTTTTAATGGATTTCGCGTAAGTGTGCAATTCTCTATATGCGACAGTGTGCATTAGTTATTGTACATGACAAATTATGCAATCCTGTCATATTGAAACCCAAATCCTATCAATAGGACTTCCTTATAGTGCATCGATGGGCATGTGTTAGTTTTATATGATCTCAACACAAAATAACTAAAGCTTTCAAGAAAACAATCCTGACAGAAAACGATCCATTCTGTAGTTCTTATTTGAAATTGATAATGCACATTTCTCGATTTTGGTAATGGCGAATTTAGCGCAAGTGTGTGTGCAATAGTGCAGCATTGTTCATGTGTTTGTTTTAGGTAAACTCAACGCAAATAACTAAAGCTTTCAAACGCAGAAATGATCGTTTTGCAAACAGAAATTCATTCATACGTGGCTAACCAAAATACATCAGATGGTAATTAAAGGACTAAAACATTAAACATAGAAGAGACCTACTTGCCAACAAATGCATGCAATATTACTAAGTGTGCAATTCGTTGGCGCAAGTGTGCAATACATTATAGTAGGTACGCTTCGACCTCTTGTCCAATCTTTGGTACTCTGCCCGAGCGCACCCAGGCGCCAGAGGCAGAACAGGAGGTGCGGTCGAAGCCGAAGCTGGTCTCTTCCCGCTTACGTTCATGATACGTCGACGGATGCCGACCATCTCTGCCCGAATTTCCTCATGGCGGAGCTCCTCCCTGAAGAGTTGCTCGAAACTCTCCATCCAGCCGCAGTCGGTTAGGGTATCACCGACCGACCTGCTTCCTACCGCCGAATGTTTCAGGAGCCATCTTAGAACCAAACGGATCTCCCTTAACGCCCAGTGCACCGCAAGCAATTGGTACACTGTCAGGACCGGTTCCGGACGCCGCGCGTCCTCATCGACACGAACGATGGACATGTCTACTGTCGGGAGCGCCAAGACGCCCTTCCCCGAGTGGACTGCCATCCTCAGTACCGGATCCTGCTGCATGATTTTGTAGTTTCTTTCCTCCACGACTATCCTAGTGAAGGATGGAGTGTGGCACACCGCGTTGAGGCAAGCCGCCAAGCATTGGCGTCCTTCCGAGCTCCGTCGCGTGAAGTTGCGGATGAACATGCGTATGTCCACCAAAACCCGGGCGAGTTGGGGGCTGTGGTTGTTTGTGTTGTATTGGAAAAGGGTTCAAGATGTTGAAGGGTTTCGTGTTTGTGTAGAGAATTCTTGTATTTTTCTTGTTGATCGAGTGAGAACATATATACGTACGTTAGTACTTAGGAGCAACAACTTACTTATAGGGACGTTGGAGTTCTCCACCCAAAAAAAGGGGCATTGGAGTTCAGTAGGTTAACCGAAGAGGAAATTTTTCCCGCCAAGCACTCTTTCATTTCCCTCCAAAACAGGGCTTAATAGTGTTTATCAAAATAAATTGGGAGATGTACTTTTGATTTGATGTTACCCACTTCGAGCCGTAATAGTGTAATACTATAAGCCTATACCATCATTACATTCATTTTTTATTTTTTTGGTCCATAAAAATCCTAAATAACTTATTTATTTGTAACTTGTGAGTACAACCACTTAGAATTGTTTATGGTAGACGTCTTGTACAAAATTTCTAGCGTTTAATTAATAAATTTTAAAAGGGTCCTTCTCATTTTGCGACATTGTGCATTCAGTTATTTTGATGGAAGACATACATACATAGATGATATATTACATTTCCTGTCATAATGAAAATGCAATCCTGTCATGATGTCTTCATTATATCTGTGCATCGCTGGTCATGTATTTGTTTGAGATAATGTCCACACATATAAACTATAGCTATCAAACAAGGTGTAAATTGTGCGCCAGTGCTCAAGTTCTTGATTCACAGACCAAATTCACATAAGATGAGATAATGACAGATCTTACCGCCTAAAGAATATAGCAATCTTGGTCAATGTAGAATTGGGAAACTCTGTCTTACCAAGACCACAAAAGCTCACACATTACGATGCCTATATATATGTAGTGAATCCACAATATCGTCATCATCCAAATCGTCTTCTAAAGGCATCATTAACTCATCATTGACCTCGAAAACCAGTGTTGGATTCCTTTCCTTGAATAGCTTACACGCTCCATATGACACTTCAGTTGGGGACATCTTAAATGACTCGAATGTCTCCGGCCAAATGCCTATTGCTAGCAATGCTTCGTCCTTAAATTCACAATCCTCAATAACCAAGGATCTAAGAGTAGTGCATCCCATTAGAATATGATCAAGCCCTGATTCAAGAGACGTAGCATAAGTAATTTTAAGCGTCTCAAGTTTCTTGCCATGAGCCCCAATGTGTTTTAATAGGTGCTCTGTAATGCAAAGAGCCTGCAACACGAGATGCTTTAGGGTCGTGCAGTACTCAATAATGCTTGAAACCCCATAATCGAACGACAATTTGCTAAATTCGTCGGTATCGACATGTGAAAGGCTTATGCCCAAAGAGTGAAGATTTGGGAACCGTAATGCAACTAGTAAAAGAGCTGCATTTGACATCGTCTTACATTCGTAGTCTATAGAGTGAAGCTTAGGGCAGGAATTGGCAACAACAACAAGACTCATTGTGCTTAATGTGCAACCATCCTGGGGGTCCTTGATGCTCAGCTCTTGCAGTTCATTAAACGGCAGACAAAGTACCTGAAAGAGGTCAGAATCAGAATAGTGCAAGGCTGGTATCTGGAGCTTTCTCAGGTTCCTACAGCAAAATGGAAGAAAATATGAGAGCCCAAATCAAATATCTCCTAATGCGAAGAATCAATGCTCTATTTATTAACAAGAGAAAGATGAACCGTACCTGCAACACCTGGTAGCAATGGACAACAAGCCAGAAGCGGAAGGCATAAGACAGTAGGGAAGAACCAGAACTGTCAAATTCGGAAGAGATTTCCCAAGCAACACCAAATCCAAATCACACAACCGCAGACCACTCATCGTTATCTCCTCCATTTTTGGATAGCTGCTCACAATCATATTAACCCACGCACGCGCATCCTCATAGAAAATCCGAGAAAGATCCCCGTTGATTAGGAGGGATCGAACATTGGGGAACCGTCGGCATATCATTAGAGGGGTGAGAGCGCGACAATTCTGGACGAATACTCGGTGCCGGCCGTGCCGCTCCACTGAATACCAGTGTTTGCAGACTAAGGAGATGGAGTTGCAGTCAACAGTGGAAGAGATTAAGGAAAAAACGGGCTCGATTGCGGCAGATGGGACCGAAACCTGTCAAAAACATCCGATTAAATAGAAGCAATGCAGATCCATGACCCTCAAAAGCACAACGCACCAGCACAACCAAGTAGCAAGAATAGGTCCAAATTAAGAAATGGTAAGTGTTACTATAACAAATGAGCAATGCAGTGAAGACTATATAAGCCATGTTTTATAGGAAATGGGGCTTAATTGTTCAACAACAACAACAACAACAACAACAACAACAATTTGGATTTGATACTCGTACAAACCAATTTAGATTTGAAATTAAGCAACAACTCACCTCAAATTCCAGCAACAATTCACCCTAAAAAAATCAAGTTTAAAAAAACAAAAAACTTATTTATTTAATTCCCAGTAGGGGCGGCATTTCTCTTCTGAAAGTGACTCTAGGGAAAAGGAAGACAAGGCTAACTTGATTTGGGAAGGCACTATGGTGAAGAGGAGCCATAGTAAAAGAAGAGACCAAAGAAGACAAAACAGAAGTGAATTTCGTTAAAAGTGGTGTCTAGATACAACAACTTTTTTTAAGCCTACAACAGGTTAGACCAGAATGGCAACAAGGCAGAGTACTCCGAGAGTGGAAACCTGGTCGCAAAATTAAGAAGGCAATCCAACAGATAAACTTTGTACTTACAAGCTGCCAAGCCAAAGGGGGTAATCTACGTGGACCGAAAACCGAATAACACAACAGAAATTGACCTCTCAGGCAATCTTGCACCATGTGTAAACCGTTTGCATAAGACGTAAACATGGATAATGATAACACTTTTAAAGCGACACCGAGAAAAAACTAGGTTATACACCTGAATTCCGATAGAATCTTGTCATACATTTCTAATACATAACTTCATGAACTATTTTTCAGCATGTGTACCATCAGCCAGCAAAAACACCAACACAATAAAAGATATTAGGCCGCTATAACATACCCGACGCTGCCGCAAAATGTGAATTCTTATGTTGATATCATCGCATACATGGACCACAAAAGTTTGATACCAAGACCACAAAATGCCATATTGGAAATTAAAAGTGTTCACAAATGTCAATTCTAAGGCTGATACGTACCAAGACAACAAATGCTCACACATTACTTGGCCTATATATATGTAGTGAGGCCACGAATTCGTCATCTTCCAAATCTTCTTCTAAAGGCATTATCTCATCTTCGACCTCAAAAATCAGTCTTGGATACCTTTCCTTGAACAACTTACACGATCCATATGTCACCTCAGTTTCATACAACTCAAATGACTCCAATGCCTCCGGCCAACCGCCTATTTCTAGCAGTGCTTCGTCCTGAATTTCACATTCCACAATAACCAAGGATCTAAGACTAGTGCATCCCAAGAGAATATGATGGAGCCCTGATCGAAGAGACGACGTAGCATTAGCTATTTTAAGCGTCTCAAGTTTCTTGCCATGGGCCCCAATGTGTTCTAATAGCCGCTCGGTAATGCAAAGACCGTCCATCGCGAGATGCTTTAGGTTCTTGCAACCCTTAATAATGGGTGTAACGTCAGAGTCGAACGGTTCGAGGGTAAAGTTGTCGGGACCGGCCTTAGAGAGGATTAAGTTGAAAGAGTGAAGATTTGGGAGAAATTCAGCAATTTTCCGGAGAGCTGCAATTGTCATCTCTTTGCATTCGAACTCGATGGAGTGAAGCTTAGGACAATGAGCGACAACAAAAAGAAGACCCATTGCGCTTACTGTCCTACACTCACCCCAGAACCGAATGCTCAGCTCTTGCAGTTCATGGCGTTGTTGCTTATGACGAAATATCCGAAATAAGGTAGAATCCTCTAACTCGATGACTTGTACTTGGAGCTTTCTAAGTTTCCTAGAGCAAAATGGCAGAAAATATGAGAACCCAAATCAAATTTCTCCTAATGCGAAGAGTCAATGCTCTGTTCATTATCAAAAGAAAAATGAAATGTACCTGCACCCGGAAGCAATGCAGCGCAAGCCCTCAACGGAAGGCATGATACATTCAAAAAGAACCAGTACTGTCAAATTCGGAAGAGAGTTCCCAAGCAACTCCAAATCCAAATCATACACCCGCATACCTTTCATTGTGATCTCCTCCATTCGTGGATATCTGCTCACAATCATAGTAACCCACGCCCTCGCATCCGTCATGTGGGTCCCATAAGCATCCTCGTTGATCACGAGGGATCGGACATTGGGGAACCGTCGGCTTATGATTAGAGGGGTGAGAGCGTCACAATTCTGGACGAATACTTGGTGTCGGCCGTGCCGCTCCACTGAATACCAGTGTTTGCAGACTAAGGAGATGGAGTTGCGGTCAGCAGTGGAAGAGATTAGGGAAAAAACGGGCTCGAGAGCGGCAGATGGGACCGAAAACTGTCAAAAACATCCGATTAAATAGAAGCAATGCGCGCAGATCCATGACCCTCAAAAGCACAACGCAGCAGCACAACAAAGTAGTAAGAGTAGGTCCAAATTAAGAAATGGTAAGTGATACTATAACAAATGAGCAATGCAGTGAAGACTATAAGCCAGGTTTTATAGGAAATGGGGCTTAACTGTTCAACAACAACAACAACAACAATTTGGATTTGATATTCGTACAATCCAATTTAGATTTGGAATTAAGCAACAGCTGACCTCAAATTCCAGCAACAATTCACCATAAAAAAAATTAAGTTTTAAAAAACAATAAATTATTTATTTAATTCCAGTGGGGGCGGCATTTCTCTTCTGAAAGTGACTCTAGGGAAAAGGAAGACAAGGGTAACATGATTTGGGAAGGCACTATGGTGAAGAGGAGCCATAGTAAAAGAAGAGACCAAAGAAGACAAAACAGAAGTGAATTTCGTTAAAAGTGGTGTCTAGATACAGGCATACAACAGTTTTTTGGAACCCTACAACGGGTTAGACCAGAATGGCTACAGGCAGAGTACTCCGAGAGTGGAATGCTGGTTGCAAAATTTAGAAGGCAATCCAACAGATTGTACATGTACTTACAAGCTGCCAAGGAAAAAGGGGTAAATGAAGACTATACCTCATCTATCCGGGACGACGGCTGCGACCGCGAAGCACCGCGCGCAACCCCAGCGGCGTCCTCCATTGAGCGCTTGATCGGAGCAGAAAATACACAAGCCCGAGAATCGGAATCGTCTCCCCGTGTCTGCAGAGAAAGTGTCGCTTTCATGAACTTTCCACCAAACCCTAAAAATAGCAAAGTACCAGTACTGTAGAATCAAATTGATTTTCAACCAAAAAAAGATGGGAAATTCCTTTTGGTGCCCCTAAGTTTTTGTCTTTTCTTTTTGGTGCCTAAGTAAAAAACTTATTCATTTTGGTACCTCTAAGGTATTGGCTTTTCCCGTTGACACCCCTCTCTAGTTCAAATTAGCCAATTTCAAGCTTACCCTTATGTTCATCACCCATAGGTCACCTCAGTTTCATACAACTCAAATGACTCCAATGCCTCCGGGCTCCGGCCAACCGCCTATTGCTAGCAGTGCTTCGTCCTGAATTTCACATTCCTCAATAACCAAGGATCTAAGACTAGTGCATCTCAGGAGAATATGATGGAGCTCTGATCGAAGAGACGTAGCATTAATTATTTTAAGCGTCTCGAGTTTCTTGCCATGGGACCCAATGTGTTCTAATAGCCGCTCGGTAATGCAAAGACCGTTCATCGCGAGATGCTTTAGGTTCTTGCAACCATTAATAGTGGATTTAACGCCAGAATCGAACGGATCGAGGGTAAAGTTGTCGGGACCGGCCTCAGCGAGGATTAATCTGAAAGAGTGAAGATTTGGGAGAAAATTAGCAACTTTCCGGAGAGCTGCTTTTGTCATCTCTTTACATTCGAACTCGATGGAGTGAAGCTTAGGACAACGAGCGACAACACAAAGAAGACCCACTGCGCTTACTGTCCTACACTGACTCCAACACAGAATGCTCAGCTCTTGCAGTTCATGGCATTGTTGTTGCTTATAATGATATATCTGAAACAAGGTAGAATTCTTTAACTCTTCCAACTTGTACGTGGAGCTTTCTCAGTTTCCTAGAGCAAAATGGAAGAAAATATGAGAACCCAAATCAAATTTCTCCTAATGCGAAGAGTCAATGCTTTGTTCATTATCAAAAGAAAAAGGAAACGTACCTACACCCGGAAGCAATGGAGCGCAAGTACTCAACAAAAGTCGTGAAACATTCAGAAAGAACCAGTACTGTCAAATTGGAAGAGAGTTCCCAAGCAACTCCATATCCAAATCATTACAATATTATCCATTCACGGATATGTGCTCACAATCATAGTAACCCACGGCCGCGCATCCGTCAGGAGGGTCCCATAAGCATCCGCGTTGATTAGGAGGGATCGGACATTGGGGAACCGTCAGCTTATCATTAGAGGGGTGAGAGCGTCAATATTCTGGACAAATACTCGGTGTTGGCCGTGCTGCTCCACTGAACGCCAGTGTTTGCAAACTAAGGAGATGGAGTTGCGGTCAGCAGTGGGAGAGATTAGGGAAAAAAACGGGCTCGCTTGCGATAGATGGGACCGAAACCTGTCAAAAACATCCGATTAAATAGAAGCAATGCAGATCCATATATGACCTTCAAAAGCACAACGCACCAGCACAACAAAGTAGTAAGAATAGGTCCAAATTAAGAAATGGTAAGTGTTACTATAACAAATGAGCAATGAAGTGAAGACTATAAGCCAAGTTTTATAGGAAATGGGGCTTAATTGTTCAACAACAACAACAACAACAACAATTTGGATTTGATACTCGTACAATCCAATTTAGATTTGAAATTAAGGAACAACTCACCTCAAATTCCAACTACAATTCACCCTAAAAAAATCAAGTTTTAAAAACAAAAAACTTATTTAATTATTTCCCAGTGGGGGCGGCGTTTCTCTTTTGAAAGTGACTCTAGGGAAAAGGAAGACAAGGGTAACTTGGTTTGGGAAGGCACTATGGTGCAGAGGAGCCATAGTAAAAGAAGCGACCAAAGAAGAAAGTGTGCAATTCGTTTGTACGAATGTGCATCATCACAGATACATTACATACCATAGTTCATCACAACAACATTACAAACCATTACCATATATTGTTCTTCATAAATACATTACATACCATATATAGTTAATCACAACAACTTTACAATCACTACAACTACAGGCCTGGATGTAGACGTGGGGGAATGGGGTGTTGGGCGTCCATTTTCACCTTCTCGTCAGCATAATTCATACCTCGTTCCGCCATTACATCAATGCGGCCCAAGCGATTGTAGTAGTCGATGAACGTTCTGCGCGCATTCTTTGCAACCTGTACTTTTGCCTCGGCTTCCTTCAATAGGGACTTTGCAATCCGGAGCTGGTTGCGCAACTCCGAGACCCTCTGAACAGAGTTTTCATACCTACGGAGGAGTTTGTGGCATTTTTCTTTGGATTCCTCTGAACCGGAACTACCGATAACCAATTCTTGTATACGAGTGAGCCGTTCTTTCATCGTTTTGGGATTTTCTTCTTCCTCATATTCAGCGGAATCACTGGGAATTTGAACAGGGCTTGCAGCAGCTCCACTGCCTGATTGCAAATTCAATGAAAATACACAATTAAGCATGATACACAATTAATTATTACTATCTAGTTGGTCATCAACGTACAATAAAAAGAAATTTGGATTAATTCCGATGGCGCATCCACCCGAAACAAACGAACAGAGCGACATTTCAAATTAAACTGCAAGTCATGAAAACATCCCACGTAATATATCTAAAGACTAAATAGACAACTCTCTAACTTCAATTTCTTAAAATTCCGCAAACCCTAATTTCTTAAAATCAGCCACCACCGTTGCCGGTATACGGCCAAGCCCAGACGACAGAAACAACTATATACATATATGTAATAAACACTAGCGGGTCGTCCGGAATGCAATAGAGTACCTGCGGTAGAAGATGGTGCCATACATGGGTCCTGTGGAGGGGTCGGCGCAGGGGAGAAATACACTTCACTCAACATCTCGACGCGGCCCCATTTCCTGGAAACGTCCTTCAAACCATCTTCACCTTTGACCAGATATCCGACTCTCCTATTAGCACAACGTATTCGAAGGTTAACTTCCCTAAGCTTGTCTATCAGGGCGTTTTCAGTGTTGTGGGACGCTTCGAGCGTCGCCTCCAATTCAGCGACAGTCGTGCTCCACCGTAGGACATCTACATCGCCGGTGGACCTATCCGACGAACCACACCAAGAATCCATACCGATTTGTAAAAAGGAACTACAATCTGGAAACTTCTGCAATACAGAGCAGCAGGCACATGATTTTATATGGAGCCCTAATCAGGAAGTGAAACGGTTACTGTTTTGTATACTAATCGTCACACGCCATCCTCGTGACACGTGGAAATTAGTTCTTTGTTTTTCTCTCAAACGGTTACTGTTGTGTGTAATACTATGAGTTTATATATATAACACTATTATTAAATTGAAATTAGATATAGGTTTTAGGCCAATTGAATGAGTCATTAATTACCCAAAATTTTCAATTTTATAGTATATAACAATAATAATAATAATAATAATACCAATAATAATAATAATAATATAATAATAATAATAATAATAATAATATAATAATAATAATAATAATAATAATAATAATAATAATAATAATAATAATAATATATAGATATAGATATACAAAGATAGATAGATAGATAGTTAGCTAGTTTTTTTTGGCAAAATAACTTAAAAATATCATATATTATGATAAATCATTTGGATCCAAAACTACAAGGGCTTAAATTGCGCAACGGAGGTATTTCACTACGTATCCTCTCATACTTGATTTTAACTCCAGTCATGTGAACTTCGTTATTGTGAATCGCTGGTCATGTGGTTGTTTTAGATGATCTAAACACAGAACAACCTAGGTTTTAACACAAACAAAACACAGAGAATAGGATCCGTTTGAAGGACTTGTAGTTCTCATTCGAAGTTGATTAATATTGTGCATTTGCTCGATTTGGGTAATAGTGGATTTCGCGCAAGCTAAGTGTGCAATTCGTTTTTTGCGCAAGTGTGCAATAGTGTGCATTAGCGCATCGACCTGGTCATGTGTTTGTTTTAGATGATGTAAGCACAAAATAACTACGGCTTTTTAAAAAAACGAGAGATTAAGATCCGTTTGAAGGACTTGTAGTTCTCACTCGAAGTTGAAATATGTTGTGCATTTGCTCGATTTGGGTAATAGTGGATTTTGTGCAAGTATGCAATTCGTTATTTGTGAAAGTGAGCATTAGTGAATCGTTGGTCATATGTTAGTTTTAGATGATCGATCTCAACACAAAATAACTAAACCTTTCAAACGCACACCTGATGGTTTTGCAAACATATATTCATTCATACATGGATAACCAAAATACACCAGATGGACAACAAACTAGCAGACAAATGGAAATTAAAGGACTTAAAACATTAACCATAGAAGAGACATTAAACATACAAGACACATACTAGCAAACATTAAACATAGAAGAGGCCTACGAGCAAACATTAAACACAGAAGAGGCGTACTAGCAAACACATGCATGCAATATTAGGTACGCTTCGACCTCTTGGCCATCCTTTGGTACTCTACCCTAGCGTACCCAGGCGGCAGAAGCACACCCTGAGGTGCGGTCGAAGTCGAAGTTGGCCTCTTCCCTCTGCCGTTCATGAGACGTCGACGGATGTCGTCAATCTCTGCCCGAATTTCAATAATGCGGAGCTCCTCCCAGAAGAGTCGCTCGAAACTCTCCATCCAGCCGCAGTCAGTGAGGGTATCACCGAGCGACTTCCTTCCTACAGCCGGATTTTTCAGCAACCATCGAAGAACCAGACGGACCTCCATCAAGGCGCAGTGCACATCAAGTGCCTGGTTCACTGTGAGGACTGGCTCCGGACGTGGCGCATCCTCATCGACACGAACGATGGACATATCCGCGACAGGGAGCGCCAAGACACACTTCCCCGATTGTACTGCCATCCTCAGTACGGGATCATGCAACATCATTTCATAGTTTCTTTCCTCCTCGACTATCCTAGTGAAGGATGGAGTGTGGCTCACCGCTTTGAGGCAAGCCGCCAAGCATTGGCGTCCTTCCGAGCTCCGCCACGTGAAGTTGCGGATGAACATGCGTATGTCCACCAAAACCCGGGCGAGTTGGGGGCTGTGGTTGTTTGTGTTGTAAGCCATTGGAAAAGGGTTCAAGATATTGAAGGATTTTGTGTTTTTGTAGAGAATTCTTGTAAATTTTCTTGTTGATCGAGTGAGAACATATATACGTACGTTAGTACTTAGGAGCAACAACTTACTTATAGGGACGTTGGAGTTCTCCACCAAAAAAAGGGACGTTGGAGTTCAGTAGGTTAACCGAAGAGGAAATTTTTCCCGCCAAGCACTCTTCCATTTCCCTCCAAAACATGGCTTAATAGTGTTTTATCAAAAAAAAAAAATTGGGAGAAGTACTTTTGATTTGACATTACCCACTTCTAGCCGTAATAGTGTAATACTATAAGCCTATACCCTATAACCATCATTACATTCATTTTTTAATTTTTTGGTCCATAAAAATCCTAAATAACTTTTTTATTTGTAACTTGTAAGTACAACCACTATGAAATTACGGTTTATGGTACACCTCTTGTACATAATTTCTAGCGTTTAATTGTTAAATTTTAAAAGGGTCCTTCCCATTTTGCGACATTGTGCATTCGGTTATTTTGATGGAAGACATACATACATAGATGATATATTACATTTCCTGTCATAATGAAAATGCAATCCTGTCATGATGTCTTCCTTATATCTGCGAATTTCTGGTCATGTATTTGTTTGAGATAATCTCAACACATATAAACTACAGCTTTGAATCTCACAAAAACAACACTATGCAATCCATTGGAAGAACCTCAAGTTTTTGGTGAAAATTGATATTTTCCCTAATTGCGATTTTTGTATGAGTGCAAGTGTGCAATACGTTATTTTTGCAGTGTGCAATTCTCGATTTTTGGTATTCTTAAGTTTACGTAGTAAGTATTCTTAAACAACAAGGATAATGATAACGTATCAAATGTGCTATTAGTACAATAAAGAATTACTGTTTTATCAACATTACAAATGCATGTGACCTTGTACACAAAGGTAGACGACCCATCAACATGCACGTTCCTACAGAAGCAGCAAACTTGGAACATATTCACAAATTTGATGAATGTAATCCACGTCTAGCCACCTAAATGACTTACGCATTTTGTAATCAAGGCTATAAACAATCAAGCACAGATCACAGGTGCCAACAAGTAACAACTATCCATACATAATCCATCATATGGAATTTAACTTTAAGACAAGTTATGTCCAGGAAGTTGATATGACGCAAACAATAACCCAACATTTGGAATTTAACATTAAGACAAGTTATATCCACGAAGTTGAGAAGAAGAATAACAATAACCCAGCATATGGAATTTAACATTAAGACAATTTCTAGCATCACAGGAGTTACATATTTGTACAATGGAGATCCTCTAGCTAATCTTACCACAAAATATCACCAGTGCCAACAAACTATCCATAGATAATCAACAGCTTTTATCATGTAGCATGACTGGAATTCTTCTATCCCAAAAAATATCAACAGTGGCGACAACCACCCATTACTGATCACAAGACAGGATATATCACATAGCATGCAGGAAATCATCTTGCTAATCACAACACTATCTCCAGTGCCAACATCTAATTACACATAGCTAATTCACAAGACAGAAACATGCCAAATTGCCAACAAAAAGATACCAATTACAACAGAAGGAGTACACATGGTAGAACCTTCAATCT
Organism: Fallopia convolvulus; assembly: GCA_964016875.1. NCBI lineage: Eukaryota > Viridiplantae > Streptophyta > Magnoliopsida > Caryophyllales > Polygonaceae > Fallopia > Fallopia convolvulus. The sequence continues at coordinate 62,551,562 of OZ024718.1, read as the reverse complement.
TCACTGGGAACAGGAGGGAAATATAGGTTGTCCACATCCTCGAACACCAATATAGAACCTAGCGCCACATTTTTTATGGGGAGTCTGGTTCCAGTTTTGAAGTCGTAGAGCGTCAGATACCCACTTGTCCTTGCAAAAACCTTGAAACTGTTGTCGTGGTCTTCGCCCATTAACCCATACACTTTGCTTGTTCTAGGGGAGAGATCAAACCATTTCATTTCAAGCCACTCCAAATTCAGCCAAACAAATACAACAACTGTCTCGGGAGATTTTTCATCACCCCAACGAACAAGTGACAGTGTTCCTTCCCAGTTGCGAAGCCCAGTTGAATAATCCTTGTCCTCCGGCTCTGGCGGCATCAGAATGAAGCCAAAAGTTTCTTTCACAAAGTCAAATGTCAAAACAACATGGGACCCATCGGCGAAAAACCCTCTCCAATGACAAACCCCTCCTATTACTACACCGTGACAGCACTCGGAGGGAAGCCAACCCCACATATTCTCCGGTTTAAAGATGGTATAGGCCCCTTTATCTTGTGATACAAGAACACCCAACGGCCCATCCTCTTTCTCTTAGGTCATATACAAATTGAGTACAATCAATTTAAAACGACAGCTATCATCTGGGTTGACCCAGAAACCAGTGCAACAATAGCGTATTGGCATTTTATCCCAGGTATAATCCCCTAAGGGTTGCGTTGGAATAGTGAAACACGTATTCATTGCCCAATTCCCCACAATAAAGTAGTTCAATGATTGATCGAAATAGCACCTGATGCCCTTGTCACAGCCGCAGAAGTAGATTCTTCTATTCTTTGTTTGTCTCTTATGGACCTCTTCCGCCTCCAGAGGTATGCTGTGGGGGTAAACATGGATCCACGTTTGCACATGTGATCTTTGATATTCAACACAGATCCGTGGATTTTGGAGAGACAGGTGCTCTTGCTTGAAGTAATCGGAGTCGATTACGTCCTTCCATTTCCGGCAAACCGTTCGAAATCAAAGTATTGATTTTGCTGGAAAACGGATGGCAACCAGAAGCAAGACATGTTGCGAAAAGTAGTCGGACATTTTTCAAGTTCCCTGAACAGTAAACCCCATTTGAGCGAAGAACGTGAACAGTACCTTCGGAAAAGAAAAGTACTCGAAGGTATTTCAAACCCAGTTCAGTGAAGGAAGGAGGTGAACAGACGCGAAGAAGATTGTGGAAGGAAAAAAAAGGTTGAATCTTCGCGAAGAAGATTGTGGATAGCAGAGAAAGGGAGTCAATGAAATGATTAAAATATTATTTGTTCGGGTGTTTGAGATTTGGGTTCATTTAATAAAGTACTCCGTATGTTTAAAAACATTAATCGAAAGTTTAATTTAGTAATATTATTATTATTATTGTTATGGCATGTATAACAGCATAACTAGGAATGCCCCCTTGAGGGGCTGAGAATATTGTCTCTCTTTCTACAAAAAAAGAGAGAGTATAACTAGGAAAAGATAGGAAAAGATATCTGAATCCAATAAATTTGGTCTAATAAAATAATATTGGTAAGTAAAGTTGTGCAAATCAATCTTAACAACTATAAATGCTGTCCCTCTATGTCGATAAATGCTCCATTGGAGTGATCATTTGTACTAATACTCTGTATTAAGTTGTAACAAACCCGTAAAAGCTTTTTTGAATAAAAAAAAATACTTACAATTGCCTATTCAATTTTTTAAGGACTTCAAAGTTTCTTATTTCAAAATAAAATAACATAATGAACATTATGTATGTTTTAGAAAGTAAAGGAAACATATAATATTGTTATCGATTATTCACAATTTTATAAGTATGAGAATTGCATAAATCTAAATCTTAAAAATTAGTTCAAAAAATGAACCATAAATGCAAATAGTTTAATAAAATAAAAAACACATGATATAAACTTTGTCTCGTCCAAAATATCACCAGTTCAAACAACTATCCATTGCTAATCAAAATACAGGATATATTACTTATCATGACTGGAAATCTTCTATTTTAGCTTCATTTGCTTGTATAATTGATCTTGTAAACGAGTTGTTCACGAATTTGCCTCTCGAAAACTAAATGACAGGTTCACGAGTAAGCTCGAGCTCAGTGAACATTCAAATGCACAAAGCAAAAACAAGATTTTAACCTCCAACTAATCTCACGTTCGATCTCAAGCTCGTCTATTTTTTACCGCGCCGAGCTTGAGCAACGCAAATAAGCAAAAAAAAATATCATTTTAAAAGAAATAGTTTAAGAAGTTATTTTAGGATGAAAAACTACATATTTCTAAAAGCAACATCAACAAACACAACAAAACATATCATACTTCTAAAAGGGAAAACTGGGAAATGCAAATCCATAATTCTAAAAGCAACATCAACAACCACAACAAAATACATCCTAAAATGCTAAGTTATCAAGGATCGGTTCAGGTTCGTTGCATCCTCAGAGATAATACACACACTGAAACCATTAACATAAATCGGAGTTCATCCACAATCTAATAATGGTCAAACATCCATAGATTCCATACATGATACAACCAGCTAGCTTCCCTTCCCCCTCGGTTTAGGGTTCTTTGCATCCTCCAGCTCACATCGCAGTTTAAGGACCGTACAGTTCGCTACGTAAATCTTCGATGATTTGCAGCATCCGCTTCCCAAGGTCGTCGTCGCATACTGAACCAATTAAGTCAAGTTCTTGATCCAAAGCATCCTCCACCGCTTCAGATTCTCCCCGGAAATGATGCTCATATTTCCTAAAATCCCCGCTTTGATAGCTCTCCCCAGAATCTGACATTCTCGATGCACACAAACCTGTTCTCAACATATTCAACATTATTATGTTAGCACAGACACATGTATACAAAAGATAGGTCCTATTTTAGGTCGTACATAACACATTTATTCAAAAACATGTTCTGTTTCAGCTCTCAGACATCACCTTGAACATGGTATTCTAAGCACAACCACATATATGCAAAGATAGGTCCCTGCTTCTTGTTTGTACACAAGACATTTAGCCATACCTCTTTCCTCACCTGGAACACAGCTACACAGGCACAAGATCCCAACCTGTTAGAGGGATTGGAACCTGCAACACAAACGAAGGATTTTCAACACCGTTAGGGAGGCAAATGACATATGATATGAGATGAAATGGGAGAGTTTTAGTAGGAGGAGAGCCTTTACAAGTGACAAAATTGAGAGTTTAAGTTCCTGCAAGGTAGTGGGTAACTACAAGCACAATTTAAGGACCTTATATAGGAGAGAGAGAGGGGGGAACTAGGGTTTTCATTCAACCGTGCCAAACACAACGGACAAGGGTCCTTCCTTTGGCAGCAGCTGATACCGGCAGACCTCACCATACTACCAGACGTATAAATTAGAGCTGCAGACACACTTTAACTTCAGTCAAAAGATTCCCAAACAAAAAATAGCATTTGGCCCCCACAAACAACATACTACTAATCACCAAATGAGCTACACCCCCAAAGATTCCCAAAATAAGACATCATGTGGACCCCATAAATCTGACACTTGCAACTTTCAGCTACATCACCCACACACATGGGAGTAATTTAATAGTATGATGACAAAACTTCTGAACTACTACAAAAGTTCCACACACAAACACACCTACATTACAACCTAAAAGCACACAACTTACTATAAGTAGGAAGCAAACATACAGTTAAGCATTGCTGAACTTCAAAGCCCAAAACCATGTCCACTTGTGAATCTGCAACAAGAGAACAAATCTGCAAATAAGACATATTTTGTGTCCCACAAAAAATAGCATGTGGACCCCACAAACAACATATAACTCACCAAATGAGCTACACCCCCAAAAGATTCCCAAAATAAGACATCATGTGGACCCCACAAATCTGACACTTCAACTTGAGGGAAAGCAAACACTTTCATCTACATCACCCAAACACATGTAATGTTATATAGTATGATGACAAAACAAAGTTGAACTGCAGTACATAAGTTCCGCATACACTAGGACACTGTGGGACATGGCATATAACCCTAAACAACTAAACCAAGAGCGAAAAGTAGATTGACGAATACAAACAGACATAGATGCCAACCATAAATAGTAAAACGTTATAACAAAAGGGTTTCCACATCGTCATTCTCCAATTAGGTAGCTAACCTACAGTTAAACATTGCTGAACTTCAATACACAAAACCATTTCCCCTTGTGAATCTGCAACAAGAGAACAAACCTGCCTTGTAACCTACTAATCATCTTCCACATCGTCGTTCTCCCAGGAAGCATTTCCAACCGCTAATGTATGTTGTCCACGACCTCATCCTCCTCCTCCCTGAGACAAGAGTCCCCACTGCCTGCATCAATGATGTCGGGCTGGCCTTCCCAGAAAATCTGATCCCACAGTGAACTTATTTCTGGGTCTAGCCCAGATTCCCGGTACTCCTTACAATCAGGGCAAGCCTGCACTATCAGTAATGAGAATATGGCTACAATGTGAAGATAGACATTGCACTATTCTTTATACTATCACGGATATATTGATTATTATTCAATAACACGTATAGTCTGTTTACTCTGTTATATGATGTATTATTGTTAGCTTTTTCTTTGGAGAATATATTCCACTTTAGGGTGAGTTATCCTACATTATCTGTGTGGGAGTATTCTCTGAATTCGATCCATACAAACACGGCAGTTTCATATTTGCTAAATGACTATATACTTATCATATCAACCAAAAACATATCTAGCTAGTCCACAATACAAAGTCACAAAGTGATCATGAAAACTTTTCTAGTATTCGATGAGACTATCCAGGGAGCTTACCTCGATCATCCGTTGCCACCATGTGTCATCCCCGATGAATCGGCCGGTGGACAGGTCCCATGCATCATTGCCTCCAAGAGCTTTGAAGGAACACCAAGTACGCCACTTTGACCGGTGGTCCTCTAGTCTGAATATCAGTTCCGAGGGGACCAGCAGAATACCAGTTTCGAGCCCAAACAACTTGGAAGTCTCCCACCACGAAATGCGCTCCTCCTGAGGAAGGTGAGCCTTGCTCATGGAATTTCGAACAATAGTTAGGAAAATCTTATCCAAGTCCTTATTCCATGTTAGAATCCTATGCATCTGCAATCCATGTAAAACCAGTAAGTAACGTGTAGGTACTAAAGCATAAGCACATAGGGTTTCAAACTTGGAAGTAAGATTAAGACATGAAAGCAAGCAAGCGAGCTACAACCCTCTTAATGGAGAGGGTTCACTCGGGAAGCATGAAATTCGGTATGAAAGGAAGCAAATAAAGGAGCAACCGTAAACACAGATGTGGGAGGAAGACACGGGGGAAAGATTGCTTCCGAAAAACAGTAAAGACGCCAACATCAGAAAGAGAGGAACTGCAACCCTAGTTCTATCCAATGGCCGTGAAACGGCGAAATCTGAACTGTACAACCGTAGTGCGCAGATTCAAAATTGTAATGTTAGTCCGTTCATTCCATAAAATCACACCAAAACAGATCAAGAACATCAAAGGGGCCATCAAAGCCCCCGAACAGACAACAAAAGAAAAATAAACACAATAAAGAGTAAGGAATTGCAAGTTAATTAGCCGCAGAGATTAAAAGTCCATTTGGAGTTCATGAAGATCATCTCATGGCCTCTTTCCCTCTCTTGATTCCTACCTTCTCCGATATCGACTCAGAATACGACGGGTCCAAGATGAACGCTCAGCGAGGATAATCAGACTAGTCTATCTAAAAGTTGGTATCGAAGCTTTTCTAAGAAGCTTCGGTCCATAACGACGTCGTCTTGCTGGCTATTTTTATATTTATTTTTTTGATAAGGTAAGAACTCGGACCAGGAAAAATAATGGGTCACCCGACTCTGTGCTTCCGTCAGGCGGGTCGGGTCGGCTTTGGGTCGAGTCCAATCAGTTTATGGTAATCTCGTGTTCAGGATTTGTTAGATTCGGCTCAAATCTGTTCGGGGCAGACATGTCTCATGTATAAGAAATTTATTTTTTTTCTCGGGCCGGGTTCGTGTTCAGAGACGTGAGAGCTGGACGGGTTTCTCGGGTCGGCTCAAGTTTTGATAACCCTACACCCGACCCACCCATCACTCGCGGGTCGGTCGGGTGACCCACCACCCGTGAATTATTACGTTATGATTCTATTAATTAGTCAAATTCAAATTCGAGTTAAAGGCATTAGTGCATTGATATTAGTGCCCCTAAAAATAGGTGAAAAGCGGAAATTTGGTGGTGAAGTTGAGAAAACAATAGTGGAGGCTCAAAAATTACGGCCGATCAGATCTCCTTAAGCATTTAAACTATCTCTTGAGATTTTATCGATCACTCATAACGTGGGAGCCACGTATGAATGAAGTTATGTTTGCAAAACGATCATTTGTGGGTTTGAAAGCTTTAGTTATTTTGAAATGAGATGATCTAAAACAAACACATGAGCAACGATGAACTAATGCACACTTTCGCAAATTTTTATTTGCAAACTTGCGCGAAATCCACTAGACCCAATTTCGAGAGATGCACAATACCAATTTCGAATTCTCTCGGGTTTGTTTGTTTGAAAGCTTAGTTATTTTGGGTTTAAGGTTTAGGGTTGATGGATTAGGGATTATAATTTATGGTTTAGGGTTTAGGGTTTAGGGTGTAGTGTATAGGGTATAGGGTTTAGGGTTTAGGGTTTATGGTTTAGGGATTAGGGCTTAGGAATGAGGGCCTAGGGCTCAGGGTTTTTGTTTTTTGGGGTTTAATTGTATATTTTGTTACAAGTCTTTAGTTTTTGGGCTTACTTGTCCTTCAAATGGATCGTAGTCTCTCGGTTTTGTTTGTTCGAATGCTTTAGTTATTTAGGGTTTAGGGATCAATAGATTGTATACTATGTTAGGGTAAATTACGCAAAACCACCCATAACTTATGGTACTTTTCAAAATCCATCCATAAAAGGCAAATTTTTCCATAACCACACATAAACACAAAAAGCTTTCAAATAACCACCCAAATCCTTACCTGTTGGTATTTTGTAGCGTTTCAAAATTTGAAAACCAAATCGAAATCAAACTAGTTTGCGTGGGTGCAACTTGCATTGCATATTACAAGGTAGTGGTTCAGGCTTTGTAATCAGCGTCGAAGTGCTTTACGAGGGTTGAAGTTAGCCTCCAAAATTGGAGAGATTGAAGTCGGCGACTTCGAACTTCCAAATTCCGCGTTCATGCAAGTTCTCTTTTGTTCGCATTACTATGTATAAATAATTCTCCAATAAATGAGTAAACAGTATGTAGTAAGGAAAGGATAAACATTACAATATTAATTGGATTATTCAAAATGTTGTACTCCGTATTATTGAAATCATTAAAGTATTAATTGTGTAATTTATCCATTCTACCTAAACAATTCAGAGTAATTATTATTCTATTGGCAATGCGTTTCGAACTAATGGTGTACAGCTCGAAAGGGGGCCCACATCTGTACAAGTTGAATATTTGCAACTAGCGGCAGTAGAGCTTTCATGTCACTGTGCGTCTGTGGCACATCCCATCATAGACCGCAGATTTCAATATAAAATAAATCGCTAAACGTGGGTTGTTCATGGCGGAACAATATCAACTTCGAAGCTTGAAGGGTGTCTCTACTATTGTGTTTGGATCATCCACTTGAAAATCGATGCACTAATGCACAGATTCGAAAATAACGTGTTGCACACATGCGCTAAATCGACCATTACCCAAACCGAAAAATGCACAGTATCAACTTAGAAGGGATCGTATTCTCTCGGGCTTGTTTATGCACACTTTCGAAATTAACTTATTGCACAATTGCGTTAAAACTACGTTGACAGGATTTGGTTTTCTGTATGACCACATATATAATATTACATTATTTAAGTCTTTACACATTCAAATTGTCATTTAAGAATAGCATCAATAAAAAAATTAGGATTATTAGTGGTGTTGGACATTGGGTTAACGTGGGTCGTTCATGGTGGCACCATCGAACGACTAAGGATGGTGATCCGTGTGACATGATTGAAGTCCATTTCGAAATAAGTTTTTGGGTTTCATGTCCGGGTGAGGGTATATGAATTAAGTTTTAGGGTGTGCAATTCGTTATTTGCGGTGTGCATTTCACCTAACTAGAACATGTGACATTTGTGACTATATATTATGAATAATTTCTAGATTAACATCTTGTTTCCATTACCAAATGTACCTGTCCATCCTACAACCTTTGTAATCAACAAATTAATAATGTTTATCATTTTCATACTTCATATATAACAAAATGTACCAATCTTTTATGTTATCCTTGCAGACTTAGCTTTTAGCAATAACACATATGATCTTACCTTTCATAGATTAGATGTTACAATATTATCCAAACTACCTCAACGATCGTAGGTAAAGCAAAGTTTCTTTGATAAAAGGCAACAAATCACTCATAACGTTCGCCATCATATGGAATTTGACCTTCAAAACTTGTTTGAGCATGGACATCCGTCGAGCAACTCTTCAAAGAGGAGCCTTGGTTGAAGATTGTTTGTTGTCCCTATGGTTTATTTTGTTTGGGTGGGAGTCATGTATGAATGAAGTTATGTTTGCAAAACGATCATTTGTGGGTTTGAAAGCTTTAGATATTTAGTGATGAGATGATCTAAAACAAACACATGAGCAACGATGAACTAATGCACAATTTCTCAAATTTTTACTTGCACACTTGCGCAAAATCCACTAAATCCAATTTCGACAGATGCACAATATCAACTTCGAATAAATACTACAAGTCCTTCAAATGGATCGTATTCTCTCGGGTTTGTTTGTTCGAAAGCTTAGTTATTTTGGGTTTAGGGTTTATGGTTTAGGGTTTAGGTCTTAGGGCTTAGGGTTTAGGAAGTAGGGTTTATGGGTTATGGTTTAGGGTTTATGGGTTTAGGGCTTAGGGTTTAGGAAGTAGGGTTTATGGGTTTTGGTTTAGTGTTTAGGGTTTAGGATTTAGGGATTAGGGTTTAGGGTTCAGGGTTCAGGGTTTAGGGATGAGGGCCGAGGGTTTAGGGTTTAGGGTGTAGGGTGTAGGGCTTAGGGGGGTGGAGGTTTAGGCTGAGGGTCGAGGGTTTAGGGATTAGGGTTTAGGGTTTAGGGTTTAGGGTTTAGAGCTCAGGGATGAGGGCTGAGTGCCATGGTTTAGGGTTTAGGGTTTGGGGTTTAATAGATTGTATATTTTGTTAGGGTAAATTACGCATAACCACCCATAAATTATGTTTGTTCGAAATCTTTAGTTTTTGGTCTTACAATTTAAGGGTGGTTTTGTATAATTTACCCATTTTGTTATATACAGTATGTAGTAGGGAAAGGATAAACATTACAGAATTAATTGTATTATTCAAAATGTTGTACTCCGTATTATTGAAAACATTACAGTATTAATTGTGTAATTTACCCATTCTACCTAAACATTTTGGAGTAATGATTATTCTATTGGCAATGCGTTTGGAGCTAAGTTAATTTTCTATGGTGTACAGCTCAAAAGCTACTAGTGTAGTACATTTGTACAAGTTGAATATTTGCAACTGCGGCAGTAGAGCAGTCCTGTCACTGTTCGTCTGTGCCACATCCCATCATAGACCGCAGATTTAAATGTAAAATAATTAGGTAAACAATATCAACTTCGAAGCTTGAAAGGTGTCTATACTCTATACTATTGTGTTTGGATCATCCACTTGACAATCGATGCACTAATGCACAGTTTCGAAAATAACGTGTTGCACACTTGCGCTAAATCGACCATTACCCAAACCGAAAAATGCACAATATCAACTTAGAAGGGATCGTATTCTCTCGGGCTTGTTTGTTTTAAAGCCGTTGTTATTTTGTGGTTAGATCATCTAAAACAACCACATGAAAAGCGATGTACTTATGCACACTTTCAAAATTAACTTCATGCACACTTGCGCTAAAACTACATTGACAGGATTTAGTTTTCAGTATGACCATATATATAATATTACATTATTTAAGTTTCTTCACATTCAAATTTTCATTGAAGAATAGAATCAATAAAAAGTTAGGGTTATTAGTGGTGTTGTCCGTTGGGATTGTAAATCATAAGATGGCAAGCACAAAACTATCTTTGGTTGGGTTAGTGTAATTTATGCTATAAATATTGAAATTGGATTTACTTTGGGGCTTTGACATCGTGACTTCGTGAGTGCGTTGAACAAATCTGAACCATCGATTCAAACACCATCCAACGGCTGCCTGAACCGTGAATCAAAGGACTGCATACTAAATTACTAATATACAATACCCTTTCAAGACTACTCATTTTCATGTTTCGACAAAAAAACTCTCTCAATTGCTGGCCTCAAATCTGGAAGATATGAAGCGTCCACGATACAACCAGGATGAAGATTTGGAAACACAATATGAAAAGCTACAGTTGGGTTATGAAAGCATTGTACGCGCTTACAGTTCTCTACAAAGTCGATGTCATCTTATGGAAACTGAGATCCGAATCAAGGATCTCGAAATCAAGGCTCTTCAGCAAGAAGCTGCCGATTTGAAGAATTACTTCACGAGACTTGGTCGACTGCAAGTCATAAAGCGTTTGAAGAATGCTGCTGAGGCAGAGGAGGCCGCCCTCGAGCGCCACTATCCAACCGCTCCCGATTTGGAGGCCGTTAACAGGCAAGATGTGAATTGAAGTTATCAAACCTGTGTTTCAAACACAAAGAAGACTGTCTTGTCCGTTTGCGATCGTTGAAGCAGTATCAATAATTGTGACATAGATGTTGGTTATTGTAGTGGTAGCGTACCCAGTGGTTGTTATTATGACGTGTGATGTTTGCAATCCAGTTAAGTTGTTTGAATGGTATTTGTGGTTTGTATGAAGTTAATGGAGGTATCATTTTGGTTGGAATGGTATTTTGATTGAATGCTACTTGTGATTGTTGCCTTGCAATTATGTTGTTGGATCATCTAAAACAAACACATGACAAGCGATGCACTAATGCACACTTTCGAAATTAACGTGTTGCACACTTGCGCTAAATCCACCATTACCCAAATCGAGAAATGAACAATATCGCCTTCGAGATATCATATTTTCTCGGGTGTGTTTGCTTGAAATCCGTAGTTATTTTGTGTTTGGATCATCTAAAACAAACACATGAGAAATGATGCACGTATTGCACATTCTCGAAAATAACATACTGCACACTTGCGCTTCGTCCAGATTGACAGGAATGTTCTGTGCGTATGACAGGATATATATATATATATGAAAGTACATTATTTAGATTCATTCACATTCCAATTTTCATTGAAAATTATGCTATAAATTATGAAATTAGATCTTGACAGTAGTTTTAAGAAAACTAGTAAATAAGCTCAAAATCTTAAACTTTTTTCAATCTTATCACTCACCACTTTTTGGACCAATGAATGAATACTTATTCAATAAAATCACATTCCACTAAGCATTCTCATTACTCTCTAATAATCAATTGCCTAGAAAACTTAAAACGACACTTAATATGGGTAAAAAACAAGTGTAACAAAGAAACTTATTTTGAAACGGAGGGAGTCGAGGGACTATACCGTTTCAAGAGAGGGCTGCTCATTTGTAATTCCACCGGACTTGTGATTTTTACCTTGCAATTTAACTGTAGTATTTTGGTAGTGATCGAATTGCACACTCTACTGATACAACTCTTAAAATACTTAAATTCAAAGTTCCACTACATCAGTTTAAAACCCGTTAAAAATAGAGGATTGTTAAAAAAATTAATATTGATGTAGTTTGGTTATGAATTTAAGTGTCTTAAGAGTTGAATTCTACTAATTTAAGAGTGACGCACATAATGGTAAGCTTGAAATTGGCTAATTTGAACCGGAGAAGGGCGTCAACTGGATAAGCCAAACCCTCAGGCAGGGGGTACCAACTACCAAGAGGAATAAGTTATTTTATTGGCCACTAAAAGGAAAAGTCAAAAACTTAGGGCACCGAATGAAATTTCCCAAATTATAATAATGTATTCTTAACCATAAAACTTAACACTGGGCTAATTTTTATTTTTTTCCAGGGAATTTTATCTTATTTTATAAAAAAATAAAAACTGGGTCAAGTCACTTTATAAACTCGAAACATAAGCCATTTTATAAACGAAATGAAGGCCGGACTCTTTTTTTGGTATACAATGTCTCAAATTCCTGAATAATTGCAATGATATAGTTGCTAAAGTAGACAATGTCTCAAATTCCTGAATAATTGCAGCTTGAGCCATGATATAGTTAATAGGGAGACGACTTTAGCAATTATAAAACCAGATGGTCTGTATGGTAACCACACTAATGCAATTACAAAAGTTATTCTGGAATCTGGCTTTCACATCTTGAGGGAGTTGAAGACTCAACTGGATGAGGAAACTGTGAAGATATTTTATGCCGAGCATTCTTCCAAAAGCTTCTTTTCAAGCCTTATCCATTTCATTTCAAGACTACTATATATCAATTTTCTATGTGTTGTATAGGCAAATAATGGGATGTGAAAAGTTAAAATTCATTGCTTTGAACATGTTAGGCACTCTTGCAACTGAAATTGAAGACTCAAAAGAGACACTATTTATACACTCACATAGGCAACACATAAAAAAGAAAAAATAAGTACCCACAAGCAATTGTTCAACTTAAAAATAAGTACCCACAAGCAGTTTCTGAGTAAAAAACTAGAAGCATTTTCTCAGTTAAAAACTAGTACCCACAAGAAGTTTTTCAAAAAAAAAATTGTACCCAGAAGCAGGGAAAAAACAAAAAGGAGATAGACGATGCAAAGCTATATCATTTCCTCTGTAATTAGTAACTGTTGTGATGCTATAACTTGTCTTAATGTTAAATTCCATATGTTGGGTTAATCATTTCCTTTTTGTCATCTCAACTTCCTGGATATATCCTGTCATGGTACTTTGATGTGAATACCGGGTACTAGTTGTTAGGATTAAACTTAGTTTTTAAGAAGTAGGTTTTAATTTTAATAATCTCTCTTAGATAGTTTGTGTTATATGCAGAAGATAAGTTTCTGTTTTAAAGTCTAAGTTGTTGTCAATCCCGACATTAGTTATTTCTGTTAAGAAATGTGCAACATGTATAGTAGTGTGTGTAAAATAGTTTGGACGTTTGTTTAAGTAAAAAAAACTGGCGCCTAAGTAGTTATTACAGTTAGTTAACTGGCGCCTATAGGTTCCTGTTTAAACTGTCATTAGGAGTAGTTAAATGGCAGTTTCAGGTTGTTGCTATATAGACTATAGTATAAATATGTGAACTTATACCAACAGAAATTTGGTTGTTTGTAAAGCCATTTGTTCAATACAAAGGAAACGTTATTGGGCAATTCTTTGTGTGATTCATTAGCTCAAAATATGTCTCAAGTAAAGAGGGAAAACAGAGGCTTGTTTTTACACATCAGTGTGCATTCCTCAAATTAGCATATAAGTGTTTTTGTCACTATGATTCATCCATCACGAAATAACTAAAATTGTCAACTACATAAGACCGAACACATATTGTTAAGCCCTAGTGAAACACATATTCACTGATGATGTATTCTGCTAAGAGGTTGTTTCCCAAACTCCCCTGAAAATGTTATGGGCAATATCAACCCTGTATTGGTCAACTTGTCTATCATTCACAGAGGAGACCGATTTCCCGATGCTCAGAAGATCGATGTATTTTGCAGCAAACACTCCGCAATCCCCACTACATAAATTTACACACGAATTAGTAGCAATACTATGTAGTACGTAGTTGTAAGAAGTTCTGTTGGTGGCATAGAGCAGAAAAACAAAAAAATAAAAACATAGTCCTGTTGGTACATACCCACGTTTGTTCTGGCTCAAATTAGGGACCCGATTCCAAGGAAATTGTCTGCCACTCCTCCGATGTGAGTATTTTTTGGAAAGCGGCAAAATTTGGTTCATGAGCAGAGGAACTAGCCATAATACAGGCAAAAGCTGATCATGTAGTCGTTCGTCATTAAACAGATCGACATCACTGTCGTACACATTAACGCACCATTCCTTCAAGTCGATTTGGAGAGCTATCCAGTGGCAATTGTCGAGGTTGTATGGAACAAGTATTTCATCTGCTTCAACCCAACTCTTCCCATGAACCCTTGGCAGTTTTCCTTTTAAATATTTCATCATAGTCGGATCCTCAAGTGCTATTGTTCCAGTTTTTTCTTGTGACTGCTGAAGTTTCATCAAGAAGCCACTCCAAAATGTGTCTAAAATAACCTTATTACAACATTTGTCGTTGTTTTCTACCAGTTGCTTACGAAGGACGGCACAAATCTCCTCCATTTCCTGCAATTACAAGCAAGTCAACACAAACGTGTGTGCCACATCCGTTAGGCTTTGTCAGTGAAAAAAAAATTAGAACGTCAACAATTTACCTCGCCGCCTAACCAACATTTTGGTCGGAGTACTTTCAAAAAAGTTGTTTTTGTCAAGTCAACACCAGTCAATCCTCATCGGAACATATGGATCCTGAGCCATAAATGCATCATTACTAGATTGAACGCGCATCTAAAAACAGCTAATGACAGAAATCCAATGTATTAACCTTTTAGAGGACTCAATACATTGTACCAGATCTGTCATAAAAGTGACTTTGCAATTATTTGTAATCTTTTTCACCCGTTCACGCTCTAAATCTTTAGAACACTGCGCCACCATACGGGGAGGATTTTTCCTACAATTAAGCCGTTGTCCTAAACTCTTAGGATCCTTAGTTTTCCTTCTGGTAATCTTTGATTGTCCAACCTTCTCACCTTCTCGAGTGTCCATCCACAAAGCCATGCGTTCTGCTGCAATCTTAGGATCATATACAACGCATGCCTGCGTTGAATATCAAGTGTTACAACACTCAACGAAACTTGAAACGTATAAAAAAGAACCAGCACCATGTTTTTATTAGACGATAATATATCCTACTACCATGCATGGTTGATCATTCTTGCCTAGATCATCTGACTTATGAACATCCTCATCTTTGTCAACATCCTTGGCAGCTTCTTCTGCAATCTTCGACACAACGACATCAATTTCCTGCAATCAATACAGAAGTCAAAACGAATTGGCAATGTCTATTTGTATACAGGGATTGGCAACTGGCAAGATGAATTTCAGATTGACAGGATAATGGTTCTAGTTCACAGGTATAACACCGTATATACAGGTGCACTGGCACCCCCCTCCTCCTCGACCTTCTTATCAACTTCATGACGGACCTCTTCATTTTGTTCCTCCGTATCTTTTGCATCGCATCCCGGCTTTTTGTTTTCAACTTCATTATTTTCCACTTCCCTATTTTCTGAAGCCTCTCCCCCATTGTAATCAGTTTGAATTTCCTCGTCCACACCATTGTTAACTTCTTCTCCAATGACCTCTATGATTTCTTCCCCCTCATCTTTTGTGAAAGGTTCCTCTGCCTCCCCTTTCTCATCATTTTGGTTTTCCTCGTCCACACCCTTGTTGTTAACTTCTTCTCCAATGACCTCTTCGCTTTCTTCCCCCTCAGCTGTTGCATAAGTTTTATCTGCCTCAACTTTCTCATCATGTACCGCCTCCTCTTTTCCCTCGCCATCTTTTTGTTCTTCTGCTGATTCTTCTTCTGATGATACTTCTTCTTCTGATTCTTCTGATTCGTCTGACATCTTTGAATCGTCCGACTCCTCAAATGCAGACTCACTATCATGTTTACAATGCTGATTTGCACCTGGATTCCTCGTGGCCAACTTCTCCAGATTTCTTATTCTGATTTCCATACTCTGCAACCTCTGCATGATCCCTAATTCCATACTCTCCAGCATGTTCTTCACATCTCTCAAACCAGACAATACCCCTGATGACCCTGGATCAGAAGTACTCGGGACGGCATCTGGAGCAACCGACCTCTTTCCTTTCACACTTGCAGTGGCTTTCTTAACAATCTTATCAAAATGAGCATCATCCTCTTCATCAGTGTAGCGAGAATCCATTACAAGCATCTCCTCATCATGGTCATCTGGATGCAATATTGTTTTCACTTCATTTTTTGGATCAGATAAAGCAATATCCAATATAGTGTGCTCAGGAGCATCTTCGGAAAACCAAAGCATTCCCCTTGGACTTGCTGATGGCCTCAACCTTTTGGAAAACATTAGACCAAATTTGGGCACTGCCTCATACACCCAAATCTGCATTAATAATCAATATATGAGTGATGATTAAATAGTTATTCCAAGAAAACGTACCATATCCTGTCACAAACAAACAGATCACAAACAAAAATTAAGAATAACTTTTTAGTGTCACATGATTTACCTGAAAGACGAGAGGCATTCCTTGTAGGGAGTATGGAATCCTGGGTGCGGTGGACTTTAGTTTTGCCTTCTCCAAAGTTTTCATCCTAGATGACAACGCAGATGTCAGACTTTTGTGCAACTCCTCATACCCAGCCCGACCCCAGGGGTAAGCATAGAACGTTTCCATGTTCTCCAACAACTTCACATATTCACGATTCACCAAATGGTTCTTATCAGATCCACGAATTACCCCCTCCACGATCAACATGAGTGCCATCTTGAACTTGTAGTTGTCTGGATGTTTGTAATTTGTGAACATATCAATCAGATTTTGAAATGTGAGTTTTTGAACCTTAAAAAATCTCTACATCACGGTATTGTCCCCTTTGGTGTTCACAACAGGGGTTTGTCCACAACGTAAACAAGAGATTAAAGCATACTCATTCAGTGAAAACCTAAGCTCTTTGCCTCCAACCTCATACCATGACTCCCACTTCTTCTTTTTTCCAGTTGTTTGTATAGCACAACATGGATAGTTTGGCAAGAGTAAGACAATTGGTGAGGCATTTTCACAATCCTCCCAAATGGCCCATCCAAAATTCTTTTCCAGCTTTCAGGGGTCAGCTCGTTCTCAATAATGCGAAGCAATGTAGTCCTTGAATTAATATTTATCCTCCCATACAATGTTTCACCATTGTAATACTTGTACCGTATCTGCATGAACACAATGAAAAGACAATTTTATGATAACATAAAGCTCAAGCACAAACCTTGCCTCATGTGATGCATGGTTTATATCCTGCCAAACATAGTTTGGTTCTGGTGTGGACAGGAAAATCGAACAAGCCATTCATCAGACTATAGTTTCTATCAAATCACACACCTTAACACAACACATCTCAGAACTTCAAGGTAACGCAGGTTGAAAGGGTAATTGATATACTTACACTCTCTTTGAAGAAAATTGGTTCTGGTGTGGAAGTTGCGGTGGTGCATTCCCCCCCCCCCCTTAATCTCACTGGATTTACAACTCTTCTCCGTCAATTTGGACTTCCGTTTATCTGATGTCGATTTCCCATTATTCGGTTCTGCATTTGGATCTGGTTCAAAAGCCGTGACTTTAGGTGATTTCGCCTCTTTGCTTTTCGACTTTGCCGGTTTAGAAACCTTCCTCCTGTGTTTCGACTTCTCCATCTCTGTTCTTTGGTGCTTCAACGGTTGCTTCTCTGTATTCGGATCTTCACGCTTTCTTTTTGCACCACAACCCTTCGTCGAGCTCGATTCCGTCTGGCCTCTTAGATCCGCCATTAATGTACAATACTTTTTAGGGTTTGCAGATATCCGATTCTACGAAATGATTATGGATTTCTAAGTTTTTGAAGGAGATTGTGGAAATTCGGAACTATCTCGATCTTTTATGCCGGTTATGGTAGTTTTCGGCCTCTCTAATGGATTTTTGTGAATGTTCAGTGACGGGAATCCGATTTGGGGAAAGGTGGGAATGAAGAAGCTTTTTTATGGCGGGCATATTAAAGGTCCATCAAGCGGTTTAAAATGTTTATAGTATTACCCTTTAATTGAAGAAACCTTATCTATCCGGTCATATAACATGCTTTAACCGGTCATAGACAAAAATATATCATTTCATACAATTTGGGCCTAGTTAATGAGATGGGTTGGCGGCCCATTCCGTTTATGACCCGAACTTCCAGCAAAACCTTTGATACAATTTGGGCCTAGTCAAATTACTCTCTAAATTTCGATTCCTTGGCGTAGCGTCGCTCAAAAGTTGCATTCTTCAATTTCAGTTATTTTGTGAAGTACTGAACTATATGGCCAGACGAAAGAGCCTGAAGGACCTGTACCGGGGTGCCTCTTCCTCTAACTCAGCAATCAGGGACGAAGGTGCGTAATTATCAAAATTGTAGGCTTGCTGCCGCTAACTCATGGCATTCAGATCAATTTCCGCTCTTACTGGCACATGTTCAAAGCAAAGGACGAACTTAAAGTGTTTAGGGTTCATTGTGTTCGATGATATGCACTTGACACTTTTTTGTTCTTTTTTTTTTCGAAACGAATTTAAATATGCAGATGTTGGGGCATAAATCGACTAATCACTATTTGAGATATAGAGTGTGCAATCCACTACAAATGTTAATAACGCAATTGCACATTTCTTGTTTTTTAATGGTGTTTCAGAAACGACTTTAGATGTTCAACCCAGTGAGTACCAGAAATCAGGCCCACGGAAAGAGGTTGCTAATTCGGCCAAGAGGACCAGAAATCAGCAAAATCAGAGAGCAACGGCTTCCCCTGCAACAAAAAAACGTAAACGGACCGAGCCTGAGACCTCAAAATCGAAATCCAAATAGAAACTTATCAAATGCAGGGCAAGTCCTAATCTGTTTGTCGAAGTCATCACAGCCCTGACTCCCCTGCAAGTGGTCGCCCTAAAACGTGTTGGGTTTTCTTGCTTTTTGGATTATCAGATTACCAACAACCCATTGGAACTTGGGTACTATCTAGCCGAAAAATTTGATCCACACAAGTGTTGCCTAAGACTTGATGTTGATAAGTTTGTCCACATAACGGAGGAAGATGTGCACAACTACTTAGGTCTCCCAACAGGCCCTGTTTCTATCGACCTTTCAAGTAACCGTAGGGATCAAAAACTTTGTGCTGAATTCAGAGCGCAGTTTGGCCCAGATGCGGGAGATATTACTCGTTCCATGCTTAAGACCGTCATTCTTGATAAAGAGAAACAGGACAGCGGAGCGCAATTCATTAGGAACATCATGATCTTGTTCCTAAATTGTGTTGTGGGAGAGTGCTCCTCCAACGGGAAGTTGAAAATGACCTTACTCCCACTGCTTAAGAAGGTTGACAAGATCCGTAGCTACAACTGGTGCCAGTACCTTCTGAAGAAACTGGTTGAGGCCAAGAAGTCCTGTTCACATGCTGCACAATTCAGGGGTCCTCTCCTGTTACTTACTGTAAGTCTAACAAACTCGTGTTGTGCATATGCTTTTTCCATGCATATATTTCCCAGTCCATTTTGTGTTTAGTGATCATTGTGCTACCTTTTTCAGTCCATTTTGTGTATAATCATGTCCCAAATTGCTTTGCACAACTCATGTATGTTGACTGTGTGGCTGGCAAGAAGGATCTGCCCCCAAGAATTTATCCGATCATAAAGGGTTGGACTACCATCATGGTCATAGAGAGGGAGGAGGAAGAGAAGGACTCAGGGGGGTTTGGAAGAGGTAGTCTCCATGGACTGGCCACTTTTTATCACGTTGAATCTGTCGACGAAGAGGACGACACGGATGATATGCCAGATGTAACCAGGGATCCGCCATCGAACAGTCCAAGGCCTGATCTAAATGCTGCTCTAGTGAAAGAACATGCAACGTTTGCGGCTCGGGTAATGGGGGAAATTAAGGGGTTTTGTTTGAGGGCTGATGACGCTCCTTCAAACGTGGAAAATTCATCCGAATTCAAGGACATCAATGGTGTCGTGTCTGCCATTTTAATTGAATTGGGGTTGCACTACACCAACGGTGGAAAATTCATGGGCGATGATAAATTCATCAAAACTCTTGATCATGCAGAACAGTACTTTGCCGAAGTTGTCGGCCAGGAAAGTGACATCAATATGGACGGAGGCAAATCGAAGGTTAATGATATTATTGGTTCCGTGTCTGAAATGGATGATGCGGAGGATGATATTGATGAGAATGACACTGTCGCTCTTGATGTCGTGCTGGGTGCAGCTCATCCTCCAAGGGAAGATGAGGATGAAATTGTTGCACATGATGTCTGTGAGGATGAAGATCCTCCCAGTGATGGTGACGATGATCACCTTAGTGGTAATGTTGATTCCAGGGGGGATGCTGAATGCAATCCTAGTGCTCAGGAGGATGCCAGCACTGAACAACACGTCGGTCATGATGATCTGAATAGGGTTGCTGCTGTTAAGCCCAGTGGTGAGGAATTCACTGCCCTTGAGGTAAACACGACCTGCTATCAATTATTCAGTTCTCTCCCTTAAAAATGGAGGGTTCTCTTACCCTCATTGTTTGTCTCTGTGTCTGATTTTGTACACATTGCCATGACAATTCAAAATCAGGACTTTCAGGAGTTGTTCTGGAGCGATGTCATCACTGTGGCACGCGTTAATGTAGAGGACTGTAACAGATCAGGGTAATTACCTAGTTTTGTATGGGCTAATAACATCGATCATGCATCATTTGTTTTTCCAGGATGACATGGCTGGAACCTCTTGTCCTGGAAGTTCTCATGATCAAGCCGAACCGCAGTTGCCGCTCACTCGGCCAACCGGTGCAGGAACTTCGCAAGATTCTCGTGCTGATGGTGATGACGGTCATAGCAGTAGTGCCGCCGACAGTGGTTCTAGTATTTCTGGTGATGATAGCGTTGACGATCGACCTCCTACGAATTGCCCGGGTCGGACTGTATGGGTGATCTGCCTGCCTTGCCCAAAACCTGGACCCACTTTGGAATATAAACAGGAGTTGATTTGCTTTACTAGACGTCCAAATGCTGAGGAGAGAAAGTTAGACAAGTTTGTTAAAACTGCATTGGAAGTCCAGGGGTACGTCATCCTTTCATATATATGTTTCAAAGTATCCGAATCTTTATGATCGGTCTGTTATACTTCAGTTTATACCCGGCCATTACTCTTTCTACTGCAGGGAGGTTGTGTTCAGGAATCAAACTCTTGGGAAGAGCGTTACGCGCAGCGACCTTGACTCTCTTACACGCGGAATCTATATCATACAAACCAAGGTTATAGACTTGTTCACTCTAATATTGAATCACAGAGAATTGGCCCCGGATGCGTCGTTCCCAAGGAGATTCTTTGCAACCACGACTCTTGTATGTGCAATTATACATTCATCTCTTACGTTATCTGGGACCGTTGGCTTGATTATACTGATTAAGTGCGTTTTCCATCTTTGATCATTTCAAATAGGATCAACGATGAACATGGTAAAGACGGTTAGTGAGTTGCAAGACAGTTTTAACAAAAGAATGACAACTGAATTGCGCAGGATGAACACGGTACAGGCTGCCGACGTTCATGTGGTAAGAACTAAGAACTCTGCCTCATATAATCAAAAATTTTCTACGGGCCTCATTATGTTACACAAATGCGTCGTGTGTTCCTGCGTTGGATTGCCTTTTTGTATGTGCATTATTGGGTAAATCATAGACAACGTTTGTTCACTTTTGTAGCTATGTCTATCCCCTTGTTTGAAACAGTGGTGCTTCCCATTCCATATGGAACGGGATATGTTTTATGTCACAATAAATGTCAAACATCCGAGGTTTGACCTCATTCATCTTTCTACGGGGAAGGACACACGCACTTGGATGAAACGTTACGCTGTAAGACTGGTAAGCTCATTGCCTCAATTTCTATTGATTTCATATAAAGCTTGTTGTTTTGTATTTTCCTTGTATTAACATGTGTATGTTGTGTTTGATCAAATTGCAGCGAAAGCTACTCCAAGATTTCTTCAAATTCAAGGGTTTGGATGACCAATATAGTTTTCTCAAGGGCCACCAATATATTAGACCAACAACTTTAGATTGCCTTCGCGGCATCTAAACTGGGACATAGAAATACGAGATGTAGGAGTGTTTCTAATGTACCACATGCATACCTACATGGGCAATGGTATGGCTGGTTGGAGGTACCAACTTTGCGACATTCAGGAATCTTGTACATGCCCATCTGCGCGGATGGAAAATCTCTGAATTATTTACTTGAACATGATTCTGACATCCACTCTGAACGATGCTACACTAAGGGAGCAGATTCTCCGCCAGGCAAAGAACGGGAATTACCAAGTGGCACCCCATCTTCAGCACCGAAGGTGGTAAAATGAATTGGCTGATGTATATATATATTTGTACGTTGTTTAATTGTCTGATGAATGTATTTGGTTGGATAAGCGGATCTGGTTTGTAAGCACGTAGTTATTAATTTTGTACACTCAAGGTGGCTGCAATGCAAGCTCAAGCTGCATGAAAATGTTGATAACCCACTTCCTAATTTTGTTCGTCATTAGCATACATTATGGGTTCACCAAATGCGATTAAATGTCATAACCTTTACATAGTAACTTAAAACATCATAGCTATCCAAGGATACATCTTCCCACAAAGTTCACAAACCCATAATTGAGTTAATTTCCATATTAAGTTAACACTAGCTAGTTCAATTACCCAAAAACCATTTGATTCGCAATTCTCCGAATAATTTCCCAAAAATCCACATTGACATGCATCCATGAGGTCAGCCCTTGATAATGTCCACCGAATACCTCTAAAGCTCTGGATCGAGGGAAGTGAGCATGCATCCATCTCCTTTCACCAATTTCTGGGCCTGCACAAACTCACGCCATCTGGTCTGCAGTTGAACACGACACCCCCTCCCTTTTACAAACTTGTACTTCAGCGAGTACGTCTTGTTTCCGACATGAAGAATCATATCTCTGAGATGGTGCTGTTTCTTTTCACCGAAATTGGCTCGACTGAAGGCCGTGGGAATTATCTGTCAAATAGTCGATAAAGGCTTTAGGTGCGTGTGTACATAATACATATGATGTGTTCAATGCAGTGCATATATATCAACTTAATTACTGGCCCGTAGTCAGCATGTACATGCCGCTCTTCCACCATCAGTACGCATACTTCACCCGACCCTTTATAAACAGTTGGACCTATAATTACAAGGTAAGACGGTGTATCAATTGGCTATGTATGATATAATCTGCATCAATCTCCAAATATTAACTCAACCATATACTGTCATACACAGAATGATATCTTGTCATGAAAACATTATCTAGTCTTGGTACAACAAAATGTATCCTGTCATATAACAGGTGGTATCATGTCACTTAATTATGTGTACATTACACGGTAAGATTGTGTATAAGTTGGTTAGTACCATATAATCTTCAATGCTTTTGCAAACAATAGAAAAAGTTTAATCTAAAAGTCTGTGGTGAAGTACTTACCCAAGAACCCCTCAACGACAGGTATTATCTCTTCATCCTCTTCCTTGATCGTTGGTAGTTTATTGAACACTTGCAAGCTCTAAAATTTCGTACGTCTAAGCCGTTCAGCATAATTCAATTGATTGCCTCCTCTGCCAAATATCTTGACGTAGAACCTTTCTTTAAAGTCGAACCTGAAGCACAGAATGTACCCTAGAGAAAGGGAATACCTTCTTGCAAATTCCGCCCATCCTGTGGTTATTTTTATTCCCTCACCCTTGGAGAGCTTTACTGGCCATTTCTTGGTTTCACACACAATGAATCCGGAGTCTAGTATCGACCGCTTGTATTCCTTCACAAACGCAAGGGGCAAGGGCTGTGTGTCCAACATGTTCAGCAGTGATCAATCAAACAAAAATACGAATATGGTGAATATATATGCATTCTATTGTTGTTCCAATAGTTTCATACCATTTCGGACAATAACTCTTCGCTTACAATAATTCTCACGAACCGTGTATGGCACCTGCGATTATCCTTTTCCATCTTCCTGTCATAAACATCATCTATTAAGTTGTAGGTCCCACTCTATCATTTCCCTAAACACAATATATGCAACACATATTCCAAAAACACAAACTCAAGATGCATTCAAGATTGCACATTCAAGATTGCAGTCTCAATATGCATGCATTGCACACTCAAGATTACTTGCACACCCAATATTGCAGGCTCAATATGAATATGAATGCATTGCACACTCCAGACACTCAATATTGCAGTCTCAATATGAATATGCATGCATTGCACACTCCAGATGAATGAATTGCACACTCCATATTTGCATTAAAAAAGTGACAACCAACTTCCTAATTTCCCCATCTTCCTCTGCATCACAATTGGAGTACTTTTGCAAAGCCAAATTTACAGAATCTGGAATCGATTATATTCACATTCATCGGAGAAACAAATCTTTATAACACACTAATCAACATAACCAATGCCCAATTTCATCTCAATTCCAATACACAAATGTCTATCCAGAAACAATCAAACCTAGAAACCCAAAATCCATCCATATGACCCTAAACCCTAGAAACACAACATAAATCCCCAAACCCAAAACTTTTACCCTAGAAACACAAATTAAATACAGATTGAACTCGATGAATAAACAACCAATTAAAATCTCAATCCAATTCAGCGAGTAACATCGTATAAATATGCTGCCGGATTTCAAATTCGAACGATTTAAACCCTCATTACACAACAAATCAAGCAAATTTGAGGAGACTAACCACTATGTCGTCGCGAATCCGTACGCTATCGACGATCAAGGGCCGAAACTGGATGCACGATGGAGTTGGAATGGTGGCCGGTGGAGTACGACTGGTTTCCGGCGTGTGTCGGGAAAGGGTAAAACTTTACTCAAATGGGTAAAGTTTAAAAGAGGGAAAGGGAAAACATTTTTTTTAACAAAAAAGGAAACAGTAAAAAAATTCGAATTTTGAATCCGAAAGTGAAAATTTGGGATTTTGGCCGAAATCAAATACTGACAAAATTGATTAAAATATTGTTACTTTTACCGGGTGTAAGATATTCGGCTTACACCCAGTGTAAGCCTAAAAGCCTCCTTTTGTAGTGCACTTTTTCGGATTCCACTTTTTGTATTTTACAATACACTTTTATATAAAAAGTGCACTACGAACTAAAAAAAGTGCATTCGTTTTACGTTTTAGCATAAGAGCTTGTTTCATTTGAATCAAACTCATGCCTAATATATAAACTTGTCCTACAATTTATATCGCCTATATGAACTCCCGCCTTTATTCATAAAAAATACAAATGAAAACTAAATTGATCAAGTTGATAACTAACCTAAAATGCAAAAGTGTTAAAAAACAATTGAAATTGTGAAATTGAATACATATAAAATAAAAATAATAAAAGGCAGGATTTTTTAAAAAAGAAGGAAAGATAATATATTTTTTACTTTTCTATTGTAAAGAAAATTATAGATAATTTATTGAACATGCTCTAATAAATAGAAGAAATGAAGAACACATAATTGATTTTTGGGAAATTCTGAATGGTACCCATGTGTTTTGTACTTTTCCGGATGATATCCAAAGAAAAAACTTATTCCGTAAAATACCCCTGAGTTTCTATCCTAGTTTGTCCGTGCCCTTTCATACAATTTTCTACCAAGTTCCGTTTAAATTGCTTTAAACAAAAAAGGAAATAAAATTAAAACAAAAAACAAAAAAGAAAAAGAAAATAAGTAAGGGCTTGTTTGTTTCTATACCTTTGGTATAGGGAATGGGTATAGGAATGAGTCAAACCCAAAGAGGTGTTTGTTTTCACTAGGGGGATGGGAATGAGTGATTCCCATACCACCAAATTACACTTGAGTTCATACCCAACTAAAAACAAGGGTATGAGTGATACCTATTCCAACCCCATTCCCAATTCCAACCCGATTCCCGGCATAGAAACAAACAGGCCCTAAAAGTAAAATCAAATAACACAAAAACAGTAATCGCCATCTCTGTCAAGAACAAGTTCAATTTTGCCTCAATCCTCTTCGATCGCAGTTGCTTCTTCTTCTTCGTGTTGAAGCGGTCACGACGCGTCCGGAATCACATCAAGAAGCAGAATCTCCACAATTACCCCGTACGTCCATGGCGACGTTAATTCTCCGGAAGAATACGATCTCAGGTTTGAATCCCCATCCACGGGCTGAGATCCGGTACGAGACTGGTTATTTGAAAATTTATGTTTATAGTGAAAGATAAATTAGGAGCCTAAAGAAACTGATGAAAGTAATCCAGATTGAAAATCTACAAAAAATGCTAGAGTTGATGTTGAAATCTGAAATGTATTTTGTACTCTATAATGATGCTATGTTCAGATGTGGAATGTTATTTGGTTTTATTTGTATTTTGTACTCGAGGGCATTTCGCGGAATAATTTTTTTTTGGGCACCACCCGAAAAAGTATAAAACTCAGGGGTACCATTCGGAATTTCTCTTGATTTTTTTTTATAAAGATGTCAATTAAAGTGAAAATTTGTATAATCTCTCATATTTTACGTGCAAGTTTGCAATTTTTGTACATTAGTCATATTATAATTATATCCCGGCCAGCCCAACAGACAACTATATATGAATGAACTACAGAAGTAGTGAATAAACTAATAATCACCTCTAGTCTTTGCTCATGTCTTTCTCATGGGCGCCACCTCTCTCGTCACATGCGCCTACATATGCCACTGTCTCTGTCCTATAACATTTTTGCATGTAAACTTCATTCAACCCTTAATTTGCATAAAACTACCTCTATTTTTTTATATTCACTAGCATACCCGTAATTTATGTGGCACCACATTATTTTTTTTATTGTTTGAAAAAAGTACCTTCGGAAAAACCTCATTTAGGTGTTATGAGCACTTCCTCCTTTGGTCCCTCGATTCTTGACTTCTCTCTCGTTTTGTTTGGGCAAGTGCCCGGTCAGTGCCAATCGGTGGCTTGTGTTGTATGAGGATGGGAATAGATGGCGTGGGTGACTCCTCCCTTGCGTGTCCCTCCGAGTTATGACCCGTGTGTCCATTTTCTAGGCATGGCCCCCAATTCGCTTCTTTAGATGCGAATTTTGGATCTTCATGTGTGATGCACATTCGCACAATCACTTGAAACTTGATAGTTGTACCTCAAGCTTGGCGTTTTTACCTCACCGCGATTGGGATCAGAGTTTTGAGCGGATTGAGTTGTGCTTTACTTCCCCTACACCCTTTCTCGCTTATGTGTTCTTATTCTGGTTGTTGTATTTTCCTTACTTGTAATTTTCTGCTTCTTTGATGATGCCGTCTTTTTAACGGTCTCTCGATTACCAAGTCTCTTTAATAATTAAATTCTTACCTTGATAAAGAAAAACAATTTGGTTAAATTTCACTTAATTTCCCTATAAATTGAGTGAACTCATCTAAAGGATATATCCTTTTGGAAAAACATTTTTTTTACAATGGGGTTTGAGTTTTGTCTAGCATAAGTGACAAAGCATAGAAAAAAAATTGCTTTGACACTCAAAATAATGTATTTTTTTGTAAAAGACACCACCCATGAGAGTTTGGGTATTTACATTTGGAGGCTTAACAGTTTGACTAGATGCTTGAAGACACTTGTATTAGGTATTTAGGTATATATAAACATAGAGTACTCACTTAAGCTTTTGTCTAGCTTAAGTGACAGTTTCATTATTGTGAAAAAAAGATTTTCAGATTTAGACGTGACTATTTTGGATAAATTACTAATTAGGGGTGAATGAATGATAATTTCAATTTAAGGGGACTATAAATGCAGTTTATTTTAAGAGAGAAACAAAAATCCCTCACTTGCAGACTGACATTACACAACCACAGAAATCCAATTACACGGTGCCAACACTAATCAGTAATCACTTCGATAAATCTCACTACAAAAACACACCACATTTTCCGTGAAACCCTCCAGCTCCAAATTTGTTTGTAATATTCCCTCTTCTCTGGCCCCCATTTCCAGCTCCGGCTCTTTCAAAGCCCATAAATTCAATCACACATTTCACATGACGCGTTATTCCGTTGCACTTTGCGCCTCTCTCCCCTCAAAAACCCCGGAATTTTAGAGCTGGGTTTTTGCCTTTTGTGCTCTTTTCTGAAAACCCATTTCGATTAATTTTGTTTTTTTACCGAATTTGAGTGTGATTGAGATGGCTAGGAAGGAGTTGGTATTCGTTCTGGGAGTTCTTGGGCTTGTTTGCTTCAAATGGGTGGATTCTTTTGAAGGGTTTAATGTGACTGAGGTTTATGAGGAGAGCAAGTATGGTTTCAGCCTTCCTTTGATGGTGGGTCGCACTCTCATTAGAGGAGCTGCTTCTAAAGGAGCTGGTGAGTTTCAGTCTCACTTTTCATTATGCTATTTATGTTCTTGGAACGATTTTTTTGTCATCTTGGTTGGAGATTTTATGATTGTCTTGGAACTTAAATTTGGGAGAGAGGCATAGAAATCATTGAGATAAAGAGGGAAAAGCAGTATACGTGATTTTACGATTGTTTTGTAATTTAAATTTGGGAGAGAGACGTATAAATCATTGAGGCAAAGAGGGAAAAGCAGTGTACAGGGCTGAGCTAATCATAACTTAATGTATGCATAAAAGTGGCTTCTTTTCTTCTACTTGCATTCCTTTCCCTTAATTATAGCTTCAGCTCACAAGTTGATTTTTATAATTCTAGCTTATGACAGTTGCTGCATATAAGCATTTCTGTTTTTTGGTGTAGTACTTATATAGCAATTTAGGCAGGCTCTAGCCAAGCGCTTACTGTGTGTCAATGCTTATGAAATATAATAGGTTGCAAAAGGAAATGTATTTTGAGCACACAACACATTATCAATTTTTTAAAGGGACTGGGAACAATTTGAAATCAGATTAACCGGACTAATTTGTGTGACTATGGTATCATATTTGCTCTTTGCACTGTCTGACTTGAATATGCACTTTCAGGATAGACACTTTCTGGATAGTTTGTTGTTGATAGTAGTGTGTTTGCAGATCAATCTTCTGGCAAGGTGAAATTTTGCATATTTAGGGAAATGGGTAACTATTTTGTGGTTCTATCAAATGGGTAATAGAGTAGGAACTACAAAGCAGTGTAAGTTTTTCAGGTCTTATTTTATCCTATAAAACAGTGATTCCACTACCAGTTAAACATTTTGGCTTTTACTTGGGAATCAATTAGAACATTATAGGCCTGCTTTTGGGAAACATAATTCTATGGCCAATATTTTATATTTATCTAAGAAATCATATATTCTTGGATCTTGGACCTCTTGATAAAATTTACCAAATGCACTGCTGCTAGTCTGTTTTTGTTTGTATTATCATGGCCCATTACTCATCAGCACTTCTCTTTGCGCTGTGTAAATTTCACATAGACTTTCATGTTTCTCATTACTTCTATATGAATTTCTTTGTATGTTATAAGATTTGTCAAATCTAACTGCTTGCATAGTTGCATTTGCATAAGATGAAATATTCAAAAGGGGAAAAAAACTAGAAGTGATTTTCCCATTTGTAGAAGGCATTGGTTATAATTATGCATTTACATGACAATACTAACAAAACCTGTCATGCCCCTAGATTTACACAACCAACTTCAACTATCTAAGGGTTAATTAGGGTCCTAAAGGATATTTTGTGTTTTTATATACTACAGGTATTTAGAATCTGTGAAAGTTTGGTCAGCTTGCATAGCTCCAAAATCAGTATCGGTTAATTGATTATTAGCACATCAGTTTCAATTTACCTTAGGAAATTTACAATGTTGACCCCTGCTTTCTGTTCATTTTTCTTCATGTGAAGTTTGCTTGGATGGATCATGGCCAGCTTATCATATTCATCACGGATATGGATCAGGGGCAAACAGTTGGTTGATTCAACTAGAGGTGGGAAAAACCGAATAACAAATATACTTATTGATACAATATGATATCTAATGATCTATGGTTGGTTATTTGAAACTTTAACTCGTCTGATTTCTTTTTCCCTTGTTAACAGGGAGGAGGTTGGTGTGATACAATAAGAAACTGTGTTTACAGGAAAAAAACACGCCATGGTTCCTCATATTATATGGAAAAGCAGATTGCATTTACTGGAATATTGAGCAATAAAATCTCCGAAAATCCTGGCATGATGCTTCTCTGCCCATCCTTATTTCACTTCTGTAATTCAGGCCAACACAATTTTTATTAATGTATTGTCATATCCTCACAGATTTTTACAACTGGAACCGAGTGAAGATCCGTTATTGTGATGGTGCTTCATTTACGGGAGATAGTGAAAACAAGGTCAGTCAAATGTTACTGCTGATTGATCACGAGTAATGTCAATTATGCAAAATGTCAATTACTTCACTCAATTTTCCTTTTTTTTCCCTTACAAGTGATATGATCAATGAAAATTCCATTTCCATTTTTGGTATAGGCTTAAAATTTTATAAAACATCCCGAGGGCAATGGACAGACAGATATATTAAGCCAAATTGCCAATAATTTTGTGCTTTAGCATTTCCTTACTTGTTGCCTAGGAAGCACAACTATATTTCCGAGGACAGCGTATATGGGAGGCAGCCATGGAAGAAATGATGTCACTGGGAATGCGTCATGCTCACCAGGTTAGAGAAATGATCACTTTTCCCCCCTACATTTTCTCTGTGATATTACACCTTTCACTAAACAATTACTCTGCGATTTTAGGCACTTCTTTCTGGATGCTCAGCTGGGGGCCTGGCTTCCATAGTACATTGTGACGAGTTCCGATCATTATTTCCAAGATCTGCCAGGGTCAAATGTCTAAGTGATGGCGGCATATTTCTTGATGCGTAAGCTGCTGCTTCAACTTCTTTTAGAATTCAGATTTATAAAAGCTTTGCTGTCTGAAAGCAAATGATAATGTTTTACCATTTGATCTTGGTTTCATGTGTTTTTGTTGTCTCTTCTTCTTGCAGACCAGATATAGCTGGTAGACGCACTATGAGGAGATTATTGGGGGGCGTCGTTCGCTTGCAGGTACTGTAGTACAATGCTAGTGAAATCTGGCATTGCAAACTGATAAAGTAGTTGATGCATATAAGTTATAAGTTATGAAAATTAGATAACTTGTAGCTTATAAGATACTAAATAACCGCATATGCTGAGCCTACAAGTTATAAGCTACATAACAACTACAAAAAGACGGCCTAACTAGGTCAACATCTGTCTAGACATATTCTTACACTGAGATTGGAGATTGGTTCATTTTATTGCTAAGAAATTTACTTGTAGCTCTTCAACTTCAGTATTTGGCCTAATTCATTACTTACATCTTTTATAACAATTGCAGGGTGTAGGATCACATTTACCCTGGAGTTGCACAAGGCATCTGAATCCAATTCTAGTAAGATTAATTACATTCAATCATGGAATGTATAAAGCCCTATAAATGTTTTTGTATCGAAGTATTTATCTTTCCTTGTTCCGTTATTGTGCAGTGTTTCTTCCCTCAGCACTTGATACAGAGCATCAAGACCCCATTGTTTCTTCTAAATGCAGCATACGACGCATGGCAGGTGAATACAACTGCTTCAATTTCTGGACCGTCTTTGCAATATTTTTCATGTCACCATATAGATCGCCTTGCTTAAACATTGGCTGCTTCAATCAGATCCAAGCAAGTCTGGCCACAGCACCAGTTGATCCTCATGGGAATTGGCGCGAGTGCAAGATGAATATTGCACATTGCAACTCACAACAGATTCAGTTCTTACAAGGTCAGTTTCATTATTTTTATTGCAACTTGTATTGTCCCCAAATTAAGAAAGATTTGGAAATGAATGAAAAAAAAAGGATTTAATGCAAAATTGCAGGATTTAGATGGCAGATGTTGAATGCTTTAAAGGGCTTTGCACGGTCTAGACAAAATGGACTCTTTGTCAACTCTTGCTTCGCTCATTGCCAGTCCGAGCGACAAGATACTTGGTATAGCAATAACTCGCCTCGTGTTGGAAACAAGGTACAAACAACAATTTCAATGAGGCTACATTTTTTTCCAATGGTTCTATGAAAAGGGCATTTCTTTACTTTCTTAAAATTGTTTTACTTCAATCTGATGGTTCTGATGAACGTGTAGGGCATTGCACAGTCAGTTGGCAACTGGTTTTTCGATCGAGCCGAGGTTAAGGTGATCGATTGTGCGTACCCATGTGACAGAACTTGCCACAATCTCGCATTCAGGTAAAACAGAGTTTGATTATTGGCGTTCTTCTTTACAGAATCTGAAATTTTACTCATGTACATTGTTCTCTCTCTTTTGTCAGGAGCTTAGAGCACAACGAGGATGAGAAGGAGGAGACTGCTTTAGCTATTATGACATGAGATCTGAAAATCCACAGGGAGTTTATAAGAGAATTGGTTCAGAACGAACTGATGAATATAGGCATACATTTTTTAAAACATTTTGCGTAATAGACACATACCTTTAAATAAAACTGTTGTGGATTCGTGTAAGGGTGTCATTGTTGAATATGCATTTGTATAAAGTGGTTTGCAATTGCAAGACCATTCTCATATATGACAAGCTTGACCTATTTCTCGGTCAAAATTACAAGATTGTATCATTGTTTTGAAATTATTTCCTAGTTAAAGGTCATCTAAACTTATACTAGACCATGTGGAAGATTTGGACGTCTGATGATGAATTCTTATAGGCCAACATCCCAAATTTTATGAATGTCATATAAGTTCATTTTCGTGATTTGGCGAAATTTCGACGGTCGAAATGCAAATTTGACCGGTGCAGATAAGCTCGGTTTGTAAGTTGTAACTGAGAAGAGTGAAGTAAATCATGGCCAGAATGTGACATGAGGTGCATCCTTAAGTTCATTGACCTACGGGTGTCAATAGTTTACCCAAAACTTCTACATACAAACATGTAATATATAGTAGATCACACCATAATTATTTACTAAGCCAATTTCGATCAAACCATAATTACTTACTATGGAAATGATTGCTTATAGCCGACGTGGAATGGCTAATCCAACAAATTGCTGACAAGAAATCGGTCGTACGTGGTGAAGTGAAAAAATGAAATTGGATGGTCCTTTTTGACTCTAGGTTATCCATGTGATTAATAGTAAATAGTCATCGATCTCCTCAAAAGAACAAACAATCTTTATTCTTTTTTGAGGGGAAAAGAACGGACAATTTGACGCTAATATCACAATGATAATAATTACTGTTGTTAACTTAATACTTTCTCCTTTCCAAAGAAAAATGGACAAACATTAGACACAGGGAGTAACAAATTACTTTCTACTTAGCATTTGAAAGCATGGGTTTATACTTTATAGATATAAACTCCGTTGTATTTTATTTTTTTTATGAGGAAAAATTTAGGCAAAAACAAAAGAGGTTTAGCTTAGAGAGCATCTTTTCGGATGAGAACATCCAGTTCTAGGTGAGTCGTAAGTTGAGTAGGGATGGTCGAGTGTTGCAGATAGACTATGTAATCAACCGTTATGTTGCACATGGTTAATTTCGACAGCCTTAAAAGATTTTAACATTAGAAGCATGTCTGCCAAATCATTTCTATTTGTCAGGGGCGACTCCGACTTCCACCGACTTCCACAAAGGACATTTATTATCTAGATGTTATCACCTTCTATCATGATTTTCTCCAGTTTAATCAATTGAGCCGCTCTTACTTCCATATACATGCCCTGGGCTTCAACTTGTAATGAATTCCAGTACTGTCCTTTATTAACGTTTATTTTAATTGCCCCTCCGTGATGGTTGCGAAAGATATACTCCGCTTCCCATTTGTAAGTTTGGATATATCAAAATTAAGTTTAATAAATTCTTCATGCGATTTTTGCCATTTTATTATTTTTGATCTCCCCCTTTTGCTTTGTGGTGCGTCATTGTTCACAATATCGTCACCTTGAAGCGCTTTACTTACCTTTTAGTTGCTTATCTAATAGAATCAAATATATTCCATGAAATCTCTTGCCCCATATGTCATCATAACTATAACCTAAAGCGGAGGTTAAAAAAATTATTAAACGACACATGTCGCTTTTTGATTGGACCACATCACCCTTTTTTTTAAAAATAATCTTTATTTTTGGATATGATATTAAACAATTTGGATATAATCGATAGGAAGATTATTTGAATATTTTTTATGCTATCATATAAATTCTAGAATATTTATTTTATTTTTAGATAGAATTGTTTGTTTAACTAAGATATCTGAATTGAATAGTTATCTTTGTAACCGTATATTACTATCAATCTCTTGCCAATTTGGTTATTATTATAATCCAATCATTTGTTAACTTATATGAAAAGATCTTGATTAGTTATATGATAATTGTCTTATCTTTTTACGCAGATGATAACAAAAATTTATATTTAAGCATTTACATGATTATTTTTCTCGGATAATAAATATATTTAAAAATATATTATTTAAGAAAAACCCGTACAAGGTACGGGAATACATACTAGTATTATTCTAAAATAGAGTTTTGTTGCAGTGACGTCAAACACACCACTAGATGGTAGCCCGTTTAGTAAATTTATTTGTCAAAAGTTTGGACATTATTGATCCAAGTAGTAAAATTCTTGTTCCTAGTTGCAACACATGTCAAACTTTTGGAGAATGATTGATCTATGTAGTCCATTACCTGTCTCGTGAATAGGCTTTGTGCTAGCAAATGATAAGTATTTTCAGTCTAGTGGTTGCACATGACACATTCTTGTGCGGCACCAATGTAGTTTGCAACTAATCTTTCTTTCGTGGGTAGTCCATTGTGACATAATTTCTATAAGAAAAGTTTAACTTTGGGTAAATGTCTAAATTCTAGATCCAAGTAAAGCCATAAGATGTCATTTCACTCTTATTTGATATCCATGATGATCCTGAATGAGTTGAGAACCATCCATTTTTACTTTGGTGTCAGTATAACCTATCAAAAATCCTATTGTGTGGTATAGGAACCGAGAGTATCCTATCAACCCATACTCGCATAAGCCCTTTTGTTAGTTTAAACAAATTCCACCCTTATTGAGGTGTTATGAATTCTGAAACTTTTTCATCCAGATTAGTCAACTCAGGTGGATTGCATACATTCACTAGTGGATGATTTGTAAGTTGTAACCCAAGGGTCTTTCCAAAATCTAATAGAGTTTCCATCACCAATTTTCCATATCAATCCAGCTTGAAACTAGTCCTTTATTTTCATCAAGTTTCACCATTGCCAAGAGACATTTTCCTTGCATCTATATTCCAATAGGCTTTCGCCTTGTAAGTATTTACTAGATATTACACATACCAAAATATTATATGGTTCAACAAGAATTTTCCAAAGCAATTTTATTTCGAGCACATGGTTCATTATCTTTGATTTTTGAATATCAAGCCCACTCTTCTCCTTAGATCTACAAATTTGATCCCATCCAATAATGACATTGTCCTTTACTCTAGAAAAATATCCGATTTATTTTATCTAATTTTGTCAGTGTAGTTTCTGGCAACATAAACCTTTGCATTATGTAATTTGGTTTGACTACTAAATTTTCTCGAATAAGAGTGGCACGTCCTGCTTGAGAAAGATTGTTTGCTCTCCATTAAGTTAATTGTTGTCCAGTAGATGAAATCACAAACTGAAATGTGTGCTTTGTCACACAACTATCAATGATAAGGCAACCTAAATATTTGCCTAAAGCATTTGTGTATGATATATTTAACATGTTGTTTAATTGTTTAGATGATACCGCCACCCCCTTAGTTGTATGAAAAGCTGATTTTTGAAAATTTACCTTATGCTCGGATATGGCACAATATTTGTCAATAATTCTTTTAACCTTTGTTCCTACATTTGTAGTCGCTTTAGCAAAATAAATGAGAGGAATGGAATAAAATCCCTGCCCCTAGCTACTCGGAACCCAATATGTCTTCTTGGAGCTCTACATTCTATATCAAAATGACGTGCCAACAATTTCACACTCAAAATAAAAAGTAATAAGGATAAGGGGTCCTCTTGTGTAAGTCCTCAATGAGGGTAGAAAACTTTTCTTGGTTAATTATTGACCAAAATAAAAAAAAAAGAGACTATTTGGACACATTCACTGATCCAAGCTATGAATTTTCTACTGAAACTGAATTTGTGAAGTACCGGATGTAACCCTATCGTACGCCTTTTTCAAATCAAGTTTGACCACCATCCAACCTTGTTTCCCTTTTGGTTGCTTGAAAGAGTGGAATATCACATGTGCTATCAAAGCATTGTCGTGAATTGTCCTATTGGATACAAATACTCCTTGAAGATGATGTATGATTCTTGGCAAAACCGATTTAAGTCTCTCAACTAGGATTTTTGCAATTACTTTATATACTGTGGAGCATAACCTTATGGGTCTAAAATGGTTTGTGGAGGTGGGGGATTTTTGAAAATTAAAGTTATAAAAGTATGATTAATCAATTTAATAGGCACCCTAGGAGAATCCTTTGACTACTTTAATGAACGACGGACCAACCACATGCCAATATTTTTGGTAAAACTCTATTGTCATCCCATATGGTCCTGGTGACTTGTACTTTCCAATGTCAAAAATCGCTTTCTTAATTTCATCATTACTAACCGGCTTAGTTAGGAATTCATTTTCTACTTGACTTGTTTCGGCAGAAATAAGGGCTAAGTGTTGATGTAAAGTGCATTGTTGATGGTTCCTTCCATAAATCTTCTTCTATAATCTTTTCGTATCTTTGTTCGAATGTTTTCCTCTCCCTTTAAAACAATTACCCCATCTGTTTGTATATTTTTTTTAACCCATTTCATGTTCCATCTTCCCATGACACTTCTATAGAAATATGCATTATTTGAGTCCAACAGTCTACTGTGCTTACTCTTATCACGTTGAGCCCAATAAATTTTATGGAATTATACTAATCACTTTTTTTTTAGAAGTTGGCTTTGTATTACAATATGCGTATGTTTATCTATTATGCAAGAGCTAACTTGTAGTTGTACCAGTTTGTCATCTACCATTTTGATTTGTCTGAATGCATTTTCGAAAGTCATTCTATTCCATATTTTTATTTTTGCTTTTAGAAGCTATGTTTTCTTTATCAGTTTAAACATATGAGATCCAGGGGATCGTGATGCCATGATTCCCTTACTAAGTTTTTAAAATCTCTCCCTTGCATCTACATTTTTTTCAAATTTAAATAGTCTTTCTTTAGAGATTACATTTTCATTCAATTTGGTTGAGATTGCGTAGTGATTGAAATTAGTAAATGTCACCATAAGTTTGAATTAAATAATAATATTATTACAAAATCCTAGTCTTGTAGAGCAAGACAATTGGCACCATAAATTCAGGCACGTTCTTTATTCTTGGATATACGAAATCAATTGAGCACTACCAAGATTTGTCTATCAATTTGACTTGAGTGTCGGAGGTGGCTTGAGGGATCGAACCCCTTTGACATTTTTGCAAGTTTTGCATATGGAGTTAAATATTCAAGAAGAAGGGGAGTAAATTCTACCTAGGCGGATTTTTACTCTTATATTTGGCGTCGTCCGTGGGGAGCGATTTTGTTCTCATAAATCGTCAATTGAAAATTAAAGTTAAAATAACACTAAATTATATTAAAAAAATTAGGGATTAACATAACCCTAATTGATGAACGGGTTCATTAATCGTGATGTAATAATTCATTACCAGGGCTTGAAAGCCCCAACGCCGAACGATTGGTACGATGATCTACCATCATCGGAGTAACAAGGGGCATGGAAGCCCCACTGATGTAGAATCCCCACAAGAAGTTGACCTGGGACAGCAAGTCACTAGCGGCTCACTACAACCCCAGTCGGAATCCTTGCAACGTTGTACATGGCACACGAGAACAACCAATGGCAGGTGTAACGACTTGCTTGACTTCGTGCAATAAAGCACCAAGAGGGGCGTCGGGCTACACCGGATGGGAAATCCAGCTTCCTGAAGCCATGAAGCGGTCAAAAGAGGGTCGTTGGTGACTCTACCAAACCTTCGCAATGCCAACGACGAAGCCCCTAAAAGTTTACTCACCACCGCTTGAAGGATTGAATGGACCTAATTGACGAATCAAGGCAGGGGCAGAAATAAAATCTTCGATGGAGAGGCCAACCAAGGTCGAGGTCGATGGTCGGATACCGAACCAAAGCGGCTGCATGTACATGAGCAAACTATACCCACAAAAAGCTCGAGAAAATCTGAGTGTCATTTGTAGGGCTAGAAATGATTTGAATGACGATGCCTAGACAATATATGCATAGTTGTGCAAGCGTCATCCAAAGGTAAAGCTTTTGGTGCCATCACCTATCGTCGACGATCCGAGATCTCAAAAGACCAATTCTGTTGGTGTTAAAAATAGGTCAATGTCGGATCCATGCGAACCACAACCTTGCTCGGTAAAAAATGAAGCGAGACAACCTTGATTCATGAATGGAGGCTGCTACCTCGCTGCCGCCACCGAAGTCGCTCTGCCAACATTGCGCTAGCCTTCCAACCTTGGTCTAGTTTTTTTCCATATATACTAAGGTTTTTCATGAATTTCCTTGCGCAAATTCATAATACTTCATACTTAAGCTCGTAGCACGTGAAGTACTTAAAGAACGCACTCAGTTGAGCAATGGGCTCCCAAAATTTTTCCTCAAGAAATGTTCAGAAAGCAATAGGCAACAACCTTATGAACGTGTGACAATCAGGACTCTTCATCTGAAAAGTTATAAGCTTATGCAAATCAATGCAGTGGCTCAAGTTGGAAACATAGCCATCCGGGAATTTCACGGTTTTCAGCCACTCAACAAGCTCTTGCTTTTCATGACGATCTAGCGTATAAAAAGCCTTTGGTTACCTTGATAGATTGCATTTAGATAGTGTTTTCAAGGCATGTTTATATTTAATTTCTGAGGTTTTAGTTAGTTTCTCTAGTTTTACAATATGGTTGGAAGATTCAGAATCTACACTTGTTTTGTGTGATTTTGCGAATTTAAGGACGAGGAAGTGAAGGTGGGATGGAAACCCACAAGTCGGAGAGCTTGAGCCGATGAATGGATCAAAGGAAGAGCAATAAGGAATTGAAGGATCCGGATCAGACACAAATAGTCTAGTCAAAACGCGGGAATACGCGGGTCGAGGAAGTAGGACGCGCTCGATTGCAAATGGCCAAGACTACATCTTGGCGATAGAATGCGACATTATACTACGTTGGTTGGCGCATGGGAGAACCCAGGCGCGTATTATGGGGACCAAACCTCGTTTTCATGTGTGTTGCGAAAGGATCTAAGCGACACTTCTGTTTCGTTTATGGATATTTCTTTAGTGTATTTTTGGATAATATTTCACCTTGGGCTTTAAGATAGACTTTTCCTAGGTTTGTTATGGGATCATTAAGTTTTAGTTTTTATCTATCATCATAACTTTTGGAAGACAAGTTTGTTTGGAGAGCTTTTGAAGGGAGAACTTTAAAACCCTATTTCGTATGTTTTCTTCATTATGCATAGCTAATTATCTTGTGTTTAATTAGTTAATTGAATTTATGAATTGCGCATTATTGTGAGGTTTGATTGATTCTCTAATATCTTGAATACTTTTTATCTCTTCACTTAATTGAATAAGGGTTCTTTTAGGATATTGTTCGTTTGGTCATCTAATGAAGTTCTAGATTAAATTAATGCTAGATCTAATTAATTAGCGATAAGAATTGATTAGGACCGGTTGGCTTGATTTAGAAGAGTTAAATTCACAAACCACTTGGATGTTTGGTTGCTCTAAAGTGTTTGTTTGTATTGATACTTGAATCTTAACGTTGTTGCTAAATTGAATATATATATATATATATATATATATATATATATATATATATTTATATATATATATATATATATGTTTCTAGGTCGTTTAATGATTAGGGTTGTTAGACTGGTATTTCTAATAACTAGAATTGAAGTTTGGATTAGAGTTTTCACAATATATTATTCAAGAGAAAAGAGAATCAATGATCAATAAACATATTCATAATGGATATTAACTAGTTAAACATACTATTATCATACTTCTCAATCATAACCGCATTCATACTTGATGTCTAATTAGCATTTTAGTCTTACATAATCACTCTACATCATAAACCCCCCTTCATTCTCTTACTTGGCACACAAGTAAAAGCATAAATACACAAGTTCTTGTACGTGGGATCGATCATTTCTTACCAACTTTACCAAGTGTGGTTTCTTAGGTTATTTAGTAGGTATTAAAGACTCCCAAAAATACCTCATCATACCTATTCTCCTCTTCTTCTAGTTCTAACTCTGGTTGTCTGCACAAATCCTTTAGATCCTTTCTTGCCTTCAAATTGTCTTTCGACTTGGCCGAAATGTTGAGTATGAATAAAAATACATTATCAAATACATTTTTTCAGTGTGCATGACATCCAGATTTGTCTTACTCGCAAACTTGCATAGTAAGGTAGGTCCTAGAAAATGTTTTTCTTCTTCCAACCCGAACCTCTAGTCATTGTGGCATTATGCTCCTCATCTCACACTTCAAATATCTTTACTAGACTCATGCTATCAATCTAGTCTAA
Source organism: Fallopia convolvulus (assembly GCA_964016875.1). Taxonomy (NCBI): domain Eukaryota; kingdom Viridiplantae; phylum Streptophyta; class Magnoliopsida; order Caryophyllales; family Polygonaceae; genus Fallopia; species Fallopia convolvulus. The sequence continues at coordinate 62,510,969 of OZ024718.1, read as the reverse complement.
TGTCTTGTATCCATCACGGAGTACCTGGGGAGCGCTCCTAACCCTTTTATACGGTCCTATTGTTTCGGAAGTGATGATCTTCTTTTGAAAATCTCATGAACCAACACATTTTGCGTCCAATGGTTAGATAAAATGCATTTGTGTTCTCCATCCGGCGTAAATAATATTGGGTAAATGTAATAAATTAAATTCATCAACATGATTATAGTTAATTCACACAAATTAATGCGACATCAAATAATTATAGAAATTTGAATCGCATTAGATAGAACATGTACCTGACAACATCAAATATGTCGGAAAGTCGCTAATAGTCCATAGTACAACCACACACATAACAAAATTTTTCTTCCTCTAGGCATCGCATGTGTAGACCACAATAAGCCACAAACTCTTGAGCTCGCCTACCTTAACGACTCCAAGAAGACATCCAACTTTTGCTTTAGATTTTTCGGTCTTGGCACGATAACTATCAAAAACATAACCTCATCTTGCATACACATTGACGACAAAAGTTTGTAGGCCATGAAGATTATTGTCACCCTGACGACCCGGACGGATTGAAATCGTCTGTGCACAAACCTATTCTGATTTTGTGGCGAATTCGGCCACACTGCAGTGAAATGATTCCATTCCTCTACATCTTACGCATGTCGCATCACCCTATCTTCTTGTACGGCTCGGCATGCCCTCGCATGTGTTAACCAACCACCATCGAAGCATATAGACTCTACAACCGTTGAGTTATCGACAAGTAAAACATATGAGAGTAGGGAATGAGCTTTGTCTTGCCTTGCTTCCATGTAAGATAATCACATATCTTGCAGGACACATTCTAAATATGCACCCCAATATATCATACATGAATTTAGGCAACAATCTATGACTTCGTACGGCAGACCGAGATCCTCAACCAATTTTTTTGTTTCATAAAACATGGTTGGTAATGTTGTCTCGAGGTGAGATACGCGTTCGCAAAAATATGAAGTTACCTTAGCTTTGACTTGATGCTAAGTAACCTAGACACTACCTCCAATGACATCACATCCAAGCCACAACTGCCTATTCACGACCTCCTACATGTCGTAAATACATTGTGCATCGGGATTAGACGCTTTATGATAATACTACTCTCTCTCTATCCTTACCTCCTCATTTTGGACGAGATTAAATTAATAAGGTTTGAAATTAAAACCACCATAGACCATCTGCTCTATTTGATTCTCATACCCATGTATCATTGGTGTCAAATCAATACTAGTACAGCCTTCATTCTGTCTAGACTCAATCAACAATGCAACAAACATTTTATTTTTCTCCCTATAAGAACTCCACTGGTAATAGTGATGAACAAAACCCTTGGAAACAAGATGATATTGCACATCATCTATAGAAATAAGGTTCCTATTCTTGCACTTCTGACAAGGACACTGTAATTCTTGTCGGTTAAATATCGACATCGACTTGTAGAACTCAATAAATTGATCAAGGTCAAATAAAACTAGTCGTTGAAAATTTCGCCAATAATACGCAAATACATCCATTTACGCATTTTTTACTTTTAAATCAATAGAATGTTTTTAAGGTATTTAGTGACCATATAAACGCTAAATGACAAATTACAATCCTAACTAAATTTTCAACAGTACAAAAGCAAATTAATCCAAACGTATATAACACAATCTCCTATGATTATATTAAATAACAAATAAGATAACAAAAATATTTGTGTAAATGAATAACATTTTACTATATAATATGAAAAAACTATAATTACATGCTTGTAAGTCGTATGGATCAAAATTTGACGGAATTCCTCTCCTCCTATAAATGTGATGCGCAAACAAGTATACCTCCTTGTTTTGAGGATATTTTTGTTTACAAATGCATGCTGAGCTCTAATGTATATGTAGGAAATGAGTAGTTGTAATATCCGTGATTTTTCGGATAAATTTGAATTTTTTTTATAGACATTCTAAAATAAATAAATTATAATATTATTATGAAATATTTATTCGAGTAAATGAATTTATTATAGATAGAATTTAATAAATTCTTAACCAACGGAAATCCTATTCGTAAAACCCGATCGTTCCGGTGTGCGTTTCAAACCGACTTTCGGTCCGTTTGCGAACGCGTTGGATCATTTAAAGAAGGGGATTTAGTGAGATTTGGGTAGAGATTTCCCACTCACTTGTTTGAATATTTTATTAAAGACAATCTCCTTCCATATCCCACTCACATGATCAAGATTTTGATCATGATTAGGATGATACTCCACTTACTAGTATAGTTGGCTTTTAAAGCCTTCTTGCTCAAAAAGACACACCATTTCTCTACACTCCCTTTCATCCTTCAAACACTCTCTTTTCTACATTTAAACACTCTCTTTTCTTTCCTTAAGAACAAGAGAAAAATCAGCCATATTTTTGTCTTTGAAGGTTGATTTTTCACATGCAAACACATCTAGACTCCCCCCTTGGCACTCCCTAGCCACCACACCACCGGCCCCTGGCTGCGCTGCTGCTCGCCGCCACTGTGCCGCCTCGCTGGAGCCACCAGCAGCCTCCCTGCTGCAGCCCCACCCTTCGTCGTTCCGTTCCGCTCTCCTTTGTTAGGTTTATTGCAAACTTAGCACCAAAGTGAGGGTTCTTTCCTTCTTTTTATTTTGATTATTTTTCTTGTTGATTTTAATAATTTGAGAGTTAGTTGAACATATTATTATGCTGATTTTTTTCTAGAGAAGAGAAAACAAAATCAGATTTTTATAAGTTATAATTTTGTACATATTTTTAATGGAAACTAGCATGCATGCATGAGTTTTCAATGAAAAATGATCTTATAAATTAGAAAATAAATTTTGTAAATCTTAGGAGTGTAAAAGGGAATTTTTAACATGAATATTCTAATTTTTAAAGATAATATGAATTTTATACTTCTTTTCCTTTATTATAGAAGTATTCTATTATTATGAAAGAAATGACTTAAGAATTTAATAAAATGAATTTTTTTTATGGAAGAAACCTTCTTGCATGTCTTTTAAATCATGTTATAAGTTTTGGAATAATTTTTGTATGAACTTTTGACTAAAGTAAATTTAACAAGAATAAAATATGCTTAAATAATCCAAATAAGTCTTTGCATCTAGCTTAAAAAGACTTTTTATAACTTAAACCTCCATTGCATGTCAACTTAGACTTAAAATGAATTTTAGATAATTTAGTTGTGACCTTTTTAATTTAAAAGTATACTTATAAAGATTTAATCTCTTTTAGTAAGTTAAATAAGTTGTTGCATGTGCATTTTATAAAGTTTTAAGGATTAATCCATTCTTGCATGTAACTTAGAGCTTATTAAAAAGTTGAAATAAAATTGTTATAACCTTCTTGATATAAAAAGAGTTTTTATGAAGTAATATATATATATATATATATATATATATATATATGCATGTTCATTCTAGACTTTACTATAATGTTTTAATAAATTAATCATGATTTTTTAGAAACAATCGTGACCATGAGAATAATTTTCATTTAAGAAGGAATGTATAAAAATACTTATATTTGGAAAAATGTTTTATGGTGATAAACTTTCTTGCATGTGGAAATTACCATTTCACATAGGCTTTTGGAATAAAATAAAAATGGACTTTAGAAATTAATGAAATTCATGCAAACCATATTTTTAGCCCATTTAAATATTCATTGCATGTGTTTTGAAAAGGATTTTTTCCATTTGATTAAGTAAATCCTTGCATGTTTCCTTAAAGTAAATATTGTAAATTTTATAAAACTCTTTCAAGAACATCACCTTGAAAATAATAATAAAAGAATTATTATTTCATATTTTCCTATCTAAATTATTAAGCCGAATAATTTAGATTAACATTCCTTCTCGTAGAAGGGGAAAATAAGAGAAAAGTTGACTTAAATTAAAATAAGGATTTTAATATTTATTCGTTCGTTACCTTTTCGAATAAATAGGTCGAAGTGTACAAACTTCACTAAGTCGTCCAAAATTCCAAGTCTCATAAACTTACGAAAGAGATTCAAGGCAAGTGGACATTCTACTTGAACCTTTCGATAATGCAAATTCCGTTAACTTGTTCAATGTTGGGAACACCTTGCTTGCTAAATAAAAACGAGCCTAGGAAATACCGATTGTTAGAAATAATGACATTGTTAGCATTGTTACTATTATTGTTGTTAGTAGATATAATGCTAGGCTTGTTAGTGTGACCTTTGTTTGTTTAAAATCTCTTTTCGAGATTTGTAATTAAATTCGTAAGTAGTGTAGTAAGGGGTGCGGGCCCGGCCCGACACCTCTATATAACTCTTAAGTCGTATCGTGAAATACCAACTTTCCTACGACTGTACGGATCATGATCTATGTCTGCTCCTACTCGGAGGAGGGACGTGTGCACCCTAGCTAGGTGCCGGAACTCGGTTCCCGTAAGTGGTACGTCGGCCCATTCATGGCCCCCCACACTCTTAAAAATCGTTAACTAATGTGAAGGTTTTGATCACGAAAGAAAGTAAGTGCTAAAGCACATTAAAAGAAACCAAAACCGGATCGGTCTCAAATGATCGATCCGGCTCTCAGTCCTCAAGGGCGCGAGAGGTTTTCTAAAAACTTATGTGTAATTAACGTTCCCAACATTCATTCTATTCTAAGACGTTCTACAATCTAGTAGTTCGTTTTTTTTCGGTTTTAAGAGTTATCTCGTCTTGATATTCACTCATTTCGTTCTTAATAAACTCCACTTAAAGTATACACTTCTCGAAATACATCCCGAATACCTCGTAATAATTTCGATCTTTTACCAAACTACCTTAAGGATGTCCGTTCTCGCTTGCTTAGTCTCTTTAGACTAATTTTGTTTTTCCGCATTTCTGTCTGGCATTTTCCGCCTTTCGCGCCAAATGCCAGAATCCAGGAAACCTCCACTAAAGGCGTAAAGGACGAAGATCAATCAAGTGAAGGAAGGAAGGTCGGTTTTAAACCAAGTATGGTGTTTTGCTCACTTTCGGGCCACTCTACGCTTATGCAAAAAGAATGTTATTTCATTTCCGCTGCCAAACAACCCTTAAGGTTTTATGTTTTGCTAAACTAAACCATGGTATGTAATTAGTACTTCTAAAGTCTCATATATGAGCAACACTTTTAATTGTAATAACTTTATAATTCCGCATGTTTTTATTTAACTTAATACCTTATAAAGCCTTGGGTGACTTTGGATGGTAAAATCCGAGGTCACTGGCGGTAACACCTATCGTTGCAAAATATGGGTGTTACAGTAGTGACCATATGGATGCTAAATTGGCAGCAATTTACCTTCGCTTTTGGGGACGATGGTATTTAGTGACCACGTGGTCGCTAAATGCGCGGTAGAACGCGTGAAAAAATCGACTACCTTGGTTCCATTATTTAGCGACCACATGGTCGCTAATAAGTAGGCCAGATATAGCGACCACATGGTCGTTAGTTTATGCGACCACGTACATGGTCGCTATATACAGGGGTAGTATCCAGCGACCACATGGTCATTAAGAACTAGCGCCAATATTTCTCACGAAGTTTTAGCGACCACGACTACATGGTCGCTATTTTTTTGGCTTAGATTTGGTGGCCATTTGATCGCTAGTTAGTGACCATGTCTAGTGATTGCTAAATCTTGAACGCTAAATTAATGAAATGGTGTAGTGACATTGTGCCTACTTACGCTACACCATTATGCAGATTTAACGACCACTCCATATGGTCGCTAATTAGCGACCACTTGGTCTCTAAATTCAATCACCCAAAAAAGTAGCGACCACATACATTGTGATCGATGAATCTTCGCGAGAGGTTTTGGCGCTAGTATTTAGCGCCAAGTGGTCTCTAAATTTGCGACCACTTGTTCTCTAATTTGTGCCCCAGATTTCGCGACCAAGTGGTCTCTAAATTTGCGACCACTTGGTCGCTAATATTGTCGCGAAAAAACAAACAATTTTAGCACGCTATGATTAAAAAGAAAAGAACCTCTCAACGTGGTAGCTAAATTCATGTTAAGATTTAGCTACCACAGGTTAGGATTTAGCTACCGTGTGGTAGCTAAATCGGATTTAGCTACCATGTGGTCGCTAAATAGCTACCATGTGGTCTTTAAATAGCTACCATGTGGTAGCTAAATACAACTTTGATTTTTTTTAAAGAAAAGAACCGCTCAATACATAAAATAGGATGTAGTTAGCGACCACATGGTCGCTAATTTCCAACTTATGTATTTTGCGACCATGTGGTAGCGAAATAAACCTAAACCCTAAACCCTAAATTCATTTTAATTTTATTTGTAATGAAGTACATAGTTTTATTTTCTCCATATGCAAGATGGGAGATAAATACCTAAACCCTAAAACCTTAAGCCCTAAATTCGTTTGGCTACAAATCTATAGTTGCCGAAATAAGATTATTAAGTGACAAGCACACGGGATCTCAATGTATAACAAAGTAATTAGTTTTATTTTCTCCATATGTAAAATGGGAGATAAAACTTTAAACCCTAAACCATAAACCCTAAATTCGTTCAATTTCATTGTATATGAAGTAATTAGCTTTATTTTCTCTATATGGAGGCTAACAGTCTGACCATTTCAGACATAACATTGCAACACTAGCTTGTGGACTCGCTAGAACCATCAAGACATATCCCGGTTATTTTTGTGAACGCTAGAACGAATACAATCAAAACGACTTTTTTTTACACTTGCAAATATTTCTTTATAAGGTTGTTTTTTATGTATTTAGCGACCACATGGTCGCTAAATAGCTACCATGTGGTAGCTAAATACAACTATGATTTTTTTAAAATAAAAGGAATCGCTAGATATATAAAATGGGTGGTGTTTAGCGACTATATGGTCACTAATTAGCGTTCATGTGGTCGCTAAATACATAGAAAATATAGGAGGGAATATTTGACGAGGCGGCCTTTTTAAATTTATTTGAAATTAGCATCCATGTTATCGCTAAATACATAAAAATATTGGAGGGAATATTTGACGAGGCAGGCTTTTTAAAATTATTTGGAAATTAGCGACCATGTGGTCGCTAATTCCCAAATTATGGTGAGAATAATTGAGCATCGGCGGGGTTTTTAAATTATGGGAATTAGAAACCATGTGCAATTAGCGACCATGTGATCTCTAATTCCCAACTTATGTATAATAGCGACCATTTGGTAGTTAAATACAACTCTGATTTTTTTAAAAAGGAAACACTAAATACATAAAAGAGGGTGCATGATGTGGTTGCTAATACTTTTTATATCGTAAGATGCAATCGTCATCGTCATTTTCTACTTCGGACTCCCTCGCACTCTCTTCGTTTTCTCCGCCGAAATCCTCCTCCTCCATCACCACCACCACCACCACCACCACCACCTCCTCCTCCTCCTCCTCCTCCTCCTCCTCCTCCTTGCCCTCAATTTCGCTCGCCGCCTAGCACCACCGTCACCGAGCACCGTCGTCGATCCTCTCCTTCTAGGTACCCTCCTCTCCTTTGATTTTTAATTTTTTTGATTAATTGTTTTTGTTTGGATTGATTGTTGTTGTTGGAATTGATTGTTGTTGAAATTGATTGATGTTGTCGCCGCCTAGCACCGTTGTCGCCTAGCACCGCCACCGAATTCCGTCGTTGACCCCCTTCTTCTAGGTACCCTCCTCCTCTCCTTAGTTGTTCATATTTGTTTATTATTATTTTTTTTATTTGGGTAAGGATTAGGGTCGTCACAAGTACTACTTGGGCTCGCCTAGAGCATCCGCTAGGGATGCGAACTGGTTACTAACCAATTCTAGAGAAGAATGGGCAAACCGCCGCCCATGGGGTTCGAAACGATGACATCAGGGTACTATCCCAAGGCCTAACCATTGAACCAAATGCCCGAAGGTATATTTTATTATTTTTTATTTTTGTTAGGATACTGATGAATTTAAGATTAATTTGTTGTTTTTTGATTTAGAATATGATGAATTGGATGAATATAATGGATTATATGGATAATTTAAGGTTAAAATATAGTTTGATAGTTTTGATGAATATGATGAATTTATTTACATTTGTGTTATTGATTGTTGTTGTTGGTTATTTGTTGTTGAATAATTAGGATGATTAAGATGATTTTAGTTATTTTTGTTGATTTTGTTGTTTAATTTGATGAATTAATTAGGTTGTTGAATTGATTGTTGTATTTTTTTATTGTGAATTTATATTTAATTATAATTTTATAAAATTTATAAATTGATTTTTTTTAAAAATATTTATAAAAATATGTTGATTATTTAATTGATTGTTGTTGTGTTTTTTTATCATATTTATTGTGAATATGTTAATTATTTATTTTTTACAATATTTTATAGTTTTATTTTAATATTTATAAAATTATTTTAATTAATTAATAATTAAAATAATTAATATAGTTTTTTTTAAATATAGCAAGATTTAGAGGCCAAGTGGTCGCTAAATCTGAACCAAGATTTTGCGACCATGTCCACTTGGTAGCTAATTAGTGACCATATGGTCGCAAAATCTTGGTTCAGATTTAGTGACTACTTGGTTGCTAACTCCGGTTCGCGATATTGCTACCACTTAGTCAATAGAGTAGATGGTCGCTAAATTTTGCAACCAAGTGATCGCTAACTGATTAACGATCAAGCTTTTAGCGGTATAGATTTAGCGACGACGAAACAACCTTTTTTTTAGTGTTAAGCACGAGGATATAAAAACAATGCCAAAACATGGGCATACAAGTTCTATTGCTTACAAATTCCGGGTCGGTTCTAAAGTGGAAAAAATAGGGCACATATATATAGCTAGATGCTTCTTCTTATTTTTTTATATGCCTATCTTTTAATAAGTTTATTGATTAAACTTATTTATATCCCTACTTTTCAATGCAGACTAGATATCTCTTTTTTTGTTTGGTTGAAAGCAAATAATGTATATAAAAACAATTTCAGCTTTATATAATAATTAATACAGTATGTATTGTATACAAACGTTTACATATTAAACTTAATTATGTTTTCTTTTTAACTACATATAAAAAATGGCAAAAATAATAGCTGGAAATAAGGAAGAATTTCGGAAATTGTAGGATTGTAGTATGCTTGAGTTATACACAAAGTGCAAAGCAAGATTGGCAAAGGGAGAGAATAGTAGAAGAAGCAAGCAGCATTGGAAAATTGCCCACTTTTGTTCCCTATTTATATCTCTTCTTTTATACTTTTCTTTTGATTTTTTTTCTTTGTTGGGTTGGTGAATTGAATCAAAGTATCAAATTGGAAACATAAAGTCTAGGCTTGTGCGTTGGGCCTGTCTTTAGGGGCAAGATTGCCTGCTTGTTCCCTTCCTCCACTTTATGTCTTACACGAGTGTGCTTAAATTGGTGGACATTTAGCTAGCCAATATACCTCATGTTTGTTAATTAAGACATATACGTACACGATTTTTTATATACTTAGTCTATTGGCTCAATCAAACCCTAGCTAGTAGCTACTATCAAACTTTGACTTGAATTCCAAATTCATTCACCTCAATGAAACTACAATTATGATGTTTATTATAGAAGCTTCCATGCATTGTGTGTTTTTTCCCACGTACGTAGCTAGAATCCTAGAACTAGGGTTGTGTAAACATGACCAAGACAGAACTTTTGGCTTGTTCGATCAACATTAATATTCTTTGTTTTCCTCTAATATTATGTCCTTTACATGTACATACTATTAAGGGTGTCAATCCGGACCGGTTTATAGACTGTTCAAACCTCATCATTTTATGTGCTTAATTCTTATTTATATATATATATATGTTCTAAACTATAAGAATAGCCTTAACTTTTCTCATACTGGTTTGTCCGGTTGCCGAGTTCTCAATCTACCAAATTTGTTTGGTATGGAGTACATGGAATTATTTTGTTATCATAAAAAAGTATAGCTATAGTACTTGTTTGCCCCCACGTTAAAAAATATCTAAACATATTATATATGACCTATTCATTTAAAAATTCAAGTTAAAATACAGTTACGTCTAGCAAGCGTAGGGGAGACAAGGAGTGTTTATGCAAATTTGTCAAAACATCCACGTGAACAACATGATTATGTAAACGTACCAAACCAAACCAATTTAGCTTAAACAAAACACATAATTAATAAATGTACCCACTTAATTGTATTTGGAGTTGGCCGGGTTTGAATCCTTCCTCATTAATTCTTCCTTGGAGGTAAAATAATGATTTAAGGATGAAATGTTTACCACGTACCTTACTAGCTAATTGTTTAATTAACTACGATATCGATCCCTGATTTGATATTATATGATTTTTTTATAAGACATCAATCAACCTTATTATTTGAAAATGTTTTCAAAAAATAAGTAGTTACGTGCGCCGAAAATGACGCCCAATTCAAATAAAAAAAAATTGAGAAAAGTGATCCTCAATAGTGCATTAATTGTGATCGAGTTTAAGTCAATATATTTATAACGATCGGTACGTGTCAATGTGTCATGCTTCCTTTGAGATAAAGTGGATTGTAATTGTGCTCCATGATCAATTAACGGAGGTTTTCATTGGTTTTGTTTGCATTGTGATGCCCTAAGAATTGACATCCCCGCAAAGAGTGGATAATGAATACTCCTTTAAAAGATCTCTCTTTTGTTTCTGATAAGAATTGACACTAGCAAATAAACAAAATTTCAAGCACTCCTAATTTCAACAAACTATACTTTTCAACCGATATATCATATATAGTTGGGTAGTAGCAAGTGAAAAATAGTCCCAATATGTTGAATATGGAGCACCAGCTAGCTAGCTTAAGCATTACCAAACAAGCTTAATTATATTTTTTAGTAATATCCGTGGACCGATAGATAGGCTGACTTGGTAAGAATTAATGAGAAACCCAAGAACAGCTAGATAATGGTTTCAAGAATAAACCTAACTATGATAAAGTCTGTAGGCAGGTTAAGTGGGTACATGTTCGTATGAGTGTTCAAGTCTAATAAATCTAACACATAAGCTCAATAGTGTTCCATTCTAAAACTAATTAACAATGATAGGAATAATTAAATAATTTATATAGTAAGTGTAAGTGGGTAAAACAAACATAGTTACCGTAATTATTTTCGTTATTACATGTATTTTTTAAATTACTATGTATTTATTATTATTTTTATTTATTTTTTTTATTATTAAAGATATGGTAGTTTGCAACTCACTGGAAGATTCTATCCTTCAAATATGATAGAATTAAACTTGAAGAGGGGGAATATTCTTAGCTTGGGCTCTAAGCAATCTGACAAGCCCTAATATATGTGTAAAGTCGACCTCCCTGACCTCCTTCTTCCATTAATTATAAATACACGCCCTAGCTAGGTGTGTAGGGAGATCCATATGTTGCATATCGGCGCATTATGAAAACTTGAACAAGCTAATACTCGCTTAGCTCGACTGTTCAGGGATTCACTGCTTTGACTGCTCTTTTGATTGATTTAGGCATCGGAGGTGGATTAGGGGGTCCCCGCCCCCTGTGTCCATTGTTTTGGAGATTTTAGGTTGGAAGATTCAGTTTGGAGCGGAAAAGGAAAGAACATTCAATTAGTGCATTGAAGACGGAATATTTTTGTGCACTAACAGTAAGTATTTTATATTCAAATTTCTGATGTATTACTTCTTTCATATAGTTCTCATATACGATCCTTGTTAATAATAATATTACCCGTAATCAACCTAAATTACTACGTATTCTTTTCTTTCTTTTTTGTCTTGTCTTTTGGCTCGCCCGATTTGATCGGTCGGATATCGTTTTACATCCCGACCGGGTACTTAGTGGCCCCGTTTTGGGAAAGACCCTCCCAATATCAGTTTCTCCGAACATGCCGCCAATAAGATTCGAATCTCTTGGACAACACTTAAGAAATCTAGCACCACTTTACCACTAGACTAATTGAGTATTGGTAATTACTACGTATTCTTTATAAGTACTTCAAAGTAGGAGTCCTCAAATTGTCGTTGAAAATGTATTATAGGTTAATTACTAGCAAACGTGATTACGTGGCATGAGTTTGGGGAAATGACAGATGAGTTGACCATCAAGTTGCTGAGGTTGACCCGCTCTTTGCGCCACTATTTCTCTTCATTCTCTTCCACTAACCACTTCTTACTAATTTGTGAACCCTATATTTTGCAAGAAAAAGAGCTAGTATCCATCCATATTATTTTTTTTTTGTCGAAAGTATCCATCCATATTATTAGCCATTAATACTTTATCTTCTTACGAATATTTTGAGACTAAACAACGAGGGTGAGTCACAAAATAATACAAGAACAAGAGTGTATTTGAATTAATCTCATATTAAAACACGTTATTATTCACTATATTGTGTGATCTGAACAGTCTCTTAAGTCATTTATAATGTCACATGTACTATCTAAGCTAAGAACTTAAAATTTTCGTCTGTCAATATATCATATATCAATTTCCGGGCAACATTTTATGCAAAATACTTCTAAGTAATAGTACTAGCTAATATATCTAGCTCCCTTTAATTTTTTTTCTCGATCCGATTTACCTTAGTAGCTTCTATGTCATTAGCTACGTAATCGATCAAAAGCAAAACAAGGGGTAATGTTTCACGCCTATGAATGGATGATGGATCCGTAAGTAATTACGTATGACTAGATGTCTAGCTATATATATATGAACCAATGCAAATCAGCAAACAATGCAAGTAGCCAATGTTATGTAGACAAAACGAATCGCTAAACATAAACCAATAAATTAAATAATACTAAAAGGAGGATTAAGCAAGTGATTAGAATAGGACACGTGGCATGCTTTGTCGGCCACCGTGACTACATCGCAAAGCCGCCTCTCGTTTGGTGTCACGTATTTTGGTTTCATTAAACATCGACTCTCTCCTGGCCTCTCTCTATATTTATATAGAGGATGCCCATTTTAGATGGCTGGTTTTACACTCTTCTTCTTCTCTTCCTCGCTCCTCCAACAGACCAACACCTTACCTTCAAGCAAACCAAACAAGGCGCTATCCAAGATCCGCTAGTTCTTGATTCGATCGCAGCCGTCGATCATTGTCTTAATTCTTGAGATGGGGCGAGCAACGAATCTCCGCCGTCACATACAACAAGGAGAAGGAGAAGGAGAAGGAGAATCCTCATCGAGTTCGTCAACAGAAACCAACTATAACCAAATGGGACATAATTCTGTATCTAATTCGTCTTGTTGCTTGAGCACGGATCTAAGACTTGGCTTAACTATCTCTTCTTCTGATCACACTTCTTCCTCTTCCAGGTAATTTTTCTTACTAGATAGAGCTAGCTTCAATTCTGTATTAATTATTATTGGACTCCTTTTTTAAACTAAATGTATAGTATCATATGCATTATTTAATAATATCAAAGAAATGGATATAAAGTAATTAACAAATTATTAGCTTATTTTTTGATAACCTATGTATTTGCGTATATGTATAGATTTGATCTTATATTGGAGTATAATTTAATTGGTACTTCACTTTTTTATTTTGTATTTGAATCGATTTTGATTGCACCTTTTCTCGAGAACAGATATATAGACGGTTTAAAAATTAAATTTGAGCAATCTATATAATTGATTTAATTATAAGAAAGAGTAGAGAAAAACATACTGTACATGAATTTGCTACTCCCTTGAAGGCTTGAAGAGAAAGAAATGTTGACACTAATTAATTTATGATGAAGTATATAATGAATTTTACTTGTATGACCCCATAAATAGGCATAATTACAAAGATTGGCCGGAGATTCCGTCCTTGTTCGTGAAGGTAAACAAGGAAGGGATACCCATTGGTAGGAAATTGGACCTGATGAGTCATGATGGCTACCATTCTCTTGTTTCCACTCTTTCCCATATGTTCAAGGTCCCCATTTTGTGTAAGTTCGATCACCATCAATTTTCCAATTTCATTTTTTTATCAGTTTATTTTTTCAATTCTTTGGGTTTACTTATGAGCCTTTTTTCCCTCTCCATCTTAAAGGTCCAGGTGCAAATTACAAGCATATTTCAGAAAAAGATCACATACTTACATATGAAGATCAGGATGGAGATTGGATGTTGGTTGGAGATGTTCCGTGGGAGTAAGTATATAAAAAAAAAACCAATTTATTTGTAGAATGTAAAAAAGACAAATTAATTAATTATAATCGTGCGTTGTAAATTATCCTTTTTATTTAGGGAAATCGCTATTATACTGAATCTTAACCTTAACTCGGGTGAATTTTTTTAAAATTCCTTTACACAGGATGTTTTTGAGCACGGTGAAGAAGTTGAGGATCACTAAAGCAGATGATGGTAGCTAGTGATCAAAGAGAGGAGTTGAAGCTATATATACATCGTGGCATTAATTTATACGTGTTCAAGTTTTGTAATTCTCATTTTGAGAGTATATATTGATTGATAAGCTAGGCACTTCAAGAAAATAGAGCGGTGATTGGTTTGAAAAAACAAAAATACATTGATCGATTTTTGTTTTTTTTTTTTGGTAGAAGGAGAGGCGGCACTCTCCGGTAAGGTTTGTAAGTTTACAAGTGTTATACATGCATAATGAATTAATTTGACTGAAGTAACTAGAGTTAAAACGGAAACATGAAGTTGTCTTTATAAATTCATGTGTGGAGGTAAATTTCTTTTATTGATATGTTTCTTGATGACCTGTATGATCGAAGAAATGAATGAATTTGTTGCCCTCTTTGTGCTATAATAGTATTAGTAGCCGGCCTATAGAGGCCAGGGATAGCACTTTTATTTAATTATGTATCAGCAAGGTTGTTATGTGATACTAATCCGGGTAAAATTTTTAATTATATAGCAACAAGGGTGTCCCCAAAATCTCTTCTCTTGAAGGAGTTGGTTCAGGAAATCGTAGATTGGGACTCAAATCCGTGACCGAGGTTGAAGCTTACAACCAGGAAATCATAGCCAAGAAATCACGGTGTGGTTAATATTGTACGTAACTGCAACAACATCAACCTCAAAATTTAAACTTTGTGGCTAAACATCCATGAAATTCAAGGTTGGAGTTATATTTGTGGGCAAATTATCGTGAAATACTTATGCAGCTAAGTTCGATTCTAGGTTTGTGGCCATATAGTCATGAAAACATGGTTTATGACTATAGTTGAGGCCATATTGACGCAAATGAATTACGAAGTTAAATTCGGTTCTACATTTGTGGGCAAATTGTCGCGAATGACCAACGTGGCTAGATTCGGTTCTAAGTTTGTTGCCATATAGTCACGAAGAAATGGTTTGCGTCTATAGTTGAGGCCATATTGACACGAATGAATTACGAAGCTAAATTCTATTCTACATTTGTGGTAAATTTGACGCGAATGACCCACGTAGCTAGATTCGGTTCTAAGTCTGTGGCCATATAGTTGCGAAAACATGGTTTGTGGCTATAGTTGAGGCCATATTGACGCGAATGAATTACGAGCTAAATTTGGTTCTACATTTGTGGTCAATTTGACGCGAATGACTCACGTAGCTAGATTCGATTCTAAATATGTGGTCATATTGTCATGAAAACATCGTTTGCGGGTATATTTGTGGTCGTATTGCCGCGATTGCTTTTCGTAGCTAGATTCGGGTCTAAGTTTGTGGCCAATATGACGTAAATGACTAACGAGGCTAAATTCGGTTCTAGGGGCTTAGCTGATTACCCAAGTAGCTCGATGCGCTAGGTACCCAAATTGATTTTTTTTTGAATGAAGGGGTGATTCATTCATAGTAAGGGTAAATTACAAAAGCTCTAGGCAAGCTAGAGTTACAATGAGGTTTCTAGGCCAATCCTAGTAAACCATTTTCTCGTTTCTCTATCTCGTTTCCTCCATCTAGCCTTAGTGCTATTTCTTACCTGATTGATTACAATGCTAGTGCACTCATCTAGGGAACAACTTTCATGTCTAAAATTTTTTCTATTTCTCACACTCCATACATAGTGGGTTACTGCACAAAAGCAAGCAATCCAAAGGTTAAAAATGAAGCTCTTCTTCCTTTTCATGTTGCTAATAGCTACCGTCCACTCCTCCAAGTTGTAGTGTCTTATACCAATCTTGGCCCAATCTAAAACTCTATTAAGTACTTCTTTGGTATAGTTGCAGCTGAACCAAAGATGTCTCCAGTTTTCTTGTTGATTTCCATCACACAGAACACAAAGATCCTCATGGATTATGCCTAGGTTCTTCAGTTTGTCTTTGGTGTTAACACCCTTGTTCATGATAAGCCAAGTGCTGAATGAAATTCTAGGTGTGTTGATCTTGCCCCATATGCAGGTATTCCACTCAGTTGTTGGCCCTTTGTCTCTGAAGCTGTCATAAATAACTTTCCAGTCGAACCTTCCTCTTCTAGTCAGTAACATAGCTTGACTAGCTTCATTCTCCATTAGGTTCTTTATCTCCTCCCTGATTTGTATCACCCCTCTCCAAATGGCACTTGAGGTAGTTTTGCAGCTTCAATCCCAAAAGGAGTTACCTCTAAGGATAGCTTTGTTCACCCACTCATGCCAGATCGAGCAAGAATCCACAAGAATGTCATAAATCAGATCAGCAAGGCTTGCCTTATTCCACGAGAGGATTTCTTTTAGGCCTACACCCCCTTCTTCCTTAGGTCTACAAACCTTTTTCCAAGCAATCGGTGCCTTCTGCCTTTCTCCACTGCCAGACCAAAGGAAGTTCCTCAAGAGTTTAATAATCTGAGTGACAGCACCTTTGGGCAAGATAAAAATCTTGCACCAGTATTGGAGAACTCCGTATAGAACTCCTTTGGTGAGCTCTAACCTCCATGCATAGGCTAATTTCCTTGATGCCCTGCATAGGCTAATTTCCTATAATCTGTTTTGGTAGCTCGAGCACTACATAATGGCACACCCAAGTAGGTAACTGGCAACTCTCCCTGAACCAAGTTCATCATACTCGCCAGAGTATTTGCATCTTCATGACTAAGCCCCGCACAAAAAATCTTGGATTTGCTGTAATTGATGCTCAGACCTGACATTGCACAAAAATTGTCAATCGTCTGTTTTATGGCAAGCGCTGAGCCTTGATCCCCATGGGAGAATACAAAGATATCGTCTGCAAAGCAAATGTTGGTAAGTCCCATTCTAGCACAGTTGGGGTGGAATTTGAATTCTCGACTTCTGCTTGTCCTCTTCAACATTCTGCTTAAGTATTCCATGACAAGTGTGAATATATAAGGTGAGAGGGGATCCCCTTGCCTCACGCCCCTCCCCCCTTTGAAATAGCCATGTAATTCACCTCCAAGGTTGATGGAGTAAGAACAGTTGGTAATCCCTTATTTAATCCAATTGATCATTTTAGGATGAAAGCCAAACCCCTCAAGCAAGTGCATCAGAAAACTCCAGTCAATTGATGGAGTAAGTACTTTCTGCCATAGATTTTATAACTAGTTTTGTGGTTATTTTTGTGGTTTTTTGAAGCATTGACTTGTTAATAATTGGGTAATATATATTCTAACTTGCCTTTTTTCGAGAGATTTACATAAGCAGGCACAATATTAGCGACGCCTTCTTCATTTCATGGAAATATGCATAAACAACCACAAGACTAGCCAAGGCCACACCCAAACCAAGATAGAAAATTAGTCTTATAACCTATCAAAACTAGCTAACTCCATAACCTATCAAAACCAATGGATCCATGCTTGTCAAAACTAGCTAACTCCTCAAAAAATTGTCCCAAACCTGCTCAAACAATGCACATATAAAATTTGCCAAAACTTGCCCCAAAAAAATGCACATACCGAGTTTATGAAGTTTTGGTTTATTCCCCTTGGTTTTGGTTTCATGACTATATGCACATACCGAGTTTATGAAGGTTTTGGGTCATTTCCACTGACCTTTCTTGAGCTGGGCTTCTAGACCTCCTTTCGATCGAGTTTATGAAGTTTTGGTTTCTTCCCCTTGGTTGATGATGCAATTTTCGAGCCCTTCGATTTGACCTTTTTCTTTCGTGTACCTATCCGAATGACATGGTTGTTTAGAGATAGTGGGTTCCTCGATCTACCAAGTTGAACATGATCCTTTGCGGGCCACACAAGACCCAAAGCTTTTTGCTTGATGTTTTTTATTTATAATTGAGTTTTCACGAAGGTTGAAGCTATTAGTTTATATACCTCCTTTACTGATCCCTTTTACAAGCTTTTAGTATTTTTATGTTTCTTAGATTCTCAACTTGTTTGTAGGTAGTTTGGTGGTCATGTTTGGCATGTTCGATTGAGTTAGTTGTACCCCTCCAAATAGTTTGGACCCAAGTTCGTGGTTTTAGACCGAGTCGTTTGGGGCGATGTTGTCTTTGTGCTTCGTGGCTTCTAAAGATCCTTCATCTCTGTAGCATCAACTATCCTTTTTGCACATCCCAAGTGAGTTTAACCATTTTGCTAGGTACTTATTGTGTTTAACTCACCCCGAGCCAAAACCTTTTTGTCGGTCTTTCTGTATGATTGTTTGTACTTCTTGCTCTTTCTTTCAGTTTGTTTTTTTGTCTGTGTGGTTATCTTGTTGGTCTTAGCTGCCGCCTCATGCGACCTCTCGACTTTTCAGACTTGTTTAATTACCGAAGTCTTATCTTCTAAAAAAGAATGAAAAACTTCACCTACAACTTTGTTGTAAGGGTATAAAAGTATTCTTGTTGCATCTATTATCTACTATTGTTGTATCTATTGACCTGGCTCAATGGGTTGACCCAGCCCATACCCGACCCCAAAATTTCAAAATTCGTTGTTTCCGTTGAATTGAGGCTAGGGTTAGCTTTTGCGCGTCAGTGAAGCCGACATATACATTGAAATCCTCCGAGCAGCACTCGGCCCTCTACTATATGTATGTTCCGAACTAGACACAAAAAGAGAAGTGTTAGAAGAAAGATCCATGAAGCCCCATTTGCAGGCGTCCCTCAGATCCACTCTTAAATTCCGCATGTAAATTCTCTTTCAATCTCCCTCTTTCTCTTTCACATTCCTAATCTCTGACAATTTTGTCGAATTTGAATGGCAGGCCTACGGCCGAAAACCTAATTCCCATTCGACTCGACATCGAAGTCGACGGCCAGAGGTACAAGGATGCCTTCACCTGGAACCCTAATGGTACTCTCTCTCTTTCTCCCCCTCTCTATGTGTGTGAATGGGATGGTAGTTTTATCTGTAAGCAGTTTATTTGAAGCTAGCCCCTATGTTTGGAGAGTGCAAAGATAAATCATGGGTTCTATTCAATCTCTCATGCACTTTATACTGGGGTGGCATAGTTTGTCAATCTGTGGTAGCCTGATTTTAAGAGTGCAAAGATAAATAATGGTATCCGCTTTGCAGCACAAGCTTCTATGTTTGTCCTGCCTGTAATACCCTTACATTGAAATAAGGTAGATGCATAGTAACCTACACAATATCAGACTTTCCAGCAGTCTATCAGCTTTGCATTATAAGCTCGTATGCTGAACGTGTGCGGGTGTTGAAAGTGAAAAGTCACATAACAATTTACATCATAATATCCTGCACATGAAAAAGGATGAAGTGCATCTGTGTTCAAATTGACTTATGAGGTTTAAACATGTTTGCCACTTTGCTTAAGTGGAAAATGGCTGTGCCAGTGTCTTATATGGGTTGATATCTTCCTAGAAAGCTGACTTGATTAATTTGGGTTTTCATTCATGGAACTTTATTGAATGGTTGTATGGCCATAATCCTGCATAGTCAGTTCTGAATTTTGTACAATCCAAATTAATTTGGATTAATTTGGGGTTTTTCAGTATTTTGATATGTTTTTTCTGATTGATTTTGGCCTTTTCTTCATATATTGCCATGTAGTTTTTTAACAACATGTTGGTGCTTGAGTGCTTGACACAATGTAATTAGTGGTATTCTTCTGTTGGGGTTTTTGTTTTCTTCAGTGGCAGTTTTTTAAGCCATGCCTATCCTGCTCGTAGGCCCAAGTGTCTTGACGAATTCGTGAATCTAGACCTTGTTTTTATGTTTTATTATTTTAATTGAGATATTAAAGTGTTAAGGTGTATTATCCATCCAGCACACACTTATTTTGAGGTGCTATAATTTTTTTAATCTGTTGTAGCTTAATTTTCACTAGGGCAAAGATAAATACGCTTTGCAGCATAAGCTCTTGGGTTTTTCACTGCCTTTTTAGGGCTCATATATTAGTTTTGCTCAGTCATGTGTGCCCAACTTTCTTAATGTGTTCATGATTGTGATTTTTTTACCCTTTATATGTTTATAATAAGGCGTGTCATCCTTCTAGCATGCATTATTTGTGGTAGCCTAATATTGAAGAGCACAAAGATAAATCAGGGATCCGCTTTGCAGCATCTTATGTTTGTCCTGTAATTAACCTCGGAATTTATTGGAACGTTATCTCTCAAGATTTATTCCATAGATTGTGTAGGAATGCGTGCACTTTTTGGTTTTGCTATGGCAGGCTATTGCAGCATCTCTTATTCTTAGATATTTCACAGGAAAGCTATTTACAGGGTTGATTTTGGTTTTTGTTTTTTCTAAAGTTTGATTGCTTGTATCCCCATTTTTCTGCATGGTTTATTTTTTCTCTAGACAACCTCACAAGGGATATTCCAAAATTTTCGGACTTGTTATTCTTCTACCTTTTGTGTTCAACATGTATAAGATTGTAGTTACCTATGCCATTTATTTGCGAAGATAAAATTTCATCTTGTGACTAGATATAGAGTAAGAATAGTAATGCCATTATATTGAGTTGGTGCTTTAAATATTGCAATAGTGCTGCTCTTCAGTTGGGCTTTCACATTGTTCAATCTCTGTTCTCTGAGGCTAGACCTATCCTGATTGCATGCTCAGCTTTCTTTATTGGTTCATGCTGGTATATTTTTTGTATATATTTTCCAGATTAAGATACAAAATGTTTAAGGCTTATTTGCCACATATTATGCACTTGTACTGAGTTGCCATAGTTTATCAATATTTGGTAGCTTAACTTTGAAGTGTGCAAAATAAATTCTGGGATTCGCTTTGCAGCATAAGCTCTTATGTTTTTCCTGCCTGTAATGCCCATACATCAAACTGAAAACAACAAATAGAAGTCTATATATGTTTCATTTGAGGCTAGACCTATCCTGATTGCATGCTCAGCTTTCTTAACTAGTTCATGATTGCATATATTTTCTTGTAAATTGTATATTGTTTTCTAGATTAAGATACAAAATGTTTTAAGGCTTATTAGCCATATCATATGCACTTGTACTGAGTTGCCATAGTTTTTCAATATTTGGTAGCTTAACTTTGAAAAGTGCGAAATAAATTCCGGGATCCGCTTTGCAGCACAAGCTTTTATGTTTTTCCTGCCTGTAATGCCCATACATCAAACTGAAAATAACAACTAGAAGTCTATATATGCTTCATTTGAGGCTAGACCTATCCTGATTGCATGCTCAGCTTTCTTAACTGGTTCGTGATGGTATATATTTTTCTTGTAAATTGTATATTATTATCTAGATTAAGATACAAAGTGTTTTAAGGCTTATTAGCCATATCATATGCACTTGTACTGAGTTGCCATAGTTTTTCAATATTTGGTAGCTTGACTTAGAAAAGTGCAAAATAAATTCTGGGATCCGCTTTGCAGCATAAACTCTTATGTTTCTCCTGCCTGTAATGCCCATACATCAAACTGAAAACAACAAAAAGAAGCCTATATATGCTTCATTTGAGGCTACCTATCCTGATTGCATGCTTAGCTTTCTTAACTGGCCCATGATGGTATATATTTTTCTTGTGAGTTGTATATTATTATCTAGATTAAGATGCAAAATAGTTTAAGGCTTATTAGCCATATATTATGCACTTGTACTGAGTTGCCATAATTTTTCAATATTTGGTAGCTTAACTCTGAAGAGTGCAAAATAAATTGTGGGATCCGCTTTGCAGCACAAGCTCTTATGTTTGTCCTGCCTGTAATAACCATATATCAAACTGGAAACAACAAAAAAAAATTCATTCTTATGTATACTTCTAATCTTGACTTGGTGTGAAGTTTTTTTTTTTATACATGCATTTGTCCTCCTTTGTCAGTATTTCTTTTGTTTGGTGGGTGGGCTTTTCATGTTTGACTGCTGTATTGACCTATCTTGGTGAATTATGTTTATTTGTATTTTAAATGTTAGAGTAGACCTCATTTGAGACTTAAATTTGAATGCTATTGATCCTCTTTCGAACATTGCAGATCCAGACTCTGAAGTTGTGGTGTTTGCAAAGAGGACAGTCAAAGACTTGAAGCTTCCTCCTGGATTTACCCCACAAATTGCTCAATCAATTCAAGTAAGTAAATTCTTCAATTTAATTCATGACAAAGCTCACAAGTATGGCTCCATAAACTTGAGTTCTGAATTGTTCTTACTTGTATGAGTTTTAATGACTGGTAGTTATCTTTGATATTTTTTGAGGTGACCACATTCTTAAAAGGCAAAAAGTAGCATCAAGTGATTTTGAATAATCAATACAGGATTATTACCGAACAGAAAAAAATGAATTGATGAAAGGAGTTTATGGTTCTGAATTGTTCTTACTTGTATGAGTTTTAATGACTGGTAGTGATCTTTGATATTTTGTGAGGTGACCACATTCTTAAAGGCAAAATAGCATCCAATTATCTTGAACAATCAATACAGAATTATTGCCGAACTGAAAAAAAGATTTGAGGAAAGGGATATCTGTTAGACAAAAAGACGAACCAACCCTAAAACACTCTTTTTGATTGATAACTGAAAATAAGAACAATTCTCAATGGGACAAACTCCCAAAGAGCCAATCTCAAGGAGAAATTCTCCAAGAGCCCAAAGGCAAATGCCTTGATCCTTACTCTGAATTCTGGATGCCTTTCCCTAGTAGCTAGACTCTCCTATATAAACAAAACCCATATTGCAACACGCAGGCTGTACAACTGATTATTTAGCAAAAGACCCTAATACCCCTTCTAACTAACTTGTGCTTACTCTGGCACAATTTACCATTTGACAGCTTTCTTGCATATTCTTTGATATGTCCCATATGCATAAACGTTGCCTAACAATATCTCTCTAAGAGTAAGAGAGAGCAGAGACGCTAAGGGAGATTGGTGAAAGAGGAGAGATGGAGAAATCAGAGAAAGAGGTGAAAAAAGTGGAGAGAATGTACGGAGAAATAAAAACTGTTATTTTTTGAATTCTGAAGTCATCTCTAGCACAAGTTCGTCTCTGATCTCTCTAAGAGTAAGGGAGAGCAGAAACACTTAGGGAGATTGATGAAAGAGGAGAGCTGGAGAAATCAGAGAAAGAGATGAAAGTGGAGAGAATGTACGGAGAAATAAAAAGTGTTATTTTATTCACCTGAATTCTGAAGTCATCTCTAGCACAAGTTATGTCCTATTCCTTAATCTCTGAATTGTTGCATTACCAGTGTACCACACCCCCTTAAAAATGCTTGCCATCAAGTTATTGAACTTTGTTGTCAGTATATACAAGTGTGAAGGATTGGATGTTGTGTTAGCGGCTGGAAGCAAAACTTTTATTTAAGGAGGTGAAAATCATTTCTACTACCAGCATTTTAGTTTTTCACTTGAATGTTACTTGCATCAATCCGGACTCAATGTAAGCATATGGTACATCCTGAAAAGAGTGAATTTCAACCAGTTAATAATGCTCCTATATGCTATGTAGTCATCATCATCATCATCATCATCATCATTGACCCAGTGAGGCTCCGCTACAGCAGAATCTGGTGGGTCAAGATGGGGGTACCCTTGCCGAAGGGAAAGGGGGTACGCCCGATAGAAGACCTAGGAAAAACTGAAATTCAGCTATGTGACAATAATAACTGAATTTAGTTAGAATGCACCAAAATTGATATAGGGACTAAATCCATCTCAAAGGCATTGTATAAAAGCCAATGAGCATGAGGATGCGCCCGTAAAACAGTTGCGGTGGCGGAGCAGGAGGATGCGCCCGTAAACAAAGAGAACCCTAAATGCTATATAATGAAAATTATATTTTCTTGATATTGAAAAATGATGATACATTCTGTGAGTCTTAAGACACGATGGTTTCATGTTATGGCATTCATTCTTAAAAACCCAGTCAAAACAAGTATATCACCCAGGCAGACGCAAATCACAAGGCACAAGAAACAAAGAGAACTCTTTCCTAAAAATAATCCCCAAACCTGCACACATCAATAATTTTCCTGTCTGCAGTGAAAATTATATTTCCTTGATATAAAAAAATGATGATACACTCTGTGAGTATTAGGACACGATGGTTTCATGTTAAGGCACTCATTCTTAATCCTCTAAATTCTAATAATTGACATGTAGCTATACTGGCTATTAATTAAATTATGAGAGAGAGAGTATGTGCTAGCATGATTTCAAGTACGTATGAGTTCTAGCTCCTCAGCTCAATTATTTTATGACTCTGTTTTGTAGTCACAACTCACCGAGTACAGATCATATGAAGGGCAAGATATGTATGTAGCCGAGAAGATTGTTCCTATCAAGGTTTTCAGTTTTTATATTTAACAGTTTGAGTTCACCTACGGATTTATTCTCTTTGACATGCTAAAGTTCACCATTTTTTTCATCCTCAGCTAGATCTTCGAGTGAATAATACTCTCATCAAAGACCAGTTTTTGTGGGTACGTTCTGTTCTATTACATATTTTTTTTTCTGTATGGTTGCCCTTCAGATATCCTTTGATAATACCAAGTTTGTGTAATATAATTTAAAAAATGTAACTGCAGGACCTAAGTAACTTGGAGAGTGATCCTGAGGAGTTTGCCAAGACCCTCTGCAGTGACATGGGTATTGAAGACCCTGAAGTTGGAGTAAGCAAAGCATACCTTATTCTATGAATTTGGTGAAAATTTCCTAAAAGAATCAGCAGAGTTTTGTGGACTACTGTGTCAGCGCTAGAGTTTTGTGGACTGTGTCAGCAAATTGTGTGTTCGCTTATGTTTAATGTCTGAGTTTCTTTTTATTGTGTATGGCATGCTACTTTCCACGCCTGATATTTTTCGAATTGATTATTTACAGCCTGCAATTACATTTGCAATTCGCGAGCAGCTTTATGAGGTGATTATCAAACTGCCGTTTTCCATTCTAAACAGATGCTTCTCAATGCTTGTATTAAACAGCTTACCTATTCTACCTATATTTTGTATTCCTGTAGATTGCTATACAAAGCGTAGCAACTGCCAAGGAAGCTAAAGTATCCAAGAAGGGTCGTCGTGGATCTGATTTCATTTCTTCCAGGTATCAACTTATGCATTTTCTCCCTAAAGTAAACAGTTCAAAGCAATAAAAGAGTTTCCTCATTACTGGACTTTATCATGTTCATTCCAGTAAATCAGGCGTTGCAGCGGTAGATCTAGTGAAGCTTTTTGGTCACAGATCAAGTGTTGTCAGGTAACTCTCACTGATTCGAGCACTTCAAATTGCTCAATTTGGAAATGATATTTCTATCAGAAAATCAAGGGATTTACAAATTTGTGTTTGCAATTGAAGGAAAAGGAAAGATTGGGATGTGTATGAGCCGATTGTTGATATCCTGTCGAAAGAAGAGGTTGAAGCTCTTGAGGCCAAGGAAGAGAGGATTGCTCGATGAACTGAACTACTTGTTTGTATATAATCATTAATCAATCTCCTTCTGTAAGGCCTTGTTTGGTTTGTAGACCATGCCATCGTAATCTTAATTAGTGGCTTGTTAGTGGAAATTAAATTCGAAATTAACTAGTATTGATTAAATCAAGAGTAAATGCTTTCCTAGTCAAACCTCTATCGGCTAAAATCCAATTTCTCCTTCTGTTCTACTATAATAATATTCTTTAGAAATGTTGAATTAAAAAAAATTTGATTGTTGCAATGTGAATTGTCGGCTAAATCTACGCGGTGTATATGTCATTACAACTCACAAGTGATCCAATAAAATTGGAATCAACACCCTTTAGCTCTATTCCTTTGATTAAATCATTTCTGGGTTGTATTATCTTGCAACTTGTACGTTGATTGGAGGTTCGTGAACTTGTCAGATGATTGTTCTTTTCAACTATTTGTGGTTGATCTTTCAATGTTGATCGGTTAGAGTTATGGGGCATTGATTGACATTAAAAATTGTAGGGCACTACACAACCACATGCATGCTAGTTCATTGTACATAAAAAGCACCTATCTTACTTTGGAAGCAATTTAATACTGCATATTTTTATTTTTATAAAATTATAAATGAAAAGTATGAAATGCTCTAAACACACATTGACCTTACTTTTGATAAGTCAAGAAGTACTCAACCAGCAACTAATTATAGCCACGGAGATTTTGGAAAATTCATCCTTTCTCAATCGGTAAATTATGAATAACATGTGTTTAAATGCAGAATTTACTTGCAAAAGGTATTTTATTTGTGGTTGTCAACTTGTCATCATATTTCAAAGTTCAAACTAATGTTATACAAATAAGTAAATAACTACTCCGTATTAGGCTTTAATAAATACAGGATGAATCCCTGTTAAAGATTGGTCGAATCTCATTATTAAATCTTTTCTTTTTCAGTATAACATATTCATATTAGTATTTTATAAAGTAAAGCTAAAGAAGGCTAACATTTGCATCTTCTTGTGTCCTTTTTCTTTTGTTCAAGGTGCAGTGATAAAAGCCTGTATTATTTCTCATTATGTAACTCAAATCTTCACATCATTGTTCAAATTAATTAAGTCGTATGAATAATGAATCTAATGTACAAATGACCCATTTCTTAGGTTCTTCTTTATCACAATTTTCAATCATTTACTTGAACTGAATGAGTAATTATCTAGAAGTGAAAATTTTGAACTTGGAATGAAATGAGTTTCTCAAATTCCTAAATTTCCAAAAATAAAACTTGTAGCCCTTGGTTCTTTATATACTATTGCGGAACTTATTAGTATCTCTAACAATAGTTTAGGGTTCAAATCCTAGCGTTGAGGATGAAATCGGTTTGGTTGGGAGGGTTTTCCTCGATAGGGCCTCTGCAGTATTCTAAAGAGTCCCTTATCGAGTATATGTTCAAGAACCAAAAAAAAAAAACTAACAACATCTCTCAATTTTAGGATACAAATCTTACTCTCACATTTAGGTGAAGAAGCTTCTACCTTGATCTCAAGATGCTAAAAGTAATACTAGACCTACTCATTTCCACCAAGCAAAGACCTAGTCATTTTCCACATAAAAAAGACCTATAGAAAGTGAAGGGTGATTTATCCAATAATTATATAATTAAGAATCACCACTAAGACCAGAAATAAAGACAAACAAAAGTTTGACAAAAAAAAAAGATCAATTCGATCCAGTGGGAACAAACATTTAAAAAGTGAAAAATAAAAAATCTCACCATGATCAATTAAAGAAACCATGGGGATATCCTATAAAACAACACATCCAACCATCCATCCATCCATCCACTTATTCATCTGGTCCATACATCCATGACACCAAAGGCATAGTTATCTACAAGCAAGGAGTGAGTGTTTTCACAAACCAACTCCTATGTATGACTGATGATGGTGTTGATGACGATGATGATGATGATGGTCGATGGTGAATGATGGCCATGATGATTATCATGAGCTGACATTACAGGCCGTTGCCCTTGACTTATCCAACATGGACCACATCACTTGAACATCCTCATATGCACATGCCATCACCTCCCCTTGCAATTGCTCATCCATCACCATGCTTTCTTGCCCTGAATAATCCAATTCATCACAAAAATTAATCCAAATTTTATTGGATACAAGCTAGAAATATGAAGTATATATGATATGAACAAACCTAACTCCTTGGACTTCTTATCTCTAGGTTGTTGATGATTGAGGAAGGTACGAGCCTTTCTAAAAGGAGTTGTGATGGTTTTAACCCATGAGGTTGCCATTTTCTTCTCTTCAAGCTTGTGCAAGTATAGCAAGTTCAAGATCGATCGAGTTTTACTTATTCGATCGATCTCCTTGGTTTTTTTGACCTTCTTCTCTTGTTGATTTGAATGAATGTAAATGTGAATGTGAAGATGAGTATATTGTATATGTATGTGATAAGGTTATTGGTATGTGGAAACCTCTTGAAGTTTCTTTATCAATGAATGGGTTTGGCTTTGGACCACTCTTCCTCAGCTTTATGTATATATATAGTCCTAGCTAGGTAGATAGATTGTAATTATTATAACATGGAAATCATAGAATAGTAGATATATGTATTATAGATTTAAAAAAAATAAAAGTAAAGAATTTAAAATGTGAATAATTAAAATAGAGAGGAAGGTAGATGGAAGTGGGGAAGGGGGAATGAAAGTGGTCGGCAAGATCCGTGAGATGAGCCAAACTTAGAGGGGTTGGGATGTCAAACTACCCCTCGTGAATCGTGATGAGTGGATTACTTAATCAAATTTTTTTAAATGAGTTTCAGATATTGCTATAAATATATAAATTATTGTGTGTAATATAGTCTCTAGTATAGCTTTAATAGATAGATAGGTAGATAGATTGTCTTAGACTCATATGGGCAAAACTTGAGGGGTTTACTATAAATAATGAGTCCCTTGCTAAAAATAAGTCTCTTAGAGTGAAATGAAATATTAATGCAAGTTATTATATGATAATTCTTCTATAAAATCATCCTTTAAATGTTCTATATAGTAATAACTAACTTTTATATAAAAAAAAAGTTAAAGAAGTTGCCTTTTACGTCATTTCGTTACCTATTAGCCACTCTCGAGCAACATCTGTCTAGAAATCTGTTAAAAATGTGAAATGATCAAGTTGCCCCTCTTTTTTCCTCCCTCCGAGGGGGGGGGGGGGGTCCATGGATTTTCGGGGCTCGAACCTATGGCAATTGCACACATAGAGCGTTAGGTTACATTATAATACACAAACCAAATATGCCCTAAATAGTGAGATGTTAGATAATCAATCAAAATTTTATAATATTCGTTTAGGATAGATTCATATTCATGTTTATTTGGTTGATACTCATATGATGAGTTTTTTTTATTGTATTATAATGAATGTGATTGATATTAACTGTTGTTTTTGGATGATGTAGATATGTATGAGAACTAGTTCTTTCTATAGAAAGAGGGTCATTGAAGTTCAACCTCATGAAAATATTGATCGAGGTACACTTCCTTTTTTTTTAGCGAAAAGGAATTAGAGGGGCAAATTAACGATTTATTGGCCACCCTAGAGCATCCAAGAGGAACACTTCAAGATGTAGTTGGAAAACTACGTCGGGCTTAAAGAGTTGAACAAGTGAAGAAACAAATGAATGTCTATAAGCCATGCACGATTGCCCACAAAGAAGATAAAAACCGACTTCATAGTCATCTCTTTTACTTGTTCCATAATTGTATATTCACATGAACACAAGTACATGTGAATACACATAGTGAAATTAATGCCCATACTAATTTAGAAATCAAAGGTGGATTATGAGGATAAGTCCCTCTTGTTTATTATTTTGCAGGTTATAGAAAGGGTCTTGGGGGAGGTTTAAGGTTCATACACGACCCTTAGTACCTGGCAAATTTTTACACTGACAATTGGCACCGTCCGTGGGGAATGGATACAAAAATCCACAAATTTCCCATACAAAATCAATGAAATGCCCCTCGAACAATTTGAATGTCGACCATGAAAATGAAGTTAGAGCAAGCTAAGGAACGATGGACGCTAGCAACACATTTGGACCTTGTAGAGGATAAACGAGAGGTCGCGGTTGTCCGACTAACGACTTAACAAGGGGTGTCCGAACGCATTATTGTTCGACTGTGAGGCCTAAGGCCTTTAGGGTCAGAGACCTTGTGTTAAAAAAGGTCATGGGAAGTGCTAGAGACTTCGAAAATGGTAAACTCGGACCCAATTGGGAAGGACCCTACCAAGTTACTACAAAACTTGGGATGGGAGCATATATGCTCAAAGACATGAAGGGAAAAACAAACCCAAGGGCATGGATGTTTTGAATTTGAAAAGTTCTATACTTAGACTAGAATTATTTTGACATTAGGTTTTAAGGTTGTTTGTTGCATGATTGCTTTAAATGTTACAAGATTACAAATAGGATATAGAAGATTTTGAGGTACTGAAGAAAATCTCCATATCGCTTGTATGGATGTATGAATATACAAACATACGAATATACGATTGGGCACCCTAGTTTGCATGTTCACTCGTGAGTAAGGCCTAGAGGATTTGAACGTATTATATTACGAATATAATACGATTCAAAGGGGCAATTGTGTGTGTATAATTTTGTGATAGTTAATTAGTGATATTGTGAACAAGTAGTATCTCGTTTGGATATTATTTCTCGAATGAAGATATTCCTATCTACGAATGGACAAAATATCAGGTGTTTTGGGCAGGATAATCGCACTAACGCGTTACCTGCTATAATGTGGGAAGTCCTAACCAAACAAAACTTGTAACGCGTTATAAACCACAATCAAATAGTAAAGCAAGATAAAAAGCGAGAAATGCTATAGGATAATTAGGTTTATATTATGATTGAGACTGAAGATCTTCTTCCAACACAAATGGACGCTTAGAACAAAGTAGAACGACTAGAAAAAGATTTGAGCTTTCGTGAGTGATCTTGAGTATCGATAATCTCCCCTGCTGTCCTTACTTCGTACCTATTTATATTCTTCTTCCCTGCTTTGACCGTTGGTTGAAACGTTTAGCCAATCCCGGAGATCTCGCCCCCGTCGTTAATGAAATAGCCGTTGGTGTCGATTATGGGGTCCGAGATTTCCGTCCTGCTTTGATTGCTCCTTCATCGTCTCCTTCTATCGATTTGCTCGGATCAACTGTCTTGGGCTTGTGACATTCTTTTTTGGGCCAAGTTTCGGAGGGCCCAACAATACCCATCAAAAACCCGGGAAAATTCCCGCCTCCACTTTCCTAGGGTTTTTGATTTCGTGTCTCGGAAGTTGTAGCAAGTCATAACACGTCCAATCAACTCCTATTTAAAGCGGTTATGATGGTTTTCATAGACTTCAATTGTGCTTCTCGGTGTCCAGGTACGTTTTCCCCTACTTTTGCTTCTTCGTCTTCTTTTCTTCCCCCAACTATGGCGTCCTCTGACTCTCCTTCCCTCTACTGCCTTAAATCCACCCTTCCTCCTCCTCTGATATCTTCTGGTTTCCTCACCTCCTATCATCAGAGAGATAGTACTTCCGAAGACCCCCATATTTTCGCCTTTTCTTCGGGTTTTCCTTCACATGCAGAGGTGTTTCTCCCTCCCCCTGGCTTTCATGCGGATTTCTATGCCAACGATTGGGTGTGCTTATATGAGTACCCTTTTCGTATTGGCCACCGTTTTCCATTTTCTCCTCTAGTTGTCGATTTCTTGTCCACCCTCAATGTTTCTCTGGGGCAATTACTCCCCCAAGTTTGGAGACTTCTACTTTCCGTTGATCAATTATGCTCTTCCCGAGGTCTTCCCTTCAAAGCTGCCGACTTTTTCCTAAATTATCCTCTTTCCAAGGGCAGTCCGGGCCGTATAACTTTGAAAACCTTTACCAACAAATCTGACTTAGTTTTTAACGTATCAAAATCTGACCGGGACTGGGCTGATAAGTTTTTCTTTGTGAGAATGTCTTCTCTAGGGATCGATACATCTTTCTTGAGAAGTCGTTGGCAATCAACATGTAGTGTTTCCCTTTTGTACTCGCTGGTTTCTATTCAAGTCTAACCGATAAGTGTTTCTTGTGCAGAGTGTCTTGCTACTCCTCAACCCTGCAAAGTGGCATATCAAGTCATCTCCCATATCGAGGCTCTCTCGTTGGAGGAAAGATCCTACCCCGATCTAGTAGAGGCGTGTTTTGCGGAGCCCGAAGAAACCGAGATGTCGAGTAAGTCTCCCTTTCTTCTACTTTATAGCCCCCACGTTTCCTGTTTTTCGTCAACCCGTTTTTCTCGTGATGTCAGGTTCAAGGACCACCAGATCAACAGCTGCTTTGTCAACTCTGGAAAGAGTCGAGGCCAGAAAGAAGAGGAAAGCGGATAAAACCTCTACGGCGGATACGTCTTTGATGGTGTCTCTGCCTCCCAAAGTGACAGGCGACTCTCCCAAGGCCTCTCTGTCAAAGAAAGGTACATCCTCTCGCATGACGGATCTTCCCAGCACCATGATGTCCTTGGACATGGATGCGGAAAAATGCCTTAGGTCTTTGATGCCTCTACAAGTGGACTGCCTCCATGGTTCAAACCATCGATCTTCTTTTCCTGAATTTCTCGGTGAAATACTGGCGGCCCAATGGCAGGTATTCATCAGGTCCCTTTTTGCTTTTGCTATCGATTATCTGGTTGTCTGCTTTAATCCATACTTGTTGCCCAGGGACTTCAACTCACTCTTGCTGCTTATGACACCTTTAAAGATTATCCTGAGCAACTGGCTCAGAGTAAAATCAGCACGCAACTTGAAAAAGATAGGTCTGTCATTCTAGGACAGGAGAAGAAAGCTCTGGAGAAGAAGGTCCTTGATCTGCAAAGTGCCCTTGCGAAAGCTCTGGATGACTCCAAGGCGTGGGAGGACAAATTCATGGAAGTATCGAAGAAGAATGCCGCTCTTGTCCAAGAAGTTGAGGATACAGCCGACTACTGGTCGCTCAGGGCTCGCGTCGAGACGATTGAGGAATTTGCTGCCGGGAAACACTCCTCTTGGGATGCTACTAAGGAAAGGGAACAATTTGAGAACCTGTTTCCTGAAGAGGCCAACGCGTCAAAGAAATCCTCTCTCATCGACGGCATTTCACAAGTCGCCAAGGACGTAGCCCAGATCGAGATGAACAACCAGAAGTCAGTCGAGGGCACAGACAAAGATTGATTCCTTTTTTCTATTATCAAACTCTTTTCCTACCCCCAGTATGTTGGGGCTTTTTTGAAGACATTATGTTTTGTGTGGCCGCTTGTATTAGGGCCCAGACGTAAACAACTTTGTACCCTGTGTTGGTTTATGGGGTTATGTTTTACTTCGATAATATTTTACTAGTTGCTATGGTCTTGGATTTGTGTTTGACTTTCTTTTGCAGGTAGGCAGGTTCAATGCTGAAGAAAGAAGGTCAACGTGGTCGTAGGGAAGTTGATTTGTCTAGCACATGTACTTGTAATTCTAGCAATAGATTCTTCGTTGTAAAGCGCTTTTTATGTTAGATGCAGGGAGAGAGAGTGATGTACTTGTCTGAAATGTAAATATTTGCAATAAATTCATGAATCGTGTTACAAATGAAAGATTCCACTTGTTCTAGAATTCTTGTTTACACGTTCTCGTCTCTTGCATCTTTTGACTAGTCGTTGTGTGCACAGCGTTGCCTGATCACAAGGCGAGGGCCCATGTTTTGGCCTGTAACGTCACAAGGCGTCCCTTGTTAGTTTTCTTGATACCGTTGTATTCGTGTATGTACGAAGATGTAATGATATAATGTAAAAGGAGAAATTTTATGAGGATTACCTTATCAAAACTCGTCGTGTTTCAAAAGTGATACAATTTCAAGTTCATTGCATTCCAGCTTCTGGGGATCGTCTTTCCCTCTTGTGACATTAGTTCGTAGGCTCCTTGTCCTACGATCTTCGTGATCTGGTATGGTCCTTCCCAGTTTGCTCCCAACTTGCCAGCATTCAATTCTTGCGTATTCTGAAAGACTCTTCTTAACACCCAATCTCCTACTTGGAATACTTTGGCGTTAACGCGTTTGTTGTAACTCCGAGCTACCCCCTGCCTATATGCCGCCATCCGAATTGAAGCCTCATCTCGTAACTCATCCACTGTATCCAAATGATGTAACAGGTTGGACAGGTTTGACTCCTCAGTGGTGAGTCCGTATCGGACTGTAGGCAAAGTTACTTCTACTGGTAGTACAGCTTCACATCCATAGACCAAGGAAAAAGGCGTATGACACGTTGCTGTCTTAGGGGTTGTCCGATCTGACCATAGGATAAGGGGTAATTCGTCTGCCCACTTCCCTTTTGCTTCTTTGAGCCGCTTCTTCAAGTTGTAATAATCACCTTGTTACTTGCTTCTGCTTGCCCATTAGCCTGAGGGTAACAAGGCGTTGACATCACCAACTGTATGTTGTACTGCTGGCAAAATGATCTTGTCTTGTCACTGATAAACTGAGACCCGTTGTCACAGACTATGGTGGATGGTATTCCGAATCTGCTCAGAATGTTCCTCCTTATGAAGGAGATGACTTGCGTATCTTTAACTTCTTTGAAGGCTTCAGCTTCAATCCATTTAGAGAAGTAGCCAGTCATTGCCAAGATGTAAACACGTTGCCCCGAAGCTGGAGGAAGTTTTCCCACAATGTCCATCCCCCATTTCATGAATGGCCAAGGGGATGTTATAGGATGCAACAATTCAGAAGGTTGGTGTGGTATAGGTCCATGACGCTGGCACGCGTCACACTTGCGAGCAAACTCCACTACGTCTTTGTTCATGGTAGGCCAATAGTAACTCATCCTGCTTGCCTTCTTCGCCAAGTTGCGACCCCCTGTATGGTTTCCGCATTCCCCATCGTGTATGTCCTGTAACACCTTCTGTACTTCCTCTTCCTTTACGCATCGCGCGTGAACTCCTGACGACATCCACTTAAACAAAATGTTATTCTTAACAGTGAAAGTGGAAGCTTTTATCTTAAGTCGTTGAGCTTCTTCCTTGTCTTCGGGCAAAACTCCATCTTGTAACCACTTCAGATAAGGGGTTACCCATGACTTGTCTTCATTAGGGCTTCGAATCTCCAACATGTCTGCCTCTTTGGTTATAGATGGTGCATCAAGATATACGAAAGGTATCTTGTCGTACTCCCTTGGGTCAATTGCGGATCCGAGGTTGGCTAAGGCGTCTGCTTGCGTGTTAGCGTCTCGAGGAACCTGTCTTATCTCAAAATGTTTGAAGTGCTTTACGATCTCTTGTACCTTCTCCAAGTATGCCTTCATCTTTGAATCCCTGGCTACATACGAGTTTGTAACTTGATTCACAATAAGTAACGAGTCACAGATTATCTCAATTTCCTGTACATTCAGATCTTTAGCAACAAGTAACCCCGCAATAAGCGCCTCGTACTCTGCTTCGTTGTTAGTAGCCTTGAATGTACATTGAACAGCCTGGGCTATCCTATCCCCCTGTGGTGACTTCAGGACTACCCCCAATCCTACACCAATCTGGTTCGACGCTCCGTCTGTATGCATCAACCATCTACCATTTCCTGTTACATGCATCACATCTTGATCTCCATTCTCTGAAGTGGTAGGAGTGAAGTCAACCACAAAATCTGCCAACGCTTGAGACTTCATTGCTGTTCGGGGCTCGTAGGTAATATCATAACCATTTAGGTGGATCAACCATCTCGTTAATCGACCTGACAATTCTGGCTTTGACATGATACTTTTCATTGGGTAATTAGTTCTCACGATTATAGAATGACTTTCAAAATAAGGGCGCAATTTTATAGAAGCCATTACCAAGGACAACACTAATTTTTCGATGGGGGAATACCTTGTTTCTGCGTCAAGCAAGGTTTTACTTACATAATAGATGGGCAACTGGTCTCCATTTTCCTCTCGGATCAGAACTACACTTACTGCTGCTTCTGTTACGGCCAAGTACACATACAAGTTCTCACCTGGTTTGGGTTTGGATAGCACCTGTGGATTAGACAAATAATTTTTCAATTCTTCAAAGGCTTTTTCATGCTCCTCTGTCCACTCGAACGACTTGTTTTTCTTTAGGATGTCGTAAAACAGTTTGTTCCTGTCTGAAGATCTCGATATGAACCGGTTTAATGCAGCTACTCGTCCTGTTAGCCTCTGGGCATCCTTGATGCACTTGGGTGATTGCAACTCCATTATGGCCTTGACCTGTTCTGGACTCGCCTCGATTCCCCTCTGAGTCACTATGTAGCCGAGGAATTTTCCTGACGTTACCCCAAAAGAGCACTTGGTGGGATTCAGCTTCATCTTGTAACTTCGCAGGATCTCGAACGCATCTCTTAAGTGATTAACATGGTCCTCCGCCTTTAGTGACTTGACCAACATGTCGTCTATGTATACTTCCATCGTATCCCCCAGTTTTTCCTGAAACATCTTATTAACCAATCTCTGATAAGTAGCACCTACGTTTTTTAACCCAAAGGGCATAACTTTATAACAATAAGTTCCTTGATTGGTCACGAATGCGGTTTTTTCTTGATCGTCAAGATGCATCATTATTTGGTGATATCCGCTAAATGCATCCATGAAGGTTAATAATTCATGCCCTGCTGTTGCGTCCACCATTGCGTCTATATGAGGCAAGGGGAACGAATCTTTGGGACATGCTTTGTTTAATTAAGTAAAATCTACGCAAACGCGCCATTTACCATTTTTCTTTTTAACAACAACCACATTCGTAAGCCAATCAGGATATTGTACTTCTCTGATTTTTCCAGACTCAAATAAAGATTTTACCTCATCGTTGATTACCTGATTTCGTTCGGGAGCGAACTTACGCCTTTTCTGTTTTACTGGTGGCACCTTTTTATTGACATTTAAGGCGTGGGTGATTATGTCGGGATCAATACCTACCATATCCTCGTTCGACCAGGCGAAACAATCTGTGTAGGACCGTAGAAATTCCACTATTTGCTCACGTAAAGTCGGTTCCAGATCTGCTCCTATTTGGATTTTCTTGGATGGCTCCAAGGGATCAAGGGCTACTTCTTGGAGCTCGGGCGTCTCCGGCTTTGCATAGCATGTGGTCGTTCTACAGTCCTTTAATTGCTAATCCGACGCCTTCTTCCTTGCTCCAAGCTGTAGGTTTTTGGAAGTCGTTGCTTTCATTGTTATGTAATAACATTCCCTTGCCAGTTTCTGTTCTCCTTTAATCTCTTGAATCCCCCATGGTGTTGGGAACTTCACGCATTGATGGTAGGTAGAAGGGATAGCCCTCATCCCGTGTATCCATGGCCTGCCCAAAATGACATTAAAAGGTGAAGGGAAATCAAGTACTTGGAATTTTACCTGGTAGTTAACTCCTCCTGCGACGGTAGGTAATGATATCTCCCCAAGCGTATTGCGTGATTCTCCACTGAAACCTACCAAAGTCGTTGACTTTTTGGTGATATCGTCCATCCCAAAACCTAAGATGTATAAGGCGTCCAACATGAGTAAATTAGTAGAGCTCCCATTATCAACTAAAATTCTTTTGACAAGAAAATTAGCTATTGTTAAAGAGATTATTAAGCAGTCATGGTGAACTTCCTCTTCTTCGACATCGTCGAAGGTGATTGGCATCATGGCAAGACTCGTTCGGGATGGTGCTTTTGGGCACTCTCTTCTAGTATCCCTTGCGATCCTTTTGGCTGCGGAGTAGGTTATACCACAAATCTCCGATCCCCCTGTGATGACATTGATTACTCCAGTGTGCTTTGGTAGGGGTGGTGGACTTGCTCTTTCCTTGTTGCGCTCTAACTGCTCTTTTGCTTTCTCCGATATTAATTCTTTGAGATGACCCCTTCGTAACAATTCGCTTACTTCTTTTCGCAACGCGATACACTCATCGGTCCGGTGCCCGTGATCAAAGTGGAAATCACACCATCTGGATTTGTCTTTCTGATGTGCTGGCATGTTACTCTTTCGAGGCCATTTAACAGTGTCTCCCATGGCGTTGAGGGTTCGGACCACTTCGGTTGCGTCCACGCGAAAGTTGTAGTAGGAGAGTTTCGGAGGTAGCCTAGGATTCTCGTATCTGTCACCTTGTCTAAACATCGTCGCATTGACGGTAGTCTTAGCATGAGGTGCAGTTGGATACGGAATGTATCTTGTGTCCCGTCTTCCTTGTCTCCGATCAGGTCGATGTGGACTCGTTGCTTTTTCGGTGAAGAGGTCGTCTTCTTCTAGCCGAACATTGGCTAAAGCTTTTACCTGTACCTCATCAAAGTTGGAACAAGGATATTTAGTTAGTTCACGATACAACTCAGGATTACGTATTGATATCCCCCTTCGGAACGCCTCCACAGCCGTAGCAGCATCACATCCTTCAATGGTCACCAACTCCTCATTGTAGCGGTTGAGGAAAGCTTTCAGAGATTCTCCCGGTTTTTGGACCAAACGGTATAAATCACTCGATCGCTTTTTGGCATGTCGACTGCTTGCGAACCTAATCCTGAATTTGTCAATCAACTCGGCAAACGATGAGATACTTCCAAGAGGTAAGTGCGAATGCCAATTGAGAGCGGGTCCAGACAACGTGTTCCCGAACCAACGGCACATAACAATTTCTTTCATATCAAAAGGGACTGTACTAATATTCATAGCCTGTTTGAATGCGGCTATGTATTGATCGGGATCTGTCACTCCTTCGTATTTAGGTACGTCGGGGACGTGATACTTTCGGGAAATATCAACCCTTGCAATAGCAGGTACGAAGGGGGAGTCGGTGTAACCGTCTCTCCTCTCCATCGCTATCGGTTGAGGTGCCCCCGGGACCTGAGTAATTCGGTCCTCCAGCGCTCGGAGGTGTTCCCGTAATTGGGAAACCTCTTTATCTTCCCGTATCGCCCTTAAAGAATTACCATTTACCTAATACCCGGTTACTGGTCTGACGACATCAGGTGTCAGGAGACTCGGATCATCCATGTCTAACCGCCTGGCAACTCCTTCCAGCACATCGGTTCCCCGGGGACGGGTTGGAGCCGATTGTACCTGCGATCGAAGCAAGTTGCGTTCATTAGTTAAAGTTTCAATTTGTTTTTCATATACCTCGGTGAATCTGGCATTGGCCTCTTTTTGGCTTTCCAAATCCTTCCGAAGAGCAATCATTGTGGATCGGAGCTCCATAATGACGTCGGCGTCGCCTCCCCCAGCTCCTCGTTGCTCGGAAGTACCAGGATTGCCATTGGTGTCCCCAGAACCTTGCTCGGCTCCGTCACCATTCCCTGTTCCATCCATGTTTCCTGTACCGACTACGTTTCCAGTTCCGTTCATGTTTTCATCGCCTTGATTGTTCGTCACTTCATTGACCTCGTGATTGTCGAGATCCCCTACGTGGCTATATGTAGTTTGGATTCCCTCCATGTGACGGATCTTGCGGTTGTTTTAGCGTGACTTCTTTCAATTGGCTAGGCCCCACGGTGGGCGCCAATTGTTTTGGGCAGGATAATCGCACTAACGCATTACCTGCTATAATGTGAGAAATCCTAACCAAACAGAACTTGTAACGCGTTATAAACCACAATCAAATAGTAAAGCAAGATAAAAAGCGAGAAATGCTATAGGATAATTAGGTTTATATTATGATTGAGACTGAAAATCTTCTGCCAGCACAAATGGACGCTTAGAACAAAGTAGAACGACTAGAAAAAGATTTGAGCTTTCGTGAGTGATCTTGAGTATCGATGATCTCCCCCGCTGTCCTTACTTCGTACCTATTTATACTCTTCTTCCCTGCTTTGACCGTTGGTTGAAACGTTTAGCCAATCTCGGAGATCTCGCCCCCGTCGTTAATGAAATAGCCGTTGGTGTCGATTATGGGGTCCGAGATTTCCGTCCTGCTTTGATTGCTCCTTCATCGTCTCCTTCTATCGATTTGCTCGGATCAACTGTCTTGGGCTTGTGACATTCTTTTTTGGGCCAAGTTTCGGAGGGCCCAACATTAGGTTGTTTGTAGGCCAGCCTTAGAATGAGAAGGAGCGAGATTCTTCCTCATAAATACAGTAAGCTTTGTTCTTGAAACACACAATGCAATTAAAACTCGTACTGACTTAGGCACCAGATGTGGATTAGGAGGAAAAGTCACTCTTGTCCATTATTTTACAGTTCTAGCAAGAGTCTTGGAGAAAGTTTAAGGTTCAAACTCAACCCTTAGTACTTGATGAATTTTTGCACCAACAATTGGATAAAATGGATGCATAAATTTATCTTTATTTTCATATGTACTCATACACGAAACATATATATCTAGATATTCAAATCAAGGTATATGCTCTAGTAAAACTCCTTGTTATGCTGATCCGTGTGTCAGATGTGGGTTATTCATCCTGCTACTAGAGTATATTCTATTTTATGTGTTTGAAAATGTAATAGTATGTATATTCAAACTATTTGGAAGGTATATTCAAACATTTTACAACTGTATAATGTTATTCGTATATTTAAAATCTTATGTCTTCACGTCCATACTAATTGGTCGATATATTCAAACATTGTATATATGGATAACAAACAACACATACATGAATACCAAGACACGTCTATATGAATAAAAAATCACGTATATATGAATAACAAAACACGTATATATGAAAAGTCATGTATATATAAATAACAAAACATGTATAGATGAATAACGAAACAAGTATATATGAATAACAAAACACGCATACGTGAATAACAAACCACTTATATATGGATAATAAACAATGTATATATTAATAATAAGTCACGCATATATGAATAACAAAGTACAAATATATGAATAACTAGTCACATATATATAAATAATAATGAATATTTATAATGACTCATGGTACACCATAAGAGTTGTTTTACATGAGTTTTCCCCATCAAATCAATGTACATATATATTTAGAGGTGGATCATTTTTATATGTATTCATACACTAAGCATATATCCGAATATTCAAATCAACATATATATATATATATATATATATATTTAGAGTTGGGTATGGCAATATTCATTTAAATTATTATTATTATTATTCATGTTCTATATAGAATTGTGTATTTCTAAGTAGTTACATATTAACAATAACGAATGAGAGAATGTACAAAGATAATCATTTATGTATATTTTTTTGACAAGGTAAGAATTAAGAGATCTCTTTACGGGGGATGTCCTATGACATCCTTGCAAATGAGAACTTGCATTTCTAGATGGATCTGAATAGCATCGGTTGAGAGAATGTGGTCCAATTTAGCAATTTTGTCAGCCACACCATTACATTTTCTACCTGCATGACTAATCTGAAAGGTCTCAAACCATTGTAATGGTACCATAATGTCTAAGACAAGCATTTCAATCTTCCAATGACACCTACCCATCCCTTTGGAGATATTAATGAAAATAAGGTTGTCACCCTCTATTTCTATATTTCCTATTCCCAGTTGCTTCGCTCGTCTAATGTCGTCTCGAAGAGCTAAGGCTTTTGCTTTTAAGATAGACACTTAGCCATATTTTGAAGTTACCATGTAGATGACTCTAGAATTTTGAAATCTGATTACTGTGCCAGCTATCGTCAAGTCATTCGTGATTTTGGAACCATCAAAGTTAAGTTTGTAACACCCCGAGGATAGTTTTTCCCATATTGCTTTATTAGGTCTTTTTTGGTGCTTATTGCCTCCTTTAGTCCTAACCCATTCTTCATTTTCGTTCCATTGTTTGGATCTTTCCCATGCTTATATTTGCGTTCTAATATATTGTCCTAGTTTTGGTATAAACTTGTTTGGTGCTTGCTAGAACACTAGTTTGTTTCTCTGATGCCATATACCCCACAATATTACTGCAATCTATGTGAAGTCTTCAATCCCAATTTGTTGCTTTAGCTTGGGGTATTACCTCTAGTGTTAAATTGTTGTAGGAATTGTTCTATCTTAGGGTTTATTTGTTGAATAATTTTATGTCTGTGTGTGTAGGAAATCTACGAATAGGTAACTTATGTCTTCAAATGTTGCAGTTGCACATTATACATTCGTCTAGCCTTGGGACATGTTTTTCCCCAGTCTAGCTTTCGTAGGCAGTCCGTTGGTGTCAAAATGCATCGAGCTTCCAAATCTAATTATTAATGATCGGGCACCCAAGGTACTTTTCCAAGTCTATCATATTTATGATATTCAAAGCCTGCTGAATTTGTTGTGTTTGTTGGTTGTTA
Organism: Fallopia convolvulus; assembly: GCA_964016875.1. Classification (NCBI taxonomy): domain Eukaryota; kingdom Viridiplantae; phylum Streptophyta; class Magnoliopsida; order Caryophyllales; family Polygonaceae; genus Fallopia; species Fallopia convolvulus. The sequence goes on along the minus strand of OZ024718.1, from coordinate 62,468,957 downwards.
ACTTGTTTCAATGTTTGGAAAGAAGATTTATGGTATATCATCCGCAATATTCTTCTACATGGAATATCATAAATATGACAAACCTGAAAAATATAAGCTTTTATGGTAAGTTAACTTGTTTCAATGACCAGGCGCAATATTCTTCTATTATTTTCTTGACCGATGTACAAGAATTTTGGGTTGCTTTAGCAAATATAAGTATATAATCCGCAAATGTCAAAAATGGAAAAGTTGTGCCAAATCAAGCTAGTGCTAAGCCTATGGTGTTTTTAGATATTACACTAGTTTGTTGAATAGTTAGGATTTTTGTCCCCAATATGAATAAATATGGGGACAATGGGTCTCCTTGGTGTAGCCCACGTTCTGGGAAGAATGGGTCAATCGGGCCATTATTCACTAACATTGAGAACAAAATTATTTTTACACATTCTTGTACCCAACCAATGAACCGCGGATCGAACTCAAACTTGTCCATGATTGGGAATAGGAAGTCCCAATCTAGTTGATCATACGCTTTTTCCGTATCTAGTTTGATTGTTACCCATCCATTCTTGTTTCTTTTTCCTCTCCAAGAGTGGAATATTTCATAGATGATAAGTACATTATCATGAATGGCCCGATTAGCTATAAATGCTCATTGGAGTGGGTGTATGATTTTCCTCATTAATTCTTTAAGCTGCTCAGTAATGATTGTTGATATAACTTTGTAAGTAATCATTTATGTATATAGTATAGTTTAATGGAAGATTATATTTTTTCTCCTATAATTTATTTATTTATTAGAAAACTATCTCCTTTATTTTCTAAAATATTTTCACATTACAACCACATACAATATCAATAGAGCTGTCAAAACTCGACCCCACAACCTAACCCATACCGCCCAAAATTTATTGTTGAAACCCAATCCAAAAATCAATGGGTTATAAAAAGACTCGAACCTGACTAACCCAACTCGATGTTTGACTCCTCCGGGATCGATGGGAGCTTTAAATGAAAAAAATAGGGGAATGACAAAGGAAAGAGCAATATGACAAATCTAGTTCGGTTTTCAAACTTGAATTGGCACCTGAGCCAATAAGTTGTTGTTAATCGTGCATCACTATTTGAGATTGAGTCAGTCTTATACTATTGTTTACCTCACTCCCCTTGTTACTTAAAATATAAAACTTGTCATATACTCCCAGCTTTAATCAGACTTAGGAGAGATGAAATCAACTACTTTAAAAGAACATATGCGAAAAAAGGAAGAAACATGGGCATATTCATGTTTGGAAAAGCATGTGCACATCACTCCAACAGTGGCACCAACAAGTGGAGCGAGAGCAAAGCCAAACCCTATCAGTGGGCTCTTTGCGATACTTTCACTAAGTAGTACTATTCTGTCCTTTGGGCCCCTACCAGCCATTCGTTTTGTCTCGCTTATCGTCTTCTTTTCTGTTTGTCTCTGCATGCAGAATTTGAGAATATGATTCTACAAGAAATTCGATACAAAAGAAGAAATTTTTAATTTTGTTTGCTTTCGAAGCAGATTCTCCTTGTTAATGTTAAAGCAGAACGATCTACTATCGCCGGAGGCCTTTCCCAGCCCCCTTCGCCGCTTCTCACGAAGCCCAAACCTTAGGGAAAGCATGAAAAAAGGCTCGATCAATTCCCAAATCCCTCAATCGACTGTTAAGATGTTTCGAGTTGATTGGCTTTAGTTTAGACGAAAAAAACCAGGCTGAATAGCAATCAATAACAATCCAACTTTGGTAACTCCCTCTTTTCAATTCTTATCAAGATCAAGAGGAAACTGCTATCCCTTAACAACAATCACTGGTCCGAAGCTTCTGGAGAAACCAATTCTCAAGGCACTTTCTTATCGGGTAAGATTCCGTTTGATCTTGTTTGAAATTTTAAACCAAATTTCCTCCATAAATTCTTTGAAAAACGATTACGAAAAATAATCCTTCAGCAATTTTCACAAAATTCAAATGCTAGAGGCGTTTCGTCTAATTCGGCTAAATTTGTTCCAACAATCGCGGTAAGATAGAGGATGCAAGAATGAATCTATATTAGTGCACCGAAGATGCTGGCCGTCGACCGCCCGAACGAGATCATGTATGCTCTATTCATTCTGAGGTGTTTTAGGAGTACCACTTCGACCGAGTTAATTGCTTATCTTATTAATTTACTCTCGTGAACAATTTCATCTTGTTATTGCTTCGACACATATTCCCCCAAAAGTGAAACCTTGTCCATAACTTAAAGGGTCTTTTAGGAGTATCACTTGGATTGGCGAACAACTGAACCCTTGGTGTTAAAGGGACAACTGCAAGAAGTCAAGTAGTCAACCTTGTCCGCAAGGAAAGAAAGAAGACTTCGTGAACCTATTGGTCTATGATTCCACACCACAAGACTATCTACTTCCCCAAATTTAAGGGGCGGGGGGATCTTATGCTTTGTCGAACATACTAGGAATTGGAGGTTTGGGTCAAAAATCATTGGGTTGACTCTTATAATTATTTTTGAAAAATTATAACATTTATGATATATAATTATTTTATTATTAAAATATATAAAAGTTATATTTTTATTATTAAATTATGATATTTAATTCAAATATTATTTATATTTTTATTATTAAATAATGATATTTAATTCAAATCTTATTTTAATAATCATAAAAATTTGATTTTCTTGACCCATTAGGTTGACTCAAACCCGCACGATAACTTGACATAACCTGATCCGATTTTAAAATGTAACCCGGTTGTTGAAGATATGACTTTCAATTTGGTGTCGGTGTGTTTTGAGGTGCAGAGGCGATCTTGCATAGTGTTAGCAAATTGTCGAGTATTAAACATGATGATCGGTCCCTAGCTTTGCTTATTGTAGATTTCACGAATGCATTCAACCTTGTGGATAGGACTTCATTACTTCGGGAGGTGAGGAGAAGTGTTTGTCTATCTCTTTGTGGGTGGAGTTTTTGTATGGACAGGCAGTTAGTTTGTATGTTGGAGATAGATTTATTGGGTTTTTCACTAGGGTACCGCATGGGGACCCTTTAGGGTCTCTCCATTTTTTTTCTCTTGTGTCGCACCCACTTATACATAAGATTAGGGACAACTCCAAGCTTCTTTTACATCCATGGTATTTGGATGATGGTACTATTATTGGGGACCCAGAGGAGGTGGCTAAAGCACTAAATATCATTTGTGAGGTTGGGTCAGGATTAGGGCTTGAGATGAATATTTGTAAAACTAGGCTCTTTTAGTTGTCATGTAATGGGAAGAAACATCATGATGGAATGTTTCCATTGGATATTGCAAGCTACAGTTAGGCATGAAGTTACTTGGGGGAGCTGTTAGTAGATATTGTGGGTTCATCAAGGGGTTGTTTAAGAAGAGAGCCACTAAGGTTATTAAGTTGATGCATCTTCTTCCGCAGTCTTCAACTTGAATTTCTTCTACTTCGCTCTTGCATGGGTGTTGCCAAAATACTTTTTAGCTTAAGAACTTGCCAAGCAACTTGAACATGCAATGGAAGTTGTTTGTTTTGACAGAAGATTATGTAATTTGATTGAAGATATTCTGGTGTGTGGGAACCATTCTTTGGGGACCTTGAATGGCGAATTGCTTCTCTACCCTTGATATTTGGAGGTTGGGGCTATACTTAGCATTTGAGGCATCCTCGTATGCTTTTGTGGCGTCTAGGATCCAGTAATGGGAGTTGCAAAATCATATAGTTGAGACGGTGGGATATGTGATAGGAACCTTAACTTTGACATCGTTGTGTATAGTCTTTATGCCATGATTCCTAGTTTTGACCCTAACAAGTTTGTTGATAAAGACACCTCCTAAAGGCCAACATGCTCTGACGTGTGCTTTATTTAGTAAAATTGTTTAGGAAATTGTAGTTGCATTTGACATGATACCTAGACACAAAGCAGTTTTTGGATGTCTTCAATCAGCTCATGCTCATGATTTTCTTCTCGCCATTCCTAGTGAAGGTCTAGGACAACCTATGTCACCAGTGGAGCACCGCACTATCCTTAAGTATTGCCTCATGATTCCATTATTTCCAGTTGATGAGATATGCCCAGTTTTCCACAAACGTTGTCTTGATACTTTTGGGGATCATTCAATTCACTCTAAAGAGCTTCCAAGATTTAAGTACAAGCATGATCTTGTTAGAGATCGATGTCCTTTTTTTATGTACCTAAGTGTACTGGAGTCTCTACTAAGAAGGAGACTCCAATTAAGTGTACTGGAGACTCTGCTAAGAAGGAGGCTCCAATTAATTTCTTGACGGATCCTCACGAGGGGAGATCAACACTTAGGCCATCAAATGTTTTGGTTTATGGGTGGATGAGAGGAAGATATGTATGTGTGGACTTGACGTGTGTATCAACGTTGGTGGGTTTTGGGGGTGGAGCGCGCCTTTTCTATGGGACAAGCAACCCTCAAAGTGGCCTCATCTAAAGTGGTTAAGCATGAGAAAGCGTGTATTGATAATCAACATGCGTTCATCCCGGCCGTTTGTGTTTGACACTTTCGGTTTCATGGTACCAAATGCAATTGAGTTTCTCAAAAGTATTCAAAAGGTCATTCAAAGTAATGTTTTGACTTCTAGGCTTATAGATATTGTCTTCAAGAGAGCCGGTTCTGCTATTCAAAAAGTTCTAACAGCTCAACTTGTTACTCGTTTACCTTACAACATATAATTTCGAGTAAAACAATTTATTAAATTAAAAAAAACTTATAAATTATATTTATAAACTTATATTTTTATATTCAATTTATCGGGTTGAATTTAATTAACCTATGCTCTTTTAAAGATTATATGACTTTCTTATTTATAGTATAAAGCTTTTATAATTATTGCAAAGTCTGATGGGAGCACATGGTGCACGCTTTCTACAGAACCCAACATGTGATGGGCCCCCACAGACAAACACCCAAAATAAATAAACGAATACTGCGTAGTAGTATTAGATATTGATATTGATTTGATCCACAACAATATTATTTGTTTTTTAAAAGAACAATAATAGCTGTTTAAAAAATGCACAATAGCAAAAAATTTATCTTAATTGTTATTTGACCAAAAAATTTATTACCTTTACTTTTTCTTTAATGAAAAAAATCTGTTATCAATATACCGACCATTAGAATCTCTCATAATCTCATGTCTTTTGGGGGGAGAATTTTCTCTGTCTCGTTTTCTTAGAAATTTTGTTATATCCACAGTTTAACGTTGAGTAATTTTACATCCTTCAATTATTTTATTGAATGTATAGAAATTGTTTCTGGATGTGCATTCAAAATTGTTTCTTTTGTCTTACCTTTTTAGTTTTAGTCTTCAAATATGAGTAGTTTCATTTTTATTAATATAAATTAAATTATAAGAGAAACAGATTGATAGCATAAATTTATAAAATTCCATCCTAAACAATTGCTTGTTGGCTGTGTGCCTCGTGGTGTGAAGCTTTACGTACGTACTACTAGCAAGTAGCAACATTCATTTTTTGTGTTAATTAAAGTGATTTTTTGGGTTTGATTATATAGACATGTGGTGGAAGGACAAAATGTCAATAAACTATATAATAATACAAATATCAATGATTTTAGTCAGAGACCCTATGCCATCGTATTCAGAAGTCGGTGTAACTTAAAATTTGTGTGAATTGAATTTCGTATATTTTTACCACTCTAACACATACGTACATCCGGGTAAATTACCCTAGCTAGCTAGCTCGATTAGTATTATTTTTGAAATTTACTTGTTAATCATGATCAGAATAGGGCGTATAATGATTAACATGATCCACTAGTGGCCAACCATATACAGCATTATATGTAGTACCACACACAAAGTTTGCACATGTACTATGTGGTGTGCATGATGTGCAATGTTTTCTTGGTGTATAAAAAGAACACAAAAATCAAATGCTTTTTCGGTCTTGTTAAATGTATTTACTTTTGTTTAAAATATATATCCATATATATTACTGGTATTTATTTTAGTTTCACCTTTCAATTATTATAAACCTCTGTAATTAGTACAACAATCATTTTAAAATGTTATCCTTTTGTTTTCTTGGAAACTATTACTTGAAATTTAAAACTACAAAAAAGAAAAGAAAAAGCATTTATCCTGAGTTTTTTTTTTCACATGAGTATAACCTATTTTTTTTTTATAATATATTAAAGGTATATTATAAGAATATGTACTTGATTTATAAAATAAATTCTAAAAATTTTCTATAAAAAAACAAACTAAAAAGATTACACCTAATTAATCACATCTTTTTAATTGAAAATATATCCTTATTATAATTAGGTGTCCTTTAATTTAGATACATTCTATGATATAGCATGTTCGTATAACGCTTGACCTTAGATTTCATTGTCATATATATTCTCTTGTTAAATGATTGGGTAACCCTATTTTCAGAATCTATAAATTAATAATTTTGAAAAGTACCTATTCGTATCATATATAACATGGTTAAGATGACATATTTGAGGAGCAATTTGCTAGTTTTACAATTGGAGCAGGCTAACTACAATGAATGAATGAGACGGAGCAACATGTAAAAAGGCTCCAAAGTAAAGGCCTGATACCGTCAGGAAAAGGTAAAATATGGAGAATTTAATACGGTACTTTTGATATACACACTAATTAATAAAAGTCAACTTGAAACCGTTTTGTATCGATCTTTTGCAAGCCTTTCTTATAAGTGCCATCTGCTACACATTTTAGTTTTGTACAACCTTGACTTTACTCTATATAATCAATATGGGTGATCCGATCGATATGTTGACTTTAGTTAGGGCAAAGCAATTGTGTTCCCATTTGGACTCGTTTTTTCTTGCCCATTCAGATTTAAGCCTTATTATACAAACAAGTTGGTAAAGTCTAGATCTGCTGCCACCATAATCTCATTTCAATACATCTAAACCCCAAATAGGGCATGCATATATTGAATACGTACATATATGGTCTCGCAGGGCATGAGGGAACCATGCACCTCAGCTCCTTTGGTCAAATTTATCACTACTTTGTGTTTCGTATTTTAAACTAAATATGGATGAATTTAAATTAAATTGTCACATTTAATATGAAAATAAACCTTACTACGTAATTGATTACTCAATTTTTTTTATTCAATTCATCGTATTTAAGAGTATTGATCTACATAAATTATTAGCGACTTTGAATCTATTATCATTATCGGACAAGTTGTGTCCTCCTTTCAATCTTGTCTGCGTCCTTCTATTATTGAATACATTTGCAAAATGAATGCTTTCTACATAAAAGAGCATTATTTCTCCAAACATCTTAACCTCACTTCGTCGATCGCCTAAGTGCTTACATATTCTCTCCCAAATAATATTGATTAGATTATATGTAAGAGAAGAGAACACACGTATACGATCGATCGATATGTTGTTACGTTAGGGCCATCTCTTTTTCATAATGAGTGGTACCCAAAGTTGCTTGCTCTACTAAGACATAAATCTTAATTAATACTCACCTATCTAAGCATATATAAGAAAAACATGTAGGGTACGGTGATAGTCATTCTTCTTGTTATACATACACCTCTAGCTGGATTATGTTTTATTTAAGGCTTTTTTTAATGCACATTCGTGGACGTACATTCATTATTCCGAGATTAGCAAGCTTGTTAATTTTAAAAACATTTGTTTAATCCATTTCAATTTAGAAATATTTTGTTAGCCAATATATTTGGTTTCCATGTATAGGATAATAATATACCTTCTTGTATGGATAGATTTTATCTCAAGATATCTCTTAAGATATTCTATCCTTTGTAATTAACATCTAAACGTTTATATATATTTGCCTCTAATGAGAAGAATACAATCAAGGGATATTACCCAAATTCTACATATTTTATAGTATCGGAGCAGGTTTTCAAAACCTAATTTTTTTCCACATAAATCTCTTCATTCAACCCTCTCCTTTTAAGTTTTAACCGATCATGTCTGACCCCGAATCTGAACATGTAAACCCTACCAACCAATAACCCGAACGCTATGCCCAAAAGATTGATTCTCAATACAGACTCTCTTTACTATCTTCACCCTTCAGACCACCCGGGTATTGCAATTTTCCCGGTAGTTCTAAAAGGCGAAAAATACTAGGAATGGACAAAGGTGATGAAGAACGCTTTCCGAACAAAGTGGAAGATGAACTTTTTAAACGGTCGAATCTTGAAACCCGCGACCAATACGAACGATGAGGACGATTGGTTCATCATCAACTCCATGCTCATTGGATGGATTATTCAGTCCATCACCCCTTCTTTGAGATCATCCATCACTTATAGCGATACCATTCATGATTTATGGGAAGATTTGAAACAACGATTCTCGGTCGGTAATGGACCCCAAAATTTTCAAATTTGTTTCGATCTTGCTCAATGTTCAAAGGCGGGGCCAGTATAGGAGATAAGCTACGAGAATCTAGACTACAATGGTTTGGACATGTTCAGAGGCGGGCCCAGATGAGCCAGTTTGTAGATGTGAGAGGCTGGCCTTGGGAGACGTTCATAGAGGGAGGGGACGACCGAAGAAATGCTGGAAGGATAGTATAAGGCAGGATGTCAGTCAATAGGGGATTTCGACAAAGTTGGTAGTGTGCAGGGATAGTTGGAGAGAGAAGATTTGAGTGGTGGACTGCTAATCACCTGAACAGACCGGCCCACAGGACCTTAAGGATACGACGCTTCGTTTTATTTTATACTTTGCCCTGCTTCTATCCTTTCTATGCCTTCTATGCTTTCTCTTCTCTCTCCGTTTTGTTTTTATTTTTGTTTTCGACTTTGCTTTTGGTGGCTTTGTTTTCCTACCTTTGGTATGTGGTCTGTCGGGTCTTTTGATCGCTCCCCATTTCGTTAAGCCAAGGGTGCCCCCTTCTTGACCCCCAAATTCTCCTTAAGGGGAGCTACACTGGGTCATTATTATTGTTGTATTGTTGCTTACTCAATGTCAACAAGGAAAGAGCATTGCTGCATATTGATGGTGTCCGAATAAAACCGTGCGATAGCGTATAAAATTCCTGACCACCATTAAGAAATGATGACATCAAAAGCACTCTACAAGTCCCGCATGCGGGGAGGCCCCCAATGACATCCAATGAAGGCATCCCCGAAAAGTTTCCCCACCCATATCAAAAAACACGTAAAGGCAGCGCACACGTTACACGCTAGAGACATGTAAAAGATAAGTGCCTTAGGCCTAAAAGAAAGAGAAGTGAAAACAGTGCGCATGTTACATGTAGAAGGACAACTCGCGCACTCATACCAAAGAAAGATGGATAGAGAAGGAAAAAAGGGTAAAACTACACGTTGTTGCCAAAGGAAGAAGGATAGGGAGAAAAGGCACACAACGCATCGACTCGTCCCACATCGGAAGGTTCAAAAATACTACAACTGCACCTCGCACCAATCAGAACGCACTGCTTTTTACACCAATCAGAAACCACCCATTTTTCAACCAATCAAACACAAGCATCTCACTCATCCTACATCGAGAATATTGTAAATTAATTTAGCTCCACCCAACCTCTATAAATAGGCTAAGAGGGTGAGGGCTACAAGGGTTGAAAAATATCTCTAACTCAAGACTTATCTTGTTAAAAGAGTTCGACGTGTTGAAACATTCGTAAGGACCGCACTCTCATCGAAGTGAGGTCGACAAAAGTCCTCAAGTCGCTAAAATTAAGTGTTTTCTAGTTAGAGAGTAATCAACACACATTGTCTGAAAGAAGGTGCGAATAATCAAAGTTGTAAACATCACCCCATAATATTGATTGGTTTAGCACATCAATAAAGAGCGAAGTCTCCTGTTTATCTATTTAAATAATCATAGATCTTGATCCGAGCGCACGTTTATTTTGGGTTTCAACACATATTATATGGGAAAACTAAGAAGCTTTAATTTGGGATGAGTTTAATTTTCAACTTTTGTGCCACCTAGATCGTGTGATTACGGGAACGACACATGCCAACTCTCCTATTCTCTCGCTAAGGAACATGAAGAATAATGATTTCATCAATTCTTAATGGGCCTTGATGACGATGTGGTTCAAGAAGAAAGGCATCAAATGCTCATCAAAGTCCGTGAATCAGCCACTAATGCACTGGCATTTGTTGCGCAATCCAAACCTTTTGAGCAAAGGTCGACTTCAAAAATTATTTATTCTCATTGTGAAAGGCCAAATCATGATTCTTCAAAGTGTTATAGTCTTATCGGATTTCCAAAAGGTTGACCTTTCGGGTGAGGTAGAGGCTCCTTTGGCTCTCCTAGCTCTTCTACAAGTGACACAAACTCTAGCCGTCCTGACTAAGGCGCCAGTCATGGAGAAACGGGTTCAAGAAGGGGGCGTGGTTTTACTCCTAGTCAAGCCAACGCCGCTCATCACTCTAGGTCAGCACCTAGAAATTTTATGTCGAATGCTCAAGATCGAATAGCTCTTGGTGCCCCCATCAATCTTGAGCAATGACAATCGGTTTTAAATATTTTTGCTTCTATTAATGCATCGTCTACTTCTTCCGATCATGCATCTGGTAAGTCCTCTACTTGGATTTTGGACACGAGCGCTTCTTTTCATATGACATGCAATCTTTCTTTGCTTCACAATCTTGTCCAAATTCCGCTAGTCTCGATCAAACTACCTAATAACACTTTTTCTACGAATCATCAAGAAGGGTCCTTGAATTTTAGGGTTTCTACTGAACTTAAAAACGTTTTATACATATCAAGCTTGGATTGCAATTTAATCTCATTTGAAAAATTGACAACAAACCTTCAATGTATTGTCATTCTCACTGGTCGATCGTGTGTTATTCAAGATCGAAGAATGAGGACGGTGATTGGACTCGATGATCAACGAGGAGGGGTTTACCAGCTACACATTTTTTTCTCGAGTTCGGGTATATGTTCGACGTCTTCTACTACAACTTCAGACATTCTAGCTCCTTGGCATAAACGGCTAGGACACCCATTAACATCAATTTTGGCTACTATTCCAGGTCTAGGAAATTTTGTTCTTAATAAACAGTCTATTGATCCGTGTTGATGGCTTCCAATCTTGACCCAAGTTGGGCTCCGACGACCCCGAGGCGACCAAGATCGTGGCGGCCAAGATCGTGGCGGCCCCCTTGGACGGATCAGAGTTATTATCATCATTATTATTATATGACATTATGTTATTTGGTTTTGTAGTAGGCGCGTGTATGGACTTGCATGTCCTTACTAGTCCATTTATTAAGGGTTTAAGGAGTGCCCCATTATAAGCTCCCTTACGCTATATGTTTCATTTACATTTGAATTATGCAAGTTGAGTAGAGAGCTTTCTTCCCTTACATTCGGGCGTCACCCAAATTTTCTTTTCATCTAAAGTCTTCCCAATCTCCTCACCCCCCTTCACTAGTTTCAATTCGTCGATTTTTATCCCTTATCGGAAAGCTCTCTAAATAGGGGCCAAAGAAAGGTCTAGCTTAATAGTCAAAGATCCTAACAACCCAAAAGGATAGAAAATATTTCATAAATTATCTTATGTAAATCTTATCCTTGTACAAGTAGATTGGGGAGCAAGTCATATCTTCTCCTATTTATGTAATCGTTTCTTGTCAATAGAAAACTAATCAGTTCTTTGTTAACTATTATGGGATCTAGAGCCTAGGGTTTCCCAATTTTTTTCGGCCCTCTCCATCATCTTCTTTCTCACTTCCCACCATGTCTGATTCAGTCACCAACATCGTCATTCTCAATAATGGGAAAACCGGTCAACTTCAATTTCCCTCCATCTCCATCAAACTTGATCGCAATAATTAATTTGCCTGGCGAAGTGTCATATTTTCCACCCTATAAGCCTTTGAGGTTGACACATATGTCACCGCTGTTCCATGTGAAACCCCGAAGGAAGGCGTTGATGTTGCGGTTCTAAAAGCATACAATGAGTGGAAAAAGACTGATCATCTTGTCTTGGTGTGGCTTCGTGCTACGCTTACAGACAAACTCATCGGTTATGTTGCTAGGGCTAAGACAAGCTATGAACTTTAGAACATGCGTGCTTCCATGTTCAGATCGCAGACTCGTGCCCGACTCCTGCAGTTGAAGAATCAGCTACAAAGTCTCATGAAGGGCTCTCTTTCAATGATGGACTACATCGAAAAGAAACGCTCCATTGTCGATTCTCTTGCTGAGTGTGGATATATCGTTCAAGATGATGATGTCCTTGCCTGTATTCTTCAAGGCTTGGATGCTAGTTATGGCCCTTTCAAAACGTCACTCAACGTTCGGGCTGAAGCTGTGACGCCCGGTGAACTCACTGGAATGCTCTTACAAGAAGAGGAAAAGCTTGGAAGTGAAACCATGGCTGTGGCAACAACAATCAATCCACCATCTCCAACATCCAACAATTCCTCTCCATCTGCCAATGCAGTCTCCACCAACACTTCTAATCGCTCATCTTCCAATCGCGGACGTGGCCGTGGTTATTCCTCTGACCGCGGGTGCGGACGTGGCTATGGACGAGGATGAGGTCGAGACTCCTCCAACTCTGATTCAGGTTTTCAGTACAACAACTACAACAACTATGGATCATATTCAGACTCCTCTCAGCCCAGGACAATGTGTCAAATTTGTGAGCGACATGGCCATCTCGCCAAAAATTGCTACAATCGGTTTGATTGGTCTAGGTTTCCGCCTAACTATCCACCTCCTAAGCAAGCCAATCAAGTTAATCCATTCTCATTCGTTGATCCATCATGGTTTGTTGATTCTGGAGCATCTCACAATGTGACCAACAATCTGAGAAATCTGTCAATCCATTCCGAATATGACGGTACAGATTATCTTGCTCTCGGTGATGGTAAACCGGTTACTATTACTCATATTGGGTCTACCAATCTTGGTTCATCTAAATTGTAGTTGAAAGATGTTTTAGTTGTCACTGGTATTTCTAAAAATTTATTAAGTGCCTCGGCTTTTACCAAAGACAATAATGTACTAATCGAACTCCACCCTTCTTGTTGTTTTGTGAAGGATCTACAAGGTCGCACAATCTCGACGGGCACCGTTGAGAATGGGCTTTACTAACTCTCACCTTCCACACCACCCACTACTCATCTTGTCTCCCTTGAAGATTGGCATCGCCATCTTGCTCATCCTAATCCAACTATCCTTAAACAATCAGTCTCTTTATTTAAATTACCCGTGCCAAATAATCGGTTATCTCATGTTTGTGAGCCGTATCAATTAGGAAAAAGTCGTCGTGTACCTATTTCTCATTCATCAATTCAATCCAGTTTGTTTTGATTAAGTCTATGCTGATGTTTGGGGCCCTGCCTCTACTACCTCTATTTATGACAATAAATATTTCGTCCAATTTGTTGATGATCATTCCAAGTTCTGTTGGATTTATTTTCCGACTCAAAAATCACAGGTTCTACCCACATTCATTCTTTTCCACAAAATGATCCAAAATCAATTTCATACTTCCATCAAGTCGTTACAAACTGATGGGGGTGGCGAGTTTCTTGTCCTTAAACCCTACCTTGTCGAACTTGGCATCATTCATCACTTATCTTGTCCCCACACGCCTTCCCAAAACGGTGCTGTTGAAAGACGACACCATATTGTCCAAGAGAAGGGACTTGCTCTCCTCACTCAAGCATCCCTTCCCTTTCAATTTTGGGAGAACGCGTTTCATACTGCCGTCTACCTCTCCAATCGCACCATTTCTCCCATTCTTCACAATAAATCCCCATATCAAATCCTTTACAATCAAATTCTCGATTACTGTCGTCTTCGAGTTTTTGGTTGTCTATATTACCCTTATGTTCGCCCCTACAACACCACAAAATTGTCCTATCGGACCCTTCCTTGTGTATTCATTGGATACACTTCCAAATATAAAGGGTATCTCTGTTTACATATTTCGAGTGGTCGTACCTACATTTCCGCTCACGTAGTTCTTAATGAGTCAAAATTTCCTTATCAAATCTCCCCCAAATCTTCTCTAATATTCCTCCCAAATATCGTTCCCATACCCCCACTAATATTCTATCCTCAACCTCTAATCACAATCGCTTACTTAAAAATCCCATGCAAAACCCTACACTTGCGTCCAACTTACAAAACTCTAATTCAATCACCTCCACTGATGACTCATCCATCCGTTCTCTAGTGTCCTCGGCCGCTCATGCGCCACCTACCAGCCCCCACCCCTCCCCCATGTCGGTCTCGTCCCCTAAATCTGTAATAACTGCGGTTTTTAAGGATATTTTTGAATTTTTCTCGGATATCCTTTTAACCTCTTTGTCCGTTTTAACGCTTAATCCAATATTTTTGTTGGAATTTAAATCCTAGAAAATTTAAAGTGATATCCTAAAATCATAAAGAAATGATTTTATGGATCGGTGTGAATTCTAGGATTTTTCAGTGGAAAAAGAATATTTATTGGATAAGCCGTCTTTTTAATTATGTATTGTAAAGGATTTAAAATACGAAACGGAAGCCTTAAAAATTGAAGGTAGCAAGATAAAATCATGGAAAATTGGTTTTATTGGTCTACATAATTTACGAGACGTTTTGTATTTAGTAAGTTTTTCCACCCGAGGTACATAATTTTACCGCTTTAACGCGAGTCCCGTTCCGAGACGGGTTGTGATTTTAAACACCGCCTCTCATGCCTTAATTAGGAAGGAATTGGGGAAAGGATTTTTAGCCACGACATTTCTTTTTGCCTTATCAAGTCTACAAGTTCGGTCATCAAAGTCGAAGGGAGAGGAATCAGGTTGGGACGACGGACTCGAGAAGAATTCGAACGCCTCGACACCGTCGGCAATCTTTTCCACCCGTCCACCTCCATCTCCTTCTACACTTCACCTTCTTCTTCCTCCCCTTGGGATCGTGGTGGCTGCAGAACCAAACCAGCAGGAGGACAAGGACGGAACGCTGACTCGGGAAGAAGTGAAGTCCATCACGCCGGTCACTTTCTAGCCTCGCCAAGCGACGTCGCCGGCGATCGGTAGCTTGTCCGACCACCACCCACCACAAGGGCCGTCATCGGGCAACGCCCAGCCATCCTTGGGCTCGGGGATCGAGCCACTATCGAGCCAAACGAGCCATGGGCTCGAGTGAAGGTATATACGATCAAAATTAATTAGAGGCTTGATTACGGAGCCACCGTAAGGGCCTTTCGGTTCCGCTTTGCTAATTAAATTTATGATTTTTATAATCTTGACGTTGATACGGTCTCACAGGTTCAAACCGCTCGAGAAACGGACGTCAGGATCTTCAGTTATAGCGAATACAAGTTTTGGATACCGATTGGCAATTAAAGGACTTCGGATAATTACTCGGGATTCGTTGTTAATCCCGTTTGATCCGAGATTTGGTCACCTTTAATAAGTGTTGCTAATGAACAATTTTTATTTAGAAAATTATTTCAAAAGTGAAGCGGATAATTAGTTATAATTCCGCCAAGATGGCTCCTTAAAGCATGATAACTAAGGATTTAGTATATATCGATATTCGGAAATTAAATCGTTTATCGATTAGGAAGTGGTAGGAGTTGAGTATACAACTAAGAAGTGTTTTTGTGAGCTCGTTGCTGAGAAATCCTTTTGTTATATTTGTCAGAAAGATGATAAAGATTATTGTTGAATTGCTAAGGACGTTAAGCACGCCTTATAAGGCAAGTGGACGATTCTCTCTTGCGTTATTGTTATTAAATGAGGAATTGAATCCCATTTAATATTTGCGTTGGGAACAACTTGTATGATTAATAAAATATGATAGGTTGTTGTTTTGTTAGAAATAATGACCATATTGTTATTCATTCAGTTTCGCGCTAGAACTGGATTTAGGTCCGTTGTATGTGACCTTGTATGTTTAGTTGTCTCATGCTGAGACATTGATATGGATTAACTTAGTTCAGGGATGTGAGCTTAGTCTCGGAAGCATCTCTTTAAAACTCGTATTAGGCAATATCAATATTGATCCCCTAATACTTAGGTCATGACCATGGCCCACTCTACGCTTGAGGGGTGACTATGCACTCAAGCTAAGTGCATTTATTAATATGTGTTGGTAGTGGACTATGGATGAAACAGGCCCTCTAATCTCTCCATCATTGGGACCCGTACTATTCGTTGTTCAAGGATGAAACATGCCCTCTGACCTCGATAGTATTGTGTTCCATTCAATATGTGTTGGTAGTGGATTATGGATGAAACAGGCCCTCTAATCTCTCCGTCATTGGGACCCGTGCTATTCATTGTTCAAGGATGAAACAGGCCCTCTGACCTCGATAGTATTGTGTTCCACCGGCAGTAGTTCGAGCCGATTAAAAGTTGCCAGCTTGTTTGTGAAAAGTTTTGAAAGTAATACAAGATAAGTGCGTTAGGCAAATTAATGTACCCGAATGGTTAGTCTATTCGATAACCATTCTTACTCCCGGTTATGAATGATTCTTAATCAAACTTTGATTAAGTCAATCTGATTAGTCGATGGAGACTTTTCAAAATGTTATGCGATTAATATGAGTTCCCAACAATTGTTTATGCTTCTTAAAGAAACCACAAGCGGTGGTGTTCTCTCTCTTGATTATGCGAGTCTCCTTCTTATCTTCTATAAGATTGCTAACTGTTGGATCATAATTCGAGTCTAATCGGATTTGGATGCCAATATGTTTAGTTACAACGATAAGAACCAAGTTAGTTTCTCCGCTTGCTTAGTCTTTCATTAGACTAACCCGTCCATCTTCTTTTCTTTTATATGGTCGGCTGGTGTCCACCGTTGTATACGATACATCAGTTTCTTCTTGGAAGTTGATTCAAGAGGTGGATTCAGAGGTTTGAAGCTCCAGAAGTTGATGAAAGGTTTCCAATGGCTATACTTGAGTGAAGATCATGGTTGAACTACTTCAAAACGAAGCTGAGTTTCAGAAATAAGAACTTAAGGAAGACTTGATGAAGATTTTGTTTAAATAGAAGGTTGTTCTATTTATTTACTAATTCTTTTTAAGTTAAGGCTTGTATAAGACCTTTTATTCTCTTTTCCGTTGTAAAGTTTTACTTAAGTTTGTTAGGTTTTAAATGGTTTCATTTACCTTGTTTTTAGTTTGTTCAGTCAGTGATAGCTTGCATTTAGGTAGTGTTTAGGATGCATATTTATGTTTATTTTGCATAAGTTTTAGTTAGTTTTAGGTTAGTTTCTAGGATCTTGTGTTTTCGGGTAGTTGCGCTTGTTTTGTTTGGTTTTGCAGATCTTTAGGTAAACAAGCGTGGACGGGATGGATCTTAGTGGACTATGGAGGTGTTTTAGGAAGATTAGAGTGATACAAGTAAAGATTAGAAGAGCTAAGTCCCAAGAGCTTGAGGGAAAAGAAAGCTTAAACCCGGGCTATGCGTTGGAGTTCTTGTTTTGACACCTCTATCTTGCAATGCTTGGTTTGGGAGCTATAGTGCTCGGATGAAGCTGAATTTGCTACCACTGAAAATACCTCATCAAATTTGGCGCCGTTTCCGGGGACTCGTCGCTATTTGTGTTTTACTTTGTGTGCTATTCTTGGTGTTGTGAACCTATCTTACGGTTCATAACACCTGTGCTACTAATTCATGGCTATCTTTGAGTGTAGGCAATTGCCTGATGAACAATTCCATGAATATTTTTATAGATTCCAAGACTATGTGTATGAACATTGGATTTCGGGTTATCATTACTCTAAGAGGGAGTTATGTCAATACATATTGAGGGTATGAACCCTAGGACTTTTAGTCTAGCCTGGTGTAGGAGCAATAAAAGACAGTTGGATATGAAATTTGAGGAATGTTGGGAATTCTTTTGCTCTATGGGCTATCAAATGAAAGTTGAGGAGGAATCCACTAGATTTGAGTCAGGCTATGAAGATGATTCTTATGTTAGGACTGAGTCTACTCCTATAATTCTATTTGAGGAAACTATTGCTTTGAAGGAGGTGGATTATTTCTCTGACAATGACAATTTCTTTGATGATGACATAGAGGATCATGAGGAAAAAAATAAGAAAGATCGCACCATTGAGGTTGTCAAGGCTCCATGTATCCTTTACCCTAATCTCTCATTCTTTATTACTCCTAACAAACTTGAGGTAGAACCAAGTGTAGAGACTAAAGTGAAATCTCGAGATTACTCGGAGTTAACCTTTGTTAAGAGTAGTAATGTTGATGAGTGCTTTGATACATATAGTAAGTATTTTGAGTATCCACCTCTTGAGCTAAATTGGATTCATTATATACCTTCTCATGAAAATAGTGTTCATACTTTTGATAAGTTGAAACGGTTTTTGAATGGTATATTATTAAATTTCAATTTATCATTGTGCTACTTATGCTTTTCTGAGATGTGTGCACAGGGGTTTGATAGGTTGTTAAGGGCATTGACAATGTCTAATCTTGTCAAATCATGTCAAGTGTCAAGCTAATGATGTTAAATAAGCGCTTCTTGGGAGGCAACCCAAGGTTTAGAGTAGTTTTGTTTTTCAGTTATAATCTTTTACTTTTTAGGTAGTTTTGTTTGTGTGTTAGATATCCCATGTCCAAAGATTGATAACCCGAAGAAGCCACCATCACCACCGTCGGATTTTCCGCTGCATTACCCGGATAACTAGAGTTTTGTGAGTTTTTCTCTTTCCTTTCTTTTTACTATACTTTGGGGACAAAGTATGTTTTAAGCATGGGGGAAGGGAGTTACTTTTGCATTGCATATAGTTGCATTAGATTAGGCATATTTAAAAATTTGCATGCATTAAGTAAAATCCTGAAAAAAATTCAATAAATTCACAAAAATATAAAAATATTGCATTTAGGTTCATATTTCCCCATTGTTTGATACCTCTTGTGTTTCTATGCTAAGTATAAGTCCTAACCCATGATTTGCATGATTTGCTGAAGTTGATATGATATGAGCATGATCATTGATTGATTACCTTGATTATAGGATGGAGCATGTATTTAGCTTGAGTATTTGATTCATTCTGAAGTTCTAGACAACAATTAGCCTTGTGAGATATTTTTGGCCTTTCATGATTATATTTGTTCTCTACATTCTTGAGTGTATCATCATGATTATCTAGCTCTTGAACTTGCGTTATGACCCTTTGTCAAAACTGCTTATATGATTGAATGCATGACATTAAAATGATTGAGGCAATGTTTCTTATAAGCCTATGATTTCCCTTCCTACCTTACAAGATCCATGTTCTTGACACCCCTATTTCTTTGAGCTTTAAGCCTATTTTTGATAGCTCCACAAAATTTTCCTAGCCTAATAAGCTTGACCCGTTATCCGGGATTTAGGACTTTAGGTTGTTTTTGCTTTTGTGTGAGTTATGTATAAGTATGGGGGAGTTGAAAGAAAAAGGTAGAAAAGAGGAAATAAAACTCTTGGTTGCAAAGTGAAGTGAAAAAAATGAAGATGAAAAATTTGTTGCAAAAGAAAAGCAAAAGTCCAGTTTAGTTATTAGTAGTCTTCATAAAGGAAAGAGTTGAAGAAGAGGCAAAGAAAAAAAAAAGAGAAGCAAAGTGCTTAATTGTAAATGTATGGAGTTGAGAAAGAAAGTTTGGGAGAAGTAAGAAAAGAAAGTGTGTTGAAGTTTGGGTTTAGGATTAGTTCTTTATCCCGGATTTAGCACCACATGCCAAATATAATCTCTTCCAAATTTCTCTTTACCTTGGCCCCATTAGAAGCCTTAAAAAGACCTCTTGATTTTTGTTGTGTATTTGATCCCCAACGGTGGAGATTTAGAACTCTGATGCAAGCATATGATAGTCTAGTTTTCATGGTTGATTTTGAGTGAAACACGCCCTTAAACACTTGAGAGTTTGAGTGCAAACACAATTACCTTGGTGAGGTCTAGAATGAATGAATGGTCTTTGCTTTTTGCTTGTTATAATGCATGTTAGGAAGTCTTGGTCGGGTTTTGATTATATGTGAAATGCTTGTTTGACTTGAGATGGATGTATGATTGCATTTTTGTGGTGTGACTTTGATTTATGTCTTGCTTGAGGACAATCAAGGGTTAAGCATGGGGGAATTTGATAGCTTGCATTTAGGTAGTGTTTAGGATGCATATTTATGTTTATTTTGCATAAGTTTTAGTTAGTGATGAAACCCGAAATAAACGGTTCGCTAAAAGACAAGACACGAGATTATTATATTCGACTGTACGAAACCTTGCTTCTTTATTTATGATTTTCTTTACAACGAGGTTACGGTAACACGAGGTTACAAACGCTTGGAAGTTTACACCCTAGATCTCCTACGATTATCCGAGATCTCGACCTAACAATGTTCGAGATCTCCTAATTGCTAGACAATTCTAAGTATCGCTTGCTTGACCTTTTGAGCGAGGTCGATCTAGCGGGACGGTGTTGACGACTTGCGAGATCGGGCAGCGAAGTCTTTGATGTGAATGAGGGCGAGGTGTAGGCGGCGTGTGAGATGGTGTAGCGAGATCTTTGGTGTGAGTAGGAACTTTGTGAGACTTGAAGTCTTTTTGTGGACTTCACTTGTCTATAGCAAGGCCTTTTGACGATGATTCGATCACGTCGATCTTCAACGAGCAAGATAGTTCTTGAGTTCAAGATGTTTTTCGACCCCTTTTCCATACGAGATTCTCCTCTATTTATAGAGGATTGGGGAGTCGAGTTCTGACCGTTGTCCGATGTGGGACGCCCGAGATCAAGGGCTCTGATTGGTCTAGCGGAGAGGCACCTTATGATTGGCTCGGGAGCGCGGCGCTAGCTGAGTGGTTCTGGTGGGCGGGCGTGTTGGTAGAGTCGGTTACGAGGTGTAGACCTCGTTCCCAGTTTTCGGAGGACCTCGAGGGGGTAGGGATCTTGTTAAAATAAAAGGTGGATATGGTTGTGGGCCCCAGGATCATCCTCGGGAGGCCCGCTGGGTCTGTATGCTCCTTGCACCCCGGGCCCACTTCTCACTTTACCGTTTTGAGCATCATCACAACCCCATGGCCTGGGGACCTCGCCCCGAGGGCTGCAGGGCATAAGTTCTCAAAGATCGCGGGGTGCGAGGCTTTGAGAGGTGGGTAGGCATTTTGCGAGGCTTTAAGGGTTTCCGAGGTTCATGGGGGGCATCTTGCGAAGCCCTCTTTTTGCGAGGTTCTACACTTAGCTTTTCTTTGGTTTGCAAGGGTAAAGCTTTTCTGGGCTTGCTCTTCGCATCCTGCTTAATGGGCCGCTCAGGAGGGTCAGGCCCAATAAGCCTACCTGGGCAGGGGAGACCCAAGCCTGCTCTTTATAATAGCGCACTTCACACGCCTCCCCTTTATCTCTTCTTTCAACATTTTCGCCTTCTCTCTTTTTGTCTTTCCGGCTTCCTGCGAGCGGTTTCTCTAGATGGTTTCCGGCGAACCTTAGCCACCTTTCAATTTGCACCACCGCTCCCTCCTCGTTGATTCTGAACAAGTAAGTCTTCGACTTTTCTCCTCCCGTCTTCTGTTCGCTTTCGATTTTTCCCTGCTTGCTTTTTGTTCTGTGGTTTGGAGAGGCGACATTGTGTCGCCTGGTGTTCCGCACCGGCGTCTCGGTGGCGAAAAGGCGGTGGTGAGGTCGGCGTGAGTTTCCACATGCTTTTCCTCGCCGTTTTTTTCTTTTTCTCTTTTCTCTTTCTTTCCTTTTCGTTCGGCCTTGTGCCCTAGCGGGCAGTGGTTGCCTCTTGGTGTTTTGCACCGGTGCCATGGTGGCGGGATGGTGGGGTGAGGGTGGCGAACGCCATGCACTTGAACCTCTCGTCCTCCAACCGACGGCCGTCTCTTTTTCTTTTTCGGTGGTTTTGAATTTTGAGGCTCTTGGAAACCCAAACGTCTCGACGGCTGATTGATGGGACGTTAGGGTCTCCGCCGCTGCTTTTCACCGCTGGCCTCCGTTTCTCCTTCTCTTTCCTCTTTTTGGCGCTTCGACTTCTCCATCACCGTCCTATCTTGTCAGAGTAGCCCCTAGGGCGCCACGTGGCTCCTCACCTCTTATGGCCCAGAATTTCTCTTTCTTACGAGGTTATGATCTCGTTCTTTTTCTTCCGAGGTTATGACCTCGTTCTTTTTCTCTCGAGGTTATGACCTCGCATTGTTTTTTCTTGGTTATAGTGCCCGACGTCTCAACGCTTCTTTCTTTTCCAAGTGCTAGCCTTCCGCGGCCTGGATATCGTTCTTTTCTAGCCTAGGAGAGCCTCTGCGAGCCCTCCGCCCGGCTTTGCTTTCAGAGTTCAAGAGGGTTTTTACGAGGAGGTTTCGGAGTCCGCGGGAAGCGTAGAACTCAGCGACTCTCAGAACCCAAGGTCCCCTTCGCTGGTTTTCAACGAGCCTTCCTCAAGCGACTCCGAGGTTTCTATCAATTCGCGCTTCTCCCATCTTCGAACGTCGTCGAGCGTTGAAATGGCCTCGTCTTCCACCCCAGACGAGGTTGTTACTGAGGTTGAGGTGCGGCCGGATGCGGGAACGACCTCGGCGCCGCCTCCCTACGTGCCTCCGAGCTTCCCTACGACGTATATTACTGACGCCATGTCTCGCGTTCCGTCTGCCCTCGAAGAGCGGATTCTCATGACCCCGGGTACCCCTGAGGACTATCTGTCCGAGGGAATGGCCACCGAAATCGAGCGTGAGGATCTCGTGAAGATTGCCAAAGACTTCGCCTGGCCCGAGGGAATTGAGCTGGCACTTCCCGAAGAGGGGGGCCGGCCCTTGGCGTCCTACGAGAGGTGTGTGGTCGTGCACCTCTTCAGCCTTCAAGCGGGCTTCAGGTTACCCCTGGCCCAGCACATTGTTGATTATCTGTGGGCCATGAAGATCTGTCCCGCGCAGTTGTTTCCGAATGCTTGACGGTTGCTGTGTGCCTACACGATTCGCAGTCGCGAACTCGGGGACGGACCAAGACTCGATTTCCTATCGGCTTTATTCCTAGCGAGGAGAGACACTCGGTCCCCAAGCCTCATCAATCTTAGCACGCCGAACATCAAGATCACCACGGCCCCTTCGAACGTCGGGTCGTGGAAGCCGAATTGGTTCTTGGTTCGCGACTCCACCGGGAGATATCTCAACTTTCCCGTGGCGCCGGGCAAATTCGTTCGGTGCGTAACCCCGCTGACAGTTGATGAGCTTAAGGCACTCAGGGCCCGATACGCCACAACGAGTCAGGCACCGCACCAGGTGTATCTTTCTCATGACCAGCTTGAGCGGGCTGGTCTGAGTCTCAGCCTCCCTCCTAGCGAGGGCAAAGAGGGTATTCAATCTCTTTCCTGATTTTTCTTTTTGTTGTTGAGGAGCGAGGTTATAAACCTCGTCGGCCTATTTTGTCTCATTACTGTCTTTGAGCTGCGAGGGTTTAAACCTTGCTAACTTGTTTTTTGCTTTTCTTATCTAACTTTCATACTCCTTCTCTGTTTTGACAATGGACCTACTTGGCGCTCTTACCTCGAAGTCGCAGGGCAAAAGGCCTGTGACTTCTTCTTCTACGACCCCCGTTCCCAGAGGTCATAAGGGGGTCGTTATCAACGAACCGACATCGCAAGCGAGGCCTCCCGCCCCGCAAAGTAAGACGACAGCCCCGACGTCGAAGGCCCCGGAGGTGTAGACGAGCGGGGGGATGGCGTCCAAGGGGGACGCTGCGAGGACGTCCTCCCAAATCCCCCGAGGATCCGGGGATAAGGCCGGGTCCAAAAGGAAGGAAGAGGGGTCTCCCCGGGGGGAGAAAAGGAAGAAACGCAAAGGGGATGGGCAGGGGAAACCCCGGGGGGGCGAGAAGATCGAGCGCCCTAGCGCTCTGAGCCGAGTCATCTCGGCCTCCGGGCCTCCTTCCGAAAAGTTCCATTGCCCCGGACCCGCCCGGGGCGTGCCCGAGGACTGGGATAGGACAGCTTGGAAAGAGGAGGTTGCGTGGAGTAACAACCTCTCGGAGGCCGCCGTAAACGACGAAATCCTCCGTTATTCGGAGATGGTACGTCTTATTTTGCGGGAACGTTTTTTGTTGGTTTTACCATCATTGCTCTTGTCTTAACGTATTCTTCGTTCGTTTCAGAACACCTTCTTCGCGAACTACAACTGTGGTCGCGTCAGCCTTCTCCATAGGAAAATGGATAGACTGGAGGTGAGGCTTAGAGAGCGCGACTCCGAGATCGAGAAGAGGGGAAAAGACCTCGCGGAGGCCGAAAGGCGTGTTCGTGCCGCGGAGGTCGCAGCAGCGGACGAGGCCAAGGACGCCGCGACGGTCAAGGAGGAGCTGAGGAAAATGAAGGAGGAGGCTAGGGATTTGAGGGATGAGAACGGGGACTTCAAGGGCGAAGTTGCCAAGCTCAAGGGGCAGCTAACTGCGGAGCACCAATTCTTCCGGGAAAAGGAGGCGGAACTTCAGAAAGCTGAGGAGGAGATCTCCAGGCTCCAACGGCGTGTTGTTGAACTTAGCGAGGAGGTGGAAGCCGAGGGGCCCAGGTATGTGAAGTCCGAGGCCTTTCAGGCTGAGATGGTGGAAAGTGTGAGGAAGATGTTCCACCAGTCCGTCCGGATGGGGGTTAAACAGGCGGTCGCGAAGTACGGGCACATTGACCCCCGCATTAAGTTCTTCATTCCCAACTACGAGGAGACCATGGGGGAACTTGACGGGGAAGAGCCCGAGGGAGAATGTGAATTCTTTCTTAACGAGGACGACACTGTTGCGAGCGAGGCGCCTACCTCGGCAGCCATAGCTCGGGAAGATGCGCCAAGCTCCCAACCTTCTGCCCTGGAGATTCCCAAGGACCCTATTGCTCAAGCCTCCGAAGATCCTACGAAGACCTCCGACACTACCGCCGAAGCCTCGAAGGTTTGAAGGATGTCGTTGTCTGTTTCTGTTTTTTTTTGTTTTGTTGTTTTGCTGGTGGCCCTGCGGGGCTTGTAATTAAACATCTGGGCATACGTGCCCCAACTTTTTATGTTATTTCCCTACCTCATGATTGCTTGTTTGTTCTAGCTTACTTGTATATGCTCGCACATATTTACCCAACCCCATGGTCCGAGTGTCACAACTATTGTGGTACTCGGGCCACGTCGGGTGTTTCTAATTCTGCATCGAGATTACGAGCTTGGCTCGGATCTTCACAAGAATTCGTCGAGGTCCCGAGCCTTGCTTCGCACAATGATTACGCCGAGGCCATGAGCCTTGCTCGGACCTCGCATATTTTGCTCGAGTTTCTCCAACCCCAAGCGGGAAGCGAGGGATGGACTTGACGAGTTTCTCCAACACCAAGCGGGAAGCAAGGTTTGGACTTAACGAGATTCTCCAACCCCAAGCGGGAAGCGAGGGATGGACTGGACGAGATTCTCCAACCCCAAGCGGGCAGCGAGGGATGGACTTAACGAGATTCTCCAACCCCAAGCTGGGAGCGAGGTTTGGACTTAACGAGATTCTCCAACACTAAGCGGGAAGTGAGGTTTGGACTTAACGAGATTCTCCAACACCAAGCTGGGAGCGAGGTTTGGACTTAACGAGATTCTCCAACCCCAAGCGGGAAGCGAGGGATGGACTTGACGAGATTCTCCAACCCTAAGCGGGAAGCGAGGGATGGACTTAACGAGATTCTCCAACACCAAGCTGGGAGAGAGGTTTGGACTTAACGAGATTCTCCAACACCAAGCTGGGAGAGAGGTTTGGACTTAACGAGATTCTCCAACCCCAAGCGGGAAGCGAGGGATGGACTTGACGAGATTCTCCAACACTAAGCTGGGAGCGAGGTTTGGACTTAACGAGATTCTCCAACCCCAAGCGGGAAGCGAGGGATGGACTTGACGAGATTCTCCAACCCCAAGCGGGAAGCGAGGGATGGACTTAACGAGATTCTCCGACACCAAGCTGGGAGCGAGGTTTGGACTTAACGAGATTCTCCAACCCCAAGCGGGAAGCGAGGGATGGTCTTGACGAGATTCTCCAACACCAAGTTGGGAGCGAGGTTTGGACTTAACGAGATTCTCCAACCCCAAGCGGGAAGCGAGGGATGGACTTAACGAGATTCTCCAACACCAAGCTGGGAGCGAGGTTTGGACTTAACGAGATTCTCCAACCCTAAGCGGGAAGCGAGGGATGGACTTAACGAGATTCTCCAACACCAAGCTGGGAGCGAGGTTTGGACTTAACGAGATTCTCCAACCCCAAGCGGGAAGCGAGGGATGGACTTGACGAGATTCTCCAACACCAAGCTGGGAGCGAGGTTTGGACTTAACGAGATTCTCCAACCCCATGCGAGAAGCGAGGGATGGACGTGACGAGATTCTCCAACCCCAAGCGGGAAGCGAGGGATGGACTTAACAAGATTCTCCAACACCAAGCTGGGAGCGAGGTTTGGACTTAACGAGATTCTCCAACACCAAGCTGGGAGCAAGGTTTGGACTTAACGAGATTCTCCAACCCCAAGCGGGAAGCGAGGGATAAACTTAATGAGATTCTCCAACCCCAAGCGGGAAGCGAGGGATGGACTTGACGAGATTCTCCAACACCAAGCTGGGAGCGAGGTTCGGACTTAACGAGATTCTCCAACCCCAAGCGGGAAGCGAGGGATGGACTTGACGAGATTCTCCAACCCCAAGCGGGAAGCGAGGGATGGACTTAACGAGATTCTCCAACACCAAGCTGGGAGCAAGGTTTGGACTTAACGAGATTCTCCAACACCAAGCGGGAAGTGAGGGATGGACTTAACGAGATTCTCCAACCCCAAGCGGGAAGCGAGGGATGGACTTGACGAGATTCTCCAACACCACGCTGGGAGCGAGGTTTGGACTTAAAACCCGAAATTTCTGTTTTTGAGAGAGATTTTGAAAGTCCAACAACCCTTTATTCACAAAAAGAGGTAACGGAGTTCAGAGAGTTTACACAAAATATTTCTTTAATCGGTCGACGTTCCACGTCTTACTGAGGGTACGCCCCTCGTTGTCTTTGAGCTTAAAGGCTCCGGGAGCGACCTCCTCGCGAGGATGTATGGCCCCTCCCAGTTGGGGTCTAGCTTGCCACCTTCGGTTCTTCTCAAGACGAGATTGCTTGTGGCCAGGAACCGAGGTCTCACCTTCTTGTTGTGGTAGACGGCCACGCGGCGCTTGTATTCCCTGGAGCGAAGGTCTGCTACTTCGCGTAGCTCGTCGCGGAAGAGCAACTCGACCCTGAGATTGGCCTCATTCTCCTTTTCATCGAAATCGAACACCCTTGCCGTTGGGACCAGGGTTTCTACCGGGACTAGGGCCTCTGCCCCGTAGGTTAGGGCGAACGGCGTTTCTCCGGTTGCGCGGCGCGCGGTGGTGCGGTATGTCCATAGGACGAGTGGGAGGAGCTCTGCCCAACGACCTTGGGCCATGCCCAGCCGTTTCTTAGATCGGACACGATGCGGGCATTGACGTTCTCTACCTGTTCGTTGGACTGAGGATGGGCCACGGAGGAGAACTTGAGGGTTATGCCGAGGTCTGAGCAGAATGTTCGAGTCTCTTCGCAATCAAATTGGGGGCCATGGTCGGTCATGATGGTCATGGGAACGCCGAAGCGGCAGACAAGGTTCTTCCACAGAAAGTCGCAGACCTTAGTCCCCGTGATCTTCGCCATTGCTTGTGCCTCAACCCACTTTGTGAAGTAGTCGACAATGACCAGGATATACCGCACCTGACCAGCGGCCTTGGGGAAGGGGCCGAGGATGTCCATCCCCCACATCGCGAAGGGGCACGGCGCGTGGATGGAGCGACGCTGCGAGGTCGGGGCGTGCAAGAGGTTACCGTGCTTCTGACATCCGTCACATCGCTGGACATAGGCTCTTGCGTCTTGCCGAAGGGTGGGCCAGAAGTACCCCAAATGGGCAATTTTATGCGAAAGGGTTCGCCATCCTGGGTGGCCGCCACAGACCCCTTCATGGGATTCATAAAGGATGTGCTCCATGGATTCGGTCAGGACGCACAATAGATTGGGCTCGGCATAGCCTCGGCGATAAAGGCAGCCACCTATGACGCAATATCGCGCCGCCTGCATTTTCAGCTTCCTGGCCTGTGCGGGGTCCTCTGAGAGGACTCCGCTCTCCACATATCGTGTTATCGGGATCCTCCAATCCCCCGAGGCGACAGATAAAACCTCGTTGTTCACACTCTGCGAGAGTTTTCGTTATACCATTACGCGGTTCCCCACTTCAAGGGGGAGGGCGGATCCTAACCTCGCAAGCGCATCTGCTTTGGTATTCGAGGTTCGCGGGATGGACTCCACCGCGAAGGTTTCCAGGCACGATACCAAGGCTTTGACCTTTTCTCGGTACGCGGGCAGGAACCCCGTTCTGGTGTCGTACTGACCGTTGAGTTGGCGCGCCACCAGCTCGGAGTCGGTGTAGACCCTGATTTTCCGGGCACCACTGAGGAGCGCCATCTCGATTCCAGCGATCATGGCTTCATATTCGGCCTCGTTATTGGTGGCGTTTAAGGCGAAGTTAAGTGAGTACTTCGTCTCGATCGAGGGCCCAACGAGGAATACGCCAGCCCCACCTCCGGCGTCACATCGTGAGCCTTCAAAGAACACCTTCCATTCTTCCGAGCTCGTTTCTGTCTCAGGGAAGGTGACCTCCACCATGAAGTCAGCGAGGGTCTGTCCCTTCATGGCGGTCCTTGGGAGGTAGCTGATGTCGAACTCGGAGAGCTCGACTGCCCACTTCGTCATCCGCCCGAAGAGGGCGGGCTGGTGGAGGATTTGTCGAAGTAGGAGGTCAAACAGGACCTGGATGGGGTGCTCATGGAAGTAAGGGCGTAGGCGTCTTGCGGCCGTCACAACTGCCAGCGCCATCTTCTCTGCTAGGGAATAGCGCTGCTCCGCAGGCTGGAGCACGCGACTCACGAAGTAAACTGGGTGCGTGGCTTTTCTGGTTAGCACCTCGCTGACCGTCTCGGGGCTGACAGCCACATAAAGTTGTAAGTCTTCGCCCGGCAACGGGGGCGAAAGGGTGGGGAGCTTCGACAGGAAGGCCTTGAGCTCAGAGAAAGCGAGCTCCAGCCTCTCATCCCACACGAACTTGTCATTCTGCTTCAGAGCTGCGAAAAAGGGCAGAGACCTCTCCGCCAGGCGGGAGCAAAACCTCCCCAGGTAGTTGACGGCACCGTTGAGTCGTTGCACCTCGGTGCGGGACCGCGGTGACCTCATTGAGAGGATCGACTTGACCTTGGCAGGGTTTACGTCGATGCCGTGCTCACTAATCATAAAGCCTAAAAATTTGCCCGACGATACGCCGAAGATGCACTTCTCAGGATTCAGGCTGAGACGGTTGTGCCTGAGAGTGGCGAAGACCTCAGCGAGGTCGACCAGGTGCTCCTCAGGGGTCTTGCTCCGGACGACAATATCGTCGACGTATGCCGACACGTTCCGCCCGAGATGGTTCTTAAAGACGCGGTCGACGAGGCGCTGAAAGGTGGCCCCCGCGTTCTTCAGCCCAAACGGCATGACTTTGTAGCAATAGGTGCCCCGCTGGGTGATGAAGGATGTTTCCTCCTCTTCTCGCGGGTTCATCAGGACTTGATTGTACCCCGAGTATGCGTCGAGGAAGCTTAAAACCCCGTGACCTGCGGTTGAGTCAACGAGCTCGTCGATTAAGGGCAAGGGGTAACTGTCTTTGGGACATGCTTTGTTGAGGTCCTTGAAATCGACGCACATTCTCCACTTCCCGCTGGCTTTTTTGACAAGCACGACGTTGGACAACCACCGGGGGTATTGAACCTCGCGTATGAACCCTGCAGCCAGCAATTTTGCCACCTCGTCATTCGCGGCGCTCGCCCTTTCTTCGTTCATTTTTCTTCGTCGTTGCACCACAAGGCGAGTGGTGACATCGACGTTCAAAGAGTGTTGGGCCACGGTCCGCGGGACACCTCGGAGGTCCTTCGCAGTCCAAGCGAACACGTCGTGGGATCCAGCGAGCAAGGCTTCTAGCGACGTCGCCGACGCCCCCGAGAGGCATTCCCCGAGGTAAATCTTCTCGGACTCGCTCTCGAAAGGGGATATCACCCTTCTTTCTAGCTCTGGAGTGGGGACTGTGAAATCCCGGACTTCGAGGTCGGCCTCGCCGGGGGATTCCACCATGAACACCGGGCACTTTTGTTTTGCAGAGGTCGCGTAGCAAACGCGACCTTCCTCCTGATTGCCCTTTACCTCTCCAACCCCGCCATCGACGGGGAACTTCATCTTCAGGTGATAGATAGAAACTACCGCCTGGAACTTCATCAGGGAGACCCTCCCAATGATTATATTCCACACCGAAGGCAGGCGTACCACCGTGAATTCCACCATCTCGGTCCTCCTGGTGGATCCGGTGCCTAGCGTCATCCAGAGGTCGATGAGTCCGGCCACGTCGACTTCGTCTCCCGAGAAGGAGGTGAGTTTCCCAGCGTAGGGCTTCAAGGAGGTCTCGGAGATGCCCAATTGCTCGAACGCGCCATAGTACATGATGTCCACGGAGGATCCCGTGTCCACCAGCACTCGCTTAACCATGTTCGAGCCCATTTGAGCGTGGACCACCAAGGGGTCGGAGTGTGGCATGTGAAGCCCCTCGGCATCTTCGGACGAGAAGGACAAACCTACGTGGGCGCGCGAGGTTTGGGCGACGCTGAATACCGAGGGCTCATGATGGCTTTCCCTCGCGTATCTCTTCCGCTCTGCCTGGCTTGACCCAGCCGGTGATGGTCCGCCCGAGATGGTATGGATGTACTCATCGAGCGCCGTCGCTTGTCCAGACCGGGCCTGCTTCGCGGGCGCCTGCTGCTCGACGATGTTGGTGTTGTTAGCTTGGGTCCGACTTGGGCCTTGCGGCTCGAGGTTGGCTCCTGACGCGGGGTTGGCGCGGCCCTTCTCATTTGGGTTGTACGCGGGACCCCCTTGCCTCGATAACCCCGCGGTTTTCCGCCAAAGCAGTTCCAACCTCCGCCGCCGCCTCCGCGGTTGTTGTTCCGGTTATTGTTGTTGCTGTTGTTGCTCCGGTTGTTATTGTTTCTGTTGTTGTTGTTGGGGTTATGTGCCTGCGTCATATACGCATCGCGCGCAGCTGGCACGGCCGCCTTTGCCTTCCCCTTGGCCTCGGCGACGATCTCCTTGTCAGTTCGTGGTCGCGAGCTCTGGTTGGCGGCATCCTCGGCGTATACTTGCGCCGTGATCCGGGCGCACAGGCTTTCGAACGTCTCCGGATTCTTCAAAAAATGCGGTTTTTGAAATCCCCGATGCGCAGGTTGCCCATGAGGGTGTCGCGCACCGACGACTCGTCGACGTGCGCGATCTCCGCCACAGCGGTCGTGAACCTTGTGAAGAAGGCGCCTAAGGACTCGCTCTCCCCCTGCTCGATTCCGCGGAGATCCCGCATGTTCTTCTTGCGCTTCCTGGAGCCGCTGAAGTGAGTGACAAAGGAATCACACAGCTGGGCGAACGAGGTCACGGAGCCGACCTTCTTACTTGAGAACCACGTCAACACGGCCTTTTCCAGGGTGGTTGGGAAAACCCGGCAGAATATGGCGTCATTGTAGGCATTGACGTTCATCTGGACCGCGAAGTGTTTTACGTGCTCCTCGGGGTCCGCTGAGCCGTCATAAAGCCCCATTTGTGGCCTTAAGAAGCCCTTGGGCATGGGCGCGTTCCGGATCGCGTCCATGAATGGGGAGGTGATCTTGGCCTCCTCCTGATTTTGGGGCTGCGGCCTCGAATTGTGCGATCGAGACCTTGGGTAATGCATCGCGCTCCCCGCTGTTTCAGACAACTCTGGCTCCTACAGCCTTGATCGTTGCGATCGAGACCGCGAGATCTGCATGGGATCTCGGGGAGGCCTCTCTGTTGACGAGTCGTTGGTGGAGGACTCGGGCTCCGGCGCACGCCTAGGGACGTAAGCGGGGACGTACTCGGAGTGCGGCTCACCCTGGGGGGGATAGAGGACGTACGAAGGGGCGAAGCCTTGCTGGTATTGCCCATAAGCTGGGTAGGGACATGGGTTCGGGGGCGCGCCGCCCTGCTCGAAGCCTTGGAACGGGAATGGATTTTGTGGGGAGGCGTACGTCCATCCCGGAGGGACCACGAACGGGCAGCCCGGAGGCCCCGCGGCTATCCATTGCGTAGTTTCTGGCATGTTGTCAGGGTGTTGAGGGAAGAAATTGTTTGGGCAAGCCATTTTGAGGGAATCGAAGCTAAGGTTTGCACGAATCGAGGAACTACTTAGGATGAAGAAGTTCCCACAGACGGCGCCAATGATGAAACCCGAAATAAACGGTTCGCTAAAAGACAAGACACGAGATTATTATATTCGACTGTACGAAACCTTGCTTCTTTATTTATGATTTTCTTTACAACGAGGTTACGGTAACACGAGGTTACAAACGCTTGGAAGTTAACACCCTAGATCTCCTACGATTATCCGAGATCTCGACCTAACAATGTTCGAGATCTCCTAATTGCTAGACAATTCTAAGTATTGCTTGCTTGACCTTTTGAGCGAGGTCGATCTAGCGGGACGGTGTTGACGACTTGCAAGATCGGGCAGCGAAGTCTTTGATGTGAATGAGGGCGAGGTGTAGGCAGCGTGCGAGATGGTGTAGCGAGATCTTTGGTGTGAGTAGGAACTTTGTGAGACTTGAAGTCTTTTTGTGGACTTCACTTGTCTATAGCGAGGCCTTTTGACGATGTTTCGATCACGTCGATCTTCAACGAGCAAGATAGTTCTTGAGTTCAAGATGTTTTTCGACCCCTTTTCCATACGAGATTCTCCTCTATTTATAGAGGATTGGGGAGTCGAGTTCTGACCGTTGTCCGATGTGGGACGCCCGAGATCAAGGGCTCTGATTGGTCTAGCGGAGAGGCAGCTTGTGATTGGCTCGGGAGTGCGGCGCTAGCTGAGTGGTTCTGGTGGGCGGGCGTGTTGGTAGAGTCGGTTACGAGGTGTAGACCTCGTTCCCAGTTTTCAGAGGACCTCGCAGGGGTAGGGATCTTGTTAAAATAAAAGGTGGATATGGTTGTGGGCCCCAGGATCATCCTCGGGAGGCTCGTTGGGTCTGTATGCTCCTTGTACCCCGGGCCCACTTCTCACTTTACCGTTTTGAACATCATCAGTTAGTTTTAGGTTAGTTTCTAGGATCTTGTGTTTTCGGGTAGTTGCGCTTGTTTTGTTCGGTTTTGCAAATCTTTAGGTAAACAAGCGTGGACGGGATGGATCTTAGTGGACTATGGAGGTGTTTTAGGAAGCTTAGAGTGATACAAGTAAAGATTTGAAGAGCTAAGTCCCAAGAGCTTGAGGGAAAGGAACGCTTAAACCCGGGCTATGCATTGGAGTTCTTGTTTTGACACCTCTATCTTGCAATGCTTGGTTTGGGAGCTATAGTGCTTGGATGAAGCTGAATTTGCTACCACTGAAAATACCTCATCAGTCAGTTTAAAGCCTTGGGCAGCTTCGGTTTAGTCTTAATCGGGGTTACTGGCGGTAATACCTCTAGTGTAGGAAGGGTGTTACAGAATCAACGCCCCCGACGGTTGTTGCGATTCCCGTCGATCCTCCCGATCAACACACATGTGCAAGTTATCTCCGGCCTTCGGATGTCTCCACTCATTCGATGACCACCAGGGCACAAACCAGCCACTTGAAGCCAAGGGTTTTACACACATCTAAACACCAGCCTCCTCCAACGCCGCTCACTGAAATTGAACCAAAGTTGTTCACTGTTTCCAACAAAAACCTGGCTAAGAAGGATGACATGCCACAAGAAATTCGGGCTCTTCTTTCCAACAATACATGGTCCCTGGTTCCCCGACCTGCCAATGTTAATGTCATCAGAAATAAATGGGTCTATCGCATCAAACGAAAGGCCAACTGTTCGATTGAGCGCTACAAAGCGCGTTTAGTTGCAAAAGGCTTTCATCAAGAAGAGGGTGTGGATTACTTTGATACATTCAGTCCGGTTGTCAAGCCAACGACCATTCGTCTTATTCTCTCTATTGCTCTCTCCAAAGGTTGGCCTCTCCGTCAACTTGACATAAACAACGCTTTTTTGAATGGAGATTTACGAGAGACCCTCTACATGGAGCAACCACGAGGTTTCATTCATAGCTCTTTTCCTAGTCATGTTTGCAAGTTACATAAGGCCATTTATGGACTCAAGCAAGCTCCGCGTGCATGGTTCAATAAATTAAAGCAACTTTTGCTTCGACTAGGGTTCTATTCATGTCATTCCAATACCTCACTGTTTGTCCACCGCCACGGGTCATGCCTAACATACCTCCTTGTTTATGCCGATGACATCATACTAATCGGGTCTGACTCAGTGTTCCTTGCTCAGTTTGTTGCTCAGCTTCATGCCCAATTCTCTCTCAAAGACTTTGGAAGGCTTACCTTTTTTCTTGGTATAGAGGTGACATACTCTTCTTCATCTACTATTCACCTATCTCAGTATGGATATTTATGAGATTTGCTACAACAGTGTGACATGCTAGAGGCTAAGAGCATTTCCTCTCCCGCTGATCCGAGTTCCTCTCGCACTGTAGAGTTGTCGTTAGCCTCCAATACGCCACCATCACACGGCCTGAGTTATGTTTTGCGGTCCACCGCGCCTGTCAACACATGCATCGTCCTCTACAATCACATTGGAAGGATGTAAAGCGGATATTGTGGTATTTAAAGGGCTCCCTTGATCTTGGACTGGTTTTCACGGCATCACCGACTACGTCCATTGTTGAATTCTCAGATTCCGGTTGGGTGTCCGATCTTGTGGATTTGCGGTCTCAACATGGCTTCGCTGTCTTTTACGGTGGCAATCTTATAAGCTGGGCGAGCTGCAAACAAAAAGTTGTGGCCAGGTCTAGCACAAAGGCGGAATAGAGGGCTCTCTCGTTTACTACAGTTGAGCTTGTTTGGCTTTTCCAGTTGTTGAGTGCTTGTTCAATCCACACCAGTACTTCTATGTGACAATCTGCCTGCCACATTTCTTGCTAATAACCCCGCAATTACTAGCAATTCGAAACATATTCAACTCGATTTTCACTATGTTCGGGAAAAAGTTGATTCAAAGGAGCTTATTGTCCGTCATGTAGCTGCTGCCAATCAAGTCGGTGATGTCTTTTCTCGTGCTCGTTCCAAGTTGTTGGTCGCCCCTCGCCCATCATATTGCCCGGGGGGGGGGGGGGGGGGGGGGGGGGGGGGGGGGGGATAGTCAAAGATCCTAACAACCCAAAAAGATAGAAAATATTTCATATATTATCTTATGTAAATCTTATCCTTGTACAAGTAGATTGGGGAGCGAGGCATATCTTGTCCTATTTATGTAATTGTTTCTTGTCAATAGAAAATCAATCAATTCTTTGGTAACTATTATAGCTAGCTGGGTGAATGTTTTAGAACAATGATAACAACTAACAAGTATCCTCCTTGATATGTATGTTGGGATGAAATCAATTTCTAAAAATTAAACCAAATATCCTCAATAATATTTTGGACACTCATGTCGTTTTTTTATTTATAGTTTCTTTTATATAAGAAAAAAGAAGCAAATCGACATAAACATTATTAATAGATTGATAGGTGGATAAAATTGAGACATACAGATTCACAATCTTCCTGTCTGATTGGGTGTTGTTTTTAGATGTTAAAGAGGAGTAGTTTATAGGATGGATAAAATTCATTCGTCTGACTTAACTTAGCACATTCATCATCGAGTTGTTTTTTTTATATGAGAGGTCATGATGCATTATTTAATTAATTAATTTTCTAATAAAGAGGAGAAAAAAAAGAAAAGAATGGTGGAAATTGGGATTGATTGAGCATTGAGGAGGGTGTGGGTGGGACCAGGAAAAGGGAGAATCCAAGAGAAGAGAGAGAGATGTGGGGGGAGTTTGGAGCGCAGGTACGTCGATCGATACCCTCACATGTACGGGCCCTTCCCACCCCCCGAACCACCTTCTCCTTCACGCACTCACTCCTCTATTAATTATGATTACTACTACGGGTAGTATTTCTCTTCTCTTTGTTTTGTGGGCCTTCCTCCCATTTTTCTATGTATCACAATAGTAATATCTAACACTCATCTATTCTGAGTACAACGTCTCTCTCTCTCTCTCACCCAAAAAATATGACAATATCCTAATATCTATCTATGGAACGAGAAATCGGATAAAGTATCCACCAATTTACTACAAGTATCCTATGATTAATTTACAAGTGGCCGGTTCCACTACAATTCAGTACTAGTAGTATTCTATGGAGGTACATGGGGACCTTTAAGTCTGTCAAGTTATTGCTATTTGTTACGATCCTTTCTTGTTTCATTGCTAAATTTAAGTGGACTCGATCTCCATTTATGATTTCTCCATCCTCCGATATTTTTTAAGATTTTAAAACCCCAACTCACTTAGGCCTTGCTTGTTACACTTACTATGGAAAAGTGCTTATATTTTTTTTTACCTTAAAAATAATTACCTTTTTCATACATTTTAAGACAAAAATAGGATGCTTAATTAGTATAAATTTTTTTAAAAATAAATGTAGAAAACCTTTAGTGTCCCTTAAAATCACTTCAAACAATATATTCAAATGCATGATTATACTACGTATTGTATTAGATATACTTGATTAATCAAATTACTTACCATTTATAGAAAAAAATCAACAACCATTATTTAGTGGTGAATCTAATTAAGTATCTTGCTTTGTGATGAGTGCTTCCCTTTATACGATTCACACAATTTAAATATACCTATTTTTTCGGAGGTATAAAATAACTAGTTTGGTACACAATAACCATTCTAATTTTGGAAATTATTTCAAAACTATTCCCAAAATTAGATTTAATAAACCCCTTTAAAAAATAAAAATTAACAAACAATAGTTAGATTTACTAAAATTAGTATCTTGAAATTCCCAAAAAATAAAGCTCGCTTAAAAGTGGTAAGTAATAATTCTCATCTAATCGTGATTCTAGAAGAAATAGACCAAAAGACTTATATAATCACTAGGTCACTTTTTATAAAAAAATTAATGTAAGATAGGTTTTTTATGGTACATCCTCGCCTAAAAGATTACTTCTTATTTTAGCCATTATATCTCGTGAAGAAATGTTATTGGTGAGTTATGAGATTTATTGTTAACTTAGGTATAAATTTATTGTTTGTGATGAAAATTTTTCTGTATTAACTGGTTATAAATGATATGAATAGTTAGTAATTTACATATTTTTAAAAAATTATACGTAAATAGCTTGTGGAAGTCTAAAATGACAATATTTACAAAGTATTTTTAAAATATAAGTAATGGCACAAAAAGCAATGTACACCGTCATTGTAAACAAACGCGATTTGTGTGCCAATATTGACTAGAAGAAGCTCATATTTTGTCCTGATTTTGATGAAATGAAAAGGCCACATGCATGCAAATCAATTGAGTGCCAATGCTGACCAAAATCAAATCAGGACATATTAGTGTGAAGATTTCGCTATACTTGTTTGGATGTTGTATGTCCCGTCCCTCCTACAGTTCTGTAGTTCTATTTAGAATATTGCTTTATATCAAAATCATGCAATGAGTTTACCTTTTTATGCAGTGATATTATTCATTGCTCAACCCTATGTTTGGTGTTATGACCTGTGAAAGAATAAGCTGCTATTTCACAGATCAAGCATCTGCAACTTTGCCAATTAAGTTAAACTATTCCCATGGTCATTCCCTATCAAGTAGCAGTGGTAACTGGCGATGACCTTTGATCTAATATGTAGTGTCTGATCTAGACTATTTTGGAAGAAAGTTGTTGGAAGAGTATTAGGGACTATTAATTAGTTTCCAATATTGGATTGACGTTTCCGCCATAAGTTTTGATGATAACAAATGTATCATTAGAAACTAACACGATTATCCAAGTATTTCAGAGGAACTATGGATGCTACATGAACTGCAAAGGAATTAAAAAACGAAGTTGTGTGAAACTGTCCCTCTGATGAAGATTGTGTGTCAAGGAAAGAAGGGTATAAACTATTAGGGTTTAATGAAGACTGATGATTTTATTATTAGGGATTCATCCCTTTAAATAATACAAGAGAAGATCCATGCTTAAGGCTCAAGCTAAATAATATCTATCCTATTATAAAAGATATCAATCTAAACATACAAGGATAGAGAGATATCATACAAAGATAATAATAGCATAAAATAAATAATATAGCTAACTATCCTTAACATGCCCCTCAAGCTGGACGTCGGAATAGAAAGACCAAGCTTGGGAACCAAAGTCTGAAACTTCAGCCGAGCTAGCGGTTTAGTGAGCCCATCAGCAAGTTGATCATCGGTAGACACATAAGCCACACGAAGCAAGCCTTTTTGAACAAGTTCTCAAACAAAATGAAAGGCTAACACGATATGATTCATTTGAAGAATGAAATATGGGATTGGCACTTAAATTCTTAGCTCCCAAATTGTCACAATAAAGAACGGGTTGCTTAGGGAGACGAACACCAAGCTCAGCAATGAGTGAAGTGATCCAAACTAATTCAGCACACAAGTCAACCAGCGCCTTATACTCGGCCTCTGTGGAAGACCGAGCCACAAATTTCTGCTTTCTAGACGACTATGAAATGAGAGTGGATCCAAGGTACATCCTTAGCTCCCAAATTGTCACAATAAAGAACGGGTTGCTGAGGGAGACGAACACCAAGCTCAACAATGAGTGAAGTGATCCAAACTAATTCAGCACACAAGTCAACCAGCGCCTTATACTCGGCCTCTGTGGAAGACCGAGCCACGGATTTCTGATTTCTAGACGAGCATGAAATGAGAGTGGATCCAAGGTACATCAAGTAGCCCGTAGTAGACGTGTAATCATCTTTGGTACCAGCCCAGTCAGCATCAGTAAAACCATGGAGAGAGAGCGGAAGATGATGATGGATAACAATACCATGAGAACTAGTACCTTGAAGATACCACAACAAGCGCTTCAAAGCACTCCAATGAGCCGTGGACGGTTCATGCATGAACTGAGAAAGCTTATTCACAGCAAAACTGATGTCCGAGCGAGTGAGAGATAAATACTGTAATGTACTAGTGGCAGCTCGAAACTCAGTCGACGAATCAAGGAGTGTTCCTGAAGTCTTTTGAAGACTCGAAGTGGAGCACATTGGTGTGGAAATCGGGTTAGCGTCGGCCATATTCATGCGTTGGAGTAAATCCATGACATACTTGTGCTGATTTAGAAAAATTCCCTTAGGATGCTCATGTACTTCAACACCAAGAAAATAAGTAAGAGAACTTAAATCCTTGAGTGAAAAACGAGATGACAGACGGCTGATCATAGTGTCCAAGGCCAAAAAGTCATTCCTAGTAACAATTATATCATCGACATAAACTAGCAAGTAGAGCAAAGTTCGATGCCGGCGATAAATAAAGAGTGAAGAATCAGCAACATAATTGATAAAACCGACCTGAAGCAAGAAATTTCGTAATTCATTGTACCAAGCACGCGATGCTTGTTTGAGTCCATAGATCGCCTTCTTTAACCGACAAACATGATGAGGGAAGGCTTTATCAATGAAGCCCGATGGTTGTTCCATGAAAACAACTTCACTTAGTTGCCCTTGCAAGAAGGTATTGTTGACGTCAATTTGGCAAAGCGGCGAGCCAGAGGAGACGACCAAGGTGAGCACGGTTCGTACAATTACCGGTTTGATAACCGGGCTGAACGTCTCAATGAAATCACAACAGGGGTGCTGATGAAAACCCTTTGCTACTAAACGGGCTTTGTATTTGTCAAGAGAACCATCCAGCTTGTACTTGACCCAAAACATCATTTACAGCCAACCACATTGGAGGCAAGATCGGGCGAAACGAGTTCCCAAGTTTCATTCTGACATAAAGCTTCATATTCCTTTGCCATTGCTAGACGCCAATCGGGGTCTTTAAGGGCTTGGGTAATATTGGCACGCTCACAATGGGTGAGGGCTTGAGCATGAAGGTTTAATTTTTGTATCGGTTTAAAGATATTACGCTGAGAGCGGGTGACCATGCCATGTTGGGCAGGTTCGTGTTCATGAGGGGACTGGGAAGGTGATGGGGACGCGGAAGCAGTGAGATCAGTTGAGGAGGCAGGGGAAAGCGAGGGCAAGGTTTGAGGGGACGAGCCAGGGGAGTTAACCGAATTAGGGTTTGGATTAGAGGGAGACGGTAGCAAGGGGGAATTAGGGTTTGCATTGATAATAGGGTTTGCATGGTTAGGGTTTTGGGTTTGTGGGGTTAGCGGCGATGGGGGAGGTGTGCCAAGGGGAGGGGAAGGCACAAGAGAAACCGGTCTTGGTTGAGCCGGAATGCTCAGCGTGGTCCAGCTCGAGGTGTCGGAGAGGGGTGGCATGACATGGCTCAAAGAAAGAGCAGCGGGACTAGGGTTTTGAAATGGAAAAATATGCTCAACAAAAGTGACATGCCGAGATGTATACACTCGATATGTTTCGGGATCAAGACAAAAATAAGCACTTTGAGATAAAGAATACCCAACAAATACACATGGTTTTGATTTAGGCTCAAATTTATTCTTAGTATAGGGCTTGAACCAAGGGAAACACAAGCACCCAAAAGATTTTAACTTTTGATAATTTGGAAGAACATAAAAAAAAGAGTATGGTAAGGAGATGAATTGTGAAGAGTAGGTGTAGACATTCGGTTGATAATATACACTGCGGTTTTGAAGGCAAAAGGCCATAAATTTTGAGGTAAACTCGAGAAGGACATGAGAGAAAGACCCGTCTCAACAATATGACGGTGTCGACGCTTAGAAAAACCATTGTGTTGAGGCGTGTGCGGTGGAGACGTGAAATGAGTAACGCCATGTGTGGCAAGAAACGGAGCAAGAGCAATATACTCTCCTCCATTGTCGGAATTGAAGATTTTAATTTTGGTTTTGAAGTAGTTTTCAACAAGAGATTTGAATGTAATGAAGGTCGCTTTTGTGTCAGATTTTTGTTTTAATGGGTAAAACCATATATATCTAGTAGAATGATCTACAAAGATAATATAATAGCGAAACCCATCATAAGAGGTAATTGGAGACGACCTAACATCAAAGAAAACAACTTCCAAAGGAGAAGAAGAAGTGATTGATGAGTTATGAAAAGGGTGTTTATGGCTCTGAGACCATATTAAAGTCCGGTGGGCCGATAATCTGGAGGTCGTGTGATAACGGGCCTAGCATACAAACCCAATGAGGTTCCAACCCAAAACCATATGGCAATGGGTGGAGTAGCTCATTGGGCTATATACTAAGAAATCTAGTCTCAAGTTTCCCGTGTGGGATAACTCTCAACACGTCCCCTCAAGTGCAACTGCCTGGGCTAGTTGTCATTTGGACAGAATCCCTCAAGGCTTGCGAATCGTGTCTTTGGATCGGTCGCTCCTTTATTGGGCGGGCTGCTTGAATATATTCTAATAAGCCCGACAAGTTCGAATAAATCCCTCAAGGCTTGCGAACCGCCACTTTTGGCATCGGTTGCTCCTTTATTGGGCGGACTGCTTGAACGGTGATAGCATGCATTTTAGTCTAGGTTAAAGCATGTTTATTTCTTTAGTTTAGTTGTTCTTATTTTCTTTTCCTCTTGGTTTTATTGTCTTTTTAGTAGAATTTGTAGTTTCGGTTTCTACTCTTGCTTTGTTCGATTTCAAGATCATTTAGAGGTGGATTCAAGGAGTTTTGGCATCAACAAGGACAAGGGCGAGAGGAGCAACCCGATAGGAAGTGGCTAGGAGTCAAGCGGATGCAAGGAATTCAAGAGAAGATGGGCAAAAGCTCGGTGGAAGGCACGGGAGGAAGCTCATCCAATGTTTTAAACGGAGCAGTGCACTAGTGAAATACTCGGTACAGGTCACGACCGAGTATTGGACCGAGGGTTACAAAACTCGGTCCAGGTCACGACCGAGTTTTGGACCGAGTCGCGTCTTTTTCCGAGATTTCTCCTCCGCGTGCTTTATTTATTAATTTCGGGCCTTTTCTATCTTGTTTTTTTAGGGTTTCGTATAAATACTTGGAGATTAAGTTTTGGAGATTATTATGTATTATTTTCTTTAGTCTCTCTTTGAAGAACCCTAGATTGGAGAATTGTGGATTTTGGCAAGACTTGATTGGAGTTGGATTTACATCTATTGAAAAGACAATTGGTATG
The DNA here is from genome assembly GCA_964016875.1 of Fallopia convolvulus. Classification (NCBI taxonomy): domain Eukaryota; kingdom Viridiplantae; phylum Streptophyta; class Magnoliopsida; order Caryophyllales; family Polygonaceae; genus Fallopia; species Fallopia convolvulus. The sequence goes on along the minus strand of OZ024718.1, from coordinate 62,426,764 downwards.
TTTCTCTTTGATTTAGATTTCTTTTCTCTCCATACTATGTCTAGCTAATTTCTTAATTCCAAGGAAGGGTGAACCCAATGGTTTAGTAGGTAGATTTAAGGGTGATGTTTGGTTGAATTGAGATTTGAATTGTTGTTTGATTCAACCTAGGATGCTTAATGACCTAATTTGCTTGAATTAGGAATCTTGTTATGATTTGAGATCGAGAGGAGATAAGAATAGAAAGAGGTTGATTGAATTGAATTTACAATTTGTTAGATCCCTAGGTTTGAACTTGTTGAATTATTTGTGCGAGAGTGACTTAATTCACATGTGTAACTTAACCTATCCTAGAAATTATTGATTGAATAGTATTAGTGGAGCGCGAGAGCGGATGTTGTTTGTATTGATTCAATGATCTCTAAAGAACTTAAAGGACCTAAATAAGACTTGCTTTGTGCGAGAGTGACTGCTAGTCGAGTCTAGGTACATGCATTAATCATCTGAAAAGAGTTAATGTTGACTTTTGAGATAGTTAGTCCTTCAAACAACATTTGAGTTGAAATCCAAATAAATATCACCGATAGTCTACTGAATAATTATTGTGGGGATCCTAAACTTGTAATGCTTTTCTCCATCGATAGTTAATTCTTAATTTTGATTTTAGTTATTTCTGAAAACAATTACAACTCCTTTTTCTTAATTTTGGCTTAGTCTACTGAATCGTGCTATAATCAATACTACAAGTTCCCTGAGTTCGACACCTTGATACTACAACCGAACCGTATACTTGCGATGTATGAAAATAGCCTATCAAACGGGCCCATGAAGTCAGCAAGCCCGAAGACTCCAGGAAAGAACCCACACTAAAACCTGCTCTGATACCATATTAGGGTTTAATGAAGATTGATGATTTTATTATTAGGGATTCATCCCTTTAAATAATACAAGAGAAGATCCATGTTTAAGGCTCAAGCTAAATAATATCTATCCTATTATAAAAGATATCAATCTAAATATACAAGGATAGAGAGATATCATACAAAGATAATAATAGCATAAAATAAATAATATAGCTAACTATCGTTAACATAAATGTCCTTTAGAAGGATTGTCTTGCGCCCTAAGGATAAAAGGGTATGGGTGTAAATTGTGCCCTTGGGAAGGAAAATAAACTACACTCATTCACTATAAATAGATAGAGGTCTCCTAGGATTTTGTGCCACTTGAGTAAATAGTGCAACATCGAGACTAAGAGCATTTAGAGCAAGAAAGGAGTTGACGGTGAGTGTGTGATCTCGGCGGCGATAAAGGTGATTTCGGAGCTAAGGGAACTGTAACAGAGATCGCGAGGAAATGTTTGGTACTTTTGTCTTGATTGATTTGGTTCACTAGGAACTAGGTTGATAGACTCGTTAGGCTTGCTAGAAATTTGGTGATTGCTTGTAATAGAGAAGTTCGAGTCTTGCCATTGTAATTAAGGAACAAATCAATAAGAATAGTAGAATTCAAAATCCTCTAAGGAGGTAGAGGTTTACCCACTTAACTTAAGTTAGTTAACGTGGGGTTCCTCTATAAAAGAACTATGTTCATTGTTGTCTTTTCTTCTTGTGTTTCTATAATTCTTTGCCTTAACTCTTGACTAACATGTAACGATCCTACAATTGGTATTAGAGCTTGACTCTAGATTTTTGAGTTAAGTTGCAAGTTCCAAAGATGTCTACTAACATGAATGTTATTGGTTTCGGGAACAAAACTGGCCGTTTTACTTAGTTTTTTTAATTTTTCAGGAAATTCTACTTGGTATATCCTAAGTTTTTAACTTTTCGGGAAAGCAGACGATCACTAGTAGAAACAAAATTATGGTCTATGTTAAAAATCTCAAACAAAAAAAAGAGGTATATTTATAGAGGAGTACATATATAGAAGTCTCAAAGACCAACCAACACATAAAATAAGAAAGGAAACAATTATAATACAAAAATATGAAGATTTGATTTTATCGTATCTTCATTCTAATACCTCCACTAGCTCATGGAGGGGGACGAACATGAAGCTTGCACTGCAGATATAGAAAACGAAAAGATCTAAGTGCCTTAGTGAATATGTCAGCAATTTGCTCATGAGACCGAACATGCTGAATAAAGAGCTCATTTGACTCCACTACCATTTTACGAACAAAGTGAAAGTCAATATGAATGTGCTTAGACCTATTATTGAAAACTTGATTACGAGCCATAAAAGTGACTGAGAGACTTTCGAAGAGCAATGTAGGTGGTGCAAGAAGAGAGACACGAAGTTTAGAAAGAAGTTGCTAAATCCAGGAAGTCTTTGCAATAGTAGCGGAAATAGAGCGATACTTAGCTTCAATACTAGATCACTCAACCCCCTTTTGCTTATGAGAAGTCCAAATGATAAGACAACCACTAAAATAAATGGCAAAAGCATTCTGGGAACGACAACCACCAACATTAGAAGCCCGAATTGCATTTGAGAAAGAAACCAAAGAACACCGAGAGGACAACTGAATGGTGAGTACATGAGAGATAGTACCTTTGATATATCGCCAGATGCGTTTGACAACACTCTAATGTTGATTAGTTAGACAATGCATGTACTGATTAACATGGTTAATGAAGTAACGTAAGATAATTCTAGACGAGTGATGTACTGAAGAGTACCAACTATGCCCCTATAAAGTGTAGGATCAATAATAACATCACCAGAAGTTGTCAAATGAGAAAGTGAATCAACGAGCGTAGAAATGGACTTTGCATCTTCTATCTTGGCAAGATCAATATCACGAATGTATTTCTACTAATAGAGAAGGAGACGGCTGTCTAAGTGAGACACATCTATACCTAGGAAAAAATTCTGAGAACCAAGATCCTTAAGAGAAAAGGTGGCATTCAGTTTCTTGGTAAAAGATTCAAGGATTTTAGAAGAACTACTATTAACAATAATATCATCCATGTAGACAAGTACATAGATGACAATATATATCTCGCATGGTAAAGACAAATAAAGAACAATCACATTGACAAGCGTGAAAGCTAGAGTGAATAAGAAACGATTTAAGCTTATTGAACCACACCCAGAATGCCTGTTTGAGACTATACAAAGCCTTACGAAGGCAACAAACATAATCTAGTCGAGACTGACCAATGAAGCCCGGCGGCTGCTCCATAAAAACTCGTTCATTCATATCACCATTCAGGAATGCATTATTGATATCCAAATTAGTCAAATAGGTCACTTCATAGTTAAGGCTAGAGTAAGAACAAGATAGATGGTAGTAGGCTGAATGACATGACTAAATGTGTCAAAATAGTCCACACCCTCCTCCCCTGGTGATGATAGCCCTTTGCAACAAGATGGACCTATATTAATCAATAGAACCACTGGATTTTAGCTTAACCCTATAGATCCACTTACAACCCACAACATTAGTATTAATTTAAAGGATGAGGAAAGAAACATAGTGTTGGATCCCTTGGCATTGGAGAAGAGTGGAAACATTATGATATTTTCCACCCAATCAGTTTGAAGGGCCTTAATTGTAGCTTAAAATTGAGTCTTAACAATTGTTTGGAACAATTAAAATAGTCAAAAGACGTTTCATATTGGGAAATATAACCAAGCAAAGGAGCGAAAATTGTTGTGTGCATCCAAATTAAGATGAACTTGTCTCGCGCGCCTTTTCCATGCATGATACTCTGGATTACAGTCGATGGAAGCAAGCATGTCTCCATTTGCTATTGTTTGGATGATAGTCAGCGGCGAGACTTCAAATGTAACAAAGTTCTACAACCCGAAGGCATTGAGCGCATCAAGTATATTGAACCTCCATATCATGTAATTCGTTCTATAAAGTGTGAACGAGAAAATATGAAATTACGCGTATGATTAGGGTTATCCCCAAGAGTGGTGGAAGGCAGTTGGTGTCGGTGGGTTGGACGAGGTGAAATCCTCAATTGCCATTGCTTCCAGAAAAAAGCAGAGTCCTTGTTGTAGAGATGATTGGTCGAAGAGGCGACTATAGTGGGCAAGGATCACGACGAAAACTAGAGCTTTTGAAAAAAGTTGTATATGGGCTCTTGATATTATAAGAGATAGGCACATGATTATGGTATCCATTGAGAATCTCAAATAGAGGAAAGAAATATATTTATAGATTACATATATAAGAGTCTTGGAGAGCAAACAACACATAAAATAATAAAGGAAGCAATTATAATACAAAGGATTTGGAGATTTGATGCCCTAAATTATGATTTTTCTTTAGATTATAAGAAAATTCATTTCATTTATAATAAAAATTCATTTTTTTATATTATTTATTTAAAAACCAATTCTAATTTTAAAACTATTTTAAAATTTCAAGAAATATACTCTATAAAACAATAAAATTAATAAATAATTGAATTTAAAATTTTCAAGTAGGATTGTGTTATATTATTTAAATTTCTCCAGTTTAATCTCAATATATTTCGATAGATATATTAAAATGACTTTACTGTATAATTTAAATTTATTAAGTAGATTTTATGTAGTAATTTGTGGCAATTTCGTCATATCAATTGGTACTTTCCATATATATGTTGATACATGAGTTTTCACTCTTGAATAATAAAAAATTACTCTATAAAGTATGAAAATAAATAATTAGAATAAATATATTATATAATTTATATTTGTTTTACTAAGATGGTGTCCAAAACTTGACAGATTTTAAAGAGGAAATTACCTGAAAAATTGTATCATCTATTTAGAATTTTAAATATTTAAATTATTAAGATTTATTTATTTAGAATTTTAAATATTTTTGTAGAGTATATTTTTGCATTTATCTTAATAATTTTGAAGTTAGAATTGGGTCTTTTAATTATATAATAATAAATTATTTTTTATTTGAAAGTAAACAATTTTTTTTTTATAATCATACGAAAGTTATAATTTATTGTACGATCCGAATAAATTTAAATTTCTTTTGTATTATTTGGAATAGTTATTTTTTTCTAGAGAACCAATTAAAAAAATAATTTGGGTTATCAAACAGAAATCTACCCTAATACATTATAAAGCAGAATCCAAGTCTGATATAGAATTTGCGCCACGTGGTATTTTTGAATAAATTAATGTGAAATTATATTTTAATAAATTTTGTAACAACTTATAGTATTCTTGCTATATATACTAAATAGATAACATGTTTATATAATTTTTTATGTATACAATTTTCTATCTATGAATTATGTATTAGTTTACTACAATGGATAACATAAATTCCTATGAGATAATATTTTCCATATTTATCTATAACTATATATTAAAGCTTTACCTTTTCGAGCAACCAGAATGATTCTGGCCCCATCTCTTATTTAAAAAATTAATTTTTATATCTATTATTATAACTTCTTTCTATTAAATTCTATTTAAACCATTTAAATTTATGTTTAACATCAAACAAATATCTATTTAGTAATCCCTCCGTTTCATGAAACATGTCTTTTTAGCCCATTTTTCATTTTTCATAAAACATGTCTTTTTAACATTTTTTCCCACTTTTTTCCAAATTTGCCCTTACTTTATAGGTGTAATAATTACTTTTAACAATTTTCTAGGAGGGGTTAAGAGTGCACATTTATCTAAATGTAGGGGTAATTTGGGTAAAAATTAATTTCTTAATATGTGTGCATTAAACTAAAAAGACATGTTTTACGAAATGGAGGGAGTATAACAATATCTTTTGAAAGCTTCCTTATACAAGTATTTAAAATTAAAGATAAAAAATTTAAATTTTTTTTAAAATAAATATAAATCTTTTAGCATATATCTTTTGACGAATTTATTTAAGATATATATTGATTTTCTTTTATGATAAAAATTAATGATAAAAATTTATAATGTTTAAAATTAATTAAAAATAGATAATAAAATATTTAATAGATATATTTAAATATTTAATTATCTCTAAATTTACGTACATGGAAAGTAGTAATTATATATCTTTATATTTCATAGTTTAGGGCATCTTATTTATTAAGTTAAGTATTATTTTTTAAGTTCTTATCTCTTCCATATTTAAATATATAAATTTTTTTATTTGTATTTTATCTTTTTTTAATTACATATCTATTTCATAGATATGTAAGGAAAAAGAGAAATGTAATTATTTTATCTTAATAATATATTTACATTCTCAACATTAAATTTAACCATTTATATTGATTAAAAAAATTATACATTCTACGAGCAATAAAATTGCTTATATTGAAGTTTATATCATATTTTTATTTATTAATATTTTATTTATAGTGTCTATAAAATACCGAATCGTAATCATACATGGTACGACGGGTACAACTAGTTTCTTTTTTATTTTCATCGTTAGAGGATATCCAAAATCAATTTTAAGGTATGGGAAGTCGTTAATTAGAATTAAACTATCAACACTTGGTCGTTATATAATAATCCAAGTGTATGTGCTGACTTACATGTGCGTCACAAAATTTAATCTAGCTTAAAACAACAAACCAACAAAGTCTGGAAAGCAGCTCGTGGTTTTGTTGTATCAAGTATAAATTAATTATTATAATTTATTTTTTTGGGTCGAATGTAATTATAAATTTTATTGAGTACATGTAGTTGAGAATATTAGATTGAAGAATATCGATGAATGAGTTAAAGTGACCTGGTCTTGTGAGTTTTAGGGGACATCCAATTCCATTCAAAACCCTCTAATTGATTATCTGACAAGTTTTTCCCTAAAATTTATTTAAATAAAATCTGTCAGGTTTCCTCATTACAATTATTGCTCAACGTACATTTTGAACACCACCTCCACGAATTCCGTTGTTTACTGAGATGGTGTCCAAACCTTATGTGGTCCGGTGTAATAGTTCTCTGATCCCATCTCAAAATAATTACCATGAATTAAATCGAATTGAAAAGAATCCGGATGGCTAATTCTCTTTGTAGGAAAAAAAAAAGAGTTGTTCACTACTAAGCAGAAACATAGTATATATTTATTAGAGAAAAAATACTTTCTGTCCAACCAATAAGTCATAAAAATAAAAACTTCTACCTCTAAAAATCTTTCTCAGAGGATTTTTAATAGATTATTTATATATTAAGTTTCAACGATTGTAAGGAAAGTCAAGTTCTCTCCTTGTAACTAGGTACCGACCTAAGTTCAACCAACTCAACTTCTACAACCTTAGTCGTAAACATAAGACTACAAGTGAACTACAAACCCGAGTACTCAAAGCACCGTAGAGTCTTCACCGGAAAACGCCACGAACAACTAGAAATACTACTCTCTCTCAATTGTTCGTCTTCAATTCCTTATCGTAACCCTAGCCTATTCATAGGATCACTTCCGAATCTAATCTCAATCACGACTTGTCAACCTGTGATGATATTTCATTCAGAACGGATTAAAACAATATTTCAACCAACCATATTATCTTCAACCTAATCAGATTATCCCCATAACTGATCAGTCTCGATATTATCTCAACTCTTTCAACCAAATCTTCCAGATTTCATCTTATCGATCTTCTCACAAACAAGTCGTGCTTAATTATTTGTCGATTCACCGTTGAAATCAAGGTAACTTGCCAAGCCTCGTAGCTTCCCTCAGTCGTTCCCTCACGACGTTCATTCACTCTGACGATGTTCTTCTAATATTCATGTGATACTTGTGAAACAACACATTAATTAATCATTTAAAGTTTGTTATCATCAAAACTAAGAGAAATGATGTAACAACGATTGTCCCTACAATGAAAATAAGAATGAAGAGTAGAAGCAATATTACCATCTTTGGGATCTGATCCTACACCGTACCACTGCTCAATACCTTAGTGGATCGCCTCTATTACATATATAAGCATATTACTATTGAGAATATGTAAGGGCAATCCAGAAGAAGAGGATAGCAGATCGAGCAATTAATGAATAAGCAATGTTGTTGTAAGCGACAACCAACTACAAAAATGGTCTATAAGGCTCATTCCTTGAATATCTTGTTTGTTTGGATTGAGTGGGAACTCTAATGGCTGTTGACGTTCAAACATTCTCAAGAGACCGGCAAAGCTCAAACTCCATTAAACTAGGGTTTCCTAAATTGGAGCTTTAAGGTATTTCATCTTCCAAGTGAATAAAAGCAAGCCAAGCCGTTCTCACAAGTGAAGTGAATGTCCTATCATCCAACTAGAACACGCGCGTCATGGTCTCATGGATCAACATGGATTTGGGGCACTTGAGCGTCGTCCAAATTTGGGTCTTTTAGTCCAGATGGTTGCGACGACCTACCTAGAATCAATACGGTTAACCTCCGCCTATTTATAGTAATATGACCAATACCGAAATATTCCAAACTTAGATATTTACAAATAATCAATCCCTACAGTCTTATTAATTTGGATGGTACGTAGTCATATATATGGTGATATCCATCCAAATCGATCGACTTAGGTATCCATGTATATTAGATCGATTAGGTGTTTCAATATTTGGATATCCAAGAATCTAAAACATACATACCTATCCTAATATTTGCCACTTGCCTACTTGGTCCTGCTCTGTAAATAACTTTTTGTTTGATCTTGATTGCAAGTATATCTAGATATGGAGGCCCAAAGTGCAGTTTCCCATCTTTGTCAGTTAAATTTTCTTTAAAGCAAAGTTTTTTATGTTGCCGGTTTTTTTTATGTTGCAGCTAATATATTACATAGTATTATAATAGAATGAATGATTATTATTCAGACTTATGTTCTAAGTTAATGGCCATATACAGCCCCCATCGTAGAGTTATCCGTTACTCTTCTCGATATTAACATTTAATCACTTCTTTTCCCTACTTTAAAAATTTTATATTGCGAGGTCTGACAGCTTTTCACCGACGTCACTCAAATTATATCTTCAGTTCATTTTCCGTCATCTATGCTAGATAACAATGTTGAGAATTTTCACGACAAATAATGCAAATTAAAGCAACTGATATATATAATATGGCATGGATACAGGTTACATAATAATTTAAAACAGTGATCGAGGTTTGTTTTTGACCGTTTGTTTCGCTGTTATGTTTTTGTCAAGTTATGAAGAGGATCTCGCCCGGTATTGAAGGATGCTCGATTTATTTAATCTACAAAATTTTGGAGCACTTTTAAATGAAAATTATAATTAAATTATATAGAAGATGAATGGATCGAGTGAGAAACCCTATAGTAATTATCATTTAGCATGTGTTAATGCATGATAGATATGGAAACATACGCAAGTTATATAAGCATGAAACTGTATGGGCTTATATATTAGATATTTTTTTCATAGAAAACACTTAGGTTATTATAATCGGAAAAGAGGGGTTAAACTCGTGATTTAATAGTCATGGACGTCATCATTTGCTTGTTAGAGATGCTTGACATTACACAATTAATCTGGTCATCTATTTATTTCCATAAAAAAATAAAACCTTTAAATCATAGTCGTAGACCGTGATTTAAAGGTGTGCATGTGTTAGAAACTTGGAATGCTATTTTCTCTAAGAAGTCTTGTAAAGTAACAACCTCCGGGTAAAAAATCTGGGTATTCAATACACTTCATTAAGTTATGGGCTTTTATATTAGTCCGTATATAAACAAAGTAACGAAGAAACCCAATTCATTATTTTCAACTAGCACAGTCCATAGTTATACTTTTCCACCCAACCCATCAGAAAAGGCCCAATTAATTATAGGGTTAATTGTACCAAGTGATAATACCAAAACTATTACTCTTTTATTATTGGTCATTCTCGTATGAATTGTTCGATCGATTCCATCAGCAAATGTCGCTTTATGTTCGGACCGAGTGATTTGTGGTCCTGTTTTAAAAGAGTCCATCCCAACAAGAGTGGAACCATAAACTTTTTTTTGTAGGAGACAACGAATTTTCTTGACATAGTCAATGTTTTTCAATTTTACAAAAATATAAAATACTGAAAAATATTTAAAAACCCCTCAAGATTTATAAATACGAACCTAGAATAAGTACTTGAACAAGCATACTTTATTACATAATAGTAAGACTTTTTTCATATAAGATAAGATTGAGAAAGATAGTAGAATTTAGAGAAAGAAGAGAACATATTTTATTGATGATGGACCAAAATATTTTAAAATACAATTTAATTAAAAAATTAATATTTTATTAAGACAACTTATACTATTATGTTTCAAAATATAGTTAGGTTAAGAAAACAAGAATGTTTCAGAATACAAACATATTGAATCCATAATTATTAAAGACTCGTAAGTAAAAACTGAACTCCAAACCGAAGCCCTCGTGCTAAATTAATTGTGTAATTTTAGACATCCCAACAATAACTTATTGTTTCAAACCTCTCGAGTTCAATTACATTATGTAAGTAGGAAGTTTCATAAAAGATAAAAGCATTTGGACTAAGTAAATGGCTTGTAAAAGTGGTTTGTGTACGTCCAATCTTCAAAAGTTCATAACTTTTTGCTTGGGTACTGGATTGGAGTTTATAATATATCAAATCAAAACTCTCAACAAGAGGAACAGATTTACTAAAAAAAATCAGATTGACGAAGCCATGGCCCCTTCCAGCCATATACTAATTATGCATATGCCTCCTAACATCAACTTCTTCATACGTGCCATTAGGATGATTCAAACTAAAACCTAGTGCCAATTTATTACCAAACCAACTACTTATTGCTAACGAACTAACGTTATTAGTTTTCATTCATCTAGTCAAGCAGTTAAACCTTCAAGGGTAGTACCCAAGTCTTTGGTTCTACTCTCATGGTTAGTGCCATTCACAAAAAATAGCATTATTAGGAATGAGTATTAAACAAATTCGAACTTGATTCTCTTGACCGAAACTTAAGAAGCCTAACTAAGGATGAGCACAAGGTGGGTTCAGGGAGTGGATTACCCTCCCCCTCCACGTTTAACATATCATTTCCCATCAACGGGGAATAAATTCTCCCCTCATTATCATCTACGTCAGGGATATCGTCGTTGTTTACCATATAAAAAATTCTTTTTTTGTTTTGATTATTTAGGTTTTACACTTTAGGTTTTAACAGACTAACTAATTAGGTTTTAGAGTCTAAAAGGTGTGAAGGTTTACGATTCCGGGATTACAGTTAGAAAATATAGGAAAATTAAGGATTTGTAGGCAGGGATCCCATCGGGTTTTTCTGTCGGGGACCAGGGGACAACACCCCGCACAGTTCCCCATCTCTCCTCGGAGATGAAATCCCACCCCCAAATCCTCGCCGCTATCTTCTGATACGGCACAGTCCGAGCTTACAGCTAAGGACGTGAGAATTGTTCGTGATCGTCGTCGTCCGATGCGCTCTAAGGATTATTATTAGTATTTATACTAATGTAAACCATTTAAATAGAGTTTATAAACTCCTTCATGGGTTTTCTTTTTGGTTCTTTCCCGTGACGCTTTTATTGAACCGATAGGGCGGTTAGTGCAAGTAATTTTAATTGTTGTCTTAAGGAATAATAAGAAATATTTAGTTTGCCCTAATCCTCCTACTCTCTCGTCTATCTACCTCTCCCCCTGGTCGTGCGTCCATTCCCCTAGTTATCTATACTAATTCGATTTGTGGCTTGTACATGCTATTACAACTTGTATCAATTGGTGCTTTCATTCCTGAACTTCGTCATCATCATGTCTAACGACGAAGAAACGTCACAGGTTGCCGACAATGAAGGCGACATCCGAGAACTCCAAAACCTGACATTGGAAATCCTTAATAACTGACAAGAACAAGAAGTTCAACGTCGCCGGATGAATCGGATTTTTCACATTTGAGATACTCGGAACATCTTGGATGATAATACTCGGGGAGTATACGCGGAAAATCCGTATAACGGATCGCGACAACCACCACCGAGGCAACAACAACCACTGCCAGCCCCACCTCCGGAACGCCGATTTGCGGTGGAAGACCACCAATGATATGACCGCTATCCGAAAATTCGTGTTGACACGCCACGATTTAATGGCACAGATTCGACCGGTTGAATATTGATGTGAAGCTACTCGTCTTCGGTCCACGAAGGGTGGATCTAGGCTCGAAACTCCCGGATCTTCTCTGACAATAGTAACCAGCTAGGTACGAGTCCAATGTTATGGACTCGCGGGCCTCTCATGCTCGTCGGAACGAGGGAGGGGTGAGGCAAATATGAGAGGTGTCGGCCCAAGGGAGGACTGACGAGACGAAAAGGGGTTGGAAGGATTGGTGACATCGAGCCATGTGATTGGAGGAAACTCGACTCTACAATAAGCTTGGCTATTTCATTATGACGTGAAAAATACAATGTTAGACATCTCCCTTATATAGAGGAGAGCAAGAGAAACCCTAGGCTAATATGGTTGGCAGAGGCAGAACTATAAGGGGGCGGGAGTGGGCCATGGCACCCCCAATCCAATTTTTTTCGTATATGTTACTCTTGTCAATAGCTTCGATTTGATATATTATAAGCTCAGTTCTGACATTTGAGAAAAAAGTTATGAACATTTGAATATTGGACGTATACAAAGCACTTCTAACAAATCATTTACTTAGTCCGAATGTTTTTATCTTTTTCTAAACTTTATACTTTTATAATGTGATTAAACCTGAAAGTTTTGAAACAATAAGTTATTGTTGGGATGTCTTGAGTCACACAATTCATTATTAGCATGAGGGCTTCAATTTTGGTTTTAGTTTTAAGTTACGAGCCTTTAGTATTTATAGATTCAATCCATTTTTATTTTGAAATTTTTTTGTTTTCTTAGCCTAAATGTATTTTCAAACATAATTGTATAAATTGTCTTTATAAACTCTTGTTTTCTTAATGTAATTGTATTATGAAATATTTTAGTACATCCTCCATAAAATATATTCTCTTGTTTATCTATATTTTTTATTTTTTATTCTACATCTATCTCGAAATGTATCTGATACAACATATTTTTTTAAATTGAATAAACATTAGCTATGCTAGAAAATTTTATTGGCCCTTGCAGTGAGAAATTTTTGGTTCCGCCCCTGATGGTTGGCGGACTAGGGCTAGCAAGCATGCTAGGACCAACGTCCAAAGCCGATAATACTAATGATAGTAATAGCTAGAAAGGGAAAGGTGCACAACAAACCCTAACGAGCCTTATTCTACCATAATGGAGCGGTCCCTTAAGTATAAGAAAACACACGCCCGAAATAGTAAAGACGGAAAGTAAATGACAGAAATAGAAATAATAAATATAATAAAGACATAAATGAGAGTATCTCTTAAGCCAAGGGGGTCTCCAAGCTAGGTCTAGGCCGTCTTGGGATGGCCGGGACTGGGTCCGAGCCAGGGCAGGGTCGCATCAAATATACAAAGTCCAAGCCTATTTTGATTATTTTCACACGACGACTCCTGAACGCCTGCAACCGGTAGGCATGTTAATTGATCATCCGACCTTGGATTGGTTCCGCTACAAAGGCGTACTAATTGCCTTCAAACTTGTGAAGTGTTTTTAGAGACTGTCAAACAGCGTTTCGATCCCCATCACTATGAGGAGTATGTTGGTTTGTTCACCAAAATGCAACAGAAAACTAAAGTTTTACACTATCAGACTGAATTTGAGGCTCTGCTGAATAAGATTGAAGGGTTGTATGAAGCGACATTGATCTCTTTGTTTAAAGTCGGCCTGAAACAACCTGTCAAGCGGGAATTGAATCTGCGCAACTCGACTACGTTGGCCTAAGTAGCCTGGAACTTGGCCGCTTCTTATGTCGACACCGTGGCTAGCGTTTCGAGCAAACGACACAATTGGAGTTGATGCGATCCGGCCCTAGACCGGGATTGATCATGACGAGTCTGAGTCTACCGAGACCTTGACGTCCGCCTTGGATTCTGACCTATCTCATTACTACTATATTTATTATTATATTTCCTATTTTTGGTATGTTTCCATGGAATTTTTAAGGCAAGGAAAACTGGTAATCTTGCAAGGAGATCGTCAACCACCGAAACTCATCTCTTTTAATGCCTTGTTATCTTTGAGTGATTCCGAAATTTGTGGCGGAATGTTTTGAGATACTTCCACTTGTTAACGAAACATCACCGCTACAACCCGAATATACTAATGTCGATTTTCCAAGCAATGTTCACCCTATGATCCGTGAAGTGCTTCAACTCCATGAAAGTGTTTTTCGTTTTCCCGTAGGATTGCCACTACAGAGAGTTTGGGGTCACCATATTCACTTGCTTCATGAGTCCAAGCCAATCAATCTTCGACCATATCGATATGCTTATTTTCAAAAACCTGAAATCAAATGACAGTTTTCATTCATCATCAAATAAGAATGCACACAGAGGACATCTACAAAACCGTGTTTCGTACTCATGGTGGGCACTTTGAATTTTTGGTCATGCCATTCGGTTGACCCATGCGTTGTCCATTTTACAAGCTTCTATGAATCACATCTTTTTCACCTATTTGAGAGATTTCGTTATTGTGTTCTTCGATGATATTCTGATTTATAGCTCCTCGCTTTCACTCCATGTTTGGCACGTCGATACAGTTCTTCAGATATTACGGGACAATCACTTCTTTGTTAAGAGTTCTAAGTGCTCCTTTGGATCGTCGAAAGTGGAATACTTGGGACATATTGTGGCTGCGGGTCAGTCGTTAGCCGATCCGTGGAAATTTGACGCCATGGCCAAGTGGCCTGAACTGAAGACCGTTAAACAAATACGCGAGTTTTTGGGTCTAACCAGTTACTACCGCAAATTTATTCGTAATTATGCTTCGATTGCATCTCCGGTTACAACTCTCTTACAAAAAGGCAAATTCCTTTGGACGAGGACATTAGAGGAGGCATTCCAACGACTCAAGTCGGCAATGATGAACACACCTGTATTGCAATTGCTGGATTTTAACAAAATGTTCGTGTTAGAAACTGATGCATCATGTCAGATGAGGGTGTTGGAGCAGTATTATTGCAGGACGAACGGCCTCTTTCTTTCTTCAGCAAAATTCTAGGGGTTCGTCGTCATGGCTCCTCGACCTATCACCGCGCGTTATATGCGATAGTCTCGGCCGTCCAAAAATGGCGCCAATATATATTAGACCGCAAATTTTTTATTCGTACTGATCAGAAGAGCATAAAGGAACTTCAGTCGCAGGTCATTCAAACACCCGATCAACAGTTCTTCATTTGAAAATTAATGGGTTATAAATTAAGAATTGATTACAAGTCCGGTTTGAGTAATGATGTCGTTGATGCCTTGTCTCGTTGCATGATTGATGATGATCCATCGTTGAGACAATTTTTTGCTCTATCCTAACCAATGCCTGACTTGCTGAATAAGGTACGGGCTAAAAATTCATGTTTATCGGATTTGATTGCCCTATGTACTACAACAACCGATGGCACGTCACAAGCACCCTTTCAAGTACAAGACGGTATTCTTTACTACGGTCATTAGATGATGTTGAGTAGAGAGTCGCCTCTTAAAGGAGACGTCCTTGTTGAATTCCACTCATCCCCGAGCGTCGGCCACCTGGGCATTGATCGCACTTTCCGCCGAGTCGTAGAGCTCTTCTTTTGGCATGGCACGCGTAAGGATGTGAAAAAAATTCGTCGATTCTTGTCTAACGTGTCAATCAACCAAATATAGCACTAAGATACCAGCATGCCTTCTTCACCTGTTACCGGTACTTCACAAGGTTTGGGATGCGGTTTCAATGGGCTTTGTTACCGGACTTCCACCATTGCGTGGTCATACGACGATTTTAGTGGTCGTGGATTGCCTATCCAAATACACTCATTTCGGAGCTTTGGGGCCGCACTACGATGCAGTTAAGGTGGCTGCCTTGTTTGTGGAAATTGTAATCAAACACCATGGTATATCGGCGTTTATTTTATTCGATAGAGACACAATTTTCACAACTCGTTTTGGAAGGAATTGCATAAATTGAGTGGCACTGCTTTGCGCCATAGCACCGCCTATCATCCTCAAACGGACGATCAAACCAAAGTGAAAAACCGAGGCCTGAAACAATATTTACGAGCATTCACGCATGCTCGACCTGCCCGTTGGGTTACCTTCCTTCCATGGGCTGAACTAGCTTTGAATTGAACTTATCATGAAGGTCTTAGAATGATGCCATTTCAAGCTTTATATGGTCGAGAGGCACCAACTATTATCAAAACTACGCAGTTGTCCGGGCTCGCATCGGCGGCCTTAGCCACAGTGTAGGAATGTGAGCAATTACTTGACCTGTTGCGTGGTAATTTGCAGAAGATGCAGTAGCGAATGGCTTCTCAGGCGAATGCTCATCGCCTCGATATTGAGTTCAACGTTGACAATCAGGTTTTGCTCAAATTCTAACCATACCGTCAACACTCAATTACCAAGCCTCTTTCGGCCAAGTTAGCCGGCGGTTTTTACTGGCCGTTCCGAGTTGTTGAACGCATTGGCCCAATCGCCTATTATTTAGAGTTGCCGCCTAATGCAAAAATTCATAATGTCTTCCATGTTTCCTTAGTTTGACCTTTCATCTCGAACGACTCTTGCTTGGTGCAACCCACATTTTTGACTAAATTCATTCATGATCATCCACTACCCAGGTCGTTACGCGCCATTGCGAAGAGAGAGGTCTAGTTTGCCGGCAATTCGAGATTCAAATGGTTGGTTGTTTGGGAAGATGGGTCGTCAACCAATGCTACTTGGGAACCTGTAGAGCAGCTACAAACCTCTTTTCCTAACTTACGACTTGAGGACAAGTAGATTGTCAACGGGGGAGAGATTGATACGGCACAATCCGAGCCTACAACTAAGAACGCGAGACTTGTTCGTGATCGTCGTCGTTCGGTGTGCTTTAAGGATTATTATTAATATTTTTATTAATACAAACCTTTTAAATGGAGTTTATAAACTCCTTCATGGATTTTCTTTTCAGTTCTTTCCCGTGACGCTTTTATTGAATCGATAGGCAGTTAATATAAGTACTTTTAATTGTTATCTTAAGGAATAATAAAAAAATATTTAGTTTGTCTTAATCCTCCTCCTCTCTCGTCTGTCTACCTCTCCCCCTAGCCGCCGGCCATTCCCCTGGTTCTCTTTCTGATTCGATCAGTGGCTTGTACAAGCTATTACATCTTGTATCATCTTCATTTAAATTCCATGTCCATGCGACAAGGAATTTTAGTGAACAATGGGGATTCTCTGTCCCATTGTTATCCATATGCCTAACATCACTTTAACAATAGAACAAGTGGTATATTGGTACCAATCTATTATTCTTATAAGAATGGATGATAAACGACCCTCTATATTTCTAGGCCATTTCAATATGGGAGACTGGGAGAGACATAATTCTCTTGTCCTAGCTAGCCAGATATACTTTCATCATCAAATGCGCTCATCGACTGAGCTAATAAGGCTTCATAATCACCCGCATGTAAAACCCACGTATAAATAGATAGAATCCAATCTCTCTTTTATTACGAATCAACAAATTACAAGACATTACAAATTAAACGTACGCCATCTATCCCTCTCGATCTCTATATAATCTACTCGCCTAATCTACATACATATTCATTCAACCGACTTAACGCAAAGGATAAAATTAAAGAAACAACACAGGACAAGAAAGAAAAGAATTACTCCCATGATCGAAACGTACAGTCAAGATGCATATATAATAGACCCAACGACGTCGTGTCGTGTCGTGTGGAATGGGGCCTAATTACATATATCTATCTAAACGGGATGGATGGATCAAATGTGAGAGTTCTGGTGGAACCTAGCAATGAAGTCATCGGCGCGTCGGTCAATGCCAGGCTCCGCCACCCAATAGCCTCTGTCCTCGTCGCTAGCGTACATCCTCCTTACGTAACCGGGCTCTTCCCAGTAGCCATCGTCCCCACCACCCGAGCAACACGACATCAACATGCTAAATATCGAACTCGACGACTTTCTCCTCCTTCCCGCCATTGTTTTCGATCACTTGACTTAATCGCTGATCGATGTACGTAGTACTAGTACTAGTACTAGTACGTTTTCAAGCAATGAATTGATATGTTTGAGTCAAAAATGTAACGTGTATATATATAGCCTAGAGGCAGGTTGGCAAAGGTACATATAATTAATCGTACGGTCCAGATCGTTGTTGAGGTACAGCTGTGATGAACTAAGTGTGATCATAAGTAACGCTTTCATGCAATTATATATTTATAGTATATAATAGTATACAAATATGTGATATATTGTACGTACTTTGATTCCGTTCAATCTACTTTGTGATCAGAAACCGTGAGCCTTCAACTAAAGCACAAGGCTTTGCTTTGCTTTTGAGTCTGCTTTTGTGATTCTGAGCTAATTGATTGATTGGTGAAAACCAAGCTTAGGTGGTACGTAGAGCTAGGCAAATATTCTCAACTCATGGTATAATATCTGCAATATCCCAATTTTTTAATCTAAACTAGCCTCAACAACACTGTGTTAGTTCAATGTTTTATTTGGGTTATGATTTTCTTGCGATAACACCAACTCTATTCTCTGGCATATATATGCGGCGGTGCCTCTTTCCTCTTTGCATTTTTTATCTTGATTCCCAAGTTGTCAGGCATAATGGGCCTCTGCCCAAATAATTAGTTACTTTTAATTAGTTAAATCAGACATCATTTAACATATGTTTCCTTCAACTTGTTTCATTATTTCATGCATGCTCCGAAAGCTAACAAACTCAAGGGTGTTTATAATATTGGTTCGACAGGAAATTTAAATGGATTAGAATCGAATCCAAGTTGAACAGACTGAAACCGGAAGGAATAGTTTCGGTTCTCAATCAAACTTATAAAAACTACGTGTTGAGAACTCTTTTTTATCCAATTTCAACCGAAATATTAAAATAGTTAAGTGAGAAATGAGAAAGATCATTAGTCGATTTTTTTTTTAATCTTTAGTTATGTGAATGAATATTATAGTTCCATAAGCTAATTTTTTTTATACATATTTCGTTAGTTTCGACTTTCGATATACATGTAAAATAAATGTATTTTTTTTGTTTTTGATACAAATGGAGATCTTATGTGAAGAAATCTATCCCATATCGCTAAATTAAGTAATGAATTGTATAGAATATATATATTTGAGTTTCTCCTCATATTACCAATTGGTTTTAGGATGAAACTCCATGGGCTTATGTGATGGGTCTGTCACGCATGTGCGCTGGGACGGTCTCCCCCTCCGTCCGTATTGTGGCCCGACGAACTTTGACATGGTATCAGAACAATTTCATCTTGGGTCCCTGGTTATTTGGGTCGGGCCGGAATGCTCCCCGCCATGATGGCATTATTTGGGCTCGTTGACTATCTGTCGCCTCTAAGGGCATTATGTTGCCAAGTGTCAACTAGGTCATGTCAGTTGCCACTTGAGGGGGTGTGTGAAGAAGTTAATCCCACATCGGAAAATTAAGTAGTAATGAATTGCCTAGAAATATATCCTTGGGTTACTCCTCGTATTACCAATTGGTTTTAGGATGGAACCTCATGGACTTATGTGATGAGTTTGTCGCGCATGTGCGCTGGGACGGACTCCCACTCCGTCCGTATTGTGGCCCGACGAACTTTGACATATATAGTTATTTTTAATGCGCATACTAATAAGATACACTTTTGTGCATCGCTTTCGCCTTGGATGTGCATCAAAACTAACTCTATGTGTATCAAAACTAATTGTTTGTACATCGATTTTTTTCAGCACATTATGCATCGATTTCGAATATTTTTTATATTTTAACCTTTAGTTATGCAAATGAATATATATAGTTAGATAGTATTTTATGCACATATCATTAGAATAGCATGCATTTTTTAATTGTTTTGATGCACATCTGGTTAGTTTAATGCACAAACATATAAGACACTTTTGTGCATCAATTTTGTCTTGTATGTGCATCAAAACTAACTCCATCTGCATCAAACTAATTATTTTTGTGCATTATTTTTTTATGCACATTGCGTATCGATTTTTTCAATCTCACTTTCTAACATTTTCTCTCCTTTTCCTTTCCCTTTGGGCCCCCCCTTACATACCCTCCCGACTTCAAATCGGGGAAAGGGTGTGTACATCTCGACCCCCAGATCCCGTTCACACCGGGTTCCACCTGGGTAGATATTGTTGTTGTTGTTGTATTACGTATCAATTTTAAAAATTTTTAATTTTTTTAATTTTTATACCATATTTATGTTCATGAATAAAGTTAATTTTTGTTTGTAGTTTAGTTAGTTTTGATACACATACAATTAGTTTCAATGCACATGCATGAATAAGATACACTTTTCGGTTATTTTGATGCACATACATAAATAAGGCACCCTTTTCGTGGTATTTTGATGCACATACAAGTGGTTTTGATGCATAAACACATATCTAATATGCCAGTTTTGATGCAAAATCTTCCAGTTTTGACGCACATTCAGCTAGTTTCAATGCACACGCAAACAAGATGTACTTTTTAATTGTTTTGATGCACACTCGGTAGAGGTGTTGTCCAGTTCCGGAACTGGTAGTTCCGGTTCCGTCCCGATTCCGGTTCGGTTCCGAAGCCGGTTCCTGGTCGGGAACCGTTGTTAGGGTCGTTTCCGGGTGAATTTAAAAAAATAGCCGTTAGAAGTGACAACAATAACAACGACGACGACGAAGACGACGACGACGACGACTACTACTACTTTGGACTCGTCCACTAAGACAATATCATCTGCAAATAGCATGCACCACGGGATCTCCGTCTGAATCTCCCTCGTCAGAACATCCATCACGAGTGTGAAAAGGAAAGGACTTAAGGCTGAGCCTTGATGTAGACCTACCTCCACCTTAAAAACTTAGTATCTCCACCTGGGGTGCACACACTAGTCATCGAGCTCTCGTACATATCTCTGACTACCCTGACATAAGTTCCAGACACTTCCTTAGCTTCCAAACAGTCCCAAATCAGCTCTCTTGATACTCTGTCATATGCTTTCTCTAAGTCGATGAAAACCATGTGCAGATTCTTCTTCCTCTCTCTGTACGCCTCTGTTAGCCTCCTCAACAGGTAAATAGCCTCCATAGAAGACCTCCCGGGCATAAAACCAAATTGGTTCTCTGACACTCTGACTAACCTCCTCAACCTCATCTCGATAGCCTTCTCCCAAATATTCATTGTGTGGCTAAGCAGTTTGATACCCCTGTAGTAGTTGCACTGCTGTACGTCTCCCTTGTTCTTATATACCGGGATCAACTTGCTGAGCCTCCACTCATCTGGAATCTTGACCGTCTTGAAAATCACATTAAAGAGCGTTGCTAGCCACTCAAGACCTCTCTCTCCCAAATACTTCCAAACCTCCACTGGGATCTCATCCGACCCTACTGCTCTCCTGTTACTCATTTGGCGGACCACTCCTTTTATTTCCTCCTTGGAGAAACGTCTGTAGAAGCAAATGGGGTGCTCGCGGCTTTCTCGACCCGCCGAGTCGTGACGTATCTCCTCCGTCTCGCAGCCTTCATTCAGAAGACCACCGAAGTACCTCTCCCACTGTTGTCTGATCTGTAGGTCCTCCACTAGCACCCGTCCATCCTCATCTTTGATATATTTTACCTTGTCAATATCTCTGCTCTTCCTTTCCCTTTCTTTTGTCATTCTGTAGAAGACCCGTTCCCCGCCCTTTTCGTCCAAGGCCTTGTACAAGTCCTCGAACGCTCTTTCTTTAGCGGTTGTTACTGCCTTCTTTGTTGCCTTCTTAGCCGTCTTAAGCTCTGCCAACCTCAACTCCCTCTCTGGTTCTGCACTTCGTAACCAAGCTTTGTAGGCTATCTGCTTCTCCCTAACCTTCCCCTGAACCTCATCATTCCACCAAGCTATCACCCCTTTACGTCCAAAGGAGCCTCTCGATGTACCCAACACGCCACACGCTTCTCTGCGAATACACTCCGCCATCTTGCCTCACATCTCATTGGCGTCGTTCCTCTCCTGCCAAGCACCCTTTGCATCTGCCTCTTCAAGGATCCTTTCTCGCAGGCCCTGTATGTTAGATTCTGCAAGGCGCCACCAACTAATTTTCGGTTGAGGTACCGTGTTTGCCTTTTTTTACACGGCCCCTTCAAATCCAGGACCAATAACCTGTGTTGCGTCAACAGGCCCTCAAAACGAATGACTTTGCAGTTCTTCCACCTTCCTCTGTCTTCCCTTCTAGTCATAAAGAAGTCAATTTGTGTCTTTCCCAACGGGCTCTGAAAAGTTACCAACTGTTCATATCTCTTCCTCAACCACGAGTTGACCACCAAACAATCAAAGGCTGCTGCGAAATCCAAGAGTGTTCGACCTCCCTCATTTTTGTCGCCAATTCCCCATCCTCTATGTATCTCCTCGACGGAACACTTCTCGTCAAACTATCTAAGTCTTCCTAGAACTGTCTCTTTTCTTCTGAACTCAAGCCCCCGTGTGGTGCATAAGCACTGACTACATTCAAGATCTTCTCCCCTAAGACAATCTTTAACAACATCAGACGATCACTTGTACGTTCCACCTGCACCACCTGATCTCTCAGCTTCTTGTCAACCAAAATCCCGACCCCATTTTTTCCACTGGAGGCGCCTCAGTACCATAACTTCCACCCATCAATATCTCGAGCCTTTCTACCCTTCCACTTTGTCTCCTGAACACAAGCAACCTGTACTCTGTAGTGTTGAAGAATCTTAATCAGTTTGACTAATTTCCCAGTCAAAGTTCCCACATTCCAAGAACGTATCCTCAAACTGATGTATTATCTCTACTAAACGGCATTTCTCGCTGGCCCAACAATCTTATAACTGAAACTCCCCTGAATAGGCAGACCATACATCTTGACCTGCAACAAAACACAACCTGCGGAAAAATCAACACAGACAAGCCCACCACAAGCAGAGCAAAACCACAAGAAACAATAACGCCCGGCTACAACCGAGGATGAAACCAAACGAAACTGGTAAACAGAAACAAGGCCAAAACAAACTAAACAAGCTCAACAACTTACAACACGAAAGGAACCCTGCAAGCAAAGCACAAGCTAGGCAGTCTAAGCAGACTTAAACAAGTTAGACCAGATAAACAAGCACCACAAACTAAGCTATTGACCAGGCAAGTAGAAACCAAGCCAAACGGGCTAAACAGCTAAACACTCTAAACAAACTAACTAGCTAAACAAGCTGAACAAACGAACAAACAAGGTGAGGATATGAGGTTACCGCACCTCTCAAACTTGGAGAGAACGAGAGGGGGACAAGAGGATCAAATGGGGATACCGTTCCGGGTCGCACATGGCTGCTCTAACCAACCTCCGACCCTTGGGGGGGTTCGATCACCAACACTTGGAGCCACGGACAATCTGGATGATGTCCAGCATAGGCCAAGGTGGAGCCCTTGGATCCCGAGTGTGTGCGGGATAGACCGGTGGAAAAGGGAGTTTGCGCCTGACCCCCTCTCAACTGCGGTTGGTGGTGCTTGCCGGGGCTGTGCGCGGGTTATTATCGGCGGCGGGGCAGTGGCGGCCGGCGACGGGCCAGATCTGGAAATTAGGGTTTAAAAGGGGCCGAATCTAGGCGTCGGGTGGGGGGTGGTCGGGTCCTGTTGGAACGGATCCAAGGCGGGGTGGGTCTGAGCCGGAGGTCGGATCTGTACAGGGCGGAAGTCGCATGGCGACGGGGGGTCGCCGGGGTAGGCCTCAGGCCATGCGCGTCTTCAGCAGCTTAGAGTGGAGGGGGGAAGGGGAGAAGGGGGAAGGGAGAAGGGGAGAGGGGAGTAGGGTGGGGGGTTCGCCGGAGGAAGCCGCTTGGAGAGATCACCGATGACGCGGCTCCGGTCGGTTCAACTGTCGGGGAGAGCGAGCGTAGAAATCGTTTGTCGGGAGAGAGAGAGCGTGTGAAAATTCGTATTTCAACCCTCGGCCTTGGTTTTCCATATTTTAAAAAGATTAGGAAGGGAAGTATTAGTCTATTAGAGAGAGATAATAGAGTAAGAGATTGGTGTAAATGAAATTGAATGTGATATATGATATTTATATGGATAAATGGATAAGAATTAGGATGGAAATTGTTAGAAGATGGAAGATTGAGTTTTGATGGTTCCAGAGTCAGTGACCCTTTGTTTGTAAGTCGAGTCGGCGACTTGGCAAAGTCACTGACATTAACAGCTGGCTGAGCGATCTATTTACGGAAGGAGCGCACAGATCTTGTGCGTTTAATTGAAGACAGTCGCGTGTTCTATTTTAGGAGAAGATCATCAAAAGAGTGCTAAAATCAAGATGAAGATAATTGTGATTCTCCTAGAATATTTGAGTATCCATACAATCGTTTATTTGGAAAGATTTGTAAAAGATCAAGTGTATATTGTTTTCCTAATCGGATGGAAAATAATATACACGAGATCTCTCTTACCTTAGTTTAAATACTCGTTTGTTTAGGCTAATGGGAAGACAAGTGAGCTAAATTTTCATATTGTGTGTAAGAAAGAAAGAGTGTGCTTGTGCGTGGGATTCGTACAAGTGGTGAGTCAAGAGATCTTAGGCATAGCGTGAGATTGAGAGTGTGAGTGCAAAGGTAGAGCGTGGTTCAAGAGTATGGGATTCATTCTTGTACACGGGAGAGCTTTGTAATCACTCAAGAAATCAATAGAGCGAGTCTAAGGACTCTTGAAATCCGACCAAGTGATAAACTTGGAAGGGAGTGGTTTTTCTCTAAGTAAACTAGTTGGTTTACGAAGAGTTTCCACTATACATCGCTTGTCAGTGACCATTGGTAACGTTTATTTTACTGCTTGATTATTCCGCTGCATTATTTCTCAAAGTCGACGACTTCGTAGGAGTTGCCGACTCGTCCCAGTACTAACAATCCTACAATTGGTATCAGAGCTAAGGCTCTAGATTGTGTTTTTAGCACTTTTACTGCAGGAAAATGACGTCCACCAACACCTCTGTGAATGATTCTTTCTAGAAGCCTCCAATTCTCAAAGTTTGAGAGTACGATTGGTGGGTTGAACAAATGAAAAACCACATCTGCTCTCTAGACGGTCAGTTGTGGAAAGTGATTGAATTAGGTCCGAAAACCTTTCTTGGAAAGGATGGAAAGACAGTAAAAACCACTGCTGAGTACGATGATGTTGATTTCAAGAAACTTGAGAAGAATGCTAGAGCAAAAAAGGTCCTTCATCATGCTCTCACCGACGGTGACCTCAAAAAGGTCATCGGGTACAAGACTGCAAAGGAAATTTGGGATGATCTAAAAAGACTTCATCAAGGAAATGAGGATGTGAAGAAAGATAGGATCATAAGTCTCGAAAGAGAATATGAAAATATTTTTCAAGGAAAGGGTGAGTCTCTCGGTGACTACCACTCGAGGTTCCAGACACTTGTCAACCAACTGGAATTTCTGGGAGAGAAGCTTCCTCTGTGGAAGCAAACCAACGAGTTGATCTCTGGATTGAACAGAAGTTGGGACAGCATTGCTTCGTCCCTTATCACTCAAAAAGAAACCAAGTCGCTGACCTTGGAGGACCTTGTTGGTCAACTCACTATGTATGGAGGCATTCAGCAAAGAAGAGTTAAAAGACTCAAATCAGAGAAAGTAAAAAACATTGCTCTCAAGGTTGAAAGAGCCTTTGATTTGGCTCAGGGAGACGATGACACTGATGGAGTAGATGAGGATGTGGCTCTAATTTCTAAGGCTATGAAGAGACTGTGGAATCGTAACAAGGCTCCCTCGAATGCTCCTGAATCAAACAAGGAAGGGAAGGACGTGAAGGATGTAATTTGATATCAATGTAAGGGAAAAGGACACTTTGCCAAACACTGTCCTAAAAGAAAAAGTGGAGAAACAGGTAAAAGCATGATGGCAACTTGGGACATGTCCGATGATGATGATGAGATAGCACCAGCAATAGGAAAGTGTTGCATGGCCATCGAAGATAAATCTTCCCAAGAGGTAAATGATTCTGAACTTTCTTCTCTTTTGTCAAAAAAATCTAGAGAACAGTTGGTTGCTATCATTGAAAAACTTGGAACTCAAGTCACTGAGTTAAGAGAAAAGTTGGAAGATAATGAAGAAACAATCTCCAATCTCTTCGATGATAACAAACACTGGTCCTCTAAAGCAATCGAGCTTGAAAAGATTTCATCTCCTAAGTCAGTAACCTGTGAGTCTTGCTCAGAATCAAAGATTCAAGTCACTGACCTGCAAACACAAGTGAATGACTTAGAAAAACAAGTCACTAACCTAGAAGGTGAAAGACTCATGCTTAGACTGGGTAATGCTAAGTTATCTAGTGAGTTAGAAAATTTTAAAATCGAAGATGAGACTAAAAGAAAGAAATGGTTGGATGAGTTTGTTGCTGAAAAGGCTCAAGAGGTCAGAAATGACTACAAAAGGAAGTTTGTGAAGGAGGTAGACAGATCTGGAATTGGCTTTGTTCGTGCACCCAATACTCAGGATACCAAGGCTGCTATCCCCGCGTCTAAAGGCAAAACCCCTATGTGTAGTGACAATGCAAGTTGTTCTATGCATGTGGAGGCTAAGCCTGACAAAGGGAAGCAACAGTGGTATCCTGATCAAAAGGTGCACAACATATGGCAAAAACAAGTCCAGAACTCGGCTCCTTCACAAATTGACTTTCAATCTCGCATCAACAACAAAACCATATATCCGGGCTATAGCAAATATGTTGCTCTAAAGTCTCATAGGACATGTTGGTATTGTGGCAAGCCTAGTCACTATCAACATGATTGTCACAAAAAGGCAAGAGATGATGAAAATGCAAGGTCACAGACTCTGAATGATAGTCATGACAGATCCATTGTCACTGACTGTCCTCCAGGATCTGTGTGTGCTAGTTGTGACAAATGTTGTACTAAGACTGTTTACATTGCCAAACCCAGAGGAGTCAAACAACTCTGGGTTCGTAAGAACTAATTGTTTCAATACAGCTTGAAGTGGGTGACCAGGAGCCCTGGTTCATTGATAGTGCATGCTCAACTCATATGTCGGGAGATCCCAGGGATTTCGTCTCACTTCAAGAATACAAGGGAGGTAAGATTACCTTCGGCAACAACAGTAAAGGTGGTATTTCTGGTATAGGTATGGTAAGATTTTCAGATAAGCTAACTATAGACAATGTGAATCTTGTTGATAATCTTAGCTTCAAGTTATTGAGTGTCTCTCAAATCTGTGCTAATGGAAAATATCAAGTTGTGTTTGATAAGAATGGTTGTCAAGTACAAGAAGTCTGTTCAGGCAAGATTCTTCTGAAAGGGGTATGTGAAAACAATCTGTATAAGGTGGACCCTTGTTTTGAGCCTGAAGAAAAACTGTGTCTTAGAACAGTTACAGATGTCGCCGACCTCTAGCACAAGAGATTTGGTCATGCGAGTTTTCAACTTCTTGACAAGCTTCACAAGCAAGAATTGGTCAGAGGATTACCTAAGATTGTTCCAAACAAGCATGAAGTTTGTGAGACTTGTGTGAGAGGTAATCAAGTTAAGTCTTCCTTCAAATCCAAAAATGAGGTAAGTACCACTAGACCTTTAGAACTCATTCATATTGATTTGTGTGGTCCCATGCGAGTCCAAAGTCGTGGAGGAAATATCTATATCTTTGTCATTGTTGATGATTTTTCACGATATACTTGGACTATCTTTCTGTCTTCTAAAGATCAGGTATTTGAAGAGTTTGAAGCATGGGTAAAGGTTGTTGAGAAAAAGCTTGGAGTTACACTTGTATCAATCAGATCAGATCATGGTACAGAATTCAACAACTCTGTTTTTCTGTCCTTTTGCAAGAAAAATGGCATAGGTCACAACTTCTCAGCACCAAGAACTCCTCAACAGAATGGCGTTGTCGAGAGGAAAAATCGTGCCTTGGAAAACATGTCACGGACTATGCTCATTTCAAGTGGTCTTCCGAGGAATTTCTAGGGAGAAGCTATAAACGCATCTTGCTATGTGATGAATAGAGCTATGCTTCGTCCACTTCTTGGAAAAATTCCATATGAATTGCTTAGAGGAATTAAGCCCAGTGTCGCCCACTTGCGCACTTTTGGATGTAAATGCTATGTTCACAACAACGGCAAAGACAGTTTGGGAAAATTTGATCCAAGAAGTGATGTTGGCACTTTTGTAGGATATTCTCCTCATAGAAAAGCCTACAAAGTGTTCAATAAAAGGACAAGGAGGATTGAAGAAAGTGTTCATGTGGTGTTTGATGAGAACAGTATGGGAGGATCGATGATTGAGGATCTTGATGATGGTGATCAAGGATACAATCTGGTTCAAGACGACTCTCTTCCAGTTTCTACAAAAGAATCAACAGTCAATGACAATACAGAAGTCACCGACTCAGACAATACAGGGGGAAGGAGTCAAAGTCAAAACTCAAGCGACAATGAGTCTGATAATGATAAAACTCCTGAAAGAACCTCAAGCGTGGAGAACTCAGAAGAAGATTTGGAGAAGACACCTCAAGTCGGCAACCTGACAGAGATACAAATCAGAAACTATCAACAAAAAAGTGCTCATCCTGTCACTAACATCCTCTCTGATTTCTCAAAGGGTGTGCAAACCAGATCTTCTCTGAACAATTTCTTTGCTTTCAATGCTTTCATCTCACTATTGGAGCCTAAAAATGTTGAACAAGCATTGAAAGATTCGGATTGGGCCAGTGCCATGCAAGAGGAACTTCATCAGTTTGTAAGGAATAAGGTGTGGCATTTGGTTCCAAGGTCGAAAGACAGATCAGTGATTGGAACACGATGGGTGTTCAGAAATAAGCTGGATGATGAAGGAAATGTGGTCAGAAATAAAACAAGGCTGGTAGTTAAGGGATACAATCAGCAGGAGGGCATTGACTATGATGAGACGTTTGCTCCAGTAGCTCGTCTTGAGGCTATTCGATTGCTCATTGCCTATTCTGCTCATCATGGATTCAAGCTACAACAAATGGATGTCAAGACTGCATTCTTGAATGGATATTGAAAAGAAGAAGTGTATGTTGAACAGACTCCGGGTTTTGAAGATGTCACCCACCCGGATCACGTCTACAAACTGGACAAAGCACTCTATGGATTGAAGCAAGCTCCGCGTGCTTGGTATGATCGGTTGTCTCAATTCTTGATTCAACATGCATATGTTCATGGTGAAGTAGACAAGACTCTTTTCTTGCTGAAGGAGAGAGGTCACACACTTGTTGTTCAGGTCTATGTCGATGACATCATCTTTGGCTCAACAGATGATAAGCTGGTGAAGAAGTTCGCTGACCTCATGTCTAGTGAGTTTGAAATGAGTATGGTCGGTGAGCTCAAGTTCTTTTTAGGACTTCAAGTTGTTCAAAGTGAGGATGGGACACGAGTTCATCAACAAAAGTATCTTAGAGAATGTGTTAAGAAGTTCGGTCTGGAGAATGCTAAACCGTTTGATACTCCCATGTCGCCGACTACCTCACTTGGAAGAGATGACAAAGATCCAGAAGTCAATGCTCCTATGTATCGGGGTATGATTGGCTCATTGCTCTATCTCACTGAAAGCAGACCGGATATTGTGTTTGGAGTTTGTCTATGTGCTAGGTTTCAAACCGATCCAAGAGAGTCCCACTTGAAAGTTGTTAAAAGAATCATTCGCTATCTTAAGGGGACTGAAAAATATGTGTTTATGGTATCCAAGAGGATTTGATTTTGAGCTTGTCGGCTACACAGATGCTGATTATTCCGGAAATCGTGTTGATAGAAAAAGCACTTCAGGAAGGGCTCAATTTCTTGGGCCTTGTCTTGTGTCATGGGGATCTAAAAAGCAAAATTCAGTGGCTCTATCAACGGCGGAAGCAGAGTATATTGCAGCTGCAGCATGTTGCTCACAACTCTTATGGATCAAGCAACAAGTCAGTGACTATGATGTGAAGTGTGGGTCAATGCCCATACTCTGTGACAACACTAGTGCAATCAACATCTCAAATAATCCAGTGCAACATTCAAAGGCTAAACACATTGAGATAAGGCACCACTTTCTTCGAGATTGTGTTGAAAAAGGCATGGTCACTATGGAATTCTGTAGAACAAGTGATCAAAGAGCAGACATCTTCACAAAGGCCTTGAATCGTGAACCCTTTGAACAACTCCGCGTGGAATTAGGTATGATCTCTCTTCAATGATCTATTTCCCTACATAAATTCCCTCGATGATTGGCTAGAATTGATTGTTATGCATATGCTTTGAAATCATGCTTTTATGGTGTAATTCTTGAACATACTTGATAGACATCATGTTTAGGAAACCCCATGCATTAGAATGTCGATGACTTTCATTACATTCAGTATGTGTGCAACTTTTTTTGAGCTCTTTGTTTTAGCCCAAAAGAATCAACCTGATGATCCTAACCCTCATTACAAGCCCAAATGATGGTTGGTTCTAATGCTTGTCCCTGACCTATCATGTTTTGAGAGTCTCTATGAGCCTATTTTTGAATTTCTTTATAAAACGGAGACTTATCATCATGATCGACAAATCCTCAAAAATAAAGTTTTACTTGATTCTCTTTGGCACTCCATGTGCAAACCCATCACCAAGTAAGTTTTTAAAAGAGTAAGTCATGAGTGGACAAAAGTCACGGATATACGAAAGAAGCAGTTTTGTGGTAGAAGTCGCCGACGTGCTCAAGGTCAGTGACTGCAATTTCTGGTGCGAGAAAAAGATCATGGCTTAACAGTATCTTTTGAAAATGGAAAGTGGATTTGAAAAAATAGAGGAAAGAGAAGATCATGTGATTTGACAACTTCCTTAATGATGGAAGTGGATTCCTTTATTATGCCTCAACCGTCAAGATTAAAGGTACACTCTTCTCAATCTGTTTTCTCTCTCTCAACTTCTACTCTCTATCTCTCAAACCCAAAAAAAAAACCTCAAGCCTTCATCTTTCTCCAATGGCGTCTCCATCCAACTCCGGTCTTCCTGCCTCTCCACAAACCAAAATCGATAGTCCTGAATCGGCAAAGAAGAAGATTCTCGCACTTTTCGGCGACGATTTTCTTCGAGCCCTCTTATCCGGGGAATCGTCTTCCTCCATTGTCCCTCCAACCGCCATGGAACCTCAATCCCAAAACCTAATTCCTCCACAAAACCAAAATTCGAACCCCTTTCCTCCAAAATCAACATCCTCATCTCCCGTCACCACTGAAAAACCCCAAAATCTCCTTCCTCAAATCGAAACCGAAACCCTAACCGCTCCACCAGAGTCTGGAAAAACGCGCCAAACGGCGCAACCAATGGTTTTTCCAGAAACTGGTGAATCCTCTTTACCCAAATCCCCAAACCCAGAGATTGTAGAGGAAGAGAGAGCGAAGACTCCGATTATGGGATCGATGGAATTTGAGGAAACAGAGAATGTAGTTGGGTTGTTTGGTGAAGAGAAAGAAGAAGAGGCTGCTGAAAAGAAGAACCAAAGGCTATCTCCTCAAGGAAAGGATGTCAATGACTCCTCTAAAGTCATTGACGTTGATGCTGATACTGAGAATGCTGACAAGGTGGCTGACAAGGATCCCTCTCGAAAGGAATCAACAGTCAACTCTGAAGAAGGTACTCCCTCTGATCCCATCTTGGTTTCTAAGAAACCCATTTATGGTGAGTCTGTTAAGAGAAATCTGGAAAAAGACCTCTTTGGAGATGACTCTGAATTGCTCAAAGATGATGAGATAGAAATACCTCCTCCTTTTCGCCCTAAAACTAGATCTGCTAGTGCTAGAGCCTCGGCAGTGGCTCTTAAAGCCAAAAAGGGCAAGGGGTTGGAAACCCCTGAGGCTGCCTCAGAGGGAGGTGACTCTTCCTTCTCTGAGAAAGTTAATAGGAAGAAAAGAGGAAGATCTCCTAAGTCTGCTGTTGGGTCTAGTAAAAAGAGCAAGAAATGTCGTCTAGGGATTTCACTAAAGATCTGTTGTGGGATGAGAATTTCATGAAGGAGTTCAAACTGACCAAGGTCCTTGACTGGTTGAAAAAGCAGAAGTGGGATAAGTTAATCCAAGGGGAACATGAGTACAATCCATTAATGGTTAAGATATTTTATGAAACTCTGGTTATTGAAGATACAGGGAACATGACCATAGGTAGGTGATAGCTTGCATTTAGGTAGTGTTTAGGATGCATATTTATATTTATTTTGCATGGTTTTAGCTTAGTTTAGTCTAGTTCTTAGGTTTTCTAGGAAATTCGGGTTTTGCGCTTGTTTTGCTCGGTTTTGCAGATCTTTAGGTAAACAAGCATGGACGGAATGGATCTTATAGGACTATGGTGAAGTTTGTGGAAGCTTAGAGTGATACAAGTGAAGATTATAAGAGTTAACGCCCAAGAGCTTGTGTGAAAAGAACGCTTAAACCCGGGCTATGCATTGGAGTTCTTGTTTCGACACCTCTATCTTGCAATGATTGGTTTGGGAGCTATATTTCTCGGATGGAGCTGAATTTATTATCACTGGAAAGCTAATTAAAAGAGATACAATTCATATTTGTACTCCGAGTCCAAATTCCAACTTTAAGTGGGTTAAAACAGCCTCTGAAGTGACGCCTGAATGCTGAACCGAGGCAAAAGCGCGGGATGACAATTGCTCGGCCGCGCAATTCAGAGGCTAAGCCGCGCAATCCCAACTGAATGGGTAAAGCGCGGGATGGAAAAAGCGCGGCCGTGCATTTCAGGGCCGATGCCGTGCATTCGGGAGTTTCAGCGGACGCGTGTTTTGGGCCGAGCTTTGGTTTTGGGCTTTGATATCTTGATTTATGGGCTTGTATTTTGGCCGAGTAGGTGGATTGATATATCTTTTGAGGGATATTTTTAGGAGCATATAAATACTTTATGTTAGTTTTATTTTCATAACTTTTTATCATACTTTTGGAGGCTAGGGTTTTTCTCTCAAGGAAGACTTTGAAACCTTTGTAAGTTTGATTTTAATTTCATTATGCATTGCTAATTTCTCTAGTGTTTGGCTAGTTATTGAAGTCATGATTTGTATGTAGTTGTGAGATTTGATTGATTCTCAACAAACTTGAATAGAGTTTATTCCCTGTGCTTAATTGAATCTGAATTATTCTAGGGTTTTGTTAGATTGATCACCTAATAGAATTTCTAGGTTAATTTACAACTGAATCTGATTAATTACCGGTTGGAGTTAATTAGATCAAGAGTAGACTTTAATTAATTTAGTACCGGTTGGACAAGTTGATTAAAGTAGGGAATAAATTCACAAGTCACTTAGATGTCTCGTTGCTCTAAGTGTTTGTTTCTATTGATAACTTGAATCGTCATGTTGTTGTTTAATTAAATCTAGAAGGTCTTCTAGGTTGTTAAATAATTAGGGTTGCTAGACTGGTTGTTCTATCAACTATATATGAAGTTCAGGTTTTAATCCTTAATAGGATCACTATCCACAATAGATTATTCAAGTGAGAAGAGAATCAAGAGAATCGATGATCAATGAACCAATATCATGATGGATTTAATTAGTTGAACACGTTTGTCTCTCATATATTTAAATCATCCTTGCATTCATATTTATTTCTATTTTTGCATAGTAGATTAGATAATCATTCTGAAAACCCCCATATTAGTTACTTGGCACCTAAGTAATTACATAAATACATGAGTCTCTGTGGGATCGACCCTTACTTACCGCTCTACTGAGTTGGTTAAGCTAAGGTTTCTTTGATAGGTATAAACGACCACGAAAAATACCTCATCAAATTTGGCGCCGTTGTCGGGGACTCGTCGCTATTTGTGTTTTTACTTTTGTGCTATTCTTGGTGTTGTGAACCTATCTTACGGTTCATAACACCCGTGCTACTAATTCATGGCTTTGTTTGAATGTAGACAGTTGCAGGATGAACACTTCCATGACTATTTTTCTAGATTTCAAGACCATGTGTTCGAGATTGGTGCTTGGGGAATACGATACAGTGATAGAGAGGTAAACATAGGCTTTTATACATGGGATCTGAGGAATGCTGGGATTTCTTATGTTTCATGAGCCGTCAAAGCTTTCTGGTTGAGTCATCTTCTCAACCACCCCAACCGGTTGATAAGTCTCTTGAGGATATAATCAGGGATATCTCAAAAGGAGCGGATACTATAATCAAGGAGCATTGTGAGTCTTGTTCTTCATATTTTCATTCCACAGTCTCATGCCCTTTTGAGTTGTGTGAAAGGAGAGGTGGAGTCACATTGGAGTCAAACGTTCATGAGTCAGACACCCAGATGCAAGTTGAGAAGCAATCTAAGACACTTGATGTGGGTTATGAGGATGAATTTGATGCCCAATATGAAGTCACACCTATAAGGCAAGTTGAGCAGATCATCACAGAGCCAAAGGAAGTTTGTGCTGGCATAGAGGTTCTTACAGAGCTTAGGGAGCCTGAATCATCTTCACTCACGTGGAGTAAATTGCTTGAGGGTTATACGGTTTTGGAAGAAGACTCTTTTGTCGACCAAGATGACTTCTTTGCTGATGAAGTAGACAGCCATGAGGGAGAAAATCAACATGATATACCTGTTAAGTCTCCCACTGTCATGGTACACCCTATGTTAGGCCTTGACATCCCCTGCTTCAATTTTCCCACCTTCTCACATCCAGAGCTTATGGAGTTACAAGATAAGGAACCTAGTCTACAACACAAGGTGGAAGATGGAGAATATATGGAGTTCATCTTGGATATAAGTGGTATTGCTAACAAGTGTTTTGATTCATACTGTAAGTATTTTCTAAAGCCACCACTTGTGTTGAATTTATTTGAGCAATTGCCATCTCATACTAACTGGGCACACATGTTTGATAAATTAAAACGGTTTTTGAATGTTATATTATGCTTAATTGATTTATCAATGTTTTACTTATGCTTTTCTGAGATGTGTGCACAGGGCTTTGACAGGTTATTAAGGGCATTGACAATGTCTAATCTTATCAAATCATGCTAAATGTTAAGCTAATGACATTAAACAAGCGCTTCTTGGGAGGCAACCCAAGGTTTAGAGTAGTTTTGTTTTTCAATTATAATCTTTTTCAATTTAGATAGTTTTGTGTGTGTGTTAGATACCCTAGGTCTGAAGATTGATAACCCGAAGAAGCCTTCACCACCACTGTCGGATTTCCCGCCGCATTACCCGGATAGCTAGTTTCTTTGTGAGTTTTTCTCTTTCCTTTTCTTTTTACTATACTTTGGGGACAAAGTATGTTTTAAGCATGGGGGAAGGGAATTACTTGTTTGCATTGCATATAGTTGCATTAGATTAGGTCATATATAAATTTTTGCATACATTGATTAAAATCCTGAAAAATGTAAATGTAAATGAAAAAATCAGAAAAATTTGAAAAAATACAAAAATATTGCATTTAGGTTCTTATTTCCCCATTGTTTGATTCCTCTTGTTTTTCAATGCTAAGTATAAGTTCTAACCCATGATTTGCATAATTTACTGAAGTTGATATGATATGAGCATGATCATTGATTGATTACCTTGACTATAGGATGGAGATGTATTTAGCTTGAGTATTTGATTCATTCTGAAGTTCTAGACAACAATTAGCCTTGTGAGATATTTTTGGCCTTTCATGATTATTTGTTCTCTAAAATTCTTGAGTGTATCACCATGATTATCTAGCTCTAGAACTTGCGTTAATACTCTTTGTCAAGACTGCTTTATATGATTGAATACATAGCATTAAAATGATTGAGGCAATGTTTCTTATAGCCTATTATTTCCCTTACTACCCTACAAGATCCATGTTTTTGACACCCCGCTTATTTGAGCCTTAAGCCTATTTTTATTAGCTCCACAAAATGATCCCTAGCCTAATAAGCTTGACCCATAATCCGGGATTTAGGACTTTAGGTTGTGATTGAGTTTTGTGTGAGTTATGTGTAAGTATGGGGGAGTTGGAGAAAAGGTGGGAGAAGAGGGAAACAACTCTTGGTTTCAAAGTGAAAAAAAATGAAGATGAAAAGTTTGATTGCAAAACAAAAGCAAAAGAAAAAAAATTTTGAGCTTAATTTGTTAGTAGTCTTCATTCATATGCAAGAAAAGAGTTGAAGAAGAGGTAAAGAAAAAAAAGAAGCAAAGTGCTTAATTGTAAATGTAAGGAGTTGGTAGAGTGGAAGTTGGGGAAGTGTTATGAGAAAGAAAGTGTTGAATTTTGGGTCAGGATTAGTTCTTTATCCCGGATTTAGCACCACAAGCCAAATGTTATCCCTACCAAATTTCTCTTTACCTTGGCCCCATTACAACCCTTAAAAAGACCTCTTGATTTTTGTTATGTATTTGATCCCCAGCGGTGGAGATTTAGAACTCTGATGCAAGCATATGGTAGTCTAGTTTTCATGGTTGATTTTGAGTGAAACACATACCTTTAAACACTTGAGAGTTTGAGTGCAAACACAATTACCTTGGTGAGGTCTAGAATGAATGGATGGTCTTTACTTGTTGCTTATCATAATGCATGTTGAGAAGTCTTGGTCGGGTTTTTAATTATATGTGAAATGCTTGTTTGACTTGAGATGGATGTATGATTGCATTTCTATGGTGTGATTTGGATTTATGTCTTGCTTGAGGACAAGCAAGGGTTAAGCATGGGGGAATTTGATAGCTTGCATTTAGGTAGTGTTTAGGATGCATATTTATATTTATTTTGCATGGTTTTAACTTATTTTAGTCTAATTCTTAGGTTTTTAGGTTTTCTAGGAAATTCGGGTTTTGCGCTTGTTTTGCGCTTGTTTTCCTCGGTTTTGCAGATCTTTAGGTAAACAAGCATGGACGGGATGGATCTTATAGGAC
The DNA here is from genome assembly GCA_964016875.1 of Fallopia convolvulus. NCBI lineage: Eukaryota > Viridiplantae > Streptophyta > Magnoliopsida > Caryophyllales > Polygonaceae > Fallopia > Fallopia convolvulus. The sequence goes on along the minus strand of OZ024718.1, from coordinate 62,389,908 downwards.
TATGGTGAAGTTTGTGGAAGCTTAGAGTGATACAAGTGAAGATTAGAAGAGTTAACGCCCAAGAGCTTGTGTGAAAAGAACGCTTAAACCCGGGCTATGCATTGGAGTTCTTGTTTCGACACCTCTATCTTGCAATGCTTGGTTTGGGAGCTATAGTGCTCGGATGGAGCTGAATTTGTTATCACTGGAAAGCTAATTCAAAGAGCTACAATTCATATTTTTACTCCGAGTCCAAATTCCAATTTTAAGTGGGTCAAAACAGCCTCTGAAGTGACGCCTGAATGCTGAACCGAGGCAAAAGCGCGGGATGACAATTGCTCGGCCGCGCAATTCAGAGGCTAAGCCGCGCAATCCCAACTGAATGGGGAAAGCGCGGGATGGAAAAAGCGCGGCCGTGCATTTCAGGGCCGATGCCGCGCATTCGGGAGTTTCAGCGGACGCGTGTTTTGGGCCGAGCTTTGGTTTTGGGCTTTGATATCTTGATTTATGGGCTTGTATTTTGGCCGAGTAGGTGGACTGATATATCTTTTGAGGGATATTTTTAGGAGCATATAAATACTTTATGTTAGTTTTATTTTCATAACTTTTTATCATACTTTTGGAGGCTAGGGTTTTTCTCTCAAGGAAGACTTTGAAACCTTTGTAAGTTTGATTTTAATTTCATTATGCATTGCTAATTTCTCTAGTGTTTGGCTAGTTATTGAAGTCATGATTTGTATGTAGTTGTGAGATTTGATTGATTCTCAACAAACTTGAATAGAGTTTATTCCCTGTGCTTAATTGAATCTGAATTATTCTAGGGTTTTGTTAGATTGATCACCTAATAGAATTTCTAGGTTAATTTACAACTGAATCTGATTAATTATCGGTTGGAGTTAATTAGATCAAGAGTAGACTTTAATTAATTTAGTATCGGTTGGACAAGTTGATTAAAGTAGGGAATAAATTCACAAGTCACTTAGATGTCTGGTTGCTCTAAGTGTTTGTTTCTATTGATAACTTGAATCGTCATGCTGTTGTTTAATTAAATCTAGAAGGTCTTCTAGGTTGTTAAATAATTAGGGTTGCTAGACTGGTTGTTCTATCAACTATATATGAAGTTCGGGTTTTAATCCTTAATAGGATCACTATCCACAATAGATTATTCAAGTGAGAAGAGAATCAAGAGAATCGATGATCAATGAACCAATATCATGATGGATTTAATTAGTTGAACACGTTTGTCTCTCATATATTCAAATCATCCTTGTATTCATATTTATTTCTATTTTTGCATAGTAGATTAGATAATCATTTTGAAAACCCCCATATTAGTTACTTGGCACCTAAGTAATTACATAAATACACGAGTCTCTGTGGGAACGACCCTTACTTACCGCTCTACTGAGTTGGTTAAGCTAAGGTTTCTTTGATAGGTATAAACGACCACGAAAAATACCTCATCAAATTTGGCGCCGTTGTCGGGGACTCGTCGCTATTTGTGTTTTTACTTTTGTGCTATTCTTGGTGTTGTGAACCTATCTTACGGTTCATAACACCCGTGCTACTAATTCATGGCTTTGTTTGAATGTAGACAGTTGCAGGATGAACACTTCCATGACTATTTTTCTAGATTTCAAGACCATGTGTTCGAGATTGGTGCTTGGGGAATACGATACAGTGATAGAGAGGTAAACATAGGCTTTTATACATGGGATCTGAGGAATGCTGGGATTTCTTATGTTTCATGAGCCGTCAAAGCTTTCTGGTTGAGTCATCTTCTCAACCACCCCAACCGGTTGATAAGTCTCTTGAGGATATAATCAGGGATATCTCAAAAGGAGCGGATACTATAATCAAGGAGCATTGTGAGTCTTGTTCTTCATATTTTCATTCCACAGTCTCATGCCCTTTTGAGTTGTGTGAAAGGAGAGGTGGAGTCACATTGGAGTCAAACGTTCATGAGTCAGACACCCAGATGCAAGTTGAGAAGCAATCTAAGACACTTGATGTGGGTTATGAGGATGAATTTGATGCCCAATATGAAGTCACACCTATAAGGCAAGTTGAGCAGATCATCACAGAGCCAAAGGAAGTTTGTGCTGGCATAGAGGTTCTTACAGAGCTTAGGGAGCCTGAATCATCTTCACTCACGTGGAGTAAATTGCTTGAGGGTTATACGGTTTTGGAAGAAGACTCTTTTGTCGACCAAGATGACTTCTTTGCTGATGAAGTAGACAGCCATGAGGGAGAAAATCAACATGATATACCTGTTAAGTCTCCCACTGTCATGGTACACCCTATGTTAGGCCTTGACATCCCCTGCTTCAATTTTCCCACCTTCTCACATCCAGAGCTTATGGAGTTACAAGATAAGGAACCTAGTCTACAACACAAGGTGGAAGATGGAGAATATATGGAGTTCATCTTGGATATAAGTGGTATTGCTAACAAGTGTTTTGATTCATACTGTAAGTATTTTCTAAAGCCACCACTTGTGTTGAATTTATTTGAGCAATTGCCATCTCATACTAACTGGGCACACATGTTTGATAAATTAAAACGGTTTTTGAATGTTATATTATGCTTAATTGATTTATCAATGTTTTACTTATGCTTTTCTGAGATGTGTGCACAGGGCTTTGACAGGTTATTAAGGGCATTGACAATGTCTAATCTTATCAAATCATGCTAAATGTTAAGCTAATGACATTAAACAAGCGCTTCTTGGGAGGCAACCCAAGGTTTAGAGTAGTTTTGTTTTTCAATTATAATCTTTTTCAATTTAGATAGTTTTGTGTGTGTGTTAGATACCCTAGGTCTGAAGATTGATAACCCGAAGAAGCCTTCACCACCACTGTCGGATTTCCCGCCGCATTACCCGGATAGCTAGTTTCTTTGTGAGTTTTTCTCTTTCCTTTTCTTTTTACTATACTTTGGGGACAAAGTATGTTTTAAGCATGGGGGAAGGGAATTACTTGTTTGCATTGCATATAGTTGCATTAGATTAGGTCATATATAAATTTTTGCATACATTGATTAAAATCCTGAAAAATGTAAATGTAAATGAAAAAATCAGAAAAATTTGAAAAAATACAAAAATATTGCATTTAGGTTCTTATTTCCCCATTGTTTGATTCCTCTTGTTTTTCAATGCTAAGTATAAGTTCTAACCCATGATTTGCATAATTTACTGAAGTTGATATGATATGAGCATGATCATTGATTGATTACCTTGACTATAGGATGGAGATGTATTTAGCTTGAGTATTTGATTCATTCTGAAGTTCTAGACAACAATTAGCCTTGTGAGATATTTTTGGCCTTTCATGATTATTTGTTCTCTAAAATTCTTGAGTGTATCACCATGATTATCTAGCTCTAGAACTTGCGTTAATACTCTTTGTCAAGACTGCTTTATATGATTGAATACATAGCATTAAAATGATTGAGGCAATGTTTCTTATAGCCTATTATTTCCCTTACTACCCTACAAGATCCATGTTTTTGACACCCCGCTTATTTGAGCCTTAAGCCTATTTTTATTAGCTCCACAAAATGATCCCTAGCCTAATAAGCTTGACCCATAATCCGGGATTTAGGACTTTAGGTTGTGATTGAGTTTTGTGTGAGTTATGTGTAAGTATGGGGGAGTTGGAGAAAAGGTGGGAGAAGAGGGAAACAACTCTTGGTTTCAAAGTGAAAAAAAATGAAGATGAAAAGTTTGATTGCAAAACAAAAGCAAAAGAAAAAAAATTTTGAGCTTAATTTGTTAGTAGTCTTCATTCATATGCAAGAAAAGAGTTGAAGAAGAGGTAAAGAAAAAAAAGAAGCAAAGTGCTTAATTGTAAATGTAAGGAGTTGGTAGAGTGGAAGTTGGGGAAGTGTTATGAGAAAGAAAGTGTTGAATTTTGGGTCAGGATTAGTTCTTTATCCCGGATTTAGCACCACAAGCCAAATGTTATCCCTACCAAATTTCTCTTTACCTTGGCCCCATTACAACCCTTAAAAAGACCTCTTGATTTTTGTTATGTATTTGATCCCCAGCGGTGGAGATTTAGAACTCTGATGCAAGCATATGGTAGTCTAGTTTTCATGGTTGATTTTGAGTGAAACACATACCTTTAAACACTTGAGAGTTTGAGTGCAAACACAATTACCTTGGTGAGGTCTAGAATGAATGGATGGTCTTTACTTGTTGCTTATCATAATGCATGTTGAGAAGTCTTGGTCGGGTTTTTAATTATATGTGAAATGCTTGTTTGACTTGAGATGGATGTATGATTGCATTTCTATGGTGTGATTTGGATTTATGTCTTGCTTGAGGACAAGCAAGGGTTAAGCATGGGGGAATTTGATAGCTTGCATTTAGGTAGTGTTTAGGATGCATATTTATATTTATTTTGCATGGTTTTAACTTATTTTAGTCTAATTCTTAGGTTTTTAGGTTTTCTGGGAAATTCGGGTTTTGCGCTTGTTTTGCGCTTGTTTTCCTCGGTTTTGCAGATCTTTAGGTAAACAAGCATGGACGGGATGGATCTTATAGGACTATGGTGAAGTTTGTGGAAGCTTAGAGTGATACAAGTGAAGATTAGAAGAGTTAACGCCCAAGAGCTTGTGTGAAAAGAACGCTTAAACCCGGGCTATGCATTGGAGTTCTTGTTTCGACACCTCTATCTTGCAATGCTTGGTTTGGGAGCTATAGTGCTCGGATGGAGCTGAATTTGTTATCACTGGAAAGCTAATTCAAAGAGCTACAATTCATATTTTTACTCCGAGTCCAAATTCCAATTTTAAGTGGGTCAAAACAGCCTCTGAAGTGACGCCTGAATGCTGAACCGAGGCAAAAGCGCGGGATGACAATTGCTCGGCCGCGCAATTCAGAGGCTAAGCCGCGCAATCCCAACTGAATGGGGAAAGCGCGGGATGGAAAAAGCGCGGCCGTGCATTTCAGGGCCGATGCCGCGCATTCGGGAGTTTCAGCGGACGCGTGTTTTGGGCCGAGCTTTGGTTTTGGGCTTTGATATCTTGATTTATGGGCTTGTATTTTGGCCGAGTAGGTGGACTGATATATCTTTTGAGGGATATTTTTAGGAGCATATAAATACTTTATGTTAGTTTTATTTTCATAACTTTTTATCATACTTTTGGAGGCTAGGGTTTTTCTCTCAAGGAAGACTTTGAAACCTTTGTAAGTTTGATTTTAATTTCATTATGCATTGCTAATTTCTCTAGTGTTTGGCTAGTTATTGAAGTCATGATTTGTATGTAGTTGTGAGATTTGATTGATTCTCAACAAACTTGAATAGAGTTTATTCCCTGTGCTTAATTGAATCTGAATTATTCTAGGGTTTTGTTAGATTGATCACCTAATAGAATTTCTAGGTTAATTTACAACTGAATCTGATTAATTATCGGTTGGAGTTAATTAGATCAAGAGTAGACTTTAATTAATTTAGTATCGGTTGGACAAGTTGATTAAAGTAGGGAATAAATTCACAAGTCACTTAGATGTCTGGTTGCTCTAAGTGTTTGTTTCTATTGATAACTTGAATCGTCATGCTGTTGTTTAATTAAATCTAGAAGGTCTTCTAGGTTGTTAAATAATTAGGGTTGCTAGACTGGTTGTTCTATCAACTATATATGAAGTTCGGGTTTTAATCCTTAATAGGATCACTATCCACAATAGATTATTCAAGTGAGAAGAGAATCAAGAGAATCGATGATCAATGAACCAATATCATGATGGATTTAATTAGTTGAACACGTTTGTCTCTCATATATTCAAATCATCCTTGTATTCATATTTATTTCTATTTTTGCATAGTAGATTAGATAATCATTTTGAAAACCCCCATATTAGTTACTTGGCACCTAAGTAATTACATAAATACACGAGTCTCTGTGGGAACGACCCTTACTTACCGCTCTACTGAGTTGGTTAAGCTAAGGTTTCTTTGATAGGTATAAACGACCACGAAAAATACCTCATCAATAGGTACACCATAGATAAGAAGACGTATTCCGTTACAAGCAAGGATGTCAGTGACATTCTGGAGATTCCTCATGAAGGTTTTGCTGAGTACTACAAAGGAGGTTGGCCTGAAAGTGTTGACGACCGTGAGATCATCAAAAATGTCAGTTACAGTGATGATAATTTCACTAGCCCTTACCTGGTCAACAAGATGGGAATAGAGAAGAAGGTAATGTTCAATTACCTCAACAGCAACCTGCTGCCAAGGGAGCTCAAGAGGAATGCTGCTTCTATTCAAGATCTACTGGTCATGGACAAGATCATCTGAGGGAAGAAGATTAACATGCCACGTCTGATGATGCTTCACATGAAGCATGTGCTTGAAACTGCCAAACATGCTCTTCCCTATGGAATGCTGATTGCTCTGATGATGTATGGGCATAAGGTCTATGTGGACAGTCGTGCTGATGTCCTCAACACTAGAGTTCTCAACAAGGAGATGATCAGAAAGTTTGGCTGGAACTGGGTTGATGGTCAGTGGATACTAAAGACATCTGAGGTCAGTGACAAGGGAAATCAAGAAGAAGGACCAAAATCTGCTACAACTAATGATGAGCTGAAGGAAATCTGGGAGCAGAACATGATTTTGAAGGGGATGATGGAAAAGCTGCAGAATATGGTTGGCAGTGCACTGTCAAAATTGGATGCAATAGATGAGAGGCTCAATGAATTTGGAGCCTGATGTCAGTGACTGTCGTACACTCATGATCTTCTCTATCCCTCTTCTTTCCTTGCCACATTATTCCTCCACTTTAAAAGACTTTTAGTTCAATTTGGTTGTAACGTATTTCTGGATTGTGTGTTTGCATCGTACTTTTATTTTGCTATGGTGGATGACTCTCTATGTATGTTTTGATATTATGCTTTAAGTTTCTATATTTGCCTCTGTTTTCATGTCTTGTTTTAGCAATCTTTTTGATGATGCCAAAAGGGGGAAGTAACCGGGGGAATAGATTAATTAGGGGGATCAAAATACTGAAATCATGCGGTTACTAAGCTTAGGGGGAACTTTTTATGGTTTTTGTGATTTGCTCTATCTACTCTATTATTTTTGTATGCTGGATAGTTTTTATCAGAACAGGTTGTTTGTCACCATCAAAAAGGGGGAATTTGTTAGAAGATGGAAGATTGAGTTTTGATGGTTCCAGAGTCAGTGACCCTTTGTTTGTAAGTCGAGTCGGCGACTTGGCAAAGTCACTGACATTAACAGCTGGCTGAGCGATCTATTTATGGAAGGAGCGCACAGATCTTGTGCGTTTAATTGAAGACAGTTGTGTGTTCTATTTTAGGAGAAGATCATCAAAAGAGTGCTAAAATCAAGATGAAGATAATTGTGATTCTCCTAGAATATTTGAGTATGCATACAATCGTTTATTTGGAAATATTTGTAAAAGATCAAGTGTATATTGTTTTCCTAATCGAATGGAAAATAATATACACGAGATCTCTCTTACCTTAGTTTAAATACTCGTTTGTTTAGGCTAATGGGAAGACAAGTGAGCTAAATTTTCATATTGTGTGTAAGAAAGAAAGAGTGTGCTTGTGCGTGGGATTCGTACAAGTAGTGAGTCAAGAGATCTTAGGCATGGCGTGAGATTGAGAGTGTGAGTGCAAAGGTAGAGCGTGGTTCAAGAGTGTGGGATTCATTCTTGTACACGGGAGAGCTTTGTAATCACTCAAGAAATCAATAAAGCGAGTCTAAGGACTCTTGAAATCCGACCAAGTGATAAACTTGGAAGGGAGTGGTTTTTCTCTAAGTAAACTAGTTGGTTTACGAAGAGTTTCCACTATACATCGCTTGTCAGTGACCATTGGTAACGTTTATTTTACTGCTTGATTATTCCGTTGCATTATTACTCAAAGTCGACGACTTCGTAGGAGTCGCCGACTCGTCCCAGTACTAACGATCCTACAGAAATAGCCGTTGGAAGCAATGTGACCATTAGAAATATTATCGTTGGAAAAGGAACCACAACCGCGGTTTGTACTACCGCGATCGCGGAGCAACGACTACACAAACCGCAATCACGGTTTAGTGGTACCAAAGAAGCGATCGCGATACCGTTATTTTTGCCGATTCCGCTCAGTTTGGGAAAAGAAATGTTGGGAAAAGAAGGGTTTGAACTTGGTATTAAGTTTCCGATGTATCCTCTCAAGGTCATAGAGGAATCAAAGCTCACGTAGTTCTCTTACCTTCGATAAAAAAAAACCGCTTGGCTACGTACCTAAGACGATCTGGCGGAACCGATGGAAAAAGCTTGGCTTGTGTCGCCATTTAGTACATCATCCGATGACTCCGTATAGTTCATTGATTGTGATCTAAGTTCTACCCTCTTCCAATCGTCGACAAAAACTTGAGCTTCCAATGCATCGGGTGCCAATCTCGATCTCCTATCGTCTAAGATGTGACACCTTGGCTAAACATTTGATCCACCGCTATCGTTGAAGCAGGAACGGCTAGTACTTGAGCGGTGATCCTTGCTAGTGTTGGATACGTCTTCTTTTGTTGCTTCCACCAATCTAAAATATCAAAGGTAGTTGTTAGATAAGTATCGAGCTCCGATTGTGAGCTCGTGAATCTCGGTTTTTAGTAAGATTTTGCAATCAACGTGACTTGGTGGATAGAAAAAAATGACGAGATGAGGAGAACGATAGGGAAATTGAGGCGTAGAAGGCGCCTCACCACACTAGCTATAAGTCTTATATAAATCATCAAAAAAAATCTAACACATTCTGTAATAACATCAACATTGTAATTTCTATCATAATGTTCTTCTTCTAAATTTAATAACTAATAGTATTGATACAAAGTATCTCACAAACCTCATATCTTAAATCTAGGATAAAAAACGTAAGCAACAACATAAATATCGGGAATATATTTGTAATAGATCAACCACTTTCTCTTCATTTGTATAATGCCATCAATAAGCTTGGGCCGGTCGGGCATTGAAAGTCCTTCCTTAAAGGAACCCGCCACATTCAAAGCTTCAACAACAAACAAATGAGCACTTGGTCTATAGGTTTTACTAAACATATAAGTTGCATCATTAAAAACCTTTAAAATTTCCATGATCTCATATCATTGGTCCTAAGAAGACTCAATTGCTTGTGAACCCGGAACATGTTGAGCGGCAAAGGAAGCTAAAAGTTCTTTTTAACGTAAACATTAATGAAGTAATTTAAAAGTAGAGTTCCAACGATGACCGACATCTTTTGAAAAAAGTATGGGTTTAACACATTCAATTCACAAAACTTTTTCCAATCCATTTTGGTCTCCTTTTTTAACCAAATATAGCTAACAACATACTTAATAGGTTCAAGATATGGCATTAAAAGTGTCAAACCATCTTGAATACATAAGTTTAAAATATGACAAGAACATCTTACACGAAAGTATTTTTGTTTCCAAAAATCGATCGACAAACTTGGATCAATTCACTAATAGAAACGGTGTTGTTAGATGCATTATCAAATAAAATAGTGAAAACTCTATGAAGTAGTCTATAATCATCTAAAATAGTGCGTATAATGTTACAAATATTTGAAGCGGTATGTGCCCCATCAAATACACTAAAACCCAAAACTCGTTTTTGCATGCGAAAATGATCATCAACATAATGACATGTAATGCCCATGTAGGAATGCGATTCATAGTTATCACTCTAAATATCACTACAAATAGAAACATGAATATCATTTTGAGCCAAAAACCGAGACAAATCTTTTTACGAATCTTTAATGCTTTAAACACATTTTTCCTAATTGTTTTTCTTGTAGTTCATTTATAAGCGGGTTGCAAATGGTTGGAACTCAATCATTTATACCCACACTTTTCGCGAATTAAAATGAAAAATGATCAACAAAATAGATTTGGTCAAAGCATAAACACAAGAACTTGCTAACCCCGAAGTTGAAATTTGTGTTTGTCCTCGCATCATGCTCAACTTGTTCATGTGTTTTACCTTTAAATGCTTGTTCAAGGTGCCATAACCTCCATTGCGCTTCCATTTATACTTCGAGTTACAATAGTTTCACTTGACAACATATCAGTCAAGTGCATCTAATACATTGCCTTTGGGGAAGTGCTTTGTGAAAATGTCGGATTTCAACTCCTTTGCTCTTTGGTTGGCCGTAGATGCCCCCTCTTCCTCATCATCCTCCTCCTCATCGCCCTCCTCATTGCCTTGTGGACCTTGGTTATGAAAGGAGCGGAAGGGGGAAATTGTGGCGGAATAGGCATAGGATGATAAGGTGGTTGTGGTTGATAAGGATTAGGATTCATTTGACTTTCTTGTGAACCACCAACACCACCATAGAATTGCTCGGCCAACAAATCAACAAATCCTTGACCATGGTTTTCATGTTTCAAAAAGATTAGGAAGGAGAGTAGTAAGAGATTATATAAGAAATTTAAGAAGAGATTTGCATCTTGGAAGCTTGTAAAATTATGAGAGTAGTAGAAAGAGATACAGAGTATGAGATTGGTCTGAATCAAACTGAAGGTGAAATATGGTATTTATATGGGTAAATGGAAGAAAAATAGACATTGGAATCCATTTGACCGTTGGAATATAGTTGTTGGAATTGTGGCCGCGACCGTGGTAGCTAAAATCGCGATCGCCGACCACAACGACTATTTACTACGATCTAAAATAAAATGTCTTAAGACATTCTGTTACAAAACCACGACCGCGGGTTATGGAAAAAGCGGCCACGTTTCTTGAACCGCTATAGCAGTTTGTGGTACCACGATCGCGGTTCCAAGGATCATATGCCGAGAACCGGCGAAACCGGGATCGGAATCGGCGGTTTCGTGGAACCGAACCCACCTCTAATACTCGGCTCGTTTTGATACACATATAACTAATTTTGATGTACAAACACATATCCAAGATGTCAATTTTGATGGACATTCGACACTTTTAAGTTTTGACACAAAAAATCAGTTTTGATGCACATCGTCCGCGCTTCACTGTATGCCCTTTTTTCAAAAAAAAATGTAAAAAAATTCGTATGTACCATTTTCTCCCATTTTTAAGTGAAACGATCAACACCGTTAGTTTTTTTCATTGAACAACTAATGTTCTTTCTCATTTATCACTTGGGAACCCTTTCTAATTGGAACCGGACCCAATTTTCAAACCTAATTAAACTTGTTATCATTTTAGATTTTGTTTCACTTTCCCTCCAAAAAATATTTATGAAGAAAAAATATTACGAATTAAGCTCTTAAAATACGTAAAAAAAAAAAACGCATTTTAAATGTTTTCTAAATATTTTTTCTTCATAAATATTTTTTATTTGAAAAGTGAAACAAGACCTTAATTTGATCTGACATAAAAAAAAATTGAGAAAAAACATATCTTTCAACACTTAAACACGTTATTCACATTGAAGGTTGGCTTAGTCTGGTTGACATGGTTGGTTGGTGTTAATGTTTCCTTCAACGCCATGAGCAACGTCATCAGCTCTAGGTGGACGGGTATTTCACCAACTAAGCTAGCGCTCCATAAATCGGAAGTGCTCATCTTTAGATTTGGGTTTGAAGAAGGCATTGTTATCCGATCCTAGCCAAATTCCGCTGAAACCCTAATCACACCGCCATGACTGATGGTGAAACTCATGATCCGAACGCCCTGCCCACCGATCAACAGGCCAAGGGCTCGCTCTTGCTTGCGGCCTCTGGTTCGCAATCCAACTTCAACCTTACTTTTCCGAACATTGGTTTTAAACTCGATCACCACAATTATACTCTTTGGCGCCATACCATCAAATCCTCGCTTGAAGCTTATTCCATCGAAGGTTTTCTCAAACCAAATACGGCACCTCCTTCAACGATGCCTATCGCTGCCGGCTCCGAGGCTCCACTGATCGAGAATCCGGCCTTCGCTGCTTGGACTCAGAAAGACAAGTTCATTCTTCTTTGGATTCGTTCCACTGTTTCAACACCACTGTTGGCTCAAGTAGCCCGGGCGAAAACCACACGCGATGCGTGGATTATTCTTGAGCGTATGTTTTTCGCTCAGAATAGGGCACGATCTATGCATCTTAAACAACAGATGCAAAATCTGAAAAAGGGCACTCTCAGTATCCTTGAAGATGTTGAAAAGAAGCGAGGGTTTTCTGATGCTCTTGTTGAATGTGATTATATTTTTTCCGACGCTGATTTCATTGAATGCCTCTTAAAAGGTCTAGATTCTTCATACTCGGCTTTTCTCACCGCATACAATACGCAAAAAGAACCTATTACTTCTGATGAACTATTAGGCCTTTTATTACGAGAAGAGGAGAGCATCAATGCCAATTTGCAGCCGGCCCTAGATTCCTCACTCTCGGCCAATGCCGCATCTAGAGCATCACGTGGCTCGTCATCTTCGAACTCTGGCGCGGCTGGTTCGGACACTTCCTCAACATCTCGTCCGCCATGCCAGATCTGCGCAAGGACCAGCCACGAAGCAATAAACTGCTGGCAGTGCACTAATCTGTCCGAGTTCCCACTCACCAACCCTAACTACAACAATCGGGGCGGTCGTGATGGTTGCGGCGGGCGTGGTGGCCGTGGCAGCTCTACACGGTCAACTTCTGATCGCAATTCTCATGCTTATTTTGGTCAACAACAGCAGGCTTACGCTCCACAACTGCAATACTCACAGCCCCCTCGACAAAATTATTATGTCGGAAACTCGCCCTCCACTTTAGTCGATCCAAATTGGTGCTTTGATTCTGGGTCTACTAGCCATGTCACATCCGATTTCGGTAACCTATGTGCACTCTGATTACACTGGCAATGATGGTTTACAAGTCGGTAATGGTACGATCCTTCCTATTACGCATTTGGGCAACAGTTCATTATATTCTACTTCTAAACCCGTTCAATTACATAATATTTTATTTGTTCCTCAAATTCAGAAAAATTTAATCAGCGTTTCTAAGTTAACTAAAGACAATGATGCTTACATGATGTTTTATCCCACTTGTTGTTTTGTGAAGGACAAGCAGGGGCGAACACTTCTCAAAGGAACCGTTGAAAACGGGCTTTACCACTTGCAAGCCTCAAAACCGCCACTTTCTCCTCCTCCTCGAGCTTACCTTGGTGAAAAGACTACACTTCAAATTTGGCATGAACGCTTTGGTCACCCGCATGAGTCAGTTTTTCGTCGTCTAGTGTCTAGGTTTAATTTACCAGTTTCTTCACATAATCTCAAGTCTGTTTGTGAGTCTTGTCAGTTAGGGAAAAGTAATCGACTCTCCCTTCCTAATCGTCATTTACCCAGTGCTTTACCTTTTGAACTCGTTTATTCAGATGTTTGGGGTCCTGCCCCTGTTTCCTCATTTAATGGCAATGTCTACTTTTTAATATTTGTTGATGACTATACCAAGTTTGTTTGGATCTATTTTCTATCTCAAAAGTCTCAAGTACTCCAAACTTTTCAACTGTTTAAATCCATGGTTCAAACTCAATTCTCCGCAAAAATCAAATAGTTTCAGTCTGATTGGGGAGGCGAATACAGAAATGTCTCTACCTTTCTTCAATCTCAGGGTATTCTGCATAGGGTGTCATGTCCACATACACAGTCTCAAAACGGGGCGGTTGAACGTCATCACCGCACAATAGTTGAAAAAGGTTTAGCTCTTCTTTCCCATGCCAAATTGCCTACCACATTTTGGGAGCACGCCTTTCATTCAGTTGTTTATTTACATAATAGAACCCTCGCTCCAATCCTAAATTTCAAATCTCCCTTTGAGGTTCTATACAACAAACTTCCTGACTACAAATTTCTTAAAAGTTTTGGTTGTCTTTGTTATCTGTTTCTCAGGCCGTATATGACAAACAAACTTGAGTATCGTTCCTCTCCATGCGTCTTTATTGGTTATAGTTCCAAACACAAAGGATATTTGTGTCTCCATGTTCCGACTAATCGGGTGTACATTGCACGTCATGTCATCTTTGATGAATCAACTTTTCCATATCCTAATCATGTTCAAAAACCCGAGCCTATTGTTCAAACTTCATCTCCGAATCCAGCCTCTCTCTTGCAACTCGCCTCGTCTCCATGGCCGGCGTCGGCGTCTCCGGCTCCACCTGCACCATGCCTTACATCCGAGCCACACATTGACAACCCCTCTCCTTCACCACCGTCCCCGTTCACTCCCATGCAGCCTTCACAAGATTTGCCGCCATCCTCAAACAGCCAGCCCGCTCATGTGGTCCCTAGAGGGTGAACTTGCCTCGACAGCCTCTCCAAACACAGGTATTCCTACTTCTTCATCAATTCCTTCTTATTTTCGACCCGTTGAGACCTCCACACATCAAATGTTCACTCGTTCTAAAACCAACAACCTTAAACCTAAATCCCTGAATGCCACCAAACATCCTTTACCACCTTCTTCGGATCTTTACAATGAGCCCAAAACCTTTCTTCAAGCCTCAAAATCTCCGGAATGGCAAAACGCTATGAAAAATGAATATGATGCCCTTTTACGTAATGGGACTTGGACTTTAGTACCTCGTCCTTGTAACACTAACATTGTTGGCTATAAGTGGGTTTACAGGTTCAAACGGAAAGCGGATGGTTCAGTTGAGCGCTATAAAGCGCGTTTGGTGGCCAAAGGCTATAATCAAGAAGAAGGCATCGATTATTTTGACACTTTTAGTCTAGTTATTAAGCCGACAACTATTCGCATTGTTCTTTCATTGGCTTTACAGTATTCTTGGCCACAACGCTTTTCTCAATGGAGATCTTTCTGAGCAGGTCTACATGTCTCAGCCCCTGGGTTTTACTGATTTGAGTCGCCCTACTCATGTCTGTTTACTACGCAAAGCCCTCTATGGCTTGAAGCAGGCTCCCAGGGCTTGGTTCACCAAACTTCGGCAATTTCTTGTTGCTCACGGTTTTCGTTCGTGTTGTTCCGACACCTCTCTATTTGTCCGACGACATGGTTCGAGTGTTCTCTTTATTCTGGTCTATGTGGATGATCTTCTGATTACAGGCTCTATTTCGGCTGATATTGAGCGATTTATTTGTCTTCTGAATGTTGCATTTGCTTTGCGTGATTTGGGTCCTATTCATTACTTTCTCGACCTTGAAGTCACCTGCAAGCGTGATCACATTTTCCTCTCCCAACAGAAGTACATTCGGGATCTTTTAGAACGCAGCAAAATGTGTGATGCTAAGCCTATCTCGTCGCCTGCCGAACCAGCCTCACGTTTACAGCGTTCCGGTGATCCTTTGCCTGATCCATCTTTTTATTGCATTATAGATGGTGCTTTACAATATGCTACTATTACTCGTCCCGAGATCTCTTATGCTCTTAACAGAGTGTGTCAGTACATGCATTCTTCGACTGAGTCACACTGGGCTACCGTAAAACGCATTATGCGCTATCTCAAAGGGACTATTTCGACTGGCTTAATCCTTCGTCCATCTGTTGATCATCGTCTTGTTGCTTATTGTGACGCTGGCTGGGCGTCTGATGGTGATGACTGTCGCTCTCAACATGGTTTTGCCATTTATTATGGTGGCAATCTTATTAGTTGGTCATCCAAGAAGCAACATGTCGTTGCTAAGTCCAGCACTGAAGCAGAGTATCGTGCTATTGCCTTCACCTCCACTGAATTAATTTGGATTCGTCAACTTTTACAGGAACTTCAGGCTCCTCTTCGTTGTCCTCTTATCATTTTATGTGATAATCTGAGTGCCACTTACATGTCTGCCAATCCGGTTTTTCATCAGCGCTCTAAGCACATTAAAATTGATTACTATTTTGTTCGAGAACAGGTTGAAGATGGATCTCTAGTTGTTCGTCATGTCCGTGCCAATGATCAAACTGCTGATATTTTCACAAAGGCTGTTGGCACGGCTCGCTTCCTGCAATTACGTTCCAAGCTTCATTTTGTTCCTCCTCCATGAGCTTGTGAGGGGGGTATTAGGAAATAAATATCTTGTATTATCTTTTAATTATATTCTTCTTATTTTATGTTTGGCATGTGCCCCAAGATTGATAAGATCACTTAGGCATTAAGCATATCATGTATACAAACCCCTGTTGGGATTTCCAATTGAATAACGATACATTCACAAATCATATCTTTTGTTTATAAACATTATGAAGCAGGGGTCATGGCTTGGGGGCGTAATTTGTGGAAAAATCAAACCTCGTCAGAAAAACTGTCCAAGTTGTACATAACAAGTTGTCTTCATCCCAGATTCAAGTTAGTATGTTCAAGCAACACAAACAAACTTGAAATCTCTTAGAGTAGGGGAAATAGTTATAAAAAATAAGATAAGAGGCTAAATATGAATCTCATCATCGGAGTTAACAAAGAAGAATTTTGGATGTTGTTGTGTGTGTCTCAAGTTGGCCGTATCTAGCGTGTACCATTATTATCCAACAGAACACAATCCAGCTGAAAGTTAACACAACAGATAGCTAGGAAAAGAAGAAGATGAATTACTTGTGCACCAGAAGATGAACCCACAAAAGAGGCATCCTCTCATAATAAACAAAAATGGAACACCTCATCTGAGAACGACTTTTAACTTGCTCTGGACCTGGTCTCGCACTTTCCACTGCATTTGTGTTGGTAAAATATGTCATATTAATTAATTATGATTGGAAGAGAATTTTTAAAAAGTAGAGGGTGGAAATGGCTTATAATTACTTGTAGATCATTTATTTCGTCATCAGTGAGAGAACGCTCCATTGATCGATATGCTATTCTGTAGCAGTGGCTTGTCATCCCCTTCTTGTTTGTGAAATTGTCGATCAGACAAACCTGAAAAAAAATGGAGAATTTCTGATTTAGATGAATCTAAAAGGTAAAGTCGAAAGGGAAAGTCTGTAAATAGAGCCCCAAAAAGGATAACAACTCGTACTCCCTACTACAGAAACAAAAACTTGATGCATTTCAACTTTACGTGTCATTTTGATTTGCATTCTTCCACAGGCTGCCAACTGTAGATGTTAAAGAAAGTTAAGAAACCAAGTATGACTATGAGTGTCATATTCTTGACTTGGCAGATTTTATCACTCACTATATACTACTTGCCTTCACAATACTCTCCAGATTAGGTCAAAATTGGAATGGAAACTTGAGTTGGTTTCTAAAATGAAACAAACACAAGAAATTTGATTCACATCTAACTTATTAAGTCAAAACCCACACCCCTTTAGTGTATGCTAAGAATCTCATCTTGCTAAAAAAAATAGAGCTTATTCCATTGAAATTGAAGGCTTGGAGAGAGACAGAGACAGAGAAAGAGAACGAGAGACAGATGAAACATATAAATATTGCCATACATACCTCTTCCGCAAGATCTCCGGCTATCCCTCTGACAACTTCACACAGGTTATTTTCAGTGAATGAGTCACTGATCCAAAAGCTCATGTCTTTGTAACACGGAGGATACTGCATAATTGCCATGTCAAAAGCGTCAGTTTCCTACATTTGCATTATCTATCAGGGCAAAAACAGGATTCAATAGCGCTGAGACACCCTACATCCCTTGGACTGAAGACAGAGTGAACCATGCCATACCTTCGAAAATGGTTTAAACTTTACACCAAGCTGGCCTCCAGAAAACTGCAACAGAAAGGAACAGGGAAAATCTGTAATGAATGAAAGTTGTTAAACAGATCAAGCCGTCAATCAGTAGAGCATGTAAACCTGAGAGGTAAACCGCTCATCATCTGACCAGAAAAGTCGAATGTCGGGTATGTCAAATAAAACCATTGCTAGTCGCTCTAATCCAAGCCCAAATGCCCAAGCAACATTATCCTTTCGACCATTGTTCTTTAGTATCTCTTGTTCTGTCACCCCACAGCCCAATACCTCCATCCATTTTTCCTGACAAATCATGTTGAAAACCAATCTTTAAAGTAAATATTTTATACGAACTAAACAAATTTACAGTGATGAATATACTTCTAATAATGCAATCATACAAGCAAAAAACATAGTTTTTAGCCGTAATAGAGGGAAAAAAAAGTAGTTGAATTTATGACTAGGTGTAAATTCAGTAGCAGGTGATTCCCCTTGTTCAAAATTAATAATTTGAAAATCACACTTCAATGAAGTGAGAATGAATATCTCTATGGGAGAAGTTCAACATTAGATTGTCAAATAGAGAAAGGAAGAGGTACAGTATCAGATTCAGGGATTCAGCAGAAATAACAACGACAAAAATTGTACCTGGAAAAATATTTCAAGTTCAAATGATGGATTCGTAAATGGAAAATAAGTATCAACCCAACGCATTTCAACAGCACCTGTAAAAGCCAAATGCAATATCATGGGACTTAAACCAAATTGTATGCCAAAAATCACATAGCATGACAATGCAAAGAGCATGGAAACTCTCATATTGTTTCCATATTGACAATTACAAATCATACCAACGCAAGCAGCCAATACAGATTAGGAGTATAATTTATGAACTATTTATGCAGCCAGCCTGTTGGTGGTAATTGTGATATAAATGTAAGAAAATAAGGCCAAAAGTATAGTTCATCTACAAAAATCCTTCTTCTGTACTTGCGATTTCTGTTCATAAAATATGTAGAATTATATAATTAACTCTTCTTGTTGAAGATTCTACATGATGCAATCATCTTAACCGAATCATTAAATTTACCAAATAAATGACGTGCCAAACCCTCAAGACATTTCTTTAAATCATTGGCTGCATAAGATGTTCCATCCATGTCAGAAGCTATCCATTCATTAGGAGAGAAAACACGAAACCCCTCCATCTGCATTACAGTAAACAGCACTTCATCAAAAAATAGAAAAAAAAAACTAGGAAGCTCTAGGAAATAAGAAAAACAACCTGATGGAAAACAGGATAGTGGGTGGAATCAATAGAATCTCTACGGTAGACATCTCCAGTAACGAGAAAGTGGGTATAGCCTTCTCTAAGAAGTTCAGCTTGATGGGCACTTGTATGACACCTTAGGACAGTTTGAGAGTCAACATAGTATGTATCATTGTAGCTCCTGCTAACATGATCAGCAGGAACCAAGACATCATCAAAGTTCTGCAAGAATTAAACTGTCAAAGGACTGGATAACCATGAGCCCAACATTATGTATTCTAATTTAAAAAACAGTTGGTAAACCATAAGAGCAGAATAACCAAAAGAAACTAGTATGCCCTTCAAACAGAAGAATATACATATAGAGAGAGCAAAATAAAATACTGAGGGTAGTAACCACTTCACTATCTACGGGGGACAGGGTGAACTACAAAGTGGACGTATGGATATTAATAAATAATAGATACAAATGAATACTTGTTTGCTAAAGAACAAATAAATACTACAATATTGTCATTAGCATACAAACACTACAAATGCAGGTAGGTCAACACAGCTGTGCCATATAGATAATAGCTTTTAGCCTATTGCTTGAAATGTCAATTAAGAAGTATGTGTTCCAGAAGCAGATTGCACAAGGTCAAGTCCAGACAACAAAAACCGATATTTTAAGGATATATGTTTACGATACATGCAGTCATAAACTGGAAGCAAGCAAAATGCTTATTTCCAGACAAATTATTAATATTTTATATTCTCAAAATAAAGCTGAAAATAGGCATCAGAAAGTTACATCAATAGCTTCCATGTTGTCTATTTCCATCCCAATCCATCCCAACAAGAAATACAATTTAGAATATAAATCAATGCTGGATGCAACTTCACAAGCTGCTATTAACCAAAAACATGTAGCCTTTTCCCCTTGAAACATCTAAAACTTGGGGTTTTTGTTATGGAGAACTCAGAACGTACACAGCTTACAAACACATTATAGGTTCTTATTGGAAGACAACAAGAGCAAATAATTATAATATATAATATTTAACTCAGCAGAAAATTGGTGGACCTAGAGCCATTGACAACGATATCGTCAAACATCTATTGTTCTTTTTCACTAGGATGATCCACTAATACAGGCAAGCCCTCTACATCACCTGATCACACAATCTAGTTGTCTATGATCTGAGCAACAAGACTCACTCATGGGATCAAATAATATGCAAAATTCCTAATTTGCAACAAAATGTTTTGCCTATTATCCTTTTGACTCCTCTCTGGTTCTGTTTCAACTGATTACTGATGGAAGATTCAAGTGTCATAGCTAACATGTTAACAGACTAATAAATGGAATCACTCACACATAACAGAACCAACAAGAGGAAATCAGAAGGTAAAACTGTACAGAAGAAGATATCTTAAACAAAATTTACTAGCTACTGACTTCATATTAGGGAAATCTGCATTATATAGTCCAGAGACATACCTGTTTCACAGAAACGATAGGAGAAAGGTTATCAAACTTGTCAAATTTGGTAGAGTAATTGGCGTCGAAATAATCATAAACTGCATTCTTTAGAATCCCAATTGGATGCTTGTCCCTCCTGTGCAACTGCATCCCAAGCTTTGTAAATATCGAATCCGGAACGTTATTTTTTGGATCATCCCTCACCACATCTACAATACCATCATTTCATACTCATCAAGACAGTAAAAAACCTATTTAACTACTAACACAGCAAGCAAGGAAAGTTAACATGTGAAATTTGACATCCTAAATATAAAAGAGGTTAACAATTGGCATAATTCCACTTCTACGTATTTCGTTAACATCAGATGTGTTTCATTGGAAGTCTACATTATCTTTACCAAAAAAATATGAGACACAAAGTTCCAGCATCCAGAATAAACAAAATTTAAATATGACCAAGTAGATGTTGGATATGCAAAGCTAAGCTTTCGACCTATATAAGTATCCCATAAATTATCAAAAATGAATCAAATGGGAAGTGAATTAGCCAGCTATGATACTAAATACACCCAATGTAGTAAAAAAAACAAAGAAAAGATGAACCAGAAAGATGAAAAGAAGCTACTGTAAGAAATGGGGAACAGACCTTCTTTGGTAAATTTGACCCCATCAAGGTCGAGTGCAGAAGCAACTTGAAACTTCCGTGTATGGAGGTGGCGAAGCTTTCCAGTACAAAGATAGGAAGAAGAAGAAGCTGGGGATGGGGTAGTGGAGAAAGGAAGACGACGGGCGAAGGTTCTGCAAAGGAGAAAACAGGGCTTTGAGAAGAGGACACTGTCCATGGCACACTTTTTTCTCCAAAATGCCCTTGGATCCAGAAGCCTCACTCTCCACTAGGGATACCTCTTTCCTGCCTGAAATTTACTCTGAAACAAAATTAAAGCTTTCCACATTCAAAGTCGCAAGAAGTCAAGTGAGGAAATTTTGGATATAATCGAGAAGGAAAAGGAGAAGTACCTAGAGGGGAAGGAGGTGGATACGTCGGCAGCGGAGGAGCAAAATCCCCTGGATTGAATCAATTTCACAGCAAATCCAACCTAATCAAATCATTCTTTAGTTCAGCTCTTATTCCCTTGATTTTAGTTCTTATTCCTAGTTTGTACCAGCTTTAGCATGATACAATGGCCATATGCTACAACTCCAACCTAATCAAATCATTTTCTTTAGTTCAATGATGACATATTGAATTATAATCGTATTCCCTATGATAAATTGAAGACACAAATTACACTTACAACCTAGGAGAAGTTTCAAAATAACTCCAAGATTTGCATCTAAGATACAAAATTACCACTCATGATATTTGGTCACTAGCCAACTTCACAACATATCATAGCATACATAAAAGAAGAGAAGTTTAGGACTAAAATTCAATATGTCATCATTGTAGCATATAGTCATTGTATTATGCTAAAGCTGGTACAACCAAAATAAGGTCAGACATGCGATAATTTCTTCAATAGACAATTAACGATCATTTTTCACAGGAGCAGCCAAATAGGTGTAGTGCTTCTCAGACTCAGTTCTCACTCTAGCATCCCCAATGACCCTTTGCTTTAATTCTTTATTCATTAGCAAAGTAACATAACTCATATCCCTCTTTAGAGCTCAAAGGAGACAACCATTGAAACACACAACTGCACGATTATGCATCCAGCTCAAATACAATAGAAGAAAGATTATGCATCCAGCTCAAATTGTAGGCTTTCATTAAAGCCCACTTCCATCAAAAGTCAAAATTCAATCCAGTAATTACTGGACAAATGCAAGCATTTGATATTAAGCCAGATGCTATCGTAAAAAATGTATTCGGAGGAAGGAAATACAATCTCATGAGAAGTAACAGCGCTAGAATCTGCTACACTGAAAGCTAGCAACACATTAAATAACGACCACTAAAGTTGCAAACTAATAGGATATTAGTAATGAAAACGCCCAAAAACAAGAAAAACGCAGCTTGTGCATTAATTCAGCCAAACAAAAACCACATGAATTCCTCATTACAGATTACAGCGAAAATATTAAACAACAGGTCCCAAAGAACTGAACGATTCACTGAACGAACAACCAAACACCGATATCATTGGCATAACAGAGGGAACATAAACAAAGACGCACAAGAGCACATTGAACCTGATAGAAATCTGGAGAAGTCGATGGCTATAAAACCCTAGACTAAGATTGGTTCACACTGAGATCTAATATAGCGCGGGAGACGAACGGAAGAGATTGAGAGGGGCGATGAACGAACGGTGAGCAGAGACGAGGCCAGCAGCGGCGGGGGGAGGGGTGAGGAAATTATATTTGATTTGAGATGAGAGACTGAGGTGAGGTAACGTTTGGTTGAAAAGAAAGGAAAGGAAACGCAAAGGTAACATAGAGAGAGGGAAAAGAAATGAAAAATTATTATTTTTAAGTAAAAATGATTCAAAATAATATCAATTATCATCTTTTAATTAAAAATAATATAAACTTTAAAAATTATAAAACAATATACAAACTATTATAATATATATTAAAAAAATTTGGTGACTTTTCTTGTAAAAAAGATGTACCAAGTGGTGTTAGTGAAAGGGTGACTAATTTCTTTACAACATGTACTAAGTGTAATGCATTAAAATGTTATCATGTCTATTTAATACATTAAATCTAAAAAATATTTGGTTGTAACATTTTTAAATTTTAAAAATTAATCTTGATAAAAATATATTTTCTTTCATGGTCTTTTTCTTCCATCCTTTTTCTTCGTTTAACAACAAGTATTCGTCCATACAAGACACATAAACCAACATGGTCACAAGCATAAAAACCGACATGACCCCAAGCGCAATTCCATTCATCGAATTACAACCAAGACTATTTTTAATTATGTTTGGTTATTCTTTTTATGAAAATTAAGGTTTTCTTAATTATGTTTGGTTAGTAAATTTCCATAAATGGAAATGCGCTTGGGCCATGTCGGTTTTTATGCTTGTAACCATGTTGGTTTATGTGCCTTGTATGGACATTCTACTTGTGTGCCGTGAGTCCACCCTCCATATAGACATATTGGGATCGTTTCATAGGATGCGTCATTTGGCTTTTAAGGCTTACCATTGTAGGGAAACGTCGTTCTTGCGTAAATACTTTGATATGAAGCTTACTAGGATGAAAAGGTCCTTACAGTCAACTCATGTGATGAACTCGAAAACAACTTACGCTAGAAAGGAAGATATATAAATAGCCTCACTAACAAACAAGCGAAATTTCACTCTTATTATATGCACCCTAAGTTTGTTGTTGGAACTTTAACGGCTCACATGGCTACTTATACACGTCCCTCGACTCTCTTTTATCACTCGACTTGATAATAGATTTTTTTCACTAAGGAACTTTCCATAAACGAGTGTTTTAGAGCTAGTTTAGAACTCTCTCGTAAATAGTGTGGTTTTTCAGAGTGTTTCAACACATAGTCTCTTTAAACAACAAATTGTCTCATGACAGAGATGTTTTTCAACCCTTGGCTTCCTTCAACATCTTCTGCTATTTATAGGGGTCGGGAGGGTTGGATTATTAAGAAGTTTTGGTGTGGGATAGGCGAGCTAGCAAGTGACGTGATGGACGTAGATTGGTAGACCGTGTGGTGTACGTGTTTTGCCTTAGAATTAAGTTAATGGGATGTGCGACATGTCTTGTCACCATTGGTGGACGCATTTTGCTTCAATGTCGGCTAGAGGGATGTGCGACGTGCCTTGTTGTCAT
Source organism: Fallopia convolvulus (assembly GCA_964016875.1). Classification (NCBI taxonomy): domain Eukaryota; kingdom Viridiplantae; phylum Streptophyta; class Magnoliopsida; order Caryophyllales; family Polygonaceae; genus Fallopia; species Fallopia convolvulus. The sequence goes on along the minus strand of OZ024718.1, from coordinate 62,365,808 downwards.
TGGCCAATGTCTTGTAGTACAATAAGCGGCTTCATTTGGGTGTGACATGCTTTTGAATCGTCGGATGATGTCTTTGGCGATACCCCATATACTTCTTGCTATTCTGCATGCGTATTGCCTTGGAACTTTGCACTTGCATTGGCATTGCACGTTGTTTGTGCACAAGCACTGCACTTGCCTTTAGAATTTCATGTGGTTGTGCCTGATTCATGTGCTTGTATTGGACTTGCACGTAGTTTGTGCCTAAGCATCTTGCACTTTTCTTGGATTAGCGCGCTACATTTGTTAGTCTTGGTGAGAATATTATAATTCCTACGAGAATGATGTATTTTTATGGGGGTGCGACTTTTCCAGCGATGTACTCTCCATCGCCCTTGGACATGTCATATGTACTTTAAGAAGGGATTTTGACGGCTTGCTTAAGCTTATCTCAATTTTCCCCATCTTTGGTCAACTACCTTGTCATTTAGCACGTGGTTTATCTGCACACCACACTATTGATGATGCTCAAAATAGCGAAGCAAGAGGTGGGTCCGGGGTATGAGGGTCAAACCAGGTCAAAGGGACCCCCGAGGATGATCCTGGGGCCCACAACTATACCCACCTTTTATTTTAACAAAGTTCCTACCCCACGAGGTCCCCCGAGACCTCGGAGCGAGGTCTCGACCTCGTAACCGACTCTACTAGCGCCCGCACACCATGACCACTCAGCGAACGCCGCTCTTCGGGCCAATCACCGACTGCCTCGCCTCTAGGCCAATCAGAGCCCTTGATCTCGGGCGTCCCACATCGGACAATGACCAAAACTCGACTCCCCCATCCTCTATAAATAGAGGAGAATTTCTTATGGAAAGGGGGTCGAAAAACATCTTGAACTCAAGAACTATCTTGCTCGTTGAAGATCGACGTGATTGAAACATCGTTAAAAGGCCTCGCTATAGATAAGTGAAGTCCACAAAAAGACTTCAAGTCTCACAGAGTTTCCGCTCACATCAAAGACCTCGCTACACCACCTCGCAAGCCTCTTACACCTCGCTCTACCTCCCATCAAAGACTCCACAACTCAACCTCGCTCAAAGAGATCGGCAAGCAACACTTAGAGCTAGATAGCAACTAGGAGATCTCGGACATTGTTAGGTCGAGATCTCGGGTAATCGTAGGAGGTCTAGGGTGTAATTCTCAAATAATCTATTAGCCTCGTTGGCTTGTAAACCTCGCTGTAAAGAAAATCATAAATAAAGAAGCAAGTGTTTGCACTTTCGAATATAATAATCTCGTTTCTTGTCTTCTAGCGAGCCTTTCATTTCAGGTTTCATCACTGGCGCCGTCTGTGGGAACTTCTTCATCCTAAGTAGTTCCTCGATTCGTACAAACCTTAGCTTCGATTCCCTCAAAATGGCTTGCCCAAACAATTTCTTCCCTCAACACCCCGACAACATGCCAAAAACTACGCAATGGACAGCCGCGGGACCTCCGGGCTGCCCGTTTGTGGTCCTTCCGGGATGGACGTACGCCGCCCCGCAAAATCCATTCCCATTCCAAGGCCTCGAGCAGGGCGGCGCGCCCCCGAACCCATATCCCTACCCGGCTTATGGGCAATACCAGCAGGGCTTCGCCCGTTCGTACGTCCCCTATCCCCCCCAGGGTGAGCCGCACTCCGAGTACGTCCCCGCGTACGTTCCTAGGCGTGCGCATGAGCCCGAGTCCTCCACCAACGACTCGTCAACAGAGAGACCTCCCCGAGATCCCATGCAGATCTCACGGTCTCGATCGCGTCGATCGAGGCTGCAGGAGCCAGAGTTGTCCGAAACAGCGGGGAGCGCGATGCACTACCCGAGGTCTCGATCGCATAATTCGAGGCCACCGCCCCAAAATCAGGAGGAAGCCAAGATCACCTCCCCATTCATGGACGCGATCCGAAACGCGCCCATGCCCAAGGGCTTCTTGAGGCCGCAGATGGGGCTTTATGACGGTTCAGCGGACCCCGAGGAGCACGTAAAACACTTCGCGGCCAGATGAACGTCAATGCCTACAATGACGCGATATTCTGCAGGGTTTTCCCGACTACCCTGGAAAAGGCCGCGTTGACGTGGTTCTCAAGCAAGAAGGTCGGCTCCGTGACCTCGTTCGCCCAGCTGTGTGATTCCTTTGTCACGCACTTCAGCGGCTCCAGGAAGCGCAAGAAGAACATGTGGGACCTCCGCGGGATCGAGCAGGGGGAGAGCGAATCCTTAGGCGCTTTCTTCACAAGGTTCACGACCGCTGTGGCGGAGATCGCGCATGTCGACGAGTCGTCGGTACGCGACACCCTCATGGGCAACCTGCGCATCGGGGAATTCAAAAACCGCATTTTTTATAAGAATCCGGAGACATACGAAAGCCTGTGCGCCCGGATAACGGCCCAAGTATACGCCGAGGATGCCGCCAACCAGAGCTCGCGACCACGAACTGACAAAGAGATCGTCGCGGAGGCCAAGGGGAAGGCAGAGGTGGCCGCGCCGGCCGCGCGCGATGCGTATGTGACGCAGGCACATAACCCCAACAACAACAACAGAAACAACAACAACAACAGAAACAACAACAATAACCGGAACAATAACAACAACAATAACCGGAACAATAACAACAACAATAACCGGAACAACAACCGCGGAGGCGGTGGCGGAGGCTGGAACTGCTTTGGCGGGAGACCGCGGGGTTACCGAGGCAAGGGAGGTCCCGCGTACGACCCAAATGAAAAGGGCCGTGCCAACCCCGCGTCAGGAGCCAACTTCGAGTCGCAAGGCCCAAGTCGGACCCAGGCTAACAACAACAACAACGTCGAGCAACAGGCGCCCGCGAAGCAGGCCCGGTCGGGACAGGCGACGGCGCTCGATGGGTACATCCATACCATCTCGGGCGGACCATCACCGACTGGGTCAAGCCAGGCAGAGCGGAAGAGATACGCGAGGGAAAGCCATCATGAACCCTCGGTATTCAGCGTCGCACAAACCTTGCGCGCCCACGAAGGTTTGTCCTTCTCGTCCGAAGATGCCGAGGGGCTTCACATGCCACACTCCGACCCCTTGGTGGTCCACGCGCAGATGGGCTCGAAGATGGTTAAGCGAGTACTGGTGGACACGGGATCCTCCGTGGACATCATGTACTATGGCGCGTTCGAGCAATTGGGCATCTCCGAGACCTCCTTGAAGCCCTACGCTGGGAAACTCACCTCCTTCTCGGGAGACGAGGTCGACGTGGCCGGACTCATCGACCTCTGGATGACACTCGGCACCGGGTCCACCAAGAGGACCGAGATGGTGGAGTTCACAGTGGTGCGCCTGCCTTCGGTGTGGAACGCAATCATTGGGAGGGTCTCCTTGATGAAGTTCCAGGCGGTAGTTTCTATCTATCACCTGAAGATGAAGTTCCCCGTCGATGGCGGGGTTGGAGAGGTGAAGGGAAATCAGGAGGAAGGTCGCGTTTGCTACGCGACCTCTGCAAAGCAAAATTGCCCGGTGTTCATGGTGGAATCTCCCGGCGAGGCCGACCTCGAAGTCCGGGATTTCACAGTCCCCGCTCCAGAGCTGGAAAGAAGGGTGATATCCCCTTTCGAGAGCGAGTCCGAGAAGATCTACCTAGGGGAATGCCTCTCGGGGTCGTCGGCGACGTCGCTAGAAGCCTTGCTCGCTGGGTCCCGCAACGTGTTCGCTTGGACCTCCGAGGTGTCCCACGGACCGTAGCCCAGCACTCTCTGAACGTCGACGTCACCACTCGCCCTGTGGTGCAGCGACGAAGAAAAATGAACGAGGAAAGGGCGAGCGCCGCAAATGACGAGGTGGCAAAATTGCTGGCTGCGGGGTTTATACGCGAGGTCCAATACCCCCGGTGGTTGTCCAACGTCGTGCTTGTCAAAAAAGCCAGCGGGAAGTGGAGAATGTGCGTCGATTTCAAGGACCTCAACAAAGCCTGTCCCAAAGACAGCTACCCCTTGCCCTTGATCGACGAGCTCGTTGACTCAACCGCAGGTCAAGGGGTTTTGAGCTTCCTCGACGCGTACTCGGGGTACAATCAAGTCCTGATGAACCCGCGAGAAGAGGAGGAGACATCCTTCATCACCCAGCGAGGCACTTATTGCTACAAAGTCATGCCGTTTGGGCTGAAGAACGCGGGGGCAACCTTTCAACGCCTCGTCGACCGCGTTTTCAAGAGCCATCTCGGACGGAACGTGTCCGCCTATGTCGACGACATTGTTGTCCCGAGCAAGACCCCTGAGGAGCATCTGGTCGACCTCGCTGAGGTCTTCACAACTCTCAGGCACAACCGTCTTAGTCTGAACCCCGAGAAGTGCGTCTTCGGCGTGTCATCGGGAAAATTCTTGGGCTTTATGATTAGAGAACGAGGCATCGACGTAAACCCTGCCAAGGTCGAGTCGATCCTCTCCATGAGGTCACCACGGTCTCGCACCGAGGTGCAACGGTGCCATCAACTACCTTGGGAGGTTCTGCTCCCGCCTGGCGAAAAGGTCCCTCCCCTTTTTCGCGGCTCTCAAGCAGAATGACAAGTTCGTGTGGGACGAGAATCTGGAGCTCGCCTTCTCTGAGCTAAAGGCCTTCCTGACAAAGCTCCCCACACTGTCGCCCCCGCTGGCGGGCGAAGACTTGCAACTTTGTGTGGCCGTCAGCCCTGAGACGGTCAGCGCGGTGCTCACCAGAAAGGCCACGCACCCAGTTTATTTCGTGAGCCGTGTGCTCCAGCCCGCGGAGCAGCGATATTCCCCAGCAGAGAAGATGGCACTGGCAGTTGTGACCGCCTCAAGGCGTCTGCGCCCTTACTTCCATGCGCACCCCATTCAGGTCCTGTCTGAACTCCCACTTCGATAAATCCTCCACCAGCCCGCCCTCTCCGGGCGGATGACGAAGTGGGCAGTCGAGCTCTCCGAGTTCGACATCAGCTACCTCCCAAGAACCGCCATGAAGGGGCAGGCCCTCGCTGACTTCATGGTGGAGGTCACTTTCCCCCAGATAGAAACAAGCTCAGAAGAGTGGAAGGTGTTCGTCGACGACACGCGATGTGACGCCGGGGGTGGGGCTGGCGTATTCCTCACTGGGCCCTCGATCGAGACGGAGTACTCACTTAACTTCGCCTTCGACACCACCAATAACGAGGCCAAGTATGAAGCCATGATCGCGGGAATCGAGATGGCGCTCCTCAGTGGGGCTTGGAAAATCAGGGTCTACACCGACTCCGAGTTGGTGGCGCGCCAGCTCAACGGTCAGTACGACACCAAAACGGGGTTCCTGCCCGCGTACCGAGAAAAGGTCAAAGCCTTGGTATCATGCCTGGAAACCTTCGCGGTGGAGTCCATCCCTCGGACCTCGAACACCAAAGCAGACGCGCTTGCGAGGTTAGGATCCGCCCTCCCCCTTGAAGTGGGGAACCGCGTGATTGTAGAACGAAAACTCTCGCGGAGTGTGAACAGCGAGGTTCTATCTGTCACCGCGGGGGATTGGAGGATCCCGATAACCCGGTATGTGGAGAGCGGAGTCCTCCCAGAGGATCCCGCGCTGGCCAGAAAGCTGAAAATGCAGGCGGCGCGGTATTGCGTCATAGGTGGCTGCCTTTATCGCCGAGGCTACGCCGAACCCAATCTATTGTGCGTCTCGACCGAGTCTATGGAGCACATCCTCTACGAGGCCCATGAAGGGGTTTGTGGCGGCCACCCCGGATGGCGAACCCTTTCGCATAAGATCGCCCACTTGGGGTACTTCTGGCCCACCCTCCGGCAAGACGCAAGGGACTATGTCCAGCGATGCGATGGATGCCAGAAGCACGGTAACCTCTTGCACGCCCCGACCTTGCCGCGTCGCTCCATCCATGCACCGTGCCCCTTCGCAATGTGGGGGATGGACATCCTCGACCCTTCCCCAAGGCCCCCGGTCAGGTGCGGTAAATCCTGGTCATCGTCGACTACTTCACAAAGTGGGTTGAGGCACAAGCAATGGCGAAGATCACGGGGACTAAGGTCTGCGACTTCCTGTGGAAGAACCTTGTCTGCCGCTTCGGCGTTCACATGACCATCATGACCGACCATGGCTCCCAATTTGATTGTGAAGAAACTCGGACATTCTGCTCAGAGCTCGGCATAACCCTCAAGTTCTCCTCTGTGGCCCATCCTCAGTCCAACGGCCAGGTAGAGAACGTCAACGCCCGCATCCTGTCCGATCTAAAGAAGCGGCTGGGCATGGCACAAGGTCGTTGGGCAGAGCTTCTCCCACTCGTCCTATGGACGTACCGCACCACCGCGCGCCGCGCCACCGGAGAAACGCCGTTCGCCCTAACCTACGGGGTAGAGGCCCTAGTCCCGGTAGAAACCCTGGTCCCATCGGAAAGGGTGTTCAATTTTGATGAAAAGGAGAACGAAGCCAATCTCAGGGTCGAGTTGCTCTTCCGTGACGAGCTACGCGAAGTAGCCGACCTTCGCTCCAGGGAATACAAGCGCCGCGTGGCAGTCTACCACGACAAGAAGGTGAGACCTCGGTTCCTGGCCACAGGCAATCTCGTCTTGAGAAGAACCGAAGGTGGAAAACTGGACCCCAACTGGGAGGGACCATACATCCTCGGGGAGGAGGTCGCTCCCGGAGCCTTTAAGCTCAAAGACAACGAGGGGCGAACCCTCAGTAAGACGTGGAACGTCGACCGGTTAAAGAAATATTTCGTGTAAACTCTCTGAATTCCGTTACTGCTTTTTGTGAATAAAGGGTTGTGGGACTTTCAAAATCTCTCTCAAAAATAAAAACTTCGGGTTAAAAGTCCAAACCTCGCTTCCCGCGAGGTGTTGGAGAATCTCGTTGAGACCATCCTTCGCTTCCCGCTTGGGGTTGCAGATTTTCGTTAAGTCCAAACCTCGCTTCACGCGAGGTGTTGGAGAATATCGTTGAGTCCATCCCTCGCTTCCCGCTTGGGGTTGGAGATTTTCGTTAAGTCCAAACCTCGCTTCCCGCGAGGTGTTGGAGAATCTCGTTGAGTCCATCCTTCGCTTCCCGCTTGGGGTTGGAGATTTTCATTAAGTCCAAACCTCGCTTCCCGCGAGGTATTGGAGAATCTCGTTGAGTCCATCCCTCGCTTCCCGCTTGGGGTTGGAGATTTTCGTTAAGTCCAAACCTCGCTTCACACGAGGTGTTAGAGAACCTCGTTGAGTCCACCCCTCGCTTCCCGCTTGGGGTTGGAGATTTTCGTTAAGTCCAAACCTCGCTTCCCGCGAGGTATTGGAGAATCTCGTTGAGTCCATCCCTCGCTTCCCGCTTGGGGTTGGAGATTTTCGTTAAGTCCAAACCTCGCTTCACGCGAGGTGTTGGAGAACCTCGTTGAGTCCACCCCTCGCTTCCCGCTTGGGGTTGGAGATTTTCGTTAAGTCCAAACCTCGTTTCACGCGAGGTGTTGGAGAATCTCGTTGAGTCCATCCCTCGCTTCCCGCTTGGGGTTGGAGATTTTCGTTAAGTCCAAACCTCGCTTCCCGCGAGGTGTTGGAGAATCTCGTTGAGTCCATCCCTCGCTTCCCGCTTGGGGTTGGAGATTTTCGTTAAGTCCAAACCTCGCTTCCCGCGAGGTGATGGGGAACCTCGTTGAGTCCAACCCTCGCTTCCCGCTTGGGGTTGGAGATTTTTGTTAAGTCCAAACCCCGCTTCCCGCGAGGTGTTGAAGAATCTCGTTGAGTCCATCCCTCGCTTCCCGCTTGGGGTTAGAGGTTTTCGTTCCAAACCTCGCTTCCCGCGTGGTGTTGGAGAATCTCGTTAAGTCCATCCCTCGCTTCCCGCTTGGGGTTGAAGATTTTCGAACAAATTACGCGAGGTCCGAGCAGGGCTCGTGGCCTCGGCACAGTCGTTGTGCGAAGTCCGAAAAAGGCTCGAGATCTCGGTGCAGAATTAGAAACACCCGATGTGGTCCGAACACCACAATAGTTCTGACGCTCGGACCATGGGGTTGGGTAGATATGTGCGAGCATATGCGAGAAAGCTAGAACAAACAAGCATTCATGAGGTAAGGAAAATAACATAAAAAGTTGGGGCACGTGTGCCCAAATGTTTAATTACAAGCCCTGCAGGGCAAACAGCAAAACAAAAAAAACATGGCAGAAGCAGACAACAACATCCTTTACATCTCCGAGGTTTCGGCGGCAGGGTCGGAGGTCTTCGGAGGATCTTCAGGGGCTTGAGCAGTAGGGGCTTGAGCAGTAGGTCATTGTGGAGTCTCCAGGGCAGGGGCGGGGATGGCAGAAGTTTGGGAGATTGGCGCATCTTCCCGAACGATGGCTGCCGAGGTAGGCGCCTCGCTGGCCACAGTTCCGTCCTCATTGAGAAAGAACTCGCACTCTCCCTCAGGCTCTTCCCCGTCAAGTTCCCCCATAGTCTCCTGGTAGTTGGGGATGAAGAACTTGATGCGGGGGTCGAGGTGCCCATACTTCGCGACCACCTGCTTGACCCCCATCCTGACGGATTGGTGGAACATCTTCCTCACACTCTCCACCATCTCAGCCTGAAAGGCCTCGGACTTCACGTACCTGGGCCCCTCCAGTTCCAGCTCCTTGCTAAGCTCAACAACACGCCGTTGGAGCCTGGTAATCTCCTCCTCAGCTTTCCGAAGCTCCGCCTCCTTCTCTCCTCGGATAGCTGGCCTTTGAGCTTTGCGACCTCGTCCTTGAAGTCCCCGTTCTCGTCCTTCAAATCCTTGTTCTCCTCCTTCGTCTTCCTCAGCTCCTCCTTGACCCTCGAGGCGGCCTTGGCCTCGTCCGCTGCCGTGATCTCCGCGGCGCGAACGCGTTTCTCGGCCTCTGCGAGGCTCTTTCCCTTCTTCTCGATCTCGGCGTCCCGCTCTTTAAGCCTCGCCTCCATCTTACCCAGGTTCCTTTGGAGGAGGCCGACGCGGCCGCAGTTGTAGTTCGCGAAGAAGGTATTCTGAAGCAATAAAAGAGCACGTTAAAACAAGAATAAGAATAATAAAGCCAATAAAAAATGAACAAGAAAGAGCAAGAATTACCATCGCGGAGTAGCGGAGGATCTCATCGTTGAGGGCTGCCTCCGAAAGGTTGTTGGCCCATGCAACCTCGTCGGTCCAAGCTGACCTGTCCCAGTCTTCGGACACGCCCCGGGAAGTACCAGGGTAGTGGAACTTCTCGACAGGAGGCCCGGTGGCCGAGATGACTCGGCTCGGTGCCCCAGGGCGTTCGACCATCACGCCCGCTTGGGTCCCCCTCTGCTCGTCCCCTTTGTGTTTCTTCCTTTTTTTTTCCCGCGGGGAGACCCCGAATCCTTCCTCTTGGACCCGGCTTTATCCCCGGACCCTCAAGGGATTTGAGAAGACGTCCTCGCAGCGTCCCCTTTGGACGTTGCCCCCCCGCTCGGCTTCACCTCCGATACCTTCGTCGTCGGGGCTGGCGCCTTCGGCTGCGAGGCAAGGGGCCTCGCCTACGAGGTCGGATCCTTTATGACGACCCCATGTTGGCCCTGGGGTCTCGAAGCGTTGGAGGAAGAAGTCACAGGCCTTTTGCCTTGTGACTTCGAGGTAAGAGCGCCGAGTAGGTTCACTGTCAACACAAAAAACGGGGACGTAAAAATTAGATAAGAAAAGCGAGAAACAAGTTAATTACAGTAATGAGACGAAATAGGCCAGCGAGGTTATAAACCTCGCTCCTCAACAACAAAAAGAAAAAATCAGGAAAGAGATTGAGTACCCTCTTTTTCCTCGCTAGGAGGGAGGCTGAGGCTCAGACCAGCCCGCTCAAGCTGGTCCTGAGAAAGATACACCTGGTGCGGTGCCTGACTCGCTGTGGTGTATCGGACCCTGAGCGCCTTGAGCTCATCAACCTCCAGTGGGGTCACGCACCGAACGAATTCGCCCGGCGTTACCGGAAAATTGAGATATCTCCCGTTGGGGTCGCGAACCAAGAACCAATTCGGCTTCCACGACCCGACGTTCGAAGGGGCCGTGGTGATCTTGATAAGCGGCATGCTAAGATTGATAAGGCTTCGGGACCGAGTGTCTCTCCTCTCTAGGAATAAAGCCGACAGGAAGTCGAGTCTCGGTCCGTCCCCAAGTTCGCGACTGCGAATCGTGTAGGCACACAACAACCGCCAAGCGTTCGGAAACAACTGCGCGGGGCAGATCTTCATGGCCCACAGATAATCAACAATATGCTGGGCCAAGGGCAGCCTGAAGCCCGCCTGAAAGCTGAAGAGGTGCACAACCACGCACCTGTCGTAAGATGCCAAGGAGTGGCCCCCCTCCTCGGGAAGCGCCAGCTCAACCCCCTCGGGCCAAGCAAAGTCCTTGGCAATGTCTGCAAGGTCCTTCAGCTCGAGTTCGGTGGCCACCCTCTCGTATAGACGAGCCTCGGCAGAACCCGGGGTCATAGGGATCCGTTCCTCTAGGACGCTCGGGATGCGGGACACGGCGTCAGTAATATACGCCGCAGGGAAGCTCGGAGGCACGTAAGGAAGCGGCGCCAAGGTCGTTCCCACGTCCGGCCGCACCTCGACCTCACTAACAACCTCGTTCGGGGTGGAAGACGAAGCCATTTCAACGCCCGACGACGTTCGAAGATGGGCGAAGCGCGAATTAATAGAGACCTCGGAGTCGCTTGAAGAAGGCTCGCTGAAAACCAGCGAAGGGGACCTCGGGTTCTGAGAGTCGCTGAGTTCTACGCTTCCCGCGGACTCCGAAACCTCCTCGTAAAAACCCTCTTGGACTCTGAAAGCGAAGCCGGGCGGAGGGCTCGCAGAGGCTCTCCTAGGCATGAAAAGAACGATGTCCAGGTCGCGGAAGGCTAGCACCTGGAAAAGAAAGAAGCGTTGAGACGTCGGGCACTATAACCAAGGAAAAACAATGCGAGGTCACAACCTCGGAAGAAAAGCAATGCGAGGTCATAACCTCGGAAGAAAAGCAATGCGAGGTCATAACCTCGTGAAAAAGAGAAATTCCGGATCACAAGAGGCGAGGAGCCACGTGGCACTCTAGGGGCTACTCTGACAAGATAGGACGGCGAGAGAGAAGGCGAAGCGCCAAAAAGGAAGAAGTCAAAGCGCCAGAAAGAGGAAATAGAAGGTGAAAAGGAAGCCAGCGGTGGAAAACGGCGGTGGAGACTCTAACGTCCCATCAATCAGCCGTCAGGACGTTTGGGTTTCCAAGAATTTCAAAATCCAAAACCACCGAAAAAGAAAAAGAGACGGCCATCGGTTGGGGGCGAGAGGTTCAAGTGCATGGCGTTCGCCACCCTCACCCCACCACTGTTTCGCCACCGTGACGCCGGTGCAAAACGCCAAGAGGCAACCACTGCCCGCTAGGGCACAAGGCGAAACAAAAGAGAAAAGAAGAGAAAGGAGCAAAGGAGAAAACAACGAGAAAAAGCACGCGGAAACTCACGCCGACCTCACCACCACTGTTTCGCCACCGTGACGCCGGCGCGAAACACCAGGCGACACTCCATCGCCTCTCCAAAACGCGGCACAAAAAACAAGCAGGGAGAAATCAAAAGCGAACAAAAAGCGAGAGAAGAAAAGTCGAAGACTTACTTGTTCAGAATCGACAAGGAGGAAGCGGTGATGCAACCGGAAGGTGGTTGAGGCTCGCCGGAAACCGTCTGGAGAAACCGCTCGCATGAAGCCAAAGAGACAGAAAGAGAGAAGGCGAGAATTTTGGAAGAAGGGATAAATGGGGAGGCGTGTGAAGTGCGCACTTATAAAGGGCAGGCTTGGGCCTCCCCTACCCAGTTAGGCTTATTGGGCCTGTCCCTCCTGAGCGGCCCATTAAGCGAAACACGAAGAGCAAGCCCAGAAAAGCTTTACCTTCGCCAACCAAAGAAAAGCTAAGTGTAGAACCTCGCAAAAGGAGGGCTTCGCAAGATGCCCCCAGGAACCTCGGAAACCCATGAAGCCTCGCAAACTGCCTACCCGCCTCTCAGAGCCTCGCACCCCGCGATCTTTGAGAGCTTATGCCCTACGGCCCTCGGGGCGAGGTCCCCAGGCCATGGGGTTGTGATGATGCTCAAAATAGCGAAGCGAGAGGTGGGCCCGGGGTATGAGGGTCAAACCAGGTCAAAGGGACCCCCGAGGATGATCCTGGGGCCCACAGCTATACCCACCTTTTATTTTAACAAAGTTCCTACCCCACGAGGTCCCCCGAGACCTCGGAGCGAGGTCTCGACCTCGTAACCGACTCTACTAGCGCCCGCACACCATGACCACTCAGCGAACGCCGCTCTTCGGGCCAATCACCGACTGCCTCGCCTCTAGGCCAATCAGAGCCCTTGATCTCGGGCGTCCCACATCGGACAATGACCAAAACTCGACTCCCCCATCCTCTATAAATAGAGGAGAATTTCTTATGGAAAGGGGGTCGAAAAACATCTTGAACTCAAGAACTATCTTGCTCGTTGAAGATCGACGTGATTGAAACATCGTTAAAAGGCCTCGCTATAGATAAGTGAAGTCCACAAAAAGACTTCAAGTCTCACAGAGTTTCCGCTCACATCAAAGACCTCGCTACACCACCTCGCAAGCCTCTTACACCTCGCTCTACCTCCCATCAAAGACTCTGCAACTCAACCTCGCTCAAAGAGATCGGCAAGCAACACTTAGAGATAGCTAACAACTAGGAGATCTCGGACATTGTTAGGTCGAGATCTCGGTTAATCGTAGGAGGTCTAGGGTGTAATTCTCAAATAATCTATTAGCCTCGTTGGCTTGTAAACCTCGTTGTAAAGAAAATCATAAATAAAGAAGCAAGTGTTTGCACTTTCGAATATAATAATCTCGTTTCTTGTCTTCTAGCGAGCCTTTCATTTCGGGTTTCATCAACTATATTGTAAACGGGAGAGTGAATAAGAGAACTTTTGAATTAGTAAGGAAAACTTCTACACAACTTAAAAAATGAAAAGTAAATAGTCTTTTACAAGAAGGGTGATGTAATATCCGCAATATTCCAAGACGTTATATAATATAATTTTATAATTCTTTCTTTTATAAAGGAGAAGCTTTAAATATATTTTATATATAACCCTTTTCTCTTTAAAAAGAAATTCGTACGTAAATTAAAATGAAATAAACTGCAAGAAAGCATTATGAGGGTTATGAATAAATAGAAGCATTTAAATAAAAATAATTCGTAAATTTAGGTTTTAGTAGATAAAAAGAGGTACAACCAGTTAGTAAAAGTACATGAAAATTCAATAAAAAGAATGCAAGAGCCGGGACTTGAACCCGAGACCTCTTGCAACTCACTCCACACGCCCCCTCCCCTCTTCCGCTAGACCAATGTGACTTTCTTGCCATTTACCCCACTCTTTTAATTTTATATCAATTTTTAAGTCTTCTTCTCCAAACAAGTCAACTTGATGTGACTCCCTCCCAAATCCCAATGCATGTCCATGGAAGCTTCTTCCACCTTCCTCTCCCTTGCTAGACACATCTCTTACCTCACCTTGCATCATCCATGAAGAAACACAACTTTGACCAATAGATGATCATCCTCTTCCTCTCCATTGGTGCAAACCAATTGCCATGGATCACCAAGTTGCACTCTCTTGCCTATATAAAGGCCTCCCCTTCACCATTTTACTCACACTTCAAACCATCCTTCTCCTTCTAAGCAATTCCTCTCATTCAAGTTCATAAAAATCAGCCCCTTCCAAGTTCCAATTCTCCATCAAAACACCACCAAAATTCCCTCCTTCTCTCCCTTGGAGCCCCGCCGGACCGCCCCTGCCCTAGTCGGACCACCAGCGCACCGTCCCTGCCCCGCCGAGCCACGCCGGAGCCGCCGTCCCGTCCTGGTTCCGCCACCCCATCACCGTCGGCCCCTCCCTTGCTCTCCTTCCTCAGTGTTCTGTAATACAGAACACAAGAAATTAGAGTATAATCCTAAATCCTACTTTTATTTATTTAATTTATGTATTTTATAAATATTAGTCTTTTTATGATTATTAGATATAATAGTAGGGAATCAAATAAGGAATTTATGGGATATTTATATTAGGTGTAAGATCTTGTTAGTTGAATGATAGAAACAAACTAAAGTTACTATGGTAAATTAACCTTATAAAGAAATATGTAAATCATTATTATATTTATTATAAAGCATGCCCCTTACATAATGTTAAAAGCTTTTTATAAAATGAATATAACATATGATGTTAGTTGTTAATATTAAAAATGTCATCTTTATAAAAGAAATAAATTTCTAGAAGATAAAAATTGTTGCATGTCTTAAACTATAAAGGATATCATATTATATGAACTTAAAAATAATGATGATAGATATGTTAATGAACCTATTGTGTAATAAAAATATTAGTTTGACCTACCTCTAGGTGTAGAGATTTCTAAGAGATATAAGCTTTAATTACAATATATAAGTTGTGACAATAAGTTAATATATAATATGTTATTATATTACTAAGTTATAAAAGTTGACTTGCATGACAAGATTGGAGAAATATGGGGAAGATGTTATAATTTGAATTGAGATATCATAATGGCCTAGACATAAGATTTATTTAATAATAATGATAGTGATGATGTTAGAATACTTATGACATACTATAATAATAAAATTGTAAAGAAATCTTACAAAAGTATAATTGTTTCAAAACTAGTAGTCATGAACTATAGTTTTACATTAGATATTGATTTTATGGAAGAATAATATTATTAATAATTATATTATTAAATTCACCATAGGAGAAGAATATTAATTTGATAATCTCTAAAGTATAGAGAATTATTACAAAACATAAGTCTAGGTTATATACAAGAAGTATGATCTTATAAAGAGTCTATGACATTATATAGCATAAAGTTGACTTGTATGGAAAGAAATCATTTAGAAATAGAAAAGATATTATTTTTTAATAAACTACAATATTATAATATTGGACTATAAATATGGAGTAGGATACTTATAAGCCAGGATGATGGTATAGACTATGATCACAAATATTTTACAAGTCTTATAATGTAAAAAGGATTATAGGAATAATATAAACAAGGAATGTAATATATAGTAATTTTAGTAAGTTGCTTTATAAAGAAAATAGATTATAAGTCTATTAGCGTTATTTAAAGTGAAATATACAATTAAATGAAATTCAATTAAAGGGGGCATTATTAATAAAGTATTTTGATAAAGGAAAAATACTTTTTAGATAAAGTATGATATTTTCGTAAAATTATACTTGCCTAAACTAAATTAAAAGGGATTACAGGTGAAGTTAAAAAGGATTATTTTAATATTATTACATAAAAATTTTATGGAATAAAAAGGATATTACAAAGCCAAAATAACAATAAAGGAATATTATTATTTTAAGAAAAATAACTTTCTAAATTATTATCTTAATAATTTAGAAATTCCAACTTTCTTATAACATATTATAAGAAGTAATCCAAACTTTAGGAGGAAATCATGTTTAAAGCTCGCTCGTAAATTCCGTGTCGATAGGTCGGAATCCTCGTTCGTAGTCGCGCATCAAATATTCTGTCAAGCTCGTTATTAGACGCGTGTAAGCCAAAGCAAGTGGAATTTCCCCTTGTGACCTTTTACTTTTCGCCTCCGTGAAAATTCTCGCTGTGGGAACAACTTGTATGCCTAAATAAAAATGAACCTAAGAAATATCGATTGCTAGAAATAACGACTATTGTTAGCCTAGTATGCTTTATATTACTTTGTTAGGATTACTTATGCTAGTGTGGTTATTATCTTGTTTGTTTATGATCTCGCTCAGAGATCAATGTCGAACGAACTAGTGAGGGCGCGGAATAGCCGACGCCTCTATATAACCTTACTAAGTCGTACGTCCATACGACTTTCGGGATCATGATCTACATCCGCTCCGATTGCAAGGAGGGATGTGTGCACTCTAGCTAAGTGTCGGGAAACTGAAGTTCTCCCTCGGGTGGCTCGGATTATCCGTGTCCCACCACTTTCTATTGAAAATCATTAACAAAATCGAATACTTTTCATCACTAAATAACATAAGTGCCCAATGCACAATTAAGACACCAAAACCGGACCGATCTCAAATGATCGATCCGGCTCTCGGTCCGCTCAGGGCGCGAGAGACTTTTGACTTGTATAAATTTTAATAACGTTCCCAACATACTTTGTACTCCGAAGAAGTCTACAATCTAGTAGTACTTCTCTTGCTTATCGAGCTATCCCCGTTTGGATACGCTCTCTCTCTCTCTCTCCTTCGTACTTTTAAGCCCCACATAAATAGCCTCATCGTAAACACAACCCGATTATCTCTTTCGACAATAATTTGAAATTACCGAAATAACCTCGGGAAGTTCCATTCCCGCTTGCTTAGTCTCCTAGACTAATTCTTCTTTTCCGCATGTTTGTCTGGCATTCTCTCGCCCCTCGCGAATTATGTCAGAATCTAGGAATCCCAACAAGGCGTGAAGTGAAGTAAAGACGAAGGAAGAACAAGGATTTTCAAGATGTATCTTTCTATCATTTTGCTTTAGTTTCATTACGTTTCAAGGACAAGCAGGTTTTGCATTTCAATTCCGAACAACTTTATGTTTGAAAACAATGTAAGATGTTTTGTAAGAACCAAGTCTTCCTCGGGAGCACCTTTTCTCATTATGTATTATGTTTTATTCCGCATTTTAATTGTTCTATATCATTCTAAAAGCCTTGGGTGACTTTGGACGGTAAAGTCTGAGGTTACTGGCGGTAGCACCCAATGTTGTAAAATAGGGGTGTTACAGGTGAACCACCTTTATCTAATCTAACTTAGCAATGAAACCAAATTTTCATATGCAAAGTTTTTTTGCTTCGGCTAGTATATATAATGAGCTGGATAAGCTGAAATAACTATTCTATGGAACAAATATCCTAACTATAAGCCTTTAATAAAGTGGGATAGAATCCCTAAACCGAAACCTTACAATAGATTGGGGATACGAAAATCAAGTCACATGAACAATGTCATATAAATGAAGGAAAATAGCTCCTAGCCGTAGAGTCAAACTAATGAAACTTAAGAGATGATTTTATTAACGGTCCGGCTAATGTGTGCCCATGGGCACACAATAACTATGTTAATTTTGGAAAATATTTCAAAACTATTTCTTAAATTGAAATTAATGAAGTTTTTTTAAATATTACAATTAACAAACAATAATCAGATTTAACAAACTTAGTATCTTTATTGTGTGCTTATGAACACATATTAGAAATTCCCTTTTATTAAAGGCCTTAATGCCTTATACAACAATCAGACGATGGATGCAAGATTCAATTTTGGGAAGATATGTTGACTAAATTGGGGTCATTAAAAAACTACGCAAAAATATCAAGACCGATCAGATTAATACATGCACTACAATTAATGACTGTTTGGATACATCAAAGAAGTGGAGATCAGATATTGTTAACTGTTGAGAGGGTTTTACTTAACAACAAATAAATTTGTAGTCCAGACCCCACTGACTATAGGGAGGTCAGGATCGTTCACGGGAAGCAAGGTTGTTTGATTACTAAACTATAAAACAGAAAGCACAGGAACAAAGCAAAACAGAAACACCAGAAGAAAACAAGGCTACGACAGCCCTCGGTACTGACCTTGTCAGGGTCGGTAACGATGTTGGGTATCTACACTAACTAAGCAACTAAAACACAGACCAACTGCAGGCTCGGTACCAACCTGTATACTTCGGTAATGAGTCTAGACGTAAGAACATGAAAGCAATTCAAATGAAGAAAAGATCTTGCACAAGGGTTTACCACGACATAATCATGCATATGAAATAGTGTGAAGGATAAATATCATGTCTCAAGGATAAAGTTATCAACTTTCATTGACCTAAGCAAGCAAATCAATCAATTTTCACAAATCAATTCACTCTCTACTTATTTTTGAATCCAAAGCTCGAAACTTTCGTTGTCGAACAATATCAACATTCAAGGTTACAACTTTCTCTTTCGATCAAGCGATAAACTCAAATTACTTTTACTTTCGTCTAAGTATAAGCACAAAACAAGTAGTTAAAGGATAGAAGGCAATCAAACATTCATCACACACATTCAATCATGCACAACTACGCCGAGTTTTCAACCCCGATCCTAGAAAAGTTAACTACTCACTCATGATCGGAACAAAACAAGCAACTAAATTGAATGAGAACATTGAATAAAAACTAAATAAAAAGCTTACTTGAATTATAAAAACCTCGTCTTTGAATACAACCAAACTCAAAAACGAAGAACAAAACAAAGCAAAAGACTCGAACTCGATTTCTTCCTCTCTCGAACCAGACGTGTTCTCCAAACCAAATCGTCCTTCCAAAAACTAACCAACCCCCCTAACTTGTCTTCAAACAGGGTATTTATATTAAGAGAAACTATCTAACAAGGGTCCTAAAAGATAGAAACTTTCCTAACTAAAAAGATTACGAGATAAAAGATAGAAATATTGAAAGTCGGCGCCGCCTACCGACACAGGTCACCTCGGTAACGACTTGCACAGGGTCAGTAGACTCTTGATGAATTCCTCTGATTAGACTCTGTTGCACAGCTCGGTACCGACCCTCACAGATCGGTAACGAGCTCTCTGTCTTGGTTCTTTTGTACAATTTTCATAGCTTCTCTTGGATTCGACGGGATCTTTAAAACATATTCTTTCTTCTCTTCTCTTCCACACACACCACCATCAATCACTTGACTAAACTCCCTCGGAATGCTCCCATCTGCTTCGAAAAACCTAAAAAAAAAACACAAAAACGAAGTAGCTTCCATACTTTTCATAAAATATATAAACTTATCCAAAAACACACAAAACTAACACTAAAACTAAGCTAAACAACTTAAGAAAAACACCTAAAACTATACTAAAAACATGAACATCATTAACCAAATGCTATCCAACCATATTATAGAACAACTTAAATTTACTCCAATTCCGGTAAACAATATCAAGGACTGACTTTATTAAAACCCTAATAAAAAGGGTTGGTTTTCTTCGAAGTCGAAGTTGAAACTTATCTTAGACGGCTAGATCACACACCTATACTCTAAGCCCGGTGCTGTTCCGGTGGAGTTGTTAAGTAACTCTATGGGCGGAGTTACTAAAACCCTATAGAAAATTAATGAATCCGTCGGAAAAAAATTAAAAAGAAATCTTCTTAACTCTATCGATGGAGTTTTTTCATAACTCCACTATTGATATGGAGAGAGAAGAATCCAATCTTAACCGTTGATTTGTTATTTAATGATCAGAATCTTCTTAACTCTATCGATGGAGTTTTTTCATAACTCCACTGGAACTAAATCCCTCTACGCCAGAATAAGTGGATATAGACATTAGACATATACACTAAAATTAAGAATCTCTTGTAAAAAATTGAAAACGAAAGACTACCCACTAAGGAGAGAGATATCGCATTTTTCCATGATGATGTTTATTTTATACTTGTCACTAGAAAGATTTTGAGGAGCATCTACTTATAAAATATCCATTTACAAGGGATATAACAAATCAAATTAAGGCTTGCTAAA
Source organism: Fallopia convolvulus (assembly GCA_964016875.1). Lineage (NCBI taxonomy): Eukaryota > Viridiplantae > Streptophyta > Magnoliopsida > Caryophyllales > Polygonaceae > Fallopia > Fallopia convolvulus. The sequence goes on along the minus strand of OZ024718.1, from coordinate 62,346,275 downwards.
AACGGCTGGATCTTAATTAAAACATGTAAATAGAACTACAATTTTTTGCATAATAACCAATAAGTGAGTTAGTGCTATTTTTCTCAAACACTAAGGGTATATTTGGATGGTAGGATTTGATGGGAATTTTAGAAAAGAAAATTATGGGAATCATTTTTCTATTGTTTGGTTACAATTTTATGTGAGAATTAGTTGATGACCCGGGTCTTGCCCGGGAACTTTTTTAAGTAAAAATAATAGTATTTAATTTAAATATAATGTAGATATTATAATTTATATAATAAAAATAATATTAAAAAGTATTAAATTAAATATTACATATTGTAATTTATTTTTAAATAATATATTTTATTATTAAAATTTATAAAATTATTATCTTATTATTAAAAATGCTATTTGTAATATTTACGTAATGGTCAAAAAAAAAGTTAACGTTCTTAACTTGTAGGGTTGACTTGAAATCGCATAAAAATAGCAATGAAATGACCCAATCAACCCGTAAATTTTAAGGACACGAATCCGTACTCAACTAGAATATGAAATGACTGAACCTAAACTCGATTGAACTAGTCCATTTAACCGGTTTAACATTAAGAGATCAATAATTTTATTTATTTATTGAGGAATTCATAATATGAAAAATGAACATACTTATGAATTGGAAAATTAATATATTGCAACATACAACGTATCTATACCGACATTAATTGAAAAGTCGTCATACTTATTAATTGAAAATTAGTATAAAAAATCAACATGTTTATGGATAGAAAATTTAGAAAGTTTTCAAACTTGTGAATAGAAAATTAATATAAGAAAATCTAAAATTTAATATAAAATCTACAATAGAACACATGATCCATATTAATTAAAAAATGTTGCCATAGTTATGGATAGAATATTATTATAAAAAATTCGTAACTAAAAATATGGTGATTGAGAAATTATAATTTGATGACAATATTGCTTTTAACTCTCATATTTCTAGATAAAAAAATTAATATATAAAATCCAACATATTTACGAAAGAAATTTAAAGAGGTGTCATTCTTATGTATAAAAAATTAATATTGAAAATCTAAAATTAATATGAAAAATATGGTCAATATTAATTAAAAATGTTGACATAGTTATAAATAATAAAATTAATATGAAAAATCCAATACTTAAAATCAATATATCTGATTGAAAATATAGTTCGTGCTTATTAAAAAAGCTATTATACTTTTGATTAGAAAGTTAGTATAAATGAATATGAAATTTTAATATTGAAAACCCGTATTTTAAAAAATAATCCATAGTTCCTACCCATGGATATAAAAGTTAATCTATTTCATTTAGAGATATTAAAATTGATTTATTATATGATATTATATTAAAAAAGGAATTTGGAATATTAAATTACTATCTTATAGTTTTTTCATACTTATGGATAAAAACTTAATATTAAAAATATATAACTAAAAATATATTCATAGATAGAAAAGCTATATAAAAAATAATTTTATTTTTATCATATTTATGGATAAAAAACCATAGAAAACTAATATATAACACTCAACATATTTATGGACGAAAATTTAAAAAGTTTTCATTCTTTTGCATAGAAAATTTATATAGAAAATTCCGAAATTAATAGGAAAAATATGATCAATATTGATTAAAATTTATAAATTAATATAAATATATGATTAAAGATATGGTTCATAGTAATTAAAATGTTAGTTTACTTTATAATTATAATAGAAAGTTAATTTGAAAGAATCTAAAAATTAAATATTTAAAATCCGTATTTTAAAATATGGTCCATATTTCATACTTATGGAGTTATGGATATAAAAGATATTTATTTCATTTAAATATATTTCATTTAATTTATTATGGGATATTATATTAAAAAAGGGTAGGTTGGACATTAAATTACTATTTATATTTTTTGTACTTATGGATAAAAACATATTTTAATAAGTTGACAATCTTTTGTATTGAAAACTAATATTGAAAACTACAAAATTAATATGAAAACTTTAAAATAAAAGGAAGATAGAGATTAAATTTTAAGATATGGGCATGGTTCAAGTGAAAATCACCCTTGTGGTACATCCAAGGATTAAAATGAGGACTAATCTCAACTATTGGATTTACCCCTCTATTATATATTCAATGGTCAAGATTTTTTAAATTTTTTTTATTTTTTATTTTTTTAAATTTTTTAAATTTTTAAATTTTTAAATTTTTTATTTATTTTTTTTATTTATTTTTTTTATTCTTTTTTTATTTTTTTTATTTTTTTTATTTTTTTTTATTTTTTTTATTCTTTTTTTATACTTTTTATTTTTTTATTTTTTTTTTTTATTTTTTTTTTATTTTTTTATTTTTATTTTTTTATTTTTTTATTTTTTTATTTTTTTATTTTTTTTATTTTTTTTTGCTATTTTTTTAGTTTTGCGAAAATCGAATTATTTTAAAAATGAACTCAAAGCACATAAAAATTGAACTTATCATAGATAAAAAATGAACTCGTATAATATAAAAATTGAACTCATACAATATTGAAAATTGAACTCCTAATATAAAAAAATTGAACTTCTAGTGTATAAAAATGAACTCGTAGTATATAAAAATTGAATTGTCATATTTAACGTTTTTAAACCCTTTTTTCAAAAATTTTATTTTTTTTTTATTTTTTTTATTTTTTTTATTTTTTTATTTTTTTATTTTTTTATTTTTTTATTTTTTTATTTTTTTATTTCTATTGTTTTAGTTTTGCGAAAATCAAATTATTTTAAAAATGAACTCAAAGCACATAAAAATTGAACTTATCATAGATAAAAAATGAACTCGTAGAATATAAAATTGAACTCATACAATATTGAAAATTGAACTCCTAACATAAAAAAATTGAACTTCTACTATATAAAATTGAACTCGTAGTATATAAAAATTGAATTGTCATATTTAACATTTTTAAAGCCTTTTTTTTAAAAAAATTCAATTTTTTTTATTTTTTTTGCTATTTTTTTAGTTTTGTGAAAATCGAATTATTTTAAAAATGAACTCAAAGCACATAAAAATTAAACTTATCATAGATAAAAAAATGAACTCGTAAAATATAAAGATTTGAACTCACAGAATATTGAAAATTGAACACCTAACATAAAAAGTTGAACTTCTAGTGTATAAAAATGAACTCGTAGTATACAAAAATTGAACTGTCATATTTATCGTTTTTAAAGCTTTTTTCAAATTTTTTCATTTTTTATTTTTTATTTTTTTCAAATTTTTTCATTTTTTCATTTTTTCATTTTTTCATTTTTTCATTTTTTCATTTTTTCATTTTTTTTATTTTTTTAATTTTATTTTTATTTTTTGCTATTTTTTTAGTTTTGCAAAAATCGAATTATTTTAAAAATGAACTCAAAGCACATAAAAATTGAACTTATCATAGATAAAAAATGAACTCGTAGAATATAAAAATTGAACTCATACAATATTGAAAAATTGAACTCCTAATATAAAAAAATTGAACTTCTAGTATATAAAAATGAACTCGTAGTATATAAAAATTGAACTGTCATATTTAATATTTTTAAAGCTTTTTTTAACAAAGAATATAATATAAAAAATATGAAAAAAATTTCGAAAAAAAATAAATAAAAAATTTAAAAAAAAATAAAAAAATAAAAAAATAAAAAAATAAAAAAATAAAAAAATAAAAAAATAAAAAAATAAAAAAATAAAAAAATAAAAAAATAAAAAAATAAAAAAATAAAAAAATAAAAAAATAAAAAAATAAAAAAATAAAAAAATAAAAAAATAAAAAAATAAAAAAAATAAAAAATAAAAAATTCTTGACCATCCATTATATAGTGATGATGTAAATCTAATGATTGAGATTAGTCCTCACTTTAAGCCAAAGGTCTCAACACAAGGGTGGGTCTCACTTGAACCAAAACCTAGGATTGGTAGAGTATAGACATTGATAGAAAATTTCAAATAAAAAATAATATAATATAAGGAATATATGGATTCTTCTCAAAAAAAAAAGGAAGATAGAGATTCAATTTAAGATATATGAAAACTTTTTTAATATATGGAAGATAATAAAAACTGATCTTGATAGCGTAATATATTATGCAATATAAATTATTAGTACAAATATAAGGAAGATATAGTATATGATAATAAATATGTGCAATATCTTGTAATATATTATTAGTATAAAAATTATTTATTAAAAAGAGGGTTGCAAGATAAAAATAACGTAATATATAGAAGAATATGTGCAAAAAATATATAAATTATTATATACTATATAACAAAGATAAAAATAATGATTAGAGATAAAAATTTATCCAATCTCATATAAAATTGATATAAAAATATTAAATAAGATGAGTGCATAAAATTCGAAATTTCATAAGGTAATTGAATTACATAATATATAATTAATTAAAAATTTATTATTAAAAATAGGTTGATTGTAATATAAATTCTTAATGACGAATATGCCCAAAAGTGCTTCAGGTTTAGAAGATATATATTGAGTGATATGATTTCATTAGAAAATTTAGAGTGAAATGATGAGAAATGAATCCTACCAAATTGGTGGAATTTGATGGGAAACTATAAATACATATTTCAAATAAGAAAAAAGGAAAAAAAAATTACCCAGATTTTCTCATCAAATTCCAACTCTAGTCAAACAAAAAAAATCATTGAAATTCCCTACATTCTCACCTTTTATTTTCTTATCATTTCCTTACTCATATTTCACCATCCTTTCTTTTCTCGTCAATTTCCAATTGTCAAACAGGCGGTAAGCATTTGCTACTCTGTGTATCTATCTAGAGGGACAGTACACGTCTTTGAACCTTCTTCACAATTTATGTTTATGTAAGTGTTGGGAATATGTACCAAAAAGCTAAAGATCGACTACCAAGTATATAATGAATGAAATTAATTAATCTGTGAAAGTTTTTGATCGAGAGACTCACATAATTGTTAGAATATATAGAATAGATTTAACATTTAGAACAATAACGCGTGCAAATTCGATCATAGACACTTTGACACGTACGAATTACAACCACCTCAACGGGAAACAAAATGAAATACTAGGTCGCCCTTTTTCTTCTCCTTCTGTCCTTTTTCATTTGCTCAAATCCTAAGGATTTTGGGGCGTAGGAAGACTACTAATTTGAGAATCATGGAACCTCTTAATGAAGGCAGCCGCCTTCCAATCGATCCCGGGCTCGGCCACACTACACGCCATCACTTGCTCATCGTCGTCCTCGTTGACCGGCCAGCTTGACCGCCTCCTCCTCCTCCTCCTCCTTGCAGCCTCATCATCATGGCTTGCATATTCATCCATGGACGGATTGTGCAAGTACGATCTTCGACTCCGCTTAAAGATATCTAAGCACGATAGCGACGACGTCGATGATAGCCCCGAAGACGGTTTCTTCTGGTATCTACTCCCGTGGCTATTCCCCATTAGTTGTAGGCTAATTAATCAAGTTTGATTGTGATGAAAAAATGTTTACATGCTTTTGTACATGTAGCTTGCAAGGGAGTGAGGCTTGTGTCACACACAATATATAGAACTAGCTAGGTGCTTGTATATAAACTATATAGAATAGATAGGAATTAATTTCTTTAGAATATATGCCTTTTGGATGTTGAACCAATATTCTTCTACTTCCAAAAAACCATTATCATTTTTTTGGGGGGCTATCGGCCTGCTATATGAAGGAACCTAATAAATTAAGGTTGATACTTGGGATTGGGGTAGGGGGCGCTGTGGAGAAATATATGCTCTCTATAATTAATTAGATACTCCGTAAAAGATAATTATGATAAATGTGTCGTACGTTCAACACGCTTTAGGGAGGGATGTCTAGTTTACTAATCCATTTTAGGTTAATACGAAGTTAACCTTTATTTTGGTGGAGTGTGTGAAATATCACCCATTTTTACTTGGTGCTCGTTTAGTTAAATACAGAAAGTACAATTCATAGGAACTTAATTCATGAGAATTGATTTCCCGGATATTATAAATCATGTGAATTTAAAAAATATGTTTGGTTGAAATTAAATTCCTAGTAATTAAGATCACACCTTTTGTTTGGTTGAATGTATAAATTCATGTGAAATTACTTACTATTACTATTATAACCTTTATCTATTAAAATCTAGAGTTTGATTCATGGGCAAATAGGAAATTTTCAATTTAAATACAAAAAAGATTAAAAATATTTGCAAAAAAAATGGAGGAATTTGATCTTACCCACCCCCACCTAGGTAATTTTAATTCATCCATTATGTAGGAAGTGCAAATCATGGGAATTTAACTTCCTGTGTTTTATCCATGGAAATGATTTAACCAAACGCATATATTAGATACTACTTCCTGGGTTTTTCGAAATCATGGGATTTTAATAGACAACCAAATAAGCACCCTTGTTTGTCAAAAATAAATCGCTTCGTGGAAAAATATATCCTTCAAAAAATAAGAATTTCTTATGGAAAATCGCTCGGAATGAGCTCCCTACAAAGAATCGCCTCGCGGCAAATCACATTCCGGTTGTGCAAGGATGTGTAGCGTATAATAACGTTAACGAGGACATCACCCACATCTTACTAGCGTGCAATCAAACCAAAATCACACTTCACTCAATCAACCCTAAACTACTCCCGATTGTGAACCAAATCGACCCAGAAGAGAAAACACCATGCCAAATCCTAGATGCGATTAGGGCATGCTCATCTAAGGATGATCTGGAGGCCCTAGTATGCTCTTGGTGGAGCATCTGGTTCTTTAGGAACAAAACTATCTTTGATTCAACCAACAATAGACAAACAATACCCCAAAACAACATGTACGATTTTATTCGCAATCAAATAGCAGAATGGAAAAATGCAAAAAAGGTTGACGCCTTAAGCCCCTGTGGTAGAACCCAAATTACACAGGACGGGAGGAAACACGCTAAGTGAAACAATCCGCAGTTAATGTTACTAAGCTTAATTTTGATGGTGCAATGAACGCTGATGGTGTGGCCCCGTTCGGGTTTATTCTCCGGGGTCACGACGGCTCCCCCATTTTCTTAGACGAAGACTGATTGGCCGGTAGTCTCATCTGACATTCGAGGGCATCGCCTTAAGGCAAAGGATTCTTAAGGCCACCCGACGTGGCATATCCCATATCCAGATTGAAGGCGATAACTTGCAGCTGGTCAATGTCATTCTTCATGTTGTATGTGGGAGATCGAGATGTTGCGTGCAGATATCCATTGCTTGTTTGCTCGATCCCGGTGTTGGAGTATTTTCCACGTTGTCCGGGAATGCAATTCGGTGGCGGACTACATTGTTGGTTCATTTCGTCGTGTTTCGTCTGTTGCTCTTATTGTTGATCCAGTTCTTCGAAACTTCATCCGTTAAGATGTTTTAGGACGGCCACTACTCCATTAACGGGTTATCCTAACTACTTTCCTTATTATAAAAAAAAACAAGCTTTAGGGAGCAACTTACTTTTCTATCGATTGGTATTTTTTTTGAAAAGATTCTATCGATTGGTTTGCATGCGGGTGAATTGCAATTTGTATAAAAACAACCTACAATGACAGATTGATATTTTTCGGTGAAGGATTGATTTTTTTAGATGGAAAAGGATTAGGGGTAGGGGCATCAATAGCGTAGTGTCCTCTAGAGCATTCATTTTTTTTTGATTGCCCATTGGTTCATCAACGCTTTATCTTGACTACATCCAGTTCGATCTGAGTAGCGCATCTGATTTTGACGGGTGAGTTTCAAAGGAATTTTTTTTACATATACTGAAATTGAACCCCATACATCATAAATGTTGAGCAGGCCGCTTACCACCTAACCTAACTCCCTTTGGTACCTCTAGAGCATTCTAAGAACACGTGCACTAGTACAAAAACAGGTTAACATAATGCTTTTTTGTACACATTATATGGTGTTTTTTTGGACACATTAAGCATGACTGTCCTAAAGATTGCGAATGGTGCTTTTTAAAAAGCGCCATGAAAAACATGCGAATGGCATTATTTTCAAAAAAAAGCGCCATGTAATTATTTTTTTATATTTTTAGAATACAAACAAGCATGACACTTTTTGCTTGTACCTCTTATTCATAGCGTCTTTAAAAAAAAAAGCCATAAGTTCTTTTCTTAAAAAAAAAACATGCAATGGAATTTTGTTAAATTTGTTGGCCTAACAAATTTTACAAAATTCCATGAAATCAACCCATATAATTGTCTTAATATAAAATTTAATTCCACGTATATACGTACATACAAACTATGAATACATAATCAATTCATACAATTTTTTGGTCTATGTAATAAACTTATTTACAATCTTTATTGGAACTAGATGGCTTTACCCGTCGGACGGGGTCATTTTTTTTTACGTTAGTTGTTAATTAATTTGAGAAAAATGGAAGGAATAAATGTTAATATGGTAGCAAAATGTTACTTATATTATTTCTTCAAATGCGTGTGCAAGCTGGCTCTCAAGATGAAAGGACAACTGATTGTTAGCTGCCTGTTGGCTTCTAAGAATAGATAAAAGGTACATACTCTAGAGGTCATAACTATATATATAATACAAGGGAAGTTGGCCATTAGGAAGACGAAAGGTTGACTAATTTATATGCTATTACAACATTGAAGAAGGAAATTCAAAAGGCTGATTGATTAAGGAAGTTCAAAAGAGTGTTGTCACGACATTGAAGAAGGAAGTTCAAAAGACTATAAGAAAATTAGAAGCTCAAAGTAGCCATAGGTCCGGTTCCGGTTCCACCGGTTCCTCAGAATCATGGAATCGGAACCGAAAATATTAAAAATAAAATTAAAAATACTCTCATTTTTTACCTCTTAATGAAAACCGCGGCTAGCTAAACCACGATCGCGGTTATGCTATTTTCATTTTTTTTATTGGTGGAACCGGCGGTTCCACCCGGTTCCGGAACCATCGGTTCTCGGTTCTGGGGGTGGAGGAATCGAAACTGTAGTGGGAGTCGGAACCCATGTCTAGCTGAAAGGATTGTTATTATAATGCGGATTGTAGAAGGTCAAATATATAAGCTTATTAGAAAATTAAATTCAAATAAAAAATTGAGCTTTTATTTGCCCATTAAGGAACAATTTTATATATTGTATAGATAATGTAAACCATCATATATAAATATAACTTGAACAGAAAAAGGAAAATAAATTAATAAGAAATTATACTAAGAAGAGGACTCCAATTACTTCTCTGTAAATTGGATACAACCTCCCTATTTTTTCTAACTAAATTAAATAATCGAACATTAAAATACCTGAACATGTCTAGGGTTATATGGAGAATTGCTCAAAGTGTAAAGTATGTTTTCAATCGACCGACGCCATAATATTCTTTACGTGATGCATATTTTCTTTAATATCCTTTACTATTATATAGAAGTTTTTTTTTCTAATATGATCTCTTACTCATTTTAATATTTGAAGTATAAAAAATTAAATATATAGAGACAATCAAAGCTTCATGTATTCATTATCAAGTCCAAACATAATATAACATATAAAAACACTAATATTTTTCTCTTATTTGAAATTCAATCCACATTAATAGTTTTTGGTTTTACTTCTGAATGATAACTTCCACTATTATCCTCACGGTTGGTGATTTGTTGTGATTGTATTACGGATTAAAATTATTTTACGCCAAACATCTTTTATTTCTTTATTATTTTTAAATTTGTAAATTGAGTTTTAACCTTTGGAGAAAATCAATATATATCTTCTAAACCTCAAGCACTTTTGGGTAGATTCGTCATTAAGAATTTATATCCCAACCGACCTATTTTTAATAATGATTTCTTAATAAATTATATATTATCACTACAACAGAAATGCTTTTTTGCGACCATTATTTTAGCGAGAAATTTATTTTACTCGCTAAATGTGGCTTTTGGCAAGGAATTTAATATTTTTCATTAAATGTGACTTCACTTTTAGCGAGAAACTTATATTCCTTGTTAAACATCACATTCTACGACAAATATGTTGTTTCATCGCTATTTGTACCCATAATTTGGTATCATAAAACGTAAGGTCAACAACGACGAATTTTGAAGCATTTATTGAGGAATATTTTCGTCGCCAAAAACATTCAACGATGACATAATAACTTCGTCGCTATATGCTTTTAGAGAGAAATTTATTTTCCTCACTAAATGTGGTTTTTGGCGAGGAATTTAATGATTTCTCATTAAATGTAACTTCACTTTTAGCGAGAAACTTATATTCCTTGTTAAACATCACATTCTCCGACAAATATATTGGTTCATCTCTATTTGTATGCTTAAGGTCAACAACGACGAATTTTGAAGCATTTATTGAGGAATATTTTCATTGCTAAAAACATTCAACGAGTACATAATAACTTTGTCGTTATATGTTTGGCAGGTAATTATTTACATCCCGCAATATTCAACTAGAACGACATTTTTATTTCCTTGCGAAAAGTACATTATATTTATTAAAATTTTCAATTAATAAATCATTTTCTTTTACATTAAATTAAATTTTATTCATTAAATCAATTTGTATTTTTCCTTTATATTTTATCTCTTTCAAAATTAATAATTTTGGCTCATCATTATTAATTACTCCAAAATCAATTTAGATATTATTAATAAAATATAAAATAAGTTCATGGATAAAAAATTATTGTTATATCTTTTAGTTTAGTCAACAAATCAACTTAGATATTATTCAATAAAATATATCAGGAAAAGATAATTGTGATTTATTTCATTCCTTGTTTATATTATTTTATAGGTTATTTTCATTGATAGTTTTTATATGGATTTCTTTAATTTTAGTTATTTTCTTTATTAGAGAATTTATTTTTGGAAAACATTAGATCCATTCTAAACTACGCACTCTCTTCATAAAATCTCACTTTTTCCTCTATTTGAATTTTTAGTATCATGAATTAGTTACAAATTTGTTAAGGATTAATTTTCTAGCTCTAATGTTAACTATAATCTTAATAAAAAAAATCATGATTTTTTAACCTTATAAAAAATCAAGTTGAAATTAGGTCTAGATAATCCTAACCTTTAACTCTAGATAATCTTGAAAAAATATTTTAAGAATTTTCTAACCTTAACAAGATAATCCAACGTTAACAAAATAAGTTACAAATTTTTTTTGAAAGTTTTTTTAAGATAACTTGAGATAATATTCATTGATTTTAATTTAATGATTTTAATAACTCTTAATAAGATAATCTTGACTCTTAATCTTAACAATTTAGCTATAAATTTTAATAATAAATTTTAAGGTAATTCTAGATAATCAGGCGATTTTTTAAAAGAAATTTCTAACTTATCCTTAACTCTAAAATATGGACATGGTAGAATTTTTCTATATTGATCAAGGGATCGGATCAATGGTTGGATAAATGTTTCTATATTATTTGTTAGGGAAATGTAACAATATTCTTTTGAGAATATTATTATTCTAATACAAATAACTAGATTATTGTTTATTTTTGAAATTAAATAAAATTTTATATGGTCTCAAATGTCATTAAAAACTCTGACGATCATTTTGATTTAGTTACATACATTTTTTAAAAAATAAAATTTATATCATAACTATATTCTAAAGCGGAGGTTAAGAAAATTATTAAACGACACATGTTGCTTTTACATTGGAACACACCACTCTTTTTATTAAAATCAATCTTTGGCAAAATAGTTAAATTTAATATAAAGATAGACGTACAATCTTATATCACTATAATCAATGGATAGAAAATCTCATTCTTAATTTTAAAAAACATAATCTTTTATTTTTGGATATGATAAATAGGAAGATTATTAAGGTATTTTTTATACTATATACTAGTTGATGACCCGGGCCTTGCCCGGGGACTTTTTAAAATAAAAATTATAATATATTATTTAAATATGATATAGGTATTATAATTTATATAATAAAATAATATTATAAATATTTAAGTTAATTATAATAATATCCTTTATTATTAAAATGAATACAAATATTATCTTATTCTTAAAAATGTTATTTATAATATTTATGTAATAAACATACAAAAGTTGACGTTCTTAACTCATTGGGTTGACCCGAATCCGCACAAAAACCGAAATGAATTGACCCAATCAACCCGTAAATTTTAATGACATGAACTTATACTCAACCGAACCTGAAATTACCGAGCCTAAATAAGATAGTTAGGGATGCAATATTAATATAAACAATTTGGTAACTAAAACTACTAGTTGTACCCGTCGTACCATGTACGACTACGATTCGTTATTTTATACACATTATAAATAGGATATTAATAAATAAAAATATAATATAAAGTTTAATATAAGCAATTTTATTGCTTGTAGAATGTATAATTTCTTTAATCAATAAAAATTGTTAAATTTAATGTTGAGAATGAAGATATATTATTAAGATAAAATAATTATATTTTTCTCTTTTTCCTTGATAATATTTCATGAATACAAAAATTTATATATTCAAATATGGAAGAGATAAGAATTTAAAAAATAATAGTTAACTTAATAAATAAGATATAATAAAATATGAAAGATAAAGATAATTTAATTATATAAAATATTTCAAATTTAATTAATTTAATTTAAGATGCGACCATACTCAGGCCTTGTTCTTTTCCCCCTCAAAAACTACTTTCTCTCCAAAAAGTACTTTTAACAGTTTTGAAATCCGTGCACTTTTCTATACTTTTTACGTTTTTCGAGGCACAAAAAATAACTTTCACCCAAAAAAAGTCTTTCCATCAACTAGTGAAACAATGCCTCAGTTTGTGATTATATCTATAAATAAATTCGTGAAAAGATATCATGCTAAAAGATAAAAGATATTTATACTTATTTTAAAATATTTTAAATTTGTTATCTTTAATTTTAAATATTTGTATACGGAAGTTTTCAAAAGATATTATTATACTAAATAGATATTTGTTTGATGTTAAAGATAGATTTAAATTGTTAAAGAAGAATTTAATAGAAAAAATTAAAATATTAGGAATAAAAATTAATTTTGCAAATATGAGGTGGAGCCAAAATCGTTCTGGTGGCTCGAAAAGGTATAGCTTTAATATATAGTTATAGATAGATAGATGGTGACTGAAATTAAAATTTAATGACAATATTGTATTTTACTATCATATTTATAGATAAAACATTAATATATAAAACCCGACCTATTTATGGATGAAAATTTAAAAAGTTATCATTCTTAAGCATAGAAAATTAATATTGAAAAATTCGGAATTAATATGAAAAATATGGTCAATATTCATTAAGAACATTGACATACTTATAAACAAAAAATTAATATAAAAATCGAAAATTAATATAAAAATACATGATTAAAATTATGGTTCATACTAATTAAAAACGTTAGAATAATTTTTAATAAAAAGTTCATATAAAAGAATATGAAAATTAATATTGAAAACCACAATATTAAGTCACTTTATCTTCGCCAAATTTATATTCATGTCTTGCACGGGGTTTATAGTATTATATTATTATTTATTTATATTTGTTAAATTTTGAATCAATTAATATAGAAAACCATATTGAAAAAAAAACTATATATATATCTTATCTAAAAAAACTATCATTTAAAAAATAATTATTTAAAATTGATATATGAAAAGATATTTTAGTAAGCTTATTAAAAAACTATCATATCCAAAAATAAAACTAATATATTAATTAGTTTTATGGTTTAGGGTTTGGGATTGGGTTTGGGGTTAGGGTGTGGAGTTTAGGGTTTATAGGTTAGTGTTAGGGTTTAGGGTTTGGATATTTAGGGTTTGGGGTTTAGGTTTTAGGTTAGGGTTTGTGATGTGGTGTGGGGTTTGGGGTAGACCTAGGCATATGGGTCCCGACAAGCTATCCGGGTCTGCCAATACGGGAGGACATGGACAATGCATCTAGCCTGCATCCATGTCTAGGCTCGATTTTGCATTTGCGCAAGTCTAGTTTGGTGGTGTAAAAAGTGGCTAAGGTTTAGGGTTAGAGTGTAAGTTTAGGTTTAGGGTTAGAGTTAGTATCCATAATATATAGTAGAAGTGTAAAAAATAACCGAAATCGAAACAAAAATCGAAAAAACTGACATTTTGAGAATTTTAACATTATTCTATAACATTTTTTATTAGCATCATTAATTACTCCAAAAATAGCTTATATAAAACTATTTTTCATTACCATTATTAAGACATAATCATGATATCATGTAAATATGTAACTATTTTGAAATTTAAATCGAGTAATAATATTTTTATATCAAGTTGATAATTTTATTACTGTTTAATTTAATTTATTCTATAAAAATTATTATTAGTTAACCAGATTTGTATACCCATATGTAATAACAAATTTTTAATAATATTTGGTTTTTATATTTCTTTTTAATAAAAACTAATAGAGCACATCGTATCATCATATCATATTATTATGAAAATAGAGCGCTAAACCAAAATTTACCCAAATTAATTAAGCGGTCAAAATTAAGCTCAAATTAAAATTACAAAGGATTTGGAGCTTTCGACCTAAAAAAAGGATTTGGAGCCGACTTCCGCTCACTCTCTCTCCCTCTCTCTCGTTCTCACATCGGAATTCCAAGCAACGCCGTTTGCAATTCCCACCTCAGTTCCGATTTCCAATCCCAAGCGACGCCGTCTGCAATTCCCTCCTACAGTTTCGAATTACAATCTCATCTATTTGAATTCCAATCCCACGCGACGCCGTCTGCAATTCCCCCGATGTCCTCTTCTTGTTTATAAGGTTTGCAATCAGCATATGAGAGAGAATTCGGTAAAGTTGGAGGAGGCTGAGATTGTGGCCTTGTTTATGGTCAGTATGGATTCCGGAAGAGAGGAAAGAGTGTACAAGTATTTGCACAAATTAAGAGCGGCAGCGAGGAGTGTGAGCGAGGCGACAACTGCGGCGGTGGAGAGGTGGTTTTGGAGCGAGAGGGCGGAGAAAGTGGGTGGCGGGGAGTTGGATTTTGATAGATTGAGGGCGATGAGAAAAGATAATGGAGGCGGATGGCATGGCTTGGGCTGGCAGGGAGTGGGAAATAGGAGGTTAAGAAGTTGTTTGTTGATGAGAATGGAGGGTGTTGTGGGTGTGGCGAGAGCTTGGTTTGTGTTGACATCGACTCTGGGGAGACTGTAAGTTTTGTACAATCCGTGCCAGGGCTGGCCATACAGAGGAAAGCTAAATCTAATTTCGGATGTTTTATGGTGAGTTGATACTTGTCTAATTTTCATGTTATAATGTGCTCTTGCTGAATCCATATATAAACCAGTTGAAGCATCAAACCAGTTGAATCCATATATAATCCATATATAATGTGCTCTGCTTAATTTTCATGGTGAGTTTGATATTTCTAAACCAGTTGGATGGATTTGAAGCATCAAACAAAATTAAGGTATTGCTTCTATTTTCTGCCTTTTATGGTAATACATATGGGCAACACCTATATATTGCTTGATAATAATTCAGTTTGTCCTGGCAATGTTGGCAGGTCTTGATGGCAACAAATCGTATCGATATTTTGGATTAGGCTCTGCTTAGGCCAGAAAGGATTGATAGGAAGATCGAGTTTCCGAATCCTAGCGAAGATGTATGGTGTTTTGTTATCTGCATTAGTTTTTGTAGTTTTCCCTAGAAAGTGCTCTGAAATGTTTGAGGGTGATTTAATATCATATCTGCTCTGTTGGTTTTTGGTACTTTCATTGGATTATGTGCTCTGCTGTCTGTCTTTAATGCATTTAAGTGAATTTGCTTATTTTGTTCATTCCTTCCTTGTATTTTTTGTAGTCACGTTTTGATATCTTGAAGATACATTCGAGGAGGAGGATGTGGATAGGTGAAAGGAATTAGTAGATTGAATTGGCTGGAAGTTTCCAACGTATAATACTTTTGGTTGGTTTAGCTGAGATATATCATAATTTATGGTTGGCTTAGCTGAGATATATCATAAGCCAATGTAAGTATGATGACTTGTGTTTATGAGTGATAAAAATTTGCATCAGATGGTTGCCTTGTTGAAGGAGGTGCCTTGAATTTGCTATGTCAATTTTGCTAAACAATGTTTGGAGTAGCAATTAGTTTTTATCTTAACAACATTGCTTAGTATGATTGGCCCTTTTCCGGGAAAGATGGTTGATTTCATTTTGTTAAATAGAATGCACTTGCATATAGTATAAGTATGAAAATATAGTGTGATTACTTTTGAAGATTGTGTGATGTAGATAATGTTATTCAAATTCTTAATTACTTTTTTTTTGTGTTTTTACAAAGGGTTGGATTGGAAAGAATTCTGATTATGAGGCTATAGTAGATGTAGCAAATATTGCGCTCTACCAGCAAAACTTTGCAGACGGTGGATTCAGTGTTGCACAGGTTATATAAGTTTTCTAATCGAAATGTTTCAGTTTATTGTACGATTGATTCAGGCAATTGATTTATTGTTCGATTGATGGGGATTCACTGGTTGCTAGTTATGTCTTAGGGTTTTATTGTTTATTGTACGATTGATCCGATCAATTGATTTGCTTTAGAATTTTCTGCTTAGTATATTTGTCTAATCAGGACTTGTACATTTTAGAATTTGAGTTTCTGTTGTACTGCTCATGTATTGCTTAGGATGTTTTCTTCTATTCTATTGCTTAGGGCTTGTATATTTTTGAGTGCATGTTGTAAATATGAAAAGTAATCAGTGCAAAAGTATGTTGGCGAGGGAGCTCGGATGGTTCGTGAACTATTTCAGGTATGGTCAAGTCATGCTTATATTTACTTAATAGGAGTTTTTAACATCATCCATTCTTAATATATGTGGTATTTCTCATCTGGATGTCTAAGATTTTTTTGTTTATTTTATCTTTTAGGGTAGATGGCGAGATCCAAAAAAGCCTGCATTGTGTTTTTTGATAAAGTCGATGCTATGAGGAGCACGTTTAGATGATGGTGTGGTTGGTGACAATGAGGTCCAGCGTACCATGCTTGAAATTGTGAACCAGCTTGATGGTTTTGATGCTTGTGGTAACATTAAGGTCCTCATGGCCACAAACAGGTGAAGTTACCTCAAGAAGGATTCTGTCATATTGCATTACTTTGATCCATTAAAGATGTGTTTTTTTCCTTTTCTTTTTAATCTTTGTTGTTTGAAATCACTACCGGAGATTATTACTAACCTAGCAACTGATATTAGTTGAAAGATGAATCATGTGCAATATGGGTTGTCATCTGATTCAAGCTGATTGAGGAGGAACGACACATTGCCCGATCAGAGATTAAGAAGATGCTAGAGCAACAGTGAGCAAGTAGAACGAGCTTCAGGAAAGCAGGTTGCACGAGCTTTAAGAGCATGAGCATGATCAAGAGCAAGATAGTTAAATACTTTTAGCTCATTTCTAATTTAGAATTTAAAATATTATTGAATCATAATTATTTATATTAAATTATAGTATTCAGTTTCTTGATATTTTGTAGCTTTTATAATATTTTTATCAATTTTTCTCGCTAAAACATCTCTTTATATCGACCAAAACACATTTTTCTCACTAAAAGGATACATTTAGCGATGAAATATAATTCCATGATGAAAGGTCGGGTAATAACGAGGAATAATTTTCTCACAAAAAACTATATTAAATGATGATAAATGTAATTCCTACACTGATAAAATGATTTTGTCGTTAAAAAGTGTATGTACAGAGATAATATTTTCTCGCTAAAAGGCTATAAATAACGAGGAATTTGATTTTCTCGATAAAAATTACATTTCTCGAGAGAAAAAGTTGTCGCTAATATTATTTTAAGTATTTTTTATTTAAAATATTTTTTATTACAAGTCATTTTTAACGAGAAAATAAAAGAATTAGCGAGAAAACTAATTTGGTCGGCAATAATATTCAACGACCATTGTCTAATCCTTCATCTTATTCGACAACGAAATTGTATACCTTTTTGCGAGAAAAATAATGGTCGCAAAATTATAATACCGAGAAATATTATTATCGTCGCGAAAAGGATTCTCCGAGAAAATATTTTTTCCTCGTTGAAACCCTTCCTTGACGAGCTTTCTGCGACAAACTTGCGAGGAAATTAATTTCCTCGCCAAACACCTTCAGCGACAAAATCTCCTTTTTTTAGCAAGGAAAATTTTTCTCGCTAAAACACCTTTCTGTTGTAGTGTATGTTATTCAATAACCTTATTGAATTTCCAATTTTATCCACTCACTTGACTTAATAATTTTTTTTATCAAATTAATATGAGATTGGATAAAAAATTTAACTCTACCACCCATTGTTTTTATCTTTGTTCATGTTCATTTTATTATAATATTTAATTATCTTATATCCATATAGTATAAATAAAATATACTATATAAGAAGTTATATATTTTTTTTAGTTTACTATGAGATTGGATAACTTTTTATCTCTACCATTCTTTTCATCTTTGTTCATGTTCATTATATTGTAATATTTAATTATCTTCTATCCATATAATATAGATAAAATATACTACATAATTGATCGTATGGTTATTTTTTTTTCACGATTACGGTTTGTACGTACAATATTTATAAAAATTATATTATATGGATAACAAAATTTGCAAAAAGTATAGTTAAAATTGATCAGTTTTAACGATTACGATTTGTCGTATTGATATTAACTTTATCTTGAATTTTTTTTCATTATATTCTAATATTTAATTATCAATTTGGTAGAGTCCATTTCTGATGATATAAAGTCTTATAATGTAAAATGAGAACAAATATGGACCATTGGATTAGAAAAATGGATGGTGGAGATTAAAGAATATTGGTTTGGAGGGGGGGATAAGATAATATGATGCAATGGCATATATTGTAATTTGCTAATTTTTTTTAATTCAGGGACAAAAATGCCCCACAAAAATTAATATGCCCAAATTCAATGAAATCTCATTCCCTCTATCTCTCTCTATCACGAACGAAGGACGACCAAAAACACCGAATAACGCTCGCTCGATCGTTACACCTTCTTCTTTCTCTACCCTCGCTCAATTTCAATCGATTAATGCTTCAAATCAACAATGGTGAAAGCAATTGATGAAGGTATGAACCAATTTTTCTTTTCTAGGGTTTAGGGTTTCGATTGTAGCTTCATTGTTTTGAACGAAGGTATTTTAATTTGCTATACTTGAAATTTGAATGTTTATGTTTGATTTCACTTGAATTGAGAATTCGTTTAAAAAATTGGAACAAGTTGATTGAGTTAGATAAGTTTTTTACGTTGTGTTGAAGGACTGTTAGATTTGTATACCAATTACTCTTGGTCTGTTAGATTTGTGTTGAGCAAGTTGATACAATCATCAGCCAAGTTAATACTTTTGGCTTTTCTTTATTTGGTTGTTAGATTTGTTTGCCATTGTAATAGTCAATTAGTAATCTAGCTATTAGAGGGGTTGCTTTGTGGGATTCGAAGACAATAGAGCGGTTTCTTTATCGGATTTGCATGTTGAAATGTGATTCCAAGTATTAGGAGAGTGCCAAATAATTGGTTAGGTTCATAATTTTGTACATTAATTAAGGTTCAAAGTAAGTGGAATTACGATTCAATGATTGTGTTCTATTTACTTAGTGTTACCAAGAGTGGCATCTTACTCCATATGTCTCTTCTTCTCAAAGCTTGTTGGCTACACATTTATCTACTGGTTACCATTCTACATTAGACACACGTGTATACACAATTCCAACAAGCTTCCTTCAATTTCATCTTATGGATGATGATTGACTTAAATGTTTTTTTAATGTGCATGAAAGAAGTTGTTGTTGGTTAGCACTTCTAGCACAAGACAATTGAGATGCTATCAACAATCTTATACATTGGATGTGTTTTTGGAGTTATACTTATTGAATTGATCTCTAACATGATTGAAGCTAAAGTTGTAACTTCCATCTTGTTCTTTTCACTATCAATCTTTGCACTCATATTGTACAACATATGGCATCATTTCAATGCTCATGAACATTCTCTTATTGTTTATATACGGGACACTTGTGAATGTGCCTTATGCACTTATAACAACTATTATTTCATCTGACATTGGATTGAACAATGCGGTTGGAGGCAACTCTCGATCGTGCCTTGGCCACTGTTGTTGCAATTATTGATGGAACCAGTTCGGTTGGGGCAATGATAAGCATCGTTTGGAAATTTATTTGATAGCCTATTAGCTCAAATGGTAGAGCAATGTGCATGTGCACATAGATGTGAGTTCAAATCTCACATAGGCTAATTCTATAAACGCTTTATATATTTTGGTTCATTATAACTCTTCTTTCGGTTCATGATTTTGTAAGCTCGGGTTCATAATAGTTCATCTTACAATTCGTGTCTTTTGGGTTCATGACATTTGTTCTTTTGATTCATAGTAAATTAAAATTTGGTTCATAATAGTTTATCTTACAATTCATGTCTTTTAAGTCATACATACTAGTTGTAATTTTAGTTCATGACATTTGTTTTTTGGTTCAAAGTACATTAAAGTTTGGTTCATGCGTTTTTAAGTGTAATTGTTATTTCAATTTATACTTGTAGGTTGATTGAATACTACCTATGATTTTAAATTACATTGTTATTATAATAGTTAACTAGAAGCAATGGAAATCACTACAGGTGCTACGCAATGAAAAATGTCCATTTTGTGAAAACAATGTAAAAGATTGATCCTTGATTACTTACACGGTTCATAGAATTAATTACACGGTTAATAGTGTTCGACATGAAGGTTTATAGTGTTCGACATAAAGGTTCATATTGTTCAACATGAAGGTTCATAGTGTTCAACATGAAGGTTCATGGATTTTAAATAATCAGTTCATTTAACAAAAAATGCATAAAATTTGTAAAGAAGACATTCAACTCATTGGGTTCGATATGAAGTCAAAAACAACCTTAAAAGCAATTACAATGTAGCAAAGTGATTTGTCATACATAAAGTAACACAAAAATAGACAACTTAATCCTCAAAACACATAACAACTACTAAAAATACAAATAGAGAATTAGAACTTCAATGTTCAATCTTGGGAATGAAATAAGAACAATCTTGTGATAAGTGAAGAATATAGGTGTCACTAGCTTCATCATGATCATCCAATGGAACTCCATCAACATTCTCATCATTATCAAGACCCTTCAATGAAACTCCATCAATACTAGCATCATTATCCGAATGAGACAAGTTAGGATGACCGAAGCTTGATTAACAACCTACAATAAAAAAAGGAAAAAATTAAGCTAATTTATAAGCAACATGGAACACATAATGGGCAATAAAAATGTGAAAAAAAAACGTTTTTCTTTTGGTTCACAAATATTAACATTGCGGTTCATAATATTACACTATAAGGTGCATTGAAAATCACAATGCGGTTCATGTAAATAACAATAGTATTTGACATAAATTATATCAATTTTGGTCATTTTTGGTGGATTTAGAAACCAAATGACAAGTATATATTAGTTTACTTCAAATGTTAGGATGACCGGATCTTGATGAACCCCATCAACACTAACATCATTATTAAGATCCGTCAATTGAACCCCATCAATACTATCATCAGTATCTGAATTAGACAAATTAGGTTGACCGGAGCTTGATGAACAACCTACAATAAAAAGGGAGAAAAAGAAGAGATCTAGTAAAAAGGTGCAAAATACCATTTTTCAGTTGGTTCACAAATATTGTCATTGTGGTTCATAATATTAAACAGGAAGGTTCATTGAAAATAATAATGTGGTTCATATAAAATAAAAATACGAATTGTAAGTGAAGCGATCTAACAAAGGTCACAAGGATACTAATTGCTTATTCAAAACAATATCCTACTAGTCAATGTGGATAACTAGGCATAGACATATACACAAAAGCATCGTATCTAGTATACTAAGCATCATATGAAAACATTCATTTTATCCACAAAGGGGGATTTTGAACACTTAAACATCATCAATACATGAAAAGGTGTTGCAATTTGTCAACATTATCTTCATATCCACTAATTAAAATAGTATAAGCAATATTGCAAGACATTTTAGTAAAACATGCTCATTGAGACATTTTATCAAACACTTTGTGAGCAATCAAATAAGCATACAAATTTAAATTCTAGTTTCTATAAAATTTTGTTTCCAATCCCAAAATCAAGAGTACAACACATTTCTCCATGATCTCAAGCAACAAAGAACACTAAACAACAACAAGTTTAGGGATTATTTGAGAGCAATAAAGCATCCACCAAGCTAAACTCTTCTTAAGCACTCTTCATAAACCACTTACCTAAATTCTTTGTTTCTTCAATTTGGAGTATGAGTTAGTATCGATCGAAGAGGAAATCAAGATCGAAAGAGAGATCGATAGTCGTACGTCGTGGTTTATGGGAGATCGAGAGTTGTTGGCTAAAATCACGTATGAGAGTCTAGGAGAGATCTGCTACAAGGGGCTGGAAATTATAAAAAATAGAAGAGTGTGTGACAAAAATACCCTTCCCTCTTTAAAAAATAGAGGAGTGTGAGTGTTGAGAGCAACCCATCTGAACCCTTAATCTCACAAAATCAACGGATGAGAGTTGTTCTCATTTCTTAGGATAAGAATTGTTCTCATTTGATCCCTAATATCAATTTGAAATTTTGGTACGATTTTTCATTATTTTTATCTTTGCACATGTTTATTATATTGTAAATGATAGTTTTTTGTAGATAAAATAGGTATAATTTTATAGAAATATCCTTACATATATCAATTTAATCAAAGTTTAATAAATACAAAGAAATAATACAATAATTCTATCCATATGTATAAGTATAACACATAAAAATACTAATTTAATATATTAGAGAAAAAATAGATAAGTTTTTCATCCATAAACATGATAAATATAAAATTATTTTTTATGGCTTATCCATCTATAAGTATATTTTTAATATTAAGTTTCTATCCATAAATATGACAACTATAAAATAGTAATTTAATATCCCAACTATCCTTTTAACTTCAAAATCCCATAATAAATTAATTTAATATCTCTTAATGAAATAGATAAATTTTATATCTATAAGTATAAAATATGAACCATATTTTAATTTACGGGTTTTCAATATTAAATTTTCAGATTCTTTTATATTAACTTTAAATTAAAAATTATACTATCGTTTTTAATTGGCATAATACATATACGGCCCCCTGACCTTTGACCAATTGGTCACTTTGACACCCCACCTTTGAAAATGTTCGATTGAGTATCTAAACTTGCATATTGTGACCTATTGAGTACCTGTTTGTTGATAATTATTCGCGTGCAACTGACTCGCGCCATGTCATCCCGCCACATCATTAATTTAGCCATGTCATCTCGACATGTCATTAATTTAATTTAAAACAACTAAAACTTTAAATAGTTTAAATTAAATATCCCAAAGGTGTTTTTTTTCTTTTTTTTTTAGTTTTGCTTTATTAATTTTAGATCTAGATCTCAGATCCAGATCTGGAAAAAGAAATTGAGAGAGAGAACGATGAAGTCGGGAGAAATAATTCCTTTTGTGTTCCCTCATGTCAATCTTCTCCACGCTCATTAGCCAAACAAGTTGAGAAATCCCGGGTGGATACAGTACTGGATTCGCCACTAACATCAAGTGCTTAGAGCCTCGGAGCCGCCAGAAGCGCCTTCTCCATCGCCACTAGCATCAAGTGCTTGCTCCGGTGATCTGGATACAATACTGGAATCGCCATGATCGAGAGATTGAGCTCCTTGTTCAACCACAACTCTAGGTTCGTCTCCGTCGGCGGTAGGAGAGAGGATGTCTTCTGGCAAGTGGGAATTGGGTTCAACCATAACTAGTGTCGAATTCGATTCTCATGGAGATTATTGAATTCGATTCAATGGAACAAGAAAGTAGAATCCATGGTTGTGAATAGATTGGAGGGCGCAATCGTTGAGAGCAGAAGGGGGAACTCAAAATAATCAAGATGCGTTTTTGTGTTTGGTTTAATATGGTGGATTTTGGTGACTGAGGAACACAAATGCCTTCTAACCAAAGGCTTCTCAGATGTTGAATTAGCTAAGAAATCAGGTTTTTGATTCTCAGGAGTAGATTTTAGGATAAAGATGAAAGCTACAGGAGCTTGAACCCAATTGAACGTAGTTGTACTCTATTTTCTTTTTCTTTTTTCTTTTTTTTTTTGAATAAGATGAAAGCTACATGTTTATTTTATGTCCTAAAGTTTGTTCATGAAAATTAATTAGTGGAGTGTTTTGGAGAAATATAACAAGAAAGTAAAGAAAAATGAAAAGAAAAAAGAGAAATATAACAAGAAAATAGGAAAAAAGGGAGAAAAAAGAACAAATTTTTGTCAAGTAGGATTCACCCACTCGCTCAAAAGAGAGTGTGATGCACGTAAATTGCCACATCAGCAAACAGGTGCTTAATAGGTCACAATATGCAAGTTTAGGTACTCAATCGAACATTTTCAAAGGTGAGGTGTCAAAGTGACCAATTGGTCAAAGGTCAGGGAGCTGTATATGTATTCTGTCGTTTTTAATTAGTATGAAACTATGGACCATATTTTTAATCATGTATTTTTATATTAATTCGGATTTTTATATTAATTTTTTGTTTATAAGTATGTCAATGTTTTCAATGAATATTGACCATATTTTTCATATTAATTTCGAATTTTTCAATATTAATTTTCTATGCTTAAGAATGATAACTTTGTAAATTTTCACCCATAAATATGTCGGGTTTTATATATTAATGTTCTATCTATAAATATGATAGTTAAATACAATATTGTCAATAAATTTTTAATTTCAATCACCATAGTTTTAGTTACCAAATTGTTTATATTAATATTGCATCCATAACTATGCCCACACTTTTTTAATTAATATGGACCATGTTTTTAATGCTAGAATTTATATTAACTTTTAGATTTTCGTAGATTAATTTTTCATTCACAAATATGAAAACTTTTTAAATTTTCTATCCATAAGCATGATGATTTTTTTATACCATTTTTATATTAATAAGTAGGACAATTTTTTAATTAATATCGATATAGATATGTATGTTTTACAATATATTAATTTTCTATTCATAAGTATGTTGATTTTTTATATTACGGATACCTTAATAAATAAATAAAAAATTATTGATCCCTTAATGTTAAACTAGTTAATCGGGTCAGTTCAACCAGGTTTAAGCTCGGTCATTTCAGGTTCGGTTGAGTACAAGTTCATGTCATTAAAATTTACGGGTTGATTGGGTCAATTCATTGCGTTTTTTGTGCGAATTTGGGTCAACCCATTGAGTTAAGAACGTCAACTTTTGTATGATTATTACATAAATTTTACAAATAACATTTTTAAGAATGAGATAATATGTATTCATTTTAATAATAAAAGATATTATTATAATTAAATTAAATATTTATAATATTATTTTATTATATAAATGATAATACATATATCATATTTAAATAATATATTACAATTTTTATTTTAAAAATTCAGGCCTTGCCCGGGTCATCAACTAGTTAATGAACCTAAATTTATAGTCAATGTGATTCTTTTATTATAAAAAAATTGAAGAAACATTATTTCTAAAAATGTATAATCAATTAATTATATAAATTGGCTACTTCTTTTCATCTTAAATTGATTGAAATTTAAAATATGAACATTATCACGATTCTTATTAATTGTCTTTAGATGTGCATACATGCATGCAACATCTAATGAAAAATAATAGTATTGTAGTACATGTGAGAAAAATTCGCATAAAATTAGGGAATGCTGAAATTTTATGATTTCTTGAGATTTGATAACACATACACATTCTCAATTCTTACATGATTACATGATTTAAATGTTCTAAACTTCTAATCCTTTATAAACTCAAACTATAAAATTATAATTTATAAAATACTAAAAATTACTAAAATAAAATAAACACATGCAAAAATCCTTCTTTGATATTTTCTATAATTTTATACTCTAATAATAAATATTGAAAGTAAAACCCAATAAGAAATTAATAAACTATATAAAAACAGTTAATTAAATTTAAATGATAAATTTTAATAATTATTTTCTATTTTAAATTTAATTAATCGTTATTTTATTAACATGTTTAGAGGTAGGGCCTTGAGAAGCTAGTTCGTAGGTGTGAGAGCCTGGTTTTTGGAGACGTATGTAGAGTGAGGGGACGACTGAAGAAATCTTGGAAGCATAGTATAAGGTAGGATGTCAGTCAGTTGGAGATTTCGACAGATATAACGGTATGCATGGATAGTTGAAGGGAGAAGATTCGAAAGGGGGACAACTAGTCATCTGAACAGACCGGTCCATTGAGCTCTGAGGCTTCCGCGCTATATTTTGATTTTATGTTTATATTTCGACTTTGTTTTTTTTATTGTCTTATTTTCTATCTGTGTTATGTGGTCTTATCAGGTCTTTTGGATGCTCCCCTTTAGATTTCTTCGTAAGGGAGTTGCCATGGGTCAATGTTTTTGTTATATATAAGAGATGAAAGGATGAAGAAGCCAAAACCCGCGCGCCCTCCTTCACATTCTCACTGGTCCCATGTCGAAAGCAGGAATGGAGTTACGCTCACCATCTCCTTCCAAGAAGGAGCCCTTGGATGCAACGCTCGCCTTGCTCGGCTTCGAATTCGACGAGATTTCGCCGCAGATCGTGAGCGGCCGGCTTCCGGTCACCGAGAAGCTTTGCCAGGTCTGTCAGTCTGTCTACTCAGCGCCATTTTAAATCCATTGGTCTCGAACTGATGAAGATGATAGTTTAATTAATTAATTCGACGATTTGTTCATCGATCGACTGGTAAATTGACTATGGGATCGATTGAATTGACACAGCCGTTCAAGCTGTTGCAAGGCGGTGTATCGGCGTTGATAGCGGAGACGCTGGGGAGCACCGGAGCGCACTTGGCCAGCGGACTGAAGAGAGTCGCCGGATTCAACGTCAACATCCACCACGTCAAAAGCGCCAAGCTCGGCGACCTCGTCCATGCTCAGGCCACGCCTATCAGCGTTGGCCGTACCGTTCAGGTTCTCCCTTTCTAATTTTCGGATCAGAGTACACTAAACTTAAGTAAAACGATTATGATGAAAACAGAGCTTTCTTACAATTGAATTAGTAAAATGATTAAGTTTACTTAAACTTCTTGTATACAAACATTGACAGCCTTGTTTTAATTTTGGGACGGAATAAAATATGATTTTGTCATTTTGTCTATCTTAAACATGTAAAAATAAAAAAAGAAAATTATACGTATTTTAATAGTTTCAATCAAAGTGAAACGAGATCTAAGTTAGTTTAACTTCAAACTCGCACGGAGTATAATTGTCAATTAAGTTACACAAGGATTAAGATTAAAATTTATGTGACTTTGTGTCACCTTGATTTTATTTTGTATGAGAAGTAGAATTTCTTAGAATAATTTCCTTTCTGTTGTTGGGTAAGCTATGGCTGCTACTCTTAACACCCAAATTCCACAATCTACGAAAGTACAAGTTGGAATTCGACACCATCTTGAAGCTGACATATTCAATTGTGGTGTGCAGTATATCAGATAAGAAAACATATTATGGGAATTATATTTATCCTACTTCTTCCAATCTAATACACATTTAAAATTAACATTAATATTCAGCACCTTCGTATTTAGCAATAGATTATTTAGACTTTTTTGGAACTGTTTGGTCTACCTATTATTATTTTAAAAAAAAATTTCCATTCATCCTTTAATCGTTTTATTGTCGTGCTTCTTTCCAATCATTTTTTTTCAAATGCATCAAATTTTAATTTAAAGCCAATTTATAATTCAAAATTATTTTGGAAATGAAACACCCGCTTAAAATTTTCGAATTTTTTTCTGAAATAGGCACCCAGAAATTTTTAATTCCGAACTTACGCTCGGGTGAAAATTTTTTCCCGATATAGGCTGGCAAATGAGGTTAGGACGGAAGTCGCTGGATATGACGACATCGTAAGTCGCCGTATGAGGAAGAGGTTTTGCTACAAAGTCTCTATAGTGCCCAGCGACTTTAGTCTCCACCTAATCAATGTAAAATATAATAATAAAATACATATAAAGCTGAATTAAAATAAATTAAAAAAATTAATGAGATTCAAAATAAAACTTTTAACTTCAGATGATTAAATTTTATAAAATTCGCAATAAAATTGCACTCGCAATTTTCGACTAATCTACCTAATACATTATAAAGCAGAAATCATGTATGTTGAAAAAATTGCGCCACATGGTATTACATGAATAAAATAATGTTAAAATCATATTGGGCTCACTTTAATGATTTTTTTTTATATAAAATATTTATAATAAATAAGTTATTTTTATTTTTTATATTAAATTGAAATCATTTTATAAATAAATTAAGTATTAAATCCTCGTAGTCATGCATGACACGACGGATATAACATTTAAAATTTTTAATTAAAATATGGAACAAAATCTCAACAAATAATGAGAATACTTTTTAAATATGTTCAATTAAAATTTGTGGCACGATCTTAAATTTTTTTTTATAAATTACATAATTTTATGGCTATATTATATACAAGTATTTTAAATTTTATAATATCATATAATTATATAATTTATAGTAAAATTAACCCGTGAGTATCACAGGAATTCACTAAGTTGGAGAAAATGGAACGAGAAATTTTTATAATTTTTTTAAACGAAATTTTCCCTGCTAGCGACTTAATTTTTTTTTTAAAATGGTTTGTGCCTTAAACCAAAACCTCCACCAGCGACTTCATGTTTTAAAAAAAATTACAAAAATCACCAGCCATATGAAGTTTAAAAAAAAAAATTACAAATGAGTCGCTGTAGGACTCACTGGTTTTCTAAAGCCTCTCATCATCAGCGACTTCCGTCCAAACCCATTCAGCAAGCCTATATTGGTAAAATATTTTTTGCCCAGCCTAATTCCAGAATTTTTGTATGTACAGTGCCTATTTCAAAAAAAAATTCAAAATTTTCACCAATTATATATTATAATTTCTCATTTTTTTTATAAAAAGATAAATTATTGAAAATTACTATTCACTACATCTCGTGATTTGTTTATTATCTATAGGTGTAGTAGTTCCATTATAAGTTTATAACTGGGGAGGGAATTTTGAACTCGTGATCTCGTAGTCACGAGATGTCATTCTTACGATGTGACATATTTAGTTAAGTTAGGACTTTTCTCACGAAGGTTTGGTATGGTACTATGGTGTGCCATAGTTGGTTGACTGGTTGAGTAGCTTCTTCTTCTTCATTTTTTTCTTTTGGGAAGAGTAGTCTCTCTCTTTTTTTTTTTTTAAATTGCTGATCGAAGAATGAATATTAGAGTTTCTTAATTGGTTGGTATTAGAGGCTTGGCCACCAATTTTGGCATTTACCGTTACGTTGCTAGTTAAGTTGGTCCACACTGTACATCACGCATTGTTATGGAGTTGGAGGCATTATTATCATTTCAACTACCATCGCATAGGTTTGATCGATATCTCTTGCACTGCCAATTTTAAAATTCAAATTCATGAATTGACCATTTAAAAAAAAAAAAACAGTTAGATTATTTTTTATTTATTTATCAATTAATAATTAAATATTTGGAATCGAATTTGGGTCACAATTCATTTGTTTCAAATTCTGGGTGTTGCTTGGATCAATAAAAGCCGCTGTTTTTGTTTTTTGTAGTTTAATTTAACTAATAACGTGCAGGTGTGGGAGGTATCGTTCTGGAAGATGGATTCTTCAAACCCAAAGAACAAGACGATGATATCCACAGCAAGGGTTTCTGTTCTCTGTCACTTGCCTACCCCGGAGAGTGATATGCCTGCGATTGCTAAATATCGAAAGTACGCAAAGCTATGAATCCATGGGAGAGCACTCCAATCTTTATTATCATCTTGTAATTAAGCGATTTCGATCCCGAGCTATATATATATATTATAATATAGATCACAATGCAAGCAGGATCTGTAGCTTAATTACAAGATGATAATAAAGATAGGAGTGTGTGTCACACCTAAACAATAGTTCATTTCTAGTGTGTTTGAGGCTGGGCGTAGATGTCTTGAGCTTGTATGAAATAATCAAAGCATGACATAATTGACTTATAAGTTTCTCATGACTTTGACCGATTTTGGATTTGGTTAGAAACCGGTTGAGTTTGATGTAAGAATTGGCCGCATTTCATGACATAATAGTTTTATAGGATCGTTAGTACTTAAACGAGTCGGCGACTCTTGCGAAGTCGTCGACTTTGCACTACATTAGAAGTCACCGACTTTGGTAAAGTCAGTGACCTTGAAATAAGCAGCGGAATAATTAAACAGGAAAGATATTACCAAACTGTAAATGACAAGCGATGTATAGTGAAAACTCTTCGTAAACCAACTAGTTTACTTAGAGAAAAACCACTCCCTTCCAAGCTGATCACTTGGTCAGATTTCAAGAGTCCTTAGACTCGCTCTATTGATTTCTTGAGTGTTACAAAGCTCTCCCGTGTACAAGTTGAATCCCACAACCTTGAACCACGCTCTACCTTTGTACCTACACTCTCAACCTCACGCTATGTCTAAGAACACTTGACTACACCACTTGTACGAATCTCACGCACAAGTCTTCTTCACTACTCGTACGAATCCCACACACGAGTCTTCTTCAACCTAGAACTCTCTCTTTTTCTTCCTCACAAGATATACAAATTGTGCTCTAAAAGCCCCACTTCTAACCTAAAACAATACAGTATTTAAGCTAGAATAAGGTGTGATTTCGTGTGATATTGTTTCCTATTCAGTTAAGGAAATAACATCCTACGCAATCTTACAAGATCTTTCCTGAAATAACATGTACGCACATAAAAAATATCTCAATGGAATCATATCATCTTCTTCTGATTTTAGCACTCTTTTGTGATGATATTCTCCATAAATAAACGCCCTAACTGTCCTGCAAACAATCGCACACGATCAGTGCGTTCTTTCCATAAATAGTTTCCGTCGCCAGCTGGTCATGTCAGTGACTTTGCTATGACTTTGCCAAGTCGCCGACTTGGCTTGCAAATTCGAAGTCACTGACTTCCTTGGAACCATCAAAACACAACTTTTCAACAATAGTTTCTTGCCAGTTATCCTTTGTCAGTGACTTCTTCATAAGAACTTGATGTCGCTGACTCTCCATGCAACTTTTGTGTCACTGACCTTTGGAACCATCAAAACCAGATCTTCTAACAAATTCTCCCTTTTTGATGGTGACAAACAATCTGTCTTGATAAGATCCTTAAAGCACACACACAACATCATAGTATAAAGAGCAAAATGCAAAAATCATAAAAAGTTCTCCCTAAGCTTAATATCCACATGGTTTCAGTTTTTAGATCCCTCCCTTTAAATCTATTCCCCCGGTTAATTCCCTCTTTTGGCATCATCAAAAAGATTGCTAAAACAAGAAAAGAAATCAGAGGCAAAATATGGAAACTTAAAATATAATATCAAAACAGTTGATGTTCGTGTTTTTAGTATAGTTTTTGATAGGTTTTATTAGGTTATTAGGACTAGTTTTAATAAGTTTAGGTTTAGTTTTATGTGTTTTTGGATAGTTTTGCATATTTTGTGAAAAGTATGGAAGCTACTCCGTTTTGTGTATTTTTGTAGGTTTTAGCAAGGAAAAGGTGCTATTTGAAGCTGAATTTGGAGCGCTATGATGAAAGGCGGATAAATACAGGATGAAGAGGCTGAAGTCTACAATTTTTGGAAGAGAAGTGTCGAAGAAAATCAAGCCCAGGCTCGTTAACGAGGCTGTGAGGGCACGTTAACGAGGCCACGTGATGAAGATTTCGAGAGTTTGATTTTATGTCTCACCGATCCTGTGCGGGAATTTATTTTCGTGTCGGTGGAGTATCTTCTTATGATTTTAGGGTTATTATATTATTTATTTTAGGTCTTGTTATCTTTCTAGATTTTATTTCTATCTTTTAGGATTTTAATTCTATCTTTTTAGGAAAGTTTTTATCTTCTAGTTTTTTTTATTTTTCTAGCTTTTTAGTATAAATAGCCCTCTTATTTAGCTTAAGAGGGGGGACGATATTGAAGAGAGGAGGAAGGGCCGAGAGTAGAGAGAGAGGATCGGAGTCGAGATAAAGCTCGGTAGACGAAAGTTACCGAGGTCGTTAATCGTGGTTTCGGTTCGGTGTTCTATATTTTTCAGTTTCTTCTGAATCCGTGTAAGACGATATTTCTTATTAATTTGAGTAGTGTTTTGTTTTCAAATGTTTTCTTTGATTAAAGTTATTAGTTTCTTAGTTATGATTAGTGAGTAGTCTTTTTATCTAGGGTCGGGGTTGAAACCCGGCATAGTTGTGCATGTTTGGTGAGTAAGATTATGTGTTGAATGCCTTTTATCTATTGTTGAGATTGTTACCAAGATGAAAGTTGAGGTAATTTGAGTTGTTGACTTGATTGAAAGAGAAAGTTATAAACTTGAAGGTTGATATTGTTTGAATACGAAAGTTTCAAGCTTTCGATCCGAAACAAGCAATTGGGTGAGTTAGTTTATGAAAGTAGATTAATTTGCTTGCTAAGTCAATGAAAGTTGATACTTCTATCTATTTAAAGGCATGATATTTATCTTCTTACGAGCTTGTGTGCATGACTATGTTGTGGTAGCCCTTATCCTAGATCTTTGTTTTTATTTGAATTCCCTTAAGAACATATTCGTTACTGAGTTTGTTGGCTCGGTACCGAACTTGTCTAGGTCGTTAATTTTGGTCTTTTTATTCTCGGTGGTTCGTTAACGAGGCTGACAACTTCGTTAACGAGGCTGCTTGTGTGTTTTGCTTGCTTTTGTTTTAATTTTTAGGAGTCGATAGATAAACAAACCTTGCTTTCTGTGGAACGATCCTGACTCCCCTATACTCAGCGGGGTCTTGACTATAAATTTATTTGTTGTCAATCAACCCTCTCAACAAATTGGCGCCGTTGCCGGGGAAGCAACATGTTTTGTTTATTTATCTGTGGGTTTGGGAATAGCCCGACCCCGTTTTTGTTTTTAATTTTTGTTTTCTTTGTCTGTTTTCTCAGCGCATGCCAGTAGGACGTCGAAGGCTTGAGTTTGAAAACGCTGGTTATTACTCAGAACCTGAACATTCCCTGCACCGTAGACGCCGAGAGAACCGAGTCATGGCCACACCGGAAGAGCTGGCTCGTCAGCTAGAAGTCCTCCAAACACAGATAGAAAGCGTTGAAAACTGAGAAGGAAGGTGCTGCCGCCGAGGCTGAGCGTCAACGAGCTACCAACGCTCGTCTACAAGAAGAGCTGAATGCCTATCCAAAGAACGCCAGGGAATACATGCACCCGGAACTGAGGGTGCCAGAGTCTCCAATTGTGCTTCCGGAGATAGAGAAATCCTTTGAGATCAAGTCTCAATTCATATCCTTGATCAAACGGGCTCAGTTTGAAGGGAAACCTACTGAGTGCCCTATGGAACATATTAGGAATTTTCTTGACTTATGTGACACCATAGCTGCAGAAGGTGTCTCACTTGAATATGTTCTGTTAAAAGCTTTTAGGTGGTCTCTTTCTGGAAAGGCCCTGAGCTGGTTGGAGAGCTTACCTCCTAAGTCTATCAGGACTTGGAAGAACTTGTATGATCAATTTCTTACAAAATTCTTCCCGCCTGCCAAGACGACGGAGTTGAGAAAACGCATCACTTCCTATCATCAGCTGCCTAATGAAACATTTGTTGAAACATGGGAAAGATTTAAGGAGATGCTTAGACAATGCCCTACCCATGGGCAACCTTTATATGTTCTGCAAGAAATCTTTTTCCAGGGTATCAACGCAGAGACCAAGAACCGCATCAACACGCATACTGCGTGCGGTTTTATAGAGATGAACCCAACGACTGCATGGGAATTGCTGGATAAGCTGTCCAATTATGATGCCATGTATGGAACCCAACAAACTCCACAACCCCAGAAACGTCTCTACCTACCTAACCTAGACGAAGTTGACCCGGATGTTAAAAATCAATTCTTGCAAGACGAGGTCAACCGTCTGAAGAAGCAGGTAAGTTTTCTGAAATGCTCTCAATCTTGTCAAGAATGTGGTTCTTCTGCACATAGTACTTCTTCTTGCACTAACATAGAGCAGGTTAGAGCCGCTGAGACAATTGCTGAGATGAGTTATATGAGAGGACCATACATGAACCAACCTAGCTATTTTGACAGGTCAAACAACTATCAAGCATGGGGCAATCAGAATACAAATCAAAACTATGCAGCGCCTCCGCCAGATAGACGACCTGCACCCTATTGACCTTCAGGCCATCAAGAGCCACCATCATGGGTTCAAGGATTACAGGAAGGCATTAACGGCGTAACCAACAAAGTTAACGAAGTGACCAACAAGGTTAACGAAGTTCAAGCCAACCTGAACCAACAAAATAAAAGATGGGGAGAGTTCGATATATGGAAGAGGATTGTTGATTCCCAACTAGGGAACCTCGCTGCCCAGATTCTGAGACCACATGGGCAACTCCCGGGTCGTCCCGAGGAGAACCCTAGGGGACAAATAGCAGCGGTGCACCTTAGGAGTGGGAAGACATTGCCGGAGCGAGTCCCAGCTGAGGACAAGAAGGAAGAAGACGTCACAATTCAGCTCGGTAACAAGCCAGCGAGGGCAAATACCGAGCCCATATACCATGGTGACGAGGCTCCGAGGGTATCTAACGACCCTAACCCAGGTAAGTCTACTAATCCGAGCCTTCCTCTCTATCCCAGGGTAGTTAACGACCCCATCAGGGTCAGTAACGACCCGCCGAGGACACCAACCGACCCTAGTGTCGACCCGGTACTCTCACCTCTCGAGCCTAACTTGGTTCCGAGAATGGTGAAATCTCTTCCATTTCCAACTAAGAAATCTATGGACTCAACTGAGAGTAAGTTCAAGCGTTTCATAAAGATTTTCCAGGGCATTAATATTTCCATCCCATTCGTTGACGCCCTAAGCGAAATGCCGGCTTACACAAAATTTTTGAAGGATATTCTTAGCAGGAAAAGGTCCATTACAGAGCTACAGGATGAAGTCAGATCAATTGCTCTACCAGAAAAGCTTGGAGATCCAGGGAGATTTGCCATCACGATTGGCATAGGCGACCACAAATTTAAAGCTTTATGTGATTTGGGAGCCAATGCTAGTTTGCTTCCTCTCTCCATCTGGTTAAAAGCTAACATGGGACCACTAGAGCCTGTGGATATGAACCTCTTCATGGCGGACGGATCATGTGTCAAAGCCACAGGGGTCGTGGATGACTACCCTATTCAAGTGGGAAAATTCTTTATACCAAATGATTTCGTCGTCCTTGACATGCCTGAGGATCCTCATGTCCCCATTATCCTAGGCAGACCATTCCTAGCTACAGCAAGTGCCAAGGTCGATGTGAGGAAAGGACTTCTTACGTTTAAGATTGGAGAAGAACGAGTAGAATTCAGCCCGGACCAAAACGCAAATGACCCAACCACGGTCGCACAAATCGAGTTGCACCAACCAAAACTCGACAAAGCGGATACAACTGAACTTCCACCAACTTCGATAAAGGACGAGATTCTCACACAGGACCTTGTCGAGCTCCCATGGCCTACTAGCGAGTCTCATATACAAGGAAACAATCAAGGTGAGTACTTTTCTTCTTACCCTATTCCTGCACCATACCCCACATCATATGCTATTGAGGAGTCCAAACCACCTTGGTTTCCGGATTCCGCTAACCCATATGTAGGAATACTGGGCATACTCATAGAAGACAAGGGATCTAGCTTAGTGACTCAAGCAAACAACGCTTACAAAGCTAAGTATGGGGTAACTCGAGACCCTGACTTAGCTACAAAAGAACCACCTTGAAGCAAGGGAAGAACATCGGGCTTACAACGTTAAAAATAACGCTTACGGGAGGCAACCCGCTTTTAGTACAGTATAGCTTTCTTCTTCTTTTTAGATTCTTTCTTTTTCTTAGCTTTCTTTTCCTTTCTTTTCTTTTCTTTTTAGTAGTTTTAGGATAGAAATTAGGATAAATTTTGAGCTAACAAGATGCAGGAGAAGGGCTCGAAAATCACTCCAAGAGGCTACGGTGGCTCGTTAACGACCCACCCAGGGTCGTTAATGATCCGGTTCGACGACCCGATTCGGCAAAACGGGCAGGTAAGTTTTTTTAACCTAATCTATCTTTTACCTACCCCATGCCGCCGCCCCCTTCTACCTCTTCCTATCCTTACCCTCTCCTATATAACCCTTCTACCCCTCCTAAAAAATTTTCACTCTCAAATCCTTAAACTCCAAAACCTCTCAAGAATCCTACCCAAAGATCTTGGAGATCCCCCACCACCGATCGGAATTTCTCACCTCCACCGGCCCATCGAAGGCGCCGTCGTTACCGATGCTCGGAACCCAGTTTTCCCACCGACGAGACCCAAAGCTCGTTAACCACCCAATTCCGACCTCGTGTTCTTCAAATTCTCGATTCTCTGGTATGATTTCTAAACCCTAACTCTTAATTGAAAGATTCAAGGTTTTTAGGGTGAAAATTTCATGTCTTGAATTATGTTTATAGAGAGGACCGATTTGCATGTTTAGATTTTGCCCATGAATTATGGTTATGCTTAGTTGGTTCTCAATCTAGGATAGATTCTTCATGCTAGATTCTTCATTGCAAAAATTTGATTTAGAAAAGCATGAATTTTTCTTGTTCTAGATATTGAGTTTGATTTTCACCATGTTAATTTTTGGGCAAATTTAGCATGTTTGGGGTGTGTAATTGAGCAAGTATGGGGTGCTTGTACCCGATTGCGTGTCTAGTGAAGGAGTGTAGAGGATTGCATGCTTCACAATCCAGAAACCAGTCCAGATTCGTAAACGACCCAATTGGGTAGTTGACGAATAATTCTGAGGATTATTTCGAGACCAAGTATGGGGTCTCTTGCCTATCTACTTGAATAGATCTTATCTTGGAAAATCATGATTGTTTTGTAGATCACATGGCAAGTTCAAGCAGACCCGCTACCCGAGCTTAGAAGAAGAGGAGGAATCAGAGGTCCCCATCCCCACCTCGCATGGATAATGTGATTTTGCGCACTCAAGGGCAAGCGGATCGTTACAACGCCATCCTAAACAAGGACCACAACACTCGGTGGTTCTCAAAGACGAGTGCCAAGCACACAGGGATCTACACGGATGTCAAGGAGGCCTTTGCTATTCTCGGTGTGACTCATTTACTGAAGAAGGAAAATCTACCGCACTTTTCGGCCCTCACATCCGAGTTTTTAGCCACTCTAGAGACAAGTTTCCCAACGAAGACTTCGGCGGGACGCATTTGGTTTAGGCTCGGTAATGTGAACCGGGAGTACACTTTGGCGGAGTTCAACACAATTCTAGAGCTCCCAAACCCTTTTAGAGAGTACAGCTTGAAAGATTACAAAGTTACAAGCACATGAGGCTACATCACCCGGGAGGTCGAGCCTTCCGCTGCGGCATTATCCGGGGCAAGTATCATCAATCCCATATTCAGGATCATTCTTCGAGTTTTTGCCGCTACATTCTGGCCAAAGAGAGAGCTGAACAGGCCAACAAGGACGGAAGTTGCTTGTCTTCGCACCATCCTTTTTGAGGAGCCCGACCCGTTGAATTTGGGGTATGAGTGGCTCTACTATATTGAGAAATCAACCAAGTCCAAGGAAGTTTGGTGTGGTAACTTGGTTAGTCTTTTGGCCACAAACCTTGGAGTCGACCTTACTCGCTACACGCCGGCTCATGCTCAACTCCTCAACAAGCACTATTGGTATAACTCTAGTATTTTCATTCAAGCCGAGGGAGGGTTCAAGGTAAAAGTTCAAGACCGCTTCGTTAGACCCACCCTTGACATGTTGGAGCTACTCTATGTACCGAATTGGTACGCGGCATGGACGGGACATGCTTTCCCATTGGAGCCCAAGCCGGAGGATGAGCTATCACTTAGGCCTTGTGAGACACAGTTTGAGCGAGAAGGTGAAGAGATGGATGAAGATGAAGATGAGGATGAGGATACCGAGGTTGTAGGCAATGACACTGAAGAAGCTGACACAGAGGGAGGCACTGAGGAGCTTAACTTTGAGGAAGAGGATCTCGATGCTAAGGTTTTAGGCACCAACATCCTCGTTGACGAGCCCACCAGGCTCGTTAACGATCATTTCCAGCCTTCTACATCTGTTGCTAACGAGGTACACAGGGTCGTTAACGACCTACCGAGGGCAGCTACCGAATCACCGCTAGCTCCTACCGACCCCTACTCTTATGGACTTGTGCCATTCAACCCGGTCCTTCACCATGATCACTTTCAGCCTCACTACCCACCACCCCCTCAGCCTGAGTACACTGGATCGAGCATTCCGCCACCATGGGCCGAGGATCTTTCTGCTCAGATGCAACAACTTCACCTCCAGCAGGACCACATTCATCGGAGGATGGATAGATGGGAGTCTGTCTATTCTGCTCGCATGGCAATGGAGGACGAGAGGCATCGTCAGAGATAGACAGAGGATTGGAGGACGATGTATGACTTCATGGGGAACTTTGAGCACTATTTTCCTCCACCTAACCGTTGATTCAGCTTGAAGACATTTTCCTTGTTTTCCACTTCTAAGACTTTGTAAGTTTTTGTTTTCTCTTTTCTTGTTTTCTTGTGTTTTTCTTTTCTATTTCTTTTCCTCTTCTTATTTTTCTTACAGTGGGGACACTGTAATTTTAAGTATGGGGTGGGAAAAAGTAGAGTAGGAAAACTTGCTTAGTATGTGTCTTATGTGTCTTATTTATTTAAGTAGTCTATAAAAAAAATCGAAAAATTTGAAAAAATCCAAAAAGAGTTTTAGAATTGATAGATATCCCTTTCTTAGGTTCCATGATAGTAGTTGTTAGCATGATCATATAATTCCTTGCAAAACATGTCTTTGAGAATATAGCCAGAATCTTATTATGAAGTTGTTTTTAGGAAGGAATAACATTTGATGAAATTGAGCACATATGATCTTTATAGCATAAGTGATGCAATCCAACGTTAATTCCTTGTGAGTTATTTTTTGGCCTTATTGGGAGAATATCAAAAATCCCTCTTCTTTTCTTGTGTGATTTACTCTCTATATGCATATTATCTCTTGGAATTGTGATGGTTATCTATTTCTTGAGACCTATATGAGATTTATAGTTCATTACTTATGAAAATCAGATGATAGAGAACTTATTTTCTTAAGCCCTATTTATCCATATCCACCCTTACATTATCCTTCTTTTGACAACCGAATTGAGCCTTAAGCTTTTATTTTTAGCTCCACAAAAATTATTCCCTAGCCGAGATAAGCTTGACCCTATCCGGGGATTAGGACTTAGATTGGAGAGGTATGTTTTATTGAGTGCAATGATATGTTTGGTTTGAAATTGAGGGATTATTGGGAAGGGTAGATTGGAAGTCTCTTGTTTTGAGTTGTAAAAGGAAAGATCTCTTGATAGCAAAAGTATGCACGAGAAAAAAAGGAAGAAGAAGAAATGATTGGAAGAAAATTGTTAAGAGGAAGGAGTTCACGATGAGGTTCGTTAACGACCCTGAAGTGGTTCGTTAACGAGGCAGCGAAAAATAATAAATGAAAAAATGAAGAAGTAAGAAGTGCATTTGTATTCATAAAGATGAATATCAGGGATTCTTTTTGTTTTTAAGAGACTTTCTAGGATATATTGGGTGAAAGGAATAAGTGTGCATAATGAGAGAGTGAGTTTGGTATATGTTTTAAGAGAGTTTTGATGTTGTGTGTGAGTTTTTAGGAGTCTTTGATTCCCGGATATTATTAGCACCACATGACCAAAATATTTCCACGCCTTATTGTTATTACCAAGCCCCGTTACAACCCGGCCGAATGGAAGCTTTTATGAAGTTTTTCATTGAGCCTAAGTTCTGTTGATGATTTTTGCTTGTTTTGACAAATCTTGGGTGGAGAGTTTGGTGATATAAGTTCCAATTTCTATGAGTTTTCGTATATGA
Source organism: Fallopia convolvulus (assembly GCA_964016875.1). Classification (NCBI taxonomy): domain Eukaryota; kingdom Viridiplantae; phylum Streptophyta; class Magnoliopsida; order Caryophyllales; family Polygonaceae; genus Fallopia; species Fallopia convolvulus. The sequence continues at coordinate 62,306,030 of OZ024718.1, read as the reverse complement.
GATGAGTTGAGAGATTGAATTTATGAGCCCAAACACTTGAGAGTTGAGAGAAACACATTTACCCTTGTGAGGTTGGATTGTATTTTCTTGTGTCTATTTTAGGTGTATATATGTGTGATGATGTTAATAGTCCTTTGCTATTTTTCTTCTATGTGTTGAAATTGTTTTTAGATAAGGGCTATAATTTGATGAGTATGTTGTTTGGTTTTGATTATTGTTTAGTGATTGCTTGAGGACAAGCAAGTCTAAGTATGAGGTATTTTGATGTTCGTGTTTTTAGTATAGTTTCTGATAAGTTTAATTAGGTTATTAGGAATAGTTTTAATAAGTTTAGGTTTAGTTTTATGTGTTTTTGGATAGTTTTGCATATTTTGTGAAAAGTATGGAAGCTACTCCGTTTTGTGTATTTTTGTAGGTTTTAGTAAGGAAAAGGTGCTATTTGAAGCTGAATTTGGAGCGCTATGATGAAAGGCGGATAAATACAGGATGAAGAGGCTGAAGTCTACAATTTTTGGAAGAGAAGAGTCGAAGAAAATGAAGCCTAGGCTCGTTAACGAGGCTGTGAGGGCTCGTTAACGAGGCCACGTGATGAAGATTTCGAGAGTTTGATTTTATGTCTCACCGATCCTGTACGGGAATTTATTTTCGTGTCGGTGGAGTATCTTTTTATGATTTTAGGGTTATTATATTATGTATTTTAGGTCTTGTTATCTTTCTAGATTTTATTTCTATCTTTTAGGATTTTAATTCTATCTTTTTAGGAAAGTTTTTATCTTCTAGTTTTTTTTATTTTTCTAGCTTTTTAGTATAAATAGCCCTCTTATTTAGCTTAAGAGGGGGGACGATATTGAAGAGAGGAGGAAGGGCCGAGAGTAGAGAGAGAGGATCGGAGTCGAGATAAAGCTCGGTAGATGAAAGTTACCGAGGTCGTTAATCATGGTTTCGGTTCGATGTTCTATATTTTTCGGTTTCTTCTGAATCCGTGTAAGACGATATTTCTTATTAATTTGAGTAGTGTTTTTTTTTCAAATGTTTTCTTTGATTAAAGTTATTAGTTTCTTAGTTATGATTAGTGAGTAGTCTTTTTATCTAGGGTCGGGGTTGAAACCCGACATAGTTGTGCATGTTTGGTGAGTAAGATTATGTGTTAAATGCCTTTTATCTATTGTTGAGATTGTTTGTTGTGCTTATTCCAAGATGAAAGTTGAGGTAATTTAAGTTGTTGACTTGATTGAAAGAGAAAGTTATAAACTTGAAGGTTGATATTGTTTGAATACGAAAGTTTCAAGCTTTCGATCCGAAACAAGCAATTGGGTGAGTTAGTTTATGAAAGTAGATTAATTTGCTTGCTAAGTCAATGAAAGTTGATACTTCTATCTATTTAAAGGCATGATATTTATCTTCTTACGAGCTTGTGTGCATGACTATGTTGTGGTAGCCCTTATCCTAGATCTTTGTTTTTATTTGAATTCCCTTAAGAACATATTCGTTACTGAGTTTGTTGGCTCGGTACCGAACTTGTCTAGGTCGTTAATTTTGGTCTTTTTATTCTCGGTGGTTCGTTAACGAGGCTGACAACTTCGTTAACGAGGCTGCTTGTGTGTTTTGCTTGCTTTTGTTTTAATTTTTAGGAGTCGATAGATAAACAAACCTTGCTTCCTGTGGAACGATCTTGACTCCCCTATACTCAGCGGGGTCTTGACTATAAATTTATTTGTTGTCAATCAACCCTCTCAACAACAGTCATAGATAGTCATCCACCAAAGCAAGAGATAATGTACGATGCAAAAACAAACAATCCAGAAATGCAGTACAATCAAATCGAACTAAAAAGAGAAGTCTTTTAAACTAGAGAGATAATGTGGTAAGGGTAGAAGAGAGAGATGGAGAGAGTCATGGACATTCAGCAGTCAGTGACTCAGAATCGAAACAAGCAAGCCTTTTCTCAAACCACAAGTTTTCCTTATCTTTAACATCTGTAGAAACTGAAGTAAGAACTTTAACATTGGGATCAGAAGGAGTACCTTCTTCATACAGAACTATAGGTTGCTTAGAAGGTGTGACCTCTTCCAGAATTTTGTCGTTGACATCACCAGAGTCTTCTTTTTTAGCAACTTTTCGCAAGTCACCGACTTCCTCTTTTTCCTTGGTTACTCTTTGATCACCTTCTTCTTTTTCGTTTCCTTCAAGTTCATGTTCTCTAAAACAAGAGCCCTTGTTTCATTCTTCTTAGATTTTTCAACTCCATTGCCTCCAAATTTTCCTTAGCACTCTCCTCGTCCCTTTTTGGGTGTGTCACTCGATCCCAGAAGCGCTACCGGTTGCGCCGTTTGGCGCAACGTTCCATTTTCAAGTGACACGGTTAGGGTTTCTTGGTTTGTGTTTAGGTTCATGAAGCTTTTGGATGAGGATGGAGGTAGGGTAATAAAGGAACTTGTTCTCTCTTAATGGGAAAGTATCACTCCAATCAAATCAAGCTATGTTGAGAAAAAAAAATTCTTTCCAAAAACAAACTGATCTTCTTAATATTCTAATGTGATTCACACGCTAATTTTCACAGTCACTGACCCTGATCAAGTCGGCGACCCATATCTCAGAATCTGCTCTTCTCATTTGTCCATGACTTTTACACAATCCATGACTTTCTCTAAAAGAACTTACTTGGCGTTGGGGTTGCACAGGGAATGCCAAAGCAAACCAAGCATGAAACAAGATACATATGTTGATTTGTCGATCATGAAGATAAGTCTCCGTTTAAAGAAAGATCAAATAGGGCTCATAGAGACTCTCAACCATGATAGGTCAGGGACAAGCATAGAATCAACCATCATTTGGGCTTGTAATGAGGGTTAGGATCATCAGGTTGATTCTTTTGGGCTAAAACAAAGAGCTCAAAAAGGTTGCACACATACTGAATGTAGTAAAAGTCACCGACAAGTCAAATGTATGAGGTTTCCCAAACATGCTGTCTATCAAGAATGTAAAGATTTATACCATAAAAGCGTGACTTCAAAACATATTCAAAGCAATCAATTCTAGCCAATCATCGAGGGAATTCATGTAGGGAAATAGATCATTGAAGAGAGATCATACCCAGTTCCATGCAGAGTTGTTCGAAGGGTTCACGATTTAAGGCCTTTGTGAAGATGTCTGCTCTTTGATCACATGTTCTACAGAATTCCATTGTGACCATGCCTTTCTCCACACAATCTCGAAGAAAATGGTGCCTTATCTCGATATGCTTTGTCTTTGAATGTTGCACCGGATTCTTTGAGATGTTGATTGCACTAGTGTTATCACATAGTATGGGCACTGATCCACACTTCACACCATAGTCACTAACTTGTTTCTTTATCCATAAGAGTTGAGAGCAACACGCCGCAACTGCAATGTACTCTGCTTCCGCTGTTGACAGAGCCACATAATTTTGCTTTCTAGATCCCCACGATACAAGGCAAGACCGAATAAATTGAGCCATCCCTGAAGTGCTTTTTCTATCAACACGATTTCCGGCAAAATCTGCATGTGTGTAGCCGACAAGTTCAAAATCAAATCCTCTTGGATACCAAAAACATAGATTGTCAGTCCCCTTCAGATATCGAATTATTCTCTTAAAACTTTCAAGTGGGACTCTCTTGGATCAGCTTGAAATCTGGCACATAGGCATACTCCAAACACAATATCAGGTCTACTCGTAGTAAGATAGAACAATGATCCAATTATACCCCTGTACATAGTAGCATTGACTTCTGGATCCTTGTCATCTTTTCCAAGGGAGGTAGTCGACAACATGGGAGTGTCAAAAGGTCTAGAACTCTCAAGACCGAACTTCTTAACACATTCTCTGAGATACTTTTGTTGATGAACTTGTGTCCCATCCTCACTTTGAAAAACTTGAAGTCCTAAAAAGAACTTGAGCTCACCGACCATGCTCATTTCAAATTCACTAGACATGAGGTCAGCGAACTTCTTCACCAGCTTATCATCTGTTGAACCAAAGATGATGTCATCGATATAGACCTGAACAACCAGTGTATGGCCTCCTTCCTTTAATAAGAACAAAGTCTTGTCTACTTATCCTCGAACATAACCATGTTGAATCAAAAACTGAGACAAACGATCATACCAAGCACGAGGTGCTTGCTTCAATCCATAAAGAGCTTTGTCCAGTTTGTAGACATGATCCGGGTGGGCGACATCTTCAAAACCCGGAGTCTGTTCAACATACACTTCCTCCTTTAGGTCTCTATTCAAGAATGCAGTCTTGACATCCATTTGCTGTAGTTTGAACCCATGATGAGCAGAATAGGCAATGAGAAACTGAATAGCCTCAAGACGAGCCACTGGAGCAAACGTCTCATCATAGTCAATGCCCTCCTGCTGATTGTATCCCTTAACTACCAGCCTTGCTTTGTTTCTGACCACATTTCCTTCATCATCTAGCTTATTTCTGAACACCCATCGTGTTCCAATCACAGATCTTCCCTTTGGCCTTGGGAACAAATGCCAAACCTTATTTCTTTCAAACTGATGAAGCTCCTCTTGCATGGCACTGACCCAATCTGAATCTTTCCGCGCTTGTTCAACATTTTTAGGCTCCAACATTGAGATGAAATCATTGAAAGAAAAGAAGTTTCAGAGAAGATTTGGTTTGCACACCCTTTGAGAAATCAGTGAGGATGTTAGTGACAGTATGAGCACTTTTCTGTTGATAGTTCCTCACCTGTAGATTTGTCAAGTCGCTGACTTGTGTATGAGGCGTTCTCTCTGAATCATCTTCAGAGTCTTATGGACTTGAGCTTCTCTTAGGTGGTTTCTCATTATTTGTCTCATTGTCACTTGCTCTTTGATCTTGATCACTTCCACCTGTTCTGTCTGAGTCGGCGACACTAGCATTGTCACTAACTACTGATTCTTTTTCTGTTGCAGCAAATGGAAGTAGATCATCTTCAACCAGATAGTATCCTTGATCACCATCATCATGATCCTCAATCATCGAGCCTCCCATCGTGTTCTCATCAAACACTACATGAACACTCTCTTCAATCTTCCTCGTCCTCTTGTTGAACACTAATACGCTGGTTTTAGTACAGCGTAATTCTGTATTTTTATTAGGATTTCCTAAGTGTTTTAGGCTAGATTAGGATGATTATCTATAATGTCAGCAAAAGCCTACAGTTGAAGATTTGGAAGACAGAAGTCCTAATTCAAGATGAAGAGTCTATGGAGTCAAGATCCGAGCCCTCAGAAACCAACCGAGCCCACGGTGCCGAGGAAGGATTGAAGAATCCGGGGGCGAGACAAGCTGGATCCGCGGACGCGGATTGATTCCTCGCTCGCGATAGGAGCCATTTCCGCGGCCGAGGGAACGAGTGGATCCGCGCCCGCGGATCGAGGGTTTCAACGCCGTTTTCATCTCGTTTTATTCTATCTTTTATTATTATTTTATGTTTTAGGTTTTAGGTTTATTTTCGACTATTTATGTTTAGTTTCGTATTCTCAGAACACTTTCTAGCATACTTTTCAGAGATTATTCCAGTTTTAAATTTCATTATGAAGAACTAATTTCCCTTTGGAGTTTGTTTGATCAAGGAAGCCTTTTTATGTATTTCGTGAGATTCTGGTAACTTTTCTATCCCTTGGTTAAAATCAAAACTCTTGTGCTTAATTTTATGATTATAAATTGATTTCTCTTGGCGCGCGACTTGATGAATTTGATTGATATTCTACTGTTTGGATTTGTTTGATTGTTGTCTGTGCAATCTTATTTATCCTTGAAACCACTCTTTCTAGGACCGTGGACTAGAATTGAGAAAGAGTGTTTGATTGTTATTTTATGCATGAGACTCGTAGCTTGATTGCATGATTTAATATCCTTCTATCCTTAATATCTGATTTGAATTAAGCGTTCTTGTCATATCATCCTTTCGCTTGGACCGTGGACAAGCGGAAATCTTTTATAAGGATTGGAATTAATTTGGGAATTAATAGAAAAGTGGATGAATTGATGATCCAATGAGTAAAAAGGTGGAATTGATTAAATAAACTCTGCTTTCCTTCAATTGATTTAAACCCAACAATATTTTCTTGTTTGTTTGTTTGCCTGAACTCCCAAACCCCTGTCTTGTTCTTTACTGATTAACCAGAATCCCGATTCTCTTGGGTTCGACCCCTTGCTTGCTTACTATACTGGTTAGTAGTTTAGGGTTATTTATTTTTGATCTTGGCAACAACGATTTTAGCCGAGTCAAACACTTTGTAGACTTTGCTATGAGGGGAGTAACCTACAAAAGTGCCAACATCACTCCTTGGATCGAATTTTCCCAAACTATCCTTGCCATTATTGTAAACATAGAACTTGCATCCAAAAGTGCGTAAGTGGGCGACACTAGGCTTAACTCCTCTAAGCAGTTCATAAGGAGTTTTTCCAAGAAGTGGACGAAGCATGGCTCGATTCATCACATAGCAAGATGCATTGACGACTTCACCCCAGAAATTTCTTGGAAGACCACTTGAGATAAGCATGGTCCGTGACATGGTCTCCAACGCACGATTCTTCCTCTCAACTATTGAGGAGTTCTTGGCGCTGAGAAGTTGTGACTTATGCCATTTTTCTTGCAGAAAACCAGAAACTCAGAGTTGTCGAATTCCATTCCATGATCTGACCTGACAGACAAAAGAGCAACTCCAAGCGTTTTCTCAACAGCCTTCACCCACGCTTCAAATTCTTCAAAGACCTGATCTTTAGAAGACAGAAAAATTGTCCAAGTATACCGTGAAAAGTCATCAACAATGACAAAAATATAGCTATTTTCTCCACGGCTTTGGACTCGCATGGGACCACATAAATCAATATGAATAAGCTCTAAGGGTCTAGTGGTACTTACCTCCTTCTTGGATTGAAAGGATGACTTCACTTGCTTTCCTCTTACACATGTTTCACAAACTTCATGCTTGCTTGGATCTATTTTAGGTAGCCTTCTAACCAGCTCTTGCCTATGAAGTTTGTCAAGGAGTTGAAAGCTCGCATGACCAAATCGTTTGTGCTAGAGGTCGGCGACATATGTAATTGTTCTAAGACACAGTTTTTCCTCAGGTTCAAAGCAAGGGTCCACTTTATAGAGATTGTTTTCACACATCCCTTTTAGAAGGATTTTCCCGGAGTCACTTTCTATAACTTGAAAACCTTGTTTATCAAAAACAGCTTGAATTTTTCCATCAGCACACATATGAGAAACACTTAATAACTTGAAACCAAGATTTTCAACCAAGTACACATTATCTATAGTCAGTTTTTCAGAAAATCTTACCTGACCAATACCTGAAATACCACCTTTACTATTGTTGCCGAAGGTAATCTTACCTCCTTTGTAATTCTTGAAGTGAGACAAAATCCCTGGGGTTCCCAGACATATTAGTTGAGCACGCACTATCAATAAACCAGGACTCCTTGTCACCAACTTCAAGCTGCATTGAAAGAATTAGTTCTTACGAACCCAAAGTTGTTTAACTCCTCTGGGTTTGACAACAAAGTAATTTCTAGGACAAAACTTATTGCAATTGGCACAAACAGATCCTGGAGGACAGTCAGCGACAACAGGTTTGTCACGACTATCATCTAGAGTTCGTGACCTGGCATTTTTCTCATCCCTGTCCTTTTTGTGACAATCATATTGGTAATGACCAGCCTTGCCGCAATACCAACATGTTCTATGAGACTCAGGGCCACATACTTGCTATAGCCCGAATAGATGGGTTTGTTGTTGACGCGAGATTGAAAATCAATTTGTGACGGAACCGATTTCTGGACTTGTTTTTGCCATATGTTGTGCACCTTTTGATCAGGATACCACTGTTGCTTCCCTTTGTTAGGCTTAGCCACCACATGTGTAGAACAACTTGCATTGTCATTACACATAGGGGTTTTACCTTTAGACACAAGGGGAGCAGCCTTGGTACCATGAGTATTGGGTGCACGAACAAAGTCAATTCCAGATCTGTCTATCTCCTTCACAAACTTCTTTTTATAGTCATTTCTGACCTCTTGAGCCTTTTCAGCAACAAACTCATCCATCCATTTCTTTCTTTTAGTCTCATCCTCAACTTTAAGATTTTCTAACTCACTGGACAAATTAGCATGACCAAGCCTAAGCATAATCCTTTCTCCTTCTAAGTTAGTGCCTTGCTTTTCAAGATCCTCAACCTGTTTTTGCAAGTCAACGACCCAAGACTTTGAGTCAGAGCAAGACTCACAAGTCACTGACTTAGGAGAAGAAATCTTTTCTAGTTCGATAGCTTTGCTAGACCAGAGTTTATTATCATCGAAGAGGTTGGAAATGGTTTCTTCATTTTCTTCCACTTTTTCTCTTAACTCAGTGACCTGAGTTCCAAGCTTTTCGATGATAGCAACTAATTGTTTTCTAGACGTTTTAGCAAGAAGAGAAAAGAGTTCAGATTCATTTACCTCTTGGGATGATTGTCTTCAATGGCCATACATCAGTCTCCTCTTGTCGACGACACCCCATCGTCATCATTAGACATATCCCAAGTCACCATCATTCCTTTGCCAGCTTCTTCTTCAGGACATTGCTTAGAAAAATGTCCTTTAGCCAGACATTTATAGCAAATCACTTCCTTCATGTCCTTTTCATTATTACTATCCTTGAGGATTGAAGGCTTCCATAAAGAGTCACTAACAATAGTGTTGGTTGAAGAGATTTTCTTGTAAGAAAAGTACTAAAAACACAAGCTAGAGCCTCGACTTTGATACTAATTGAAGGATCGTTAGTACTTAAACGAGTCGGCGACTCCTGCGAAGTCGCCGACTTTGAGTAACATTAGAAGTCACCGAATTTGGTAAAGTCAGTGACCTTGAAATAAGCAGCGAAATAATCAAACAGGAAAGATATTACCAAACTGTAAATGACAAGAGATGTATAGTGGAAATGCTTCCTAAACCAACTAGTTTACTTAGAGAAAAACCACTCCCTTCCAAGCTTCTCACTTGGTCGGATTTCAAGAGTCCTTAGACTCGCTCTATTGATTTCTTGAGTGTTACAAAGCTCTCCCGTGTACAAGTTGAATCCCACAACCTTGAACCACGCTCTACCTTTGTACCTACACTCTCAACCTCACGCTATGCCTAAGAACACTTGACTACACTACTTGTACGAATCTCACACACAAGTCTTCTTCACTACTCGTACGAATCCCACCCACGAGTCTTCTTCAACCTAGAACTCTCTATTTTTCTTCCTCACAAGATATACAAATTGTGCTCTAAAATCCCCACTTCTAACCTAAAATAATGCAGTATTTAAGCTAGAATAAGGTGTGATTTCGTGTGATATTGTTTCCTATTCGGTTAAGGAAATAACATCCCACGCAATCTTACAAGATCTTTCGTAATATAACATGTACGCATATAAAAATATCTCAATGGAATCATATCATCTTCTTCTGATTTTAGCACTCTTTTGTGATGATATTCTCCATAAATAAACGCCCCAGCTTTCCTGCAAACAATCGCACACGATCAGTGCGTTCCTTCCATAAATAGTTTTCGTCGCCAGCTGGTCATGTCAGTGACTTTGCCATGACTTTGCCAAGTCGTCGACTTGGCTTGCAAACTCGAAGTCACTGACTTCCTTGGAACCATCAAAACACAACTTTTCAACAATAGTTTCTTGCCAGTTATCCTTTGTCAGTGACTTCTTCATAAGAACTTGATGTCGCTGACTCTCCATGCAACTTTTGTGTCACTGACCTTTGGAACCATTTAAACCAGATCTTCTAACAAGTTTGCTCGAAGCTATTTGTTAATTTACAAAAATTCGTTTTTAATGCACTGATCGAATGTTTTTCTTGATCTCCTTTGAGTCCTTCCGTTCCAAGTTTCTCTTCAATGTAAAACCTTCAAAACAATGGACATTGGGTGCAGGGACCCCCTAATCCACCTTGAATGCCTAAGTCAAAAGAGCAGTTTGTCGATTGAACGTCGAGGTAAAAAAGATTACAAGCAAGTTGAGCGAATATCAGCCTATACCCACTATCTAGGCTGAGCGAATATCAACCTAATCAATGTGCTGAGCGAGTATCAAGCATGTATCCACATTCATGGAGATACAATATTTATAATGGGGGAAAGAGAGAGAAGGTCGAAAACTCTATCTCTATTCTCTAGGGCCGACCGATATGTCTTGACCCCCAAGCAAGCGATATCTTGCCCCCCAATCCACACAGAAATTCTATCTTTTAATTAAGATAGATGCCTCCATCATAAACGATAAAAAAAACTGTAATTTAAGAAGGAATAATAAAAAAAGGTTTTTAGAAATACTTACAGAAAACACTTTAATATTTACCCGCTCACAAATGCCCGACTTAGGTGTTAATTACGTTAGAATGCAACTAAGACGTAAGTATTCTATGACCTATTCGAAGTGGCCATGCAGATTAGTCACCTAATTCCCCTAGCATGTGTGTTCGTATATTCGTACAACCATGAACGGATATCATGGGATTCATGCTCTTCCTTAAGCATTTCATTTGTCGGATTTCGAGATACACTCATTGGAACAAGCAAAACAGAGGAGGCAGAACCAATAAAAAACAAAAAAAACCAAGCGTGTTCCATTAGTCATTCTCAAAAACCGACATCCATGCTAGGGGCTCCTAAAAAGTGCTCTTTGTCGGTGTTCCGTGACCGCGGCTACATGGCTTGCGCATAGTCGGGGTTGACAGACCCGCAGTCGCGGGGATAATCCGTGACTGCGGTTTGCTCTACGGGAGTAACTTCTTCAAAAATGGGCGACATCCCAAGTTTGAGAGACGACATTCCCGTCAAGACTCTTCAACGATTAGGATCCATGACTGTACGCTGCGGTGACTTAATACAGTTTCTCCCAAAGAGGACCGAGCTATGCCATACACGGGGTTGCGTGCTCTTCCCAAGACCCTTCAAAGTATAGGTCACCGACTCGAAAAGTACGGTATCTCACACTTTGGGCTACGACCCGTTCGACTGCCCGTTGGTAGGACGCAATCTGTGTAGTAACAGTATCTCGACGATCCTTGGCAAAGATGAGGTGGTCGGAAAGAGCACGGTTATTTTTCTATTGCCTTTCTCAAGGCACTTGTTACATGTAAGAATTTGTATGGGTGCGTGTGTGGATGTGTAGAGGTGGGTGTGTGTTAGACCAAAAAAATTCCAAGTATGATTTCAAGACTGTCGTCGTCACAAATACCGAAGACTGTCGTCGTCAAGAAGGCCATCATCGTCAGAAAGACCATCATCATCACAGAGACCATCATCGTCACAAAGACCGAAGATTGTCGTCGTCACAAAGACCAAAGATTGTCATCGTCACAAAGACCGAAGACCGCCATCGTCATTTGACTATCCCGCAGCGCCTACGAGATCTCGAGATCTCCGGGTCAGTTACAACCGCCTTTGACCATATCTTCACAACGTCCACTACCTATTTTTGGGGAGAACGTTTATCATTGATCTTGTAACTGTTTATATGCGATTCTCCCTACTATATAAAGGGATCTAAGGGCATATCCTCACGATAGAGACATTAGTACACAACAATTCCCCTCTCTTGTAATCAGAACGCTCTAATAACTTACATTGCTCTCAGAGACCGCTGTCGTCTGAGCAGGTCCGCTAGCATCTGACTGTTGTCTTCCCAGCAGTTTTCGCATGATTACGGGTCCTAAACCCCAGATCTAAGCTTGTAATCGCTTGTTTATAATTAATAAGAGGAGATAAGCATTTCTTCTTTATTTTTGCTGTCTTTACATTCACTTTGTTTACTTATTCATCGCTTTCGTTTATCATTTTTACCCGTTCTCCCATCAACCCGATACAATCGTATCCCTTTGGCTATCAAACCCTATCAAGGACACTAAAGTGATCAATTGTTCATTTTTTGTCCAAAACAATTTGGTGCCCACCATGGGGCTGATAGCTAAAATCCAACCGATCAACCTCCTACCAAACACCACCCATGCACCATGGATGACCTTTTTGCTCGTCTCGATTCCCTCCAAAAAGACCTTGTTGAACTCAAAGCCGAAACAGCCAGATCCAATGCCCGAGTGGCACAACTAATAGTTGAAAATGAGTCTTTGAGATCGCAGGTATATACGAGCAAGACTATGACCGCCGCAGGAGCCTTCCCGGAAGAGACTGTGATCGTCAAAAATCCTCCAACGGTTACCTTTCGTAGAATGACAATGATGACGCGAGATACTTCCTCTTTGGGGGTCCCATTCCAGCAACCGACAGGAGACGACGGGATCACTCCCAACCTTCTCGACACTAAGGAGGTCATCAAGCAAAAGATCCAAGAAAAATTAAAGCCTCTCTATGAGACGATTGCAAGGATCCCCATAATCCCACGTCCCATCGAGAAGGAACTCGAAGATGGCTATGAAGCTTCTCCCTTTGTGGAATCCATTTCCGTTGTCGATTTTCCTAAAGGGTTTCTCGTTCCTTAGATGTCAAACTACGACGGCACCGATGATCCTAACGATCATCTTTTAATCTTCAAGCAAAAGATGTGTTGAGAGGGTTTTAACTGACAACAAATAAATTTGTAGTCAAGACCCCGCTGTGTATAGTGAAGTCAGGATCGTCCACGGGAAGCAAGGTTGTTTGTTTACTGAACTACGAAAACAAGAAAACAAAGCAAAATAAAGCAAAACAAGGCTACGACAGACCTCGGTACCGACCTTGTCAGGGTCGGTAGCGATGCTGGAATTCTACTAAAACAGAGCAAGCATGACAAAGCAACTGTAGGCTCGGTACCGACCTGTGATACCTGGGTAACGAGTCTACTTGAAGGTAAAAACGAAGGAAATTCAAATGATAAAAACAACTAGGACAAGGGTTACCACGACATAATCATGCATACGAACTAATGTGAAGGATAATTATCATGCCTTGAAGATAAATCTATCAACTATAGTTGACTAAACAAGCAAATCAATCAATTTTCATAAATCAACTCACTTTCTACTTAGTTTGAATACAAAGCTCGAAACTTTCGTTATCGAACAATATCAACATTCAAGATTACAACTTTCTCTTTCGATCAAGCGATAAACTCAAATTACTTCGACTCTCGTCTAATTATATGCACTAACAAGTAGATAAAAGGATAGAAGGAATTCAAAACATCAACACATTCATTCAAACATGCATAACTATGTCGGGTTTCAACCCCGATCCTAGAAAAGTAACTACTCACTCATAATTGAAACTAAACAAACAACTATATTGAAAGAAAACATTGAATTAGAACTTACTTGAAAATAAAGAAATCTTGTCTTACAATCAAACACGTTCACACTCGAAACAACGAAGAACAAAAACAAAGACTTCGATCACGACCCTTGCTCTCCCTCTCGATCGAACCAGGATCGGAATCCAAAACTATCATCTTTCTCTTCAACCACTAGATACCCCCCCCCCCCCCTTAAACTAGGCTAGAACAAGGGTATTTATACTAGAGAAACAACCTAATAAAGATCTAGAAGATAAAAACTTTCTAAACTAAAATGATTACAAGATAAAAGATATAATTTCCGAAAGTCGGCGCCTCTCTACCGACACAGGCCACCTGGGTAACGACCTGCACAGGTTCGGTAGACACTTGCTGAATTCCCCCAAATAAAACTCATTGCACAGCTCGGTACCGACCCTCACAGGTCGGTAACGAGGTCTTTGTTTCAGGTTTTTGTACTCTTTCCATAGCTTCTCTTGGACTTCACCGGGATCTTTAAGACGTATTCCCTCTTCTCTTCTTCTATGCACTCCACCATTGACCACTTGTCTTCAACTTTGCTTGAAAATGCTCCTTTCCACTTCAAAAACCTACAAAAAGACACAAAACGGAGTAGCTTCCATACTTTCACAAAATATGCAAACTTATCCAAAAACACACAAAACTAACTTTAAAACTCACTAAAACTAAGCTAAACAACCTAAGAAAAGCACTCAAAACTATACTAAAAACACGAACATCAAGATGATGATGACTTCCATCCCTCAAAAAGATCGTGAAGCTATCATGTGCAAAAGCTTTGGTGCAACTCTTGAGGGCCCGAACCTAAGATGGTTCATTAGTTTGCCACGAGGATCCATGGAATCATATGCGAATCTCACCGACTTTTTAAAATTCAATTTATGAGTAGTCGACGACTTGAAAAGTATTCTAATGACTTATTTCGAATTGTGCAAGGGTATGATGAAACTCTCCGAGATTGCATTAACCATTTTGTTCACGAGAAAATCAAGATCCCCAATTGCGATGTCCCGACATCCATTGAAGCATTCTGTCAAGGTCTTCAAACGAGCAACGAACTTTACAAAGAGTTGACCATGTACCCATGTGCAACCTTCGAAGATATTCAAGCTAAGACAATGGCCCAAATTCGCCTAGAAGAAGATAAGGGATCTAACCTCCCAGAAGATGACCTTCTAGAATCTGATCCCAAGACCCTAGAAGATGATCGTCAAAATCCAACAGATAGTGAATCTGACCGTAAGACCTCATATGATGACGAGAACGGTCACGATCATGAGCACAGTCACAATCACGTTCTAGTCACCCAAAATCACAAGCAACGCAGGTTTCATCCGTATCATTTCTTAAAAAAATGCTAGTTTACTATTATGTTTTCCTTTATGATTTCTTTCGAATAAAATACTAACTTGAGCATCGGAGGGTCATTGGGGAAACCCACGACCAATCATCTGATGCGACCTTGTTTGAGGATGCGACAGATCTTTGACTTGGCTCGAGTATTAGGTCTCGAATGAGCGAAACGGAAGGCTTTGTGGATCGAATCCAACATGGGTTGGTCCGATCTTGCAAGGACAATGAGAACGAAAGCTTTGAGAACTTTGAATGAGTAATCAAATGGCGCAAGCACTAGGACTAGAGATAGGAGAAACCCTCGACTATAATTCTAATCCAAAGTGTGCGTAAATAATAAATGAGCTCGAGAGCTCCTTATAAAGAGGAGGCTCTTGAAACCCTAACAAGCAACAAGGCTTAATGGACTAGGGTTTGCATGCAAGCAAGGCCCAAATTCCAAAAGCCCATAAAACATAAATAGTAATACTAAAAATAGCAACAACTAAATCCAGAAAGACATAAATGGAAATATGCTAAAATAGGGAAATACATAAAATAAGACTAAGTCTTACGCCAAGGGGGTCGCCAAGGCCTAGGGAGTCTCGGGCTGGCCGAGATCGGGTCCGAGCCTAGGCAAGGTCGCATCATCATCCTAGTTCTTTGAATCTTGTCATGCAGGAGCACACGAGATGCTGATCGCTAGTCATGGTCACGATCAGTCAAAAGAAAAAAATCATCCGTTACGATCATAAGGCATTATTCGCCAGAACAAATGAGGCGCTACTCGCCAGCAACCGTAGCTTTTATCGCTAGCAAACGAGGCTTTATCCGCCAAGGCGGTACTCACTAGAATAGGGACTCCCCTAAGGACAACGCTCGAAATGCCGAAGACGCTAGTTATCGCCAAGGAAGACAATGGTCATCGCCTGGATGAGCACTCCTGATCTTAAGCAGCTGCAAATCAAAAGGTTGACAAACGACTTCTGCAGGGGTCTTTGTCTGTTAAAAGTCCTCGATTCCTGAGGCACAACTCAAAAGTTTTTACGTAGTTGCATTTTCGCAAGACAACAAGTCTGTACTCTTGGTTAACGACCTTGACCGAGTCTAAGATATTGGCTAACGGCTTTGATCAAGTTAACGCCCAACGCCGATGGTTTTCATCAAGTTAAAACGCCCGTGGCTACACAACTTTGATAGAAGCAGCGCTAGAGGCTAAGAACTTCGGTCAGGTCCATGCCTTTAGTTGACGACCTCGATCAAGTCCGTACCTTTGACCATTGACTTCCATCGTCATGACGCCCGATTTCTAGTGGCTCAACAACTGCCAAACGCAATAGTTCACAAGAAGACGATGAGGCATCCGACGAAAGGCTTCAAATTCATCTCACCCGTCTCCTCGCCTTAACGACCAAGATGAATTTGGGGTATTGTTAGACCCAAAAAATTTCAAGTATGATTTCCAAATTGTCGTCGTCACAATGACTGAAGACTGTCGTCATCACAAAGACCATCGTCGTCAAAATGACCATCATCATCATAGGGACCATCATCGTCACAAAGACCGAAGACTGTCGTCGTCACAAAGACCGAAGACCGCCATCCTCATCTGACTATCCCGCAGAGCCAACGAGATCCCGAGATCTCCAGGTCAGTTACAACCATTTTTGACCATATCTTCACAACGTCTTGTTAGTTTTAGACTATGTTGTTGGACGAAGCATCTTCGACCAAATACTTTCCTTCGGGTGCTGCCCACAAAATACGACACGACTCAAAATTTTGATACACATCAAAGCGGGAGTCGGCCATTCCATTTAGGATGTGCCCACGACATATGTAGTCGTCATTCTCCCATTTCCCAAAGATCCTATGTTGGAGCGCAATGGCCTACCTTTCATTGGTTTGCTCCTCGGTCTCATCCTCGATCACTTTCAGTATGGGGGGTGGTACCTCTGGGCACGACGTTGTTAGCACGTACACCACTTTGAAAGAAGTAAGCAAGAAATGCATCTTCTTTTGCCATCGGCGGAAATCTTGCCCCTCAAACTTTTCCAGTTTCACAAACTTAGAGGCCATCTCCTTAATCGATGACTCACTCGTTTTAGCCATTATCAATCACCTTGCAAGACAAAACAACAATAATAAAACAATAAATAAAGGTTGAAGATTATTAGTTTTAGACTATATTGTTAGTTAAAGGTTTGATTCGGCTCTTGTAGACCCCGAAGGGTAATCAAGACAGTTTGAGTAGATCTCGAAGGGTAATATCGTGAGTAGACCCGAAGGTAATCTCGTTGGGTGTAGACCACAAGGGTAATCACCGCCGAATAGTTAGTTTATGTTAGAACAAAAGTAAATATTGAAAGGGTTTTTACTGACATCAAATAAATTTGTAGTCAAGACCCCGTTAAGTATAGGGAGTCAGGGTCGTCCACAAGAAGCAAGGTTATGTTTAATTACTAATCTATAAAGCAAAAGAACACACAAAACAGAAACAAAAGCAAAGAATAATGACCAGTTAATGAACAAAACAGGTCGGTACTGACCTTGTCAAGTTCGGTATCGATGCTGCACTGAATAACAATGAAGCAACTTCAACACAGAAAACGCAGGTTCGGTACCGTGGTAGAGGACTTCGGTATCGAGGTATACTAGATTGGATTTTTACTATCAAGTAAGGGGAAAATCTAGGAAAAGGGTTCACCACAACATAATTATGCAATTCAAACGATATGAATGATAAATATCATGCCTTTGACATCAAGGTATCAACTTTCGTTGAGAAGACAAGCAAATCAATCAATTCTCATAAATCAATTTACTTTAAACCACTTGTTTTGATCCCAAGTTTTCAACTTTTGTTATCAAACTTTATCTCTATTCAAGTTTACAACTTTCTCTTTCGATTAATCCATAAACTCAAATTACTCCAACTTTTGTCAAAGTAACAGATAAAAGGCATTCAATTCAAACAAACCATCATTCATGCATAATCATGTTGGGTTTTTAACCCCAATCCTAGAAAAGAAGACTACTCACACATGCTTAAAGAAGAACAAACAAAATAATTGAATCAAAACATAACTTTGTATTAAAACTAAGCTTACTTGAATTAAGAACACTCTTTGTCTAAGAATACAACTAGAATAACAAACTTCTCCTCCAAGTCTCCTTAAGAACAATCCAACTCAATGAACCAGAGAGAAAGACGTGCGTGCGCCAACGTTTCCTTCAATCTCACGTCTTCCTCCCCACAAAACAACTAAAGACAAGAGTATTTATACTAGAAAAGCTATCTAAAAGTTTCCATAAAGATAGAACTTTCTAAAACTAAAAGATTACGGAATAAAACTATTAAAAGCTCGAAAGTCGGCTACATCTACCGACACAAGGACCCTCGGTGTTGACCCTGTCAGGGTCGATAATTGTTGATTTTTGCCTAACTTTTTCTTTCCTGATGCCTCGGTACCTAGCCCTCATGGGTCGGTAACGAGTCTTGATTTGGACTTTTTTTCTTGTGTTTCTTCTCTTATTGTTTGGATTCTTCGGGATTTCTTTAAGTGTCTTCAACTCTTCCTCAACTTGTCATGCTCCTCTTTCTCCTCTTTACCTTGATGTCTTCAAAATGCTCTATCCTCTTCAAAAAACTACACAAAAACACAAAAATAGAGTAGCTTCCATACTTTTCACAAAATATGCAAACTCATCTAAAAAGACACAAAACCAACACAAAAACACAACTAAACTAAAGTAAAAAACCTAGAAAAACACTCAAAAACTAAGCTATAAACTCGGACATCAAAATACCCCATACTTATGCTTGCTTGTCCTCAAGCAATCACTCAAACATAAACCAATACCATCAACACATTTATCAAGTAATAGCCCTTATCAAAAAGCAACTTCAGCACAAGTGAAAATAGCAAGTGATTCTTAACGTCATCAAACATATATAAATAACAAATAAACATAAGAAATCACAATCCAACCTCACAAAAGATAAAGTGTTTCACTGAACTCTCAAGTGTTTAGGCTTATAAGTTCAACTCTCAACTCAATCAAATATGCGAAAACTCGTAGAAATTGGAACTTTATATCACCAAACTCTCCACCAAAGATGTCAAAACAAACAAAATCATCAAGAGAACTTAGGCTCAATGAAAAACTTCATAGAAATTTCCATTCGGTCGGGTTGTAATGGGGCTTGGTAACAACAAATAGGTGTGGAAATATTTTGGCTATGTGGTGCTAATAATATCCGGGAATAAAGACTCCTAAAAACTCACACATTTCCAAAACTTCTCAAAAGAACACACCAAACTCACTTTCACTTTATGCACACTGATTTTTCTTTCACTCACCAAATAAATTCTAGAAAGTCTCATAAACACAAAGAAACCCTTAGCTTAACTTTTTATTTTTACTTGCACATATACTGTTTTTCTTCCCCCTTTTTTCTGAATTTTCCTGCACTGTTTTTTTTCTAAGAAGGGCTCGGTACCGACCCCAGGGTCGGTAACGATCTACTGAAATTTCATTCTTCTTCTGTTTTCTTACCCGTGCACTTCTTTTACCAAGAGTTCTTTACAACCTTCTTAATAAAGAGACCTTCATTCTACCCAACCCATTCCTTCTTCTGAACCAACATACATCTTTACTCAACAAAATAACTTCAACCAACTAAGTCCTAATCCCTGGATAGGGTCAAGCTTATCTCGGCTAGGAATTCAATTTTGTGGAGCTAAAAATAACAGGTTTAAGGCACAAATTGGCTTCAAAGAGCGGAATAACGTAAAGGTGGATATGGATCAATAAGGCTCATGAAAAATTAAGTTCTCTATCATATGATTTCACAAGTAATGAACTAAATCTTATAGAGGTTTTGAGAAATAGATAACCATCACAATCTCAAGAGATAATATACATATAAGAGAGTAAATCACACATGAAAATTAAGGCTAAATAAGCTCACAAGGTAATGTTTTGTTGGATTGCAATAAACTTATGCTAAAAGTCATACGTGCTCAATTTCATCACATGTTAATTTCATACTTTAAAACATTTTCATCATGTGACTTGGGCTAAACTATCAAAAACACGTCAAGGGATTTACATGATCATGCAAGCAAAAATCAATCATAGAACCATAAAGATAAGGGTACTATCCGTCCTAAAATCTTTTTGTGATTTTTTTTCAAAATTTTTATATTTTATGCAAATAAAAGCAACTAAACAACTAAAGCCATAAAAGACAACAAACTAAACAAAAACAAGAACACAAGAGTTTTCTTTTCCCTCCCCACCCCATACTTAAGCTATACAGTGTCCTCATTGTAAAAACAAAGCAAAGCAAAAGAAAGAGATAGGGAAAAGAAAATGAACTCACAAAATGGTTTTTGAAGCTGTGGAAACATTTCTTGAACATCCTTGAGAGAAAGAGAGAGAATCAGGGCAAAGGCAGAATGCGCCTCTCGAAGTTGTGCATGAACATAGCAGTAGCCTTCCAACGCTCTTCAGTTGCATCCCATCGCTCCTCATCTATCCTCCAGCGAGACTCAGCTATCCCGTGGTGTTCCTCGTCCACCTTCCTCTTATCCGTGTATGCCTCGTGGAATTGGTTTATGTGCTCGAACATGTGGTATTGACGCGTGCAAAGCATCTGCATCCTCTGTGCCAAGTCATTTGCCCATTGTGGTGGAACAGAATCGGAGCTGGAGCCATAATTGTAATTGTACCCATCAGTATTGTGCTGGTTCTGGCAAAAGCAGGGGTCGGTACTGACCTTGTAAGGGTCGGTACTGACCTTGTAAGGGTCGGTAGTGGGGTCATACACCACGATACTGCGCTCATCAGGCACGTTAACGTGCCCATTTGCATCAGCTACCACTTCGGTACCGAATCCATAATGCTCAGTACCAACCCCCTCAGCATCGTGGTCAACATCTTGCATCTCGTCCTCCTCCCTCTCAAACCGTGATGGCGCTGTCCTTAGTGAAGCGTCATGCTCGGGTCTCACAACTAGCGGGAAGGGTGTTTACATCCACGTCTCGTACCAATTGGTAAGGTAAAAGAGCTCAATTTTCTCCTCGGTGACCAAAACTTGGCGACCATTGACCTTGGTGGTGACTCCCTCATTGCACCTCTGAAAAATCCCCGAAGATACCCAGTAGTTGGTGTCTAGCTTCATTGGCCGAAGTGCAGTGTAGCGTGAGAGATCGATCTCACAAGCCAAGGCAAGAAGGGTCACAATCCCTCCAAAGTAGATCTCCTCCAACTTGGGCCCTTGTTGTTCCACATACGTCACCCACTCATATCCCAAGTTCATCGGAGCAAGGTTGGTGAAAAGCATGGGGCGGAGGCAACCGATCTCCGTCCTTGTGGTCCGAGATAACTCCTTCTTGTCCCAAATGGCGAAGCCAAGAATTCGCAAAATAATGCGAAAAAGAGGGCTAATGATGTGGGAGCTCGGGAGTGCAGGTGTAGTTCAACGATCTTGACTTGTGATGTAGCCCCATGTCTCTAGAACCCTGAAATCGTCGGGAGCTGTGTAATCTCTGGAGGTGTTGGGGAACTTGAGAAGGGCGTTGAACTCGCCCATTTTGAGACAGTTGTCCTCGTTCCCGAGTCTGAAAGTAATCCTTCCAACTAATCTCTTATTCTTGAACTGAGTTCCGAGACTGGCCACAAATTCTGCAGTGAGGGTCGAATAATGAGGAAGCTCTTCACTTTTTTAGAGATGAGTTGCGCCAATGTTGGAGAAGGCGTGCTTGAGGTCTTCATAAATACCCAATCTCTTCCCATCAGCCTTGGATAACCACCTTGTTTTATGAGATCGCTCAAAAACCTTCGTGAAAATCTCAGCCTCTTCATCAGTTGTCATCTCCACAACATCCATTAGTGGTGGAGATGGAGATGGTGATGGAGAGGGAGATTTCCTCTTGGTTCTTTTGCCTGCCCTCTTGCCAGCTCGGTTTGTGCTTGCCATTATAGACCTAAAACAATAAAAACAAGCCAAAATAAGATCCACTCATAAAAATAACACACCAGAGAACCCCATACTTGCATTGAAATCAAGCGTTTTAACTCGAATTACAACATTCTGTAGGGTCGTTACCGAACCCATGGGGTCGGTAACGAGGTCCTTGGAAAAACTGGCTTCTGGTTAAGAGAAAGGGTCGGTAACGAACCTTTAGTGTCATCATCAAACCAGTTTCGAGTGGAAAAGCCTCGATTTCGAACCATGCAACACTCATGAAAGCATTTTTCAAGCATGAATCCCAACAATACCACACAAACCAAACACCCACAACCCCATACTTACTCAAAAACACATCCCAAATATGCCATATTTGCTAGGACATGATGTTGATTTTAAATCAAAGTAAGAACAAGCACATTCATGCATCTTTAATTGAAATAATTCTATCTCAACATGAAGAACCGAAGTGCGTCATAATACATTAATAACATCAAAGCAAATAGGCAAAAATCAAGCATGAAAAATTCAAACTTAAACCTAGATCTAGACATGTAAATCAACCAAAAACTGCTATAAAAACTCAAGAATTTCAAGTAGAGAGTTAGGGTTGAGAAACCATACCGTAGATCCGAGAGTGAGGGTTTGAGTTTGTAACGAGGGGGTGTGAATCGGTATCGAACAAAAGTGGGATTTGCTCGGTACCAGAATGGGGGGCTCGGTTGCAAACTGGTGTGTGCGAGGTGTTCGAGATTCAGCATCGATGGTGGTGCGATGGTGCGACAGTGGTTTGTTGGGTGTTGTGAGGAATGGTTCGCGAGGGAGGACGAGGGAAAGGGGTGTGGCACAAGGTGTGTTGGTTTGTGGAGAAGGGATTTTGAAAGAAAGAAGGAAAAAGGGTTTAAGTGAACTTACATGGGTCGACACGTGTTTCAATTTTTTTCTTTCGTGACATGGGTCAGTACCAACCCTAGGGGGTCGTTACCGACCTACCTGGGTTGCACCGATGTACTTCGTTGTCGACCCTTCTCCTGTAACACTTTAGCCAAACATGCTATTCCAAAAATCTAAAACCTAAACTAAAAACACACCAAAAGAAAGCTAGAAAAAAGATCTAAGAAAGGAAAAACTAAACCGGGTTGCCTCTTGTAAGCGCTATTTTTAACGTCGTTAGCCCGACAAACTTACCTTGGCTAGTCCGACAATGTGAGAGCCCATGTGGCTTGGATTTCCTCATCCGGATCGGCTTGCTCAAAGAATTTCTTTAGCCGGTGTCCATTAACTTTGAAGATGACTCCATTGTTGTCTACTAGATCCACCGCTCGATGGGGATAAATGTGGTGGACCATGAATGACCCACTCCATCTTGACCTCAGCTTTCCTGGAAAAGGCGGAGTCTAGAGTTAAAGAGGAGTACCTTGTCACAAACTTCATAAGTTTTGGGCACCAAGATCTCAGCGTTCTCATACGCCTTTAGCCTCAACTACTCTAGCTCTTGCAAGTCCATGTATCGTTTTGCTCCGGCCTTGTCGAGGTCCTTGTTGAGCTCCTTGAGAGCCCATAATACCTTGTGCTCTAACTCGCCCGGCAAATGGCACGCCTTACTATAAACTAGGTTGTAAGGAGTGGTTCGTAAGGGTGTCTTGTACGCCGTTCTGTATGCCCATAAAGCGTTATCAAGTTTGGATGACCAATCTTTCCTAGAGCGGGAGACCATCTTCTCCAAGATGCTCTTAATTTGCTTGTTGGAAACCTCCACTTGGCCACTAGTTTGGGGATGGTAGGGCGTTGCCACCCTATGTGATACCCAATACTTAGCCAAAAGAGCTTCAAAGCTCCTCTCAATGAAGTGTGATCCACCATCACTAATGAGAACTCGTAGCACTCCGAACCTGGGAAAAATGTTAGTATTTATAAACTTAGCCACAGTTTTAGCATCATTAGTTCTAGTAGCAATGGCTTCCACCCACTTAGAAACATAATCGACCGCTACAAGGATATACTTATAGGGACCTGATGAAGGAAAGGGTCCCATAAAGTCAATGCCCTAAACATCGAAAAGCTCGACCTCTAGGATCCCGGTAAGCGGGTTCTCATGCCACCAAGTGATGTTTCCAGAGCGTTGGCACTCATCATATGTTGTCACATAATCTTGTACATCCCTGAAAATGGTAGGCCAATAAAGACCACTTTGAAGAATCTTTTCCATGGTTTTGAATCCTTTTGCATGGCCACCGGTTGGGAGAGTATGACATTGACAGATCACACTCTCTACCTCTTCTTCTGGTATACAACGCCTAAAGAGGTGATCACTTTCTTGCTTGAACAAGTAAGGATCATCCCAATAGTACTGTTTGACATCATGTAAGAACTTCTTCTTCTTCTGTGGAGTCAAACTCTCGGGAATCACGCCTCCTACAATGTAGTTAGCAAAATCCGCAAACCAAGGGGTCTTTGACCCTCTAATAGCATGAATGGAGTGAAGAGAAGTAGAAGAAAGAGATAAGGGAAGGTCTGAATTGAAAGAAACTGACTCAGGTTGAGAATACTTACCTGGATGGGTCGTTACCGGACTAGGATGGGTCATTATCGGCCATGTTGCTTCAGTAATCTCCTTGGTAACGATCCCACTCGCCTCGGTATCGAGCTGTCCGACCTCGATATCGGGCTTTTCTTCTTCAGTACCGGTGTCTCCAGCGTGCTCAACCTTTGTGATGGGTCGATACCGACCCCTTTAGGATCGGTGGCGGGCCTTCTACAGTTTTCAACCTCGTTCAACATGAGGTGCTCGTCCGGTCTGGAATCATTGATTGGTACAACATTGTTGGACTCTGTGATGTGTTCTATTGGCAACCTAGATAGGTGATACGCCATCAAGTTTTTAGCTCCTTTCTTGTCTCTGATTTCATGGTCAAATTCCTCTAACAAGAGCATCCAATGAAGTAGCCTAGGTTTGGCATCCTTCTTAGCCATTAAATATCTAACGACTTCATGTTCAGCATAAACATTCACTTTAGATCCAACAAGATAGGAATGAAAATTTTCAAATGCAAATACCACGACAAGGAATTCCTTCTCCGTCGTGGTATACTTACTATGTGCCTCATCAAGCGTCTTGCTTGCATAATAAATGGCGTGGAGCTTCTTATCCTTCTGATGTCCTAATACTGCACCAACAACATGGGAGCTGGAATCACACATTATCTCAAAGAGAAGTGTCCAATCTAGGGACTAAATAATAGGAGCGGAGATAAGGGCTTCTCTTAACATGTGAAAAGCCTCAAGACATTCTGTAGACAGCTCAAACACTACATCTTTCATTAGTAGGTTAGTCAATGGTTTAGCTATCTTAGAAAAATCTTGAATGAAACGTCAATAGAAGCCAACATGTCCTAAAAAACTCCTAACGTCTTTTACAGAAGAGGGAGGAGGTAGTTTTTCCATGAGCTCAATTTTGGCTCTGTCTACTTCTATCCCTCTCTTAGAGACGAGGTGTCCTAGCACTATCTCTTCTTGGATCATAAAATGGCATATTCCCAATTTAGAACAAGATTGGTTTCTTCACATCTTTAAAGCACCCTAGTTAGATTAACTAGACAAGAATCAAATGAAGAACCATAAACAGAAAAATCATCCATAAAAACCTCAATTATGTCCTCAATCATATCAGAGAAGATAGCCATCATGCATCTTTGAAAAGTTGCAGGGGCATTGCAAAGCCCAAATGGCATTCTTCTATAAGCAAAAGTCCCATAAGGACAAATAAAGGTTGTTTTCTCCTGATCATCAGGATGAATGGGAATTTGCCAGAAACCGCTATAGCCATCTAAATAACAAAAGTAATCATGATGGGCTAAGCGTTCTAGAACTTGATCAATAAAAGGAAGTGAAAAATGATATTTTCTTGTAGGACTATTTAGCTTCCTATAGTCAATGCACATCCGCCAACTAGTTGTGGTCCTAGTGGGGATCAGTTCACCTTTCTCATTTTCTATAACAGTCACTTCCCCCCTTTTTAGGGACTACATGGACCGGACTAACCCATTGGCTATCCGATATAGGAAAAAATAATCCCGGCATCAAGTAATTTTAAAATTTCCCTTTTCAACACATCTTCCATATTAGGATTCAGCCTACGTTGATGCTCTATTGTGGGTTTGTGATTATCATCCATGTAGATTCTATGCATGCATAATGAAGGGGATATGCCAGTTATGTCATCTAAAGAGTAGCCAATGGCTTTTCTATGGGTCCTAAGTACAGAAATCGGCTTCTCTAGTTCATCATCTTTTAATTGAGCATTTATGATGACGGGGAAGGTAGAGTTAGGACCAAGAAATTCATACTTGAGGGAGTCTGGAAGGGGCTTGAACGTTGGAGTAGGCTCAACTGGGACAAGGATGGGTTCTTCATGTTCTGTTTTCAAAACTTCCTCGAGGTAATCAAATGCCGAAAGCTCTTCATCTTCTGTCAAAAGGGTCGATATCGACCCAGAGGGGGTCACTAACGACTCGCGGTAGCTTGTCAAGAGCCTCGGTATCGATCTAGTGCTGGTCGGTACCGATGCTGCAAAACCTGTTTGTCCTCTTCCTGCCAGTAGCTTCGGTAATGACCCATGTAAGGTCAGTACCGATGTTGCAGGATCAAATTCCACCAGTCTTCTACTCGGAACTGTATGAATAGCCATCAACCTCTCGATTGGATCTCCACATTCAGCATAGGTCTTAGCGGCTCTAACCTGCTCAATGTTAGTGCAAGAAAATGTACTATGGGCATGAGAGCCACACTCAAGACATTGTTGAGAGGTTTTCAGAAAACTTACCTGTTTTTTCAGTCGGTTGATCTCATCTTGCAAGAATTGATTTTTGACATCTGGATCAACCTCATCTTTATTTGGAGTGTAGAGCCTCCTTTGAGGCTGGGGTGACTGTTGGGTCCCATATATGGTATCGTAATTGGTCAACTTGTCTAGTAATGCCCATGCCTCATCGGGATCCATCTCTATGAAACCACAAGCGGTGTGCAAGTTGATGCGGTTCTTCGTTTCAGCATTTATCCCCTAAAAGAAGATCTCTTGAAGTACGTATTGTGGTTGTCCATGGGTGGGGCATTGCCTAAGCATCTCCTTGAATCTCTCCCATGTCTCCACAAAGGTCTCATTAGGTAGCTGGTGGTAAGAGGTGATACGTTTCCTTAACTCCGTAGTTTTGGCTGGAGGAAAGAACTTTGTCATGAATAAGTCATGCAAAGCTCTCCACGTCCTAACCGACCTAGAAGGTAGGCTCTCTAACCAGCTCAGGGCCTTTCTAAGGAAACACCATCAGCAATAATAATGTCACATAAATCAACAAAATTTCTAATATGCTCCATTGGGCACTCAGTGGGTTTCCCTTCAAATTGAGCCCTTTTTTTTCAAGGATATAAATTGAGATTTGATCTCAATGGCCTTCTCTATCTTCGAAAGCACAATTGCTGATTCTGGCACCCTCAGTTCTGGATGCATGTATTGCTTGGCGTTCCTAGGATGGCATTCAACTGATCCTCTAATTGAGTACGTTGCTCTCGTTCTTGATCTCTATAAACTTGCAACAACTCCATCTACATGCGGAGGGCAACCATCTGCAGAGCCATCTCTTCAGGTGTTACAGCCATGGTACGGTTTTCTCGTCTCTTGCGATGAAGAACATGTTCAGGGTCAGAATAGTAATCAGGTTGTTCAAATTCAATTCGACGTCTTCCTGCTTGCATAAGCTGAGAAAACAAACAAGAGTAAACTAATTAGAAACAAAAACGGGGCCAGGCTATTCCCAAACACACAAGTAACAAACCCCACAACGCTATTGCGTCCCCGGCAATGGTGCCAATTTGTTGAGAGGGTTTTTATTGACAACAAATAAATTTGTAGTCAAGAACCCGTTAAGTATAGGGAGTCAGTGTCGTCCACGGGAAGCAAGGTTATGTTTAATTACTAATCTATAAAGCAAAAGAACACACAAAACAGAAACAGAAGCAAAGAATAATGACCAATTAACGAACAAAACAGGTCGGTAACGACCTTGTCAGGGTCGGTATTGATGCTGCACTGAATAACAACGAAGCAACTTCAACATAGAAAACGCAGGTTCAGTATCGAGGTAGAGGACTTCGGTATCGAGGTATACTGGATTGGATTTTTACTATCAAATAAGGGAAAACTCTAGGACAAGGGTTCACCACAACATAATTATGCAATTCAAATGATATGAAAGACAAATATCATGCCTTTGACATCAAGGTATCAACTTTCATTGAGAAGACAAGCAAATCAATCAATTCTCATAAATCAATTTACTTTAAACCACTTGTTTTGATCCAAAGTTTTCAACTTTCGTTATCAAACTTTATCTCTATTCAAGTTTACAACTTTCTCTTTCGATTAAGCCATAAACTCAAATTACTCCAACTTTCGTCAAAGTATAAGCATAAACAAGAGTAAACAAATAGAAGGCATTCAATTCAAACACCATCAATCATGCATAATCATGTTGGGTTTTTAACCCCAATCCTAGAAAAGAAGACTACTCACATGCTTAAAGAAGAACAAACAAAATAATTGAATGAAAACATAACTTTGTGTTAAAACTAAGCTTACTTGAATTAAAAACACTCTTTGTCTCAGAATACAACCAGAATAACAAACTTCTCCTCCAAGTATCCTTAAAAACAATTCAACTCAATGAACCAGAGATAAAGACGTGCGTGTGCCAACGTTTCCTTCAATCTCACGTCTTCCTCCCCTCAAAACAACTAAAGACAAGAATATTTATATTAGAAAAGCTATCTAAAAAGTTTCCATAAAGATAGAACTTTCTAAAACTAAAAGATTACGCAATAAAACTATTAAAAGCTCGAAAGTAGGCTACGTCTACCGACACAGAGACCCTCGGTGTCGACCCTGTCAGGGTTGGTAGACTCTTGCTGATTTTTGCCAAACTTTTTCTTTCCTGATGCCTCGGTACCGAGCCCTCATGGGTCGGTAACGAGTCTTGATTTGGACTTTGTTTCTTGCGTTTCTTCTCTTCTTCTTTGGATTCTTCGGGATTTCTTTAAGTGTCTTCAACTCTTCCTCAACTTGTCATGCTCCTCATTCTCCTCTTTACCTTGATGTCTTCAAAATGCTCCATCCTTCTTGAAAAACCTACAAAAAAACACAAAAATAGAGTAGCTTCCATAGTTTTCACAAAACATGCAAACTCATCTAAAAAGACACAAAACCAACACAAAAACACAACTAAAATAAACTAAACAACCTAGAAAAGCACTAAAAACTAAGCTATAAACTTGGACATCAGTAAACTCTAAGCAGAAACAAAACGTGACTTGATAAAGGCAACAAGTCACTCGAAAAGATCGAGCTTTCCTTCAATGCTTATTGCCCCAATTAATGCCAAGGTTTCAACCACAATAACGTTGTGAGATAAAACATTCCTATACAATGAACATGTGGCAAGCATGTATCATCATTGCATACATACGCACCTCGTTCTTCAATAAGTGTTTGTAATTTGATTTGGAAAACCTCAAAATGCAATCTTGTGATTTTTCTCACAATTCTCGAACTCCCTTCATGAGAGGCGTCCACCCCTATTTATAGGCCAAGAGGGGTGGTGGTTATAGAAAGAGAAAAAGGTAGTAAATTAGTTGAGAAATTTAAGGAGGAAAACAAGGGAGTTTGTTGCAACCAACTTTTGTAACTTTCCTTAACAACTTTTTGAAATTTGAATCCATCCTTATCCAAACTCTTCAAGACAAGGCCCAAAATGGCCCAATACCAGTGCGGCCCAACACCCATGGTAGAGCTAGCTTCGAGCTAGCTTAGCTAGCCATCACTCCCAAAATATAAAATGTGTATAACATTTATATAAAACTTAGTGAAGCTATCGCGAAGCCAAAAGGTCAAGGCTTGAGCTTAAACCGAGCTAAACCCAAAACCAGCTCAAACTTGAGCTAGCTCATTCTAGGTGTTCCAAGCTTTGGCCAACTCTCAAATTTTGCCACAAAGTCTTAGAGCTTCATTTCTCACTATAGGAATCATAACATAACCAATCAATAATACAAAATTGGATAAACACACAAAACAATGCAAAACAATGCCTACGACGCGCCTAGGGTTTGGCCGCATAGGCGCTTGCTTGCTTCTGGTACCACGACGCATCAACGCCGATGCATCGCACCTTGTGCGTGTCTTCAAGCGACACCCCAGCGCTCGGCACATGTGAGATTCCTACGCCCTCGCCCCTTGGCACATGCCATTGCTGAGACCCGCGTTGGTTTTATCGAGCAAGGGCACGGCCATTGGCGTCGTTGCCTCTAGTCCAACGCCGAGTGCTAACGCCTAGCCTCCTATGATTCCTTTTCTCTCTTTCAACCCTTAGAAATACTTTAGGGCCGATCACTAGGCCGTGCCTCCCGCACACCCTATGCCTAAGCGATACCCTTAGTAATACTCACACTTAAACATTCATAACTCACACCAAATGGATTGATGACTTTTCACAAATCACCAACATTCCTTCCCCATTTTTGTGACGTCATAAACATGAACATATTTTAACAAACTCTATGTATAGAAATAAATGTCCTTGTACTTGAATTTATAACTGTAACAATTACAATCATGCACTAAAGAATCGTGGTGTTTTAAGAATTGAACCACATCAACTTGTCTAAGTACACGTCGTAAGAATCACACATGAGTTACTTAGCATATATAGGCTATACTTGACGCTTTTGAAGAAGGTTCTTTCATCCCATATCTTGTTCACATATGCTTATGGACGAGTCATCCTTGAACTCTCTTGGAAGAAGCCTACACTTCGACATATGCTTAGTTGAGTTTTCTAACTTGCACCTACAATTGCAATTTCCAAAAACTCATTAATGAAAACTTGTTTCAAAACTTTCTTTACATGTAGGCTAGATCAAATACCTTGATGGGAATTTTTGTATGCTCTCCAACTCTATGTCTTTGGCCTACCACATTGAATTCAACCCTACACCTTTCGGTAAGGTGGAATTGGGCGTCCAAATCATAAGGTCTCTAAGGATTTTAACCCCATCCCTTGCGATGCCTTAGACACCAAATCTTTTGCCAAACTCTTGGTTAAGTGATTGGCAAGGTTATTGTGTGTTCTCACAAAGACAACCGAGATGACTCCATGTGTGATCAATTCTCTAATGGAACTATGCCTCAAACCTAGATATGTTGACTTCCCATTATACACTTGGCTATATGCCTTTGCCAACGTGCTTTGACTATCACAAAAAATAGCAATAGGGGATATCGGTTTTGGCCACAAAGGTATCTCACTTACAAGATTCCTAAGCCATTCCGCCTCCTTGCCAGCCGCGGCAAGAGCAACAAACTCCGACTCCATAGTCGAGGTTGTTATGCAAGATTGCTTCTTGGATGCCTAAGATATTGCGCCACCACCCAATAGGAATACCCAACCACTTGTTGACGAGTGATCTTCCATATTGGTGATCCAACTTGCATCGGTATAACCTTCCAAAGTAGAAGGACTGAAGGAGTACCCATGTATACAATACCATAAGTCATTGTTCCTTTTAAATATCTAAGCACTCTTCTAAGAGCGTTCCAACGACTTGAACTTGGTCGAATAGTATAACGACTCAACTTGTCCACGCAATATGCTATATCGGGGTGCGTACTCGTCATTGCATACATCAAGTGACCTATCACTTGCGAATACTCAAGTTGAGAAATTGGTTCTCCTAGGTTAGGAAGGAGTTTCTCTTTAGGATCCATAGGTGTGCTAACCGGCGTGGATTTATCACATTCAAAATGTTTCACCGCTTTCTCGATGTAATGGGATTGTGTTAGGGTCAAGCCCTTGCCATCCCTCTTTATCTTAATTCCTAAGATCGCATCGGCCTCTCCAAGATCCTTTATGGAGAACTTAGTAGACAAGAATTCTTTTGTCTTGTCAACTATCATTTGGTTTGTACCAAATATAAGCATGTCATCAACATATAGACATATTATAACTCCTTGACCGGAATTATCAAACTTACTATATACACACTTATCCGCTTGATTTATCTTGAAACCATAGGCCAAGATTACTTCATCAAACTTTTGATGCCATTGTTTTGACGCTTGCTTAAGTCCATAAAGAGATTTGATCAAACGATATACCTTATGTTCTTGTCCTTCCACTACGAATCCTTCGGGTTGCTTCATGTAAACCTCTTCATCCAAGTCTCCATAGAGAAACGCCGTCTTCACGTCCATTTGATGGATGAAAAGACCATGAATGATTGCTAAGGCAATCAAGAGTCTTATCATGGTGATCCTTGCCATAGGGGAATAGGTATCAAAATAATCGACACCTTCTCTTTGTCTAAAGCCTTGGATAACCAATCGAGCCCTAAACTTTTCAATGGACCCATCGGCCTTCATCTTCTTCTTGAAGATCCATTAACACCCTAAAGGCTTACAACCGGGTGGAAGGTCCGACAACTCCCAAGTGTTGTTGCCAACAATGGAGTCCATCTCATCTTGGGTTGCTTCTTTCCGAAATGAAACATCTTGAGAACTCATAGCCTCGGTAAAAGTCTTAGGATCCTCATCCATATGAAAATATGAAATACATTGACCCTCTATTTCTTTAGATCCTTCTACCAAGGACATTTCAAAAATTGGCTCATGGGACGTTTGTCCCATCACAAGTGCCTTGTGCACTCGTCTCCGTTTAGGCGTTCGAGACCCCGGTGTCGACGCTTCGGCGTCACAAGTTCTGAGCGATGCTACAACCGCATCCTCGACATCACTAGTTGCATCGGCGTCCTCGATCCCCACAGCCTTGCGCTTGGGCGATCTTGATCCCTCAACCGGGTTCGACCCCTCGAGTATAGGTGCCACACTGGCGTCGTCATCACTCGGCGTCAAGGGCGCGCCTCACGACGCCCCCATTGATATGCCTTGGGGCGCGGCGGCACGTGACATGGACGGAGTTATTCTCGGTCCAAGCGCCGATCTCAGTTCCTCCTCGGTATCCATTGGATCCGATGATGGATCAATTTCTTCTTGGTCTATTTCCCTAGGCCTTGGAATAGATGAGAATCTAGTCTCATCGAAAATGGCATCACACAATTCTATCACGCTATTAACCAAAATTGCATGATTAGGCTCTATCACAAAGAACCTATAGGCCTTAGAATTATGAGCATATCCAATGAATATACACTCAACACCTCTATGTCCCAATGTCTTACGCTTAGGGTCCGTTAGTCTAACAACCGCACGACAACCCCATATACGAAGATAATGAAGACGAGGTTTCTTTTTAAACCACAACTCATAAGGTGATTGGCAATTTCTCTTGCTAGGCACCCTATTTAAAATATAATTTGTTGTAAGCATCGCTTCACCCCAACACGAGTTCTTTAACCCGGAGTAGGACAACATGGCATTTACCATGTCCTTAAGCACACGGTTCTTTCATTCCGCCACCCCATTCTGTTGTGGGGTATATGGAGCCGTTGTCTCATGTATTATACCACAAGACTCAAAGTACTCCTTATCCATATATTCACTACCACGATCGGTTCGTAGTCTTTTGATCTTATAACCGGTTTGCAATTCAACTTCGGTTTTATATGCCTTAAACCTATCTAGTGCCTCACTCTTAGAGTGAACTAAATAGGTATAGCAATACCTTGAATAATCATTAATAAACGTTATGTAATAACGCTTTTGACCCAACGATGGTGTTGCATGCAAATCCCCCAAGTCCGAGTGGACTAGCCCTAGGACTCCTTCCTCTCTCTCAATTTTTTTTGAAAGGAAGCCTTGTTATTTTGGTTAACAAGCAAGTTTTACCCTTTTCACTTGTAGGTTCAAAGTTAGGAATAACTTGATCCTTTTCCATATCCACCATGCGTTTCATGTGGACATGCCCTAAGCTCGCGTGCCATAGATCATAAACCGAATCATTTGACACCACCATCTAATCATGCACAATCTTATAATTATTAATTACATTAAGTAGGAACATATTATTTTTATAGTGGCCGAAGCCTACAAATATTCCAGCCCTACTTATAACAAGACGATCGACTTCAAAAACCAACCGATATCCTAACTTATTTAGCGCACCACCACTAACAACATTTTTTCTAATTTTAGATGCGTACAATACATTATGTAAAATAAGTTCCTTCCCACTTGTAAAGTTAAGAAGCACGTCTCCCTTCCCTAAGACTGGAGTCGTCAATTCGTTTCCCATGTAAAGAACTAGACCGTCCACTACATCCTTCATGTGCATGAACCATCGTTTATCATTGCACACGTGGGTGGTGGCACCTGAGTCAAGCCACCAATTTTGATTCTCATCCTTCAAGATAAGACATTCATCAATTTTAGATACACTAAACAATGAATCATTTTTACATAAACCAAAATCCATTGGAATACCTTGCTTGTGGCTTGCGCCCAAGCTCGACGTAGACGCTGGTGTTGAGAGGGTTTTACTGACAACAAATAAATTTGTAGTCAAGACCCCACTGAGTATAGTGAAGTCAGGATCGTCCACGGGAAGCAAGGTTGTTTGTTAACCGAACTATGAAAACAAGAAAACAAAGCAAACAAAGCAAAAATAGGCTACGACAACCCTCAGTACCGACCTTGTCAAGGTCGGTAACAATGCTGAAATTCTACTAAAACAGAGCAAACACGACAATTCAACTGCAGGCTCGGTACCAACCTGTGTACCACGGTAACGAGTCTGCTCAAAGGTAAGAACGAGGGAAATTCAAATGATAAAAACAACTAGGATAAGGGTTACCACGACATAATCATGCATATAAACTAATGTGAAGGATAATTATCATGCCTTGAAGATAAATCTATCAACTTTCGTTGACTAAACAAGCAAATCAATCAATTGTCATAAATCAATTCACTTTTCTACTTATTTTGAATCCAAAGCTCGAAACTTTCGTTATCGAACAATATCAACATTCAAGAGTACAACTTTCTCTTTCGATCAAGCCACAAACTCAATTTACTTCGACTCTCGTCTAAGTATAAGCACTAACAAGTAGATAAAAGGATAGAAGGCATCCAAAACATCAACACATTCATTCAACCATGCATAACTATGTCGGGTTTCAACCCCAATCCTAGAAAAGTAACTACTCACTCATGATTGAAACTAAACAAACAACTATATTGAAAGAAAACATTGAATAAAACTTACTTGAAATTAAAAATCAGATATTGCAATCAACCACATCCACACTCAAAACAACGAAGACAACAAAGACTTGATCACGACCCTGCTCTCCCTCTCGATCGAATTAGGATCAGATTCCAAAACTATCGTCTTTCTCTTCAACCACTAGCTAACCCCTTTAAACTAGGCTATAACACGGGTATTTATACTATAGGAAACTATCTAATAAAGATCTAAAAGATAAAAACTTTCTAAACTAAAAAGATTACAAGATAAAAGATATAATTTTCGAAAGTCGGCGCCTCTCTACCGACACAGGCCACCTCGGTAACGACCTGCACAGGGTCGGTAGATACTTGCTGAATTCCCCAATAAAATCTTGTTTGCACAACTCGGTACCGACCCTCACAAGTCGGTAACGATCTCTCTTTTTCGCCTTTTTGTACACTTTCCATAGCTTCTCTTGGACATCACCGGGATCTTTAAGACGTATTCCCTCTTTTCTTCTTCTATGCACTCCACCATTGACCACTTGTCTTCAGCTTTGCTTGAAAATGCTCCTTTCCACTTCAAAAACCTACAAAAAGACACAAAACGGAGTAGGTTCCATACTTTTCACAAAATATGCAAACTTATCCAAAAACACACAAAACTAACTCTAAAACTTACTAAAACTAAGCTAAACAACCTAAGAAAAGCACTCAAAACTACACTAAAAACACGAACATCAGCTGGCACGCCCTTGTCCTTGTGAACGGTCTTGCTTCGACAATCCCGTTTCATGTGACCAATCTTGTCACAATTCTAGCATGTCCCTTTAGCCTTTTCCTTGGAACCATGCTTCTCGCCTTTCCCACCCTTGGACCGTTTGGACATCTTGGCGCCCTTAGCGCCTTTGCCCTTACGTTTGGCCGCCTCCATGGTATTAACCGAATGGGTGGACTTCTCCTCATTCTTTTTCCCTTTGTCGTTCATTTTGAACTCCTCCTCAATCCGAAGATGGGAGCCAAGTTGGACAAGATTCATGTCCTCCTTAGAATGCTTGAGAATATGTTTTGCCTCTTTCCATGAAGGAGGCAACTTATCAATTATGGAAGAGACGGCGAAGTTCTCATCCATATTATTTCTATGTTGGGTTAGTTTTCCCAACACACGAACCAATTCATGGTATTGGTCCATCACCATCACCGGTCTAGACTCCACCATCTTATAGTTGTTAAAGTTAGATACTAGGAACTTCTTGGACGAAGCATCTTCGGCCAAATACTTTCCTTCGAGTGCTTCCCACAAAATACGAGACGACTCGAGATTTTTATACACATCAAAGAGGGAGTCGACCATTCCATTTAGGATGTGCCCACGACATATGTAGTCATCATTCTCCCATTTCCCAAAGCGCCTATGTTGGAGCGCAATGGCCAACCCTTCATTGGTTTGTTCCTCGGTCTCATCCTCGACCACTTTCGGTATGGGGGGTGGTACCTTTAGGCACGACGTTGTTAGCACGTACACCACTTTCAAAGAAGTAAGCAAGAAATGCATCTTCTTTTGCCATCGACGGAAATCTTGCCCCTTAAACTTTTCCAGTTTCACAAACTTAGAGGCCATCTCCTTAATCGATTACTCACTCGTTTTATCCATTATCAATCACCTTGCAAGACAAACCAACAATACTAAAACAATAAATAAACGTTGAAGATTGTTAGTTTTAGACTATGTTGTTAGTTGAGGGTTATATTCGGCTCTTGTAGACCCCGAAGGGTAGTCAAGACAGTTTGAGTAGACCCTGAAGGGTAATCTCGTGAGTAGACCCGAAGGTAATCTTGTTGGGTGTAGACCACAAGGGTAATCACCGCCGAATAGTTAGTTTATGTTAGGATAAAATTAAACTTTTAGCATAAACAAAACGTGACTTGATAAAGGCAACGAGTCACTCGAAAAGATTGAGCTTTCCTTCAATGCTTATTGCCCCTATTAATGCCAAGGGTTCAACCACAATAACGTTGTGAGATAAAATGTAGCTATACAATGAACATGTGGCAAGCATGTATCATCATTGTATATATATGCACCTCGTTCTTCAATAAGTGTTTGTAATTTGATTTGGAAAACCTCAAAATACAATCTTGTGATTTTTCTCACAATTCTCGAACTCCCTTCATGAGAGGCATCCACTTCTATTTATAGGCCAAGAGGGGTGGTGGTTATAGAAAGAGAAAAAGGTAGTTAATTAGTTGAGAAATTTAAGGAGGAAAACAAGGGAGTTTGTTGCGACCAAATTTTGTAACTTCCCTTAACAACTTTTTGAAATTTGAATCCATCCTTATCCAAACTCTTCAAGACAAAGCCCAAAATGGCCCAATAGTCGTGCGGCCCAACACCCATAGTAGAGCTAGCACGAAGCCAAAAGGTGTATACCATTTATATAAAACTTATTGAAGCTACCACGAAGCCAAAAGGTCAACGCTTGAGCTCAAACCGAGCTAAAACCCAAACCAGCTCAAACTTGAGCTAGCTCATTCTAGGTGTTCCAAGCTTTGGCCAACTCTCAATTTTTTCCACAAAGTCTTAGAGCTTCATTTCTCACTATAGGAATCATAACATAACCAATCAATAATACAAAATTGGATAAACACACAAAACAAGGCAAAACAATGCCTACGGCGCGCCTAGGGTTTGGCTGCATAGGCGCTTGCTTGCTTTAGGTACCACGACGCATCAGCGCCGATGCATCGCACCTTGCGCGCATCTTCAAGCGACACCCCAGCGCTCGGCACATTCAAGGTTCCTACGCCCTCGCCCCTTGGCACATGCCACTACCGAGACCCGCATTGGTTTTACCAAGCAAGGGCGCGCCCATTGGCGTCGTTGCCTCTACTCCAACTCCGAGTGCTAACGCCTAGACTCCTATGATTCCTCTTCTCTCTTTCAACCCTTAGAAATACTTTAGGGCCGATCACTAGGCCGTGCCTCCCGCACACCCTATACCTAAGTGATACCAGTAATTCTCAAACTTAAACATTCATAACTCACACCAAATGGATTGATGACTTTTCACAAATCACCAACACGTCCACGACCTATTTTTGAGGAGAATGTTTATTATTAATCTTGTAATTGTTTATTTGTGATTCTCCCTACTACTATATAAAGTACGGGTGTCCAAACCCAGTTAACCGAAATTTCGTTTAACCGAACTTCGGTTAACCATGATTTCGGTTAGTTAAAATCATGAACCGTAACCGAACCGTGAGTCCCGGTTAACCGTAGTTCGGTTAACCAATTTTTCGGTTCGGTTTTCTTGGTTAACCAATAACTATTTATGTACTTTTTTATTATAATAATACACTTAAAAGGCAAACAAAAATATCAACTTTGTATTAAAAAAATATTATCCAACTCGGTTAGAACATTTCAATACGAACTAATTTTACATGTTTAGATAGCTAAAATAACTGATTGATAGCTTCATTTGTTACTAGTGTTTGAATTATACATTTCATACAAATGCTACTTTTTCTTAAATATTAATTAAACGGTCCCGCGTTTTTGGTTTTTTTGGTTAACCGAAATTGTAAGAACAAGGAAACGAAACCGAACCAAGAAACCACCAATATTCTCGGTTTGGTTAACCAAACCAAAAATTCAGATAATCTCGGTTCGGTTAACCAAAAAAGTGTCAGGTTTTCCGGTTTTTCGGTTCGATTTCGGTTATTTATGGACACCCCTCATATAAAGGGATCTAAGGGCATAGTCTCAGGTTAGAGACATTAGTACACAAAAATTCCCCTCTCTTGTAATCAGAACGCTCTCATAACTTACATTGCTCTCGGAGACCGCCATTGTCTGAGCAGGACCGCTAGCATCTGAACGCTATTTTCCCAGCAGTTTTCGAATGATTACGGGTCCTAAACCCCCAATATAAGCTTGTAATCGCTTGTTTATATTTAATAAGAGGAGATAAGTATTTCTTCTTTATTTTTGTTGACTTTACATTCACTTTTTTTTTACTTATTCATCGCTTTCGTTTATCGTTTTTACCCGTTCTCTTGTCAACCCGATACAATCATATCCATTTGCCTATCAAACCCTATCAAGGACACTAAAGTGATCCGTTGTTCATTTTTGTCCAAAACAGTGTGTAGGTTGATGTGTAGAATTGTGTATGTGCGAATGTGTTGATGTGTATGTGTGGCTAATTGGAAACTAGGTGTGGACAGTAAAATTCATATTTGTTGTTTTGTGTGTTTGCTGACCTTGCTTTTGTATGTTTGGGATTATTTTGTTTTAAAACGTCCTATTGGCGCCGTGTAATTTCTAACTTTGACTGGAATAGAAATTGACCCCTCAAGGATTTATTTTTCAAATGTAGGTACGTACTTAGGACCCAAGGTGAAATCTCAATCAAGTGGTGGTGCGGACTAGCATGACTTGTCATAAAAGGGTTCACTACACCATTCTGCAGATTTAGCGACCATATTTTAGCGACCACAAAATATGGTCGCTAATTAGCGACCATATAGACACAAATGGTCGCTAATGTGGATGTCAAAACGGGGGAAAAATTTAAACCAAATTAGCGACCACATGGTCGCTAAGTTGGCGTCCACGTGGTCGCCGGACCTATATAGTTGCAATAAGTGCGCGGGGAAATTTCACGCCAGCACTCAGCGACCATATGGTCGCTACATACAAAACTCATATCAACGACCATATGGTCTCTATATGTAGCGACCATATGGTCTCCACAAGGCCAGCGACCACATGGTCGCAACATATAGCGACCATGTGGGTTCTAACATGGACGAGATGTTTTAGCGTGCGACATCAATTTTGGCGGGTAATTTCCCACGATTTTTGTGACCACTTGGTCGCTAAAAACAATAGTTGGTAAAATTGCCGCCATTTCAGCATATATACCTAGGTTGTAAAAACTTCACTCTCATTCCGCTTCAACACAACCTCATACATACATAGCTCTCTTCCAAAATATTCATAAGTGGATGTGAAGATGGAATTGTCTCCTTTGATTACTGTGATGAGTCCCGACTTGGATCGCCTTGCAACTAGTTCGAATGAGTGGATGTGAAGATGGAATTGTCTCCTTTGATTGCTCGAAGTTCAAACAAGTGAAGATGGTTGTAGAATCCAACAAACTCAAAGACAAACAAACTGATTTTTTTTGTATTTTTATTGATAGGATAAGTATTTGATTTTTGTATGGATAAACTCACCAAACAAAGATCAAACAAGGCAAAATTCGGTTGGGATAAACTCACCCAAACGAATCAGGCCAAACCTTTGATGAACACACAAAGGTGAGGATCACTTGGTTGGACGCCCCGAGTAAGAGTTGCAAGCCATAGGCTCGACTTTAGCTCTAGTGTTTTAATCAAAAGATAATCTGCCAAATACAATGGAAAATGGCTTTATATAAGCCTCAAAATGCCAGCAAAAAGGCTTCTCAAATTTGGCCATTAAAAGAAGGAACCGAAGGGTCTTCACTTGAATGATGGTTGCTTGCATTAAGAGAAGGAACCGAAGGGTCTTCACTTGAATGAAGATGGTGAAGAGGTTGCTAATTTATGAAGAGGAGTTTGATCACCTTCTGGGCTGCTAGCATTAATGGAGGATGAGTCTTGATGATTATTAAGTAATGGCGCCACTTGGAAGGGATTTTAAGTGCATTAACTTCACCAAGTGGCCAGCAACTTGAAGCAATGTGAGCACATACTCTTGGTAGCTCGGTAGCGTCGCCATGGTGGCTATCCCAGATTGGAGGTGGTCCTTGAGAAGTCTAGCTCGGCTTCTCTTAATGGGGCCAAGAAGAGGTGGCGTGAACTCATGATGTGGCCTAGGTCGGGACACATCATCCCCTCCCTCTTGAGAAGGATTCGACCTCGAATCTTTAGCATCGGAATCACCTTTACCTGGAA
Organism: Fallopia convolvulus; assembly: GCA_964016875.1. Taxonomy (NCBI): domain Eukaryota; kingdom Viridiplantae; phylum Streptophyta; class Magnoliopsida; order Caryophyllales; family Polygonaceae; genus Fallopia; species Fallopia convolvulus. Next base: position 62,265,229 of record OZ024718.1, on the reverse strand, counting down.
CAAATGGAGATAAAACCGAGACATTAAAAACATCATGCACACCATACTCACTAGGCAATTCAAGGCGATATGCATTGTGATTGATCCTCTCGAGCACTTGAAAAGGTCCATCGTCTCTAGGCTTGAATTTGGAGTCACGGAGGTTAGGAAAGCGATCTTTGCGAAGGTGTACCCAAACAAGATCTCCAAGCTCTAAAATCAGCTCCTTACGCCCCTTATAAGCTTGCTTGACATATTGAGATGTTCTCTTCTCTATTTGTGCACGAGTAGCTTCATGAAGAGCCTTGATCTTCTCAACTTGCGTCACTCCATCCACGCTCTCCTTGTCTTTGATGGTGAGTGTAACAAAGTCCAAAGAAGTGGTGGTGTTCTTGCCATAAATGACTTAAAAGGAATACTTCTTTGTGTCGGCTGAATGGATTGGAAGGCTGTATGCGAACTGAATAAAAACTAAACATTCCTCCCACCTGCACAAGTTAGTTCGCAACAAAGAACGAAGCATTGCACCTAAAGTATGGTTAACAACTTCAGTTTGTCCATCCGTTTGGGGATGACAAGAAGTGGAAAACACTTAGTGCCCATTTTAGCCCACAAAGTCTTCCAAAAGTGACTCAGAAATTTGGCGTCCCGATCGGACACAATGGTCTTAAGAATGCAATGAAGTCGCACGACTTCAGTGAAAAACAAATCAACCACATGGGTGACATCGTCGGTCTTATGGCAAGCAATGAAATGCGCCATTTTAGAGAACCGATTGACCACCAAAAAAAGAGAATCACACCCCCTTGTGTGAGTTTGATGTAAGTATGGGGGAGTTGGAAGAAAAGGAAGAAATACAACTCTTGGTTTCAAAGTGAAAAAAAGCTGAAGATGAAAAGTTTGATTGCAAAAGAAAAGCAAAAGAAAGAAAATTGAGCTTAATTGTTAGTAGTCTTCATTAATAAAGCGAGAAAAGAGTTGAAGAGGCAAGAAAAAAAATAAGAGAGAAGCAAAGTTTAAGTGTTAATGTAAGGAGTTGGTAGAGTGAAGTTGGAAGTGTTATGAAAAAGTGTTGAATTTTGGTTTAGGGTTAGTTCTTTATCCCGGATTTAGCACCACATGCCAAATATGATCCCTTCCAAATTTCTCTTTACCTTGGCCCCATTACAAGCCTTAAAAAGACCTCTTGATTTTTGTTATGTGTTTGATCCCCAACGGTGGAGATTTAGAACTCTGATGCAAGCATATGGTAGTCTAGTTTTCATGGTTGATTTTGAGTGAAACACGTCCTTAAACACTTGAGAGTTTGAGTGCAAACACAATTACCTTGGTGAGGTCTAGAATGAATGAATGATCTTTGCTTTTTGCTTGTATAATGCATGCTAGGAATTCTTGGTCGGGTTTTTGATTAAATGTGAAATGTTTGTTTGACTTGAGATGGATGTATGATTGCATTTATATGGTGTGATTTGGATTTATGTCTTGCTTGAGGACAAGCAAGGGTTAAGCATGAGGGAATTTGATAACTTGCATTTAGGTAGTGTTTAGGATGCATATTCATGTTTATTTTGCATGGTTTTAGCTTAGTTTAGTCTAGTTCTTAGGTTTTTAGGTTTTCTAGGAAATTCGGGTTTGGCGCTTGTTTTGTTCGGTTTTGCAGATCTTTCGATAAACAAGCATGGACGGGATGGATCTTATAGGACTGTGTTGAAATTTGAGGAAGCTTAGAGTGATACAAGTGAAGATTAGAAGAGGTAACGCCCAAGAGCTTATGTGAAAAGAACGCTTAAACCCGGTCTATGCATTGGAGTTCTTGTTTCGACACTTCTATCTTGCAATGCTTGTTTTTGGAGCTATAGTGCCCGGATGGAGCTTAATTTGTTATCACTGGAAATCTAAATCAAAGAGCTACAATTCATATTTTTACTCCGAGTCCAAATTCCAACTGTAAGTGGGTCAAAACAGCCTCTGAAGTGACGCTTGAATGCTAAACCGAGGCAAAAGCGCGGGATGACAATTGCTCGGCCGCGCAATTCAGAGGCTAAGCCGCGCAATTCCAACTGAGGGATGATTGCGCGGGATGACAATTTCTCGGCCGCGCAATCCTCATGCAACCCGCGCAATCGGTGTTTTCTACGCGGGGAAGTTTTGGGCTTGACTTTTGGGCCTAGGGTTATATCATATCCGAGTATAGCTTAAAGATAGATCTTTTGAGGATTATTTGGAAGACATGCATAAACCTTATGTTAGTTTATTTTTAAGAGAACATTGATCATACTTTTGGAAGCTAGGGTTTTTCTCTCTAGAGGCAAACTTTAAACCTTTGTAAGTTTGATTTTAATTCAATTATGCATTGCTAATTTCTCTTGTGTTTGGCTAGTTATTGAAGTCATGATTTGTATGTAGTTGTGAGGTTTGATTGATTCTCAACAAACTTGAATAGAAATTATTCCTTGTGCTTAACTGAATCTAAATTAGGGTTTTATTAGATTACCTACCTAATTGAATTTCTAATTAAAACCGAATCTAATTAATTACTGGTCGAAGTTAATTTGATCAAGAGTATACTTTAATCAATTTAGTACCGGTTGGACTTGTTGGTTGAAGAAAGGAATAAATTCACAAGTCACTTAGATGTCTGGTTGCTCTGAGTTGTTTGTTTCTATTGATAACTTGAATCGTCATGTTGTTATTTAATTGAATCTAGAAGGTCTTCTAGGTTATTATTTAATTAGGGTTGTTAGACTGGCAGTTCTATCAACTATATATGAAGTTTGGATCTTAATCTTTAGTAGGATCATTATCCACAATAGATTATTCTAGTAAGAAGAGAATCAAGAGAATCGATGATCAACGAATCAATATCATGATGGATCTAACTAGTTGAACACGTTTGTCTCTCATATACTCAAATCATCTTCTGCATTCATAGTTAGTTTTATTCTTGCATATTAGTTTAGATTAAACATTCCAAAAAAACCCTTTTTAGTTACTTGGCACTTAAGCAATAACACATTTACAAGAGTCTCTGTGGGATCGACTCTTACTTACCGCTCTACTGAGTTGGTTAAGCTAAGGTTTCTTTGATAGGTATAAACGACCACGAAAAATACCTCATCAAATTTGGCGCCGCTGCCGGGGACTTGTCGCTATTTGTGTTTTTACTTTTGTGCTATTCTTGGTGTTGTGAACCTATCTTACGGTTCATAACACCCGTGCTACTAATCTATGGCTTTGTTCAATTGTAGACAGCTGCAGGATGAACACTTCCATGACTATTTTTCAAGATTTCAAGATCATGTGTTTCAACTTGGTGCTTGGGGATTACAGTATAGTGATAGAGAGGTAAACATGGGAGTTATCAATGGTATGAATTTTGGGACAAGGGGATTGGCAGATTACATGAGCAATGGGAGGATTTTATATATGGGACCTGAGGAATGTTGGGATTTCTTATGTTTCATGATCCATCAAAGCTTTCTGGTTGAGTCATCTTCCCAACCACCCCAGCCGGTTGATACGTCTCTTGAGGATATAATCAGTGATCTCTCCAAAGGGGCGGATGCTATAATCATGGAACATTGTGAGTCATGTTCTTCAAGTTTTCATCCCACAATCTCATGCCCTTTTGAGTTGTGTGGAAGAAGTGGTGGAATCACGTTGGAATCAAACAATCAAGAGGCAAATATTCAGATTCAAGTTGAGGAGCAATCTAAGACACTTGATGATGGTTATGATGATGAAGTTGATGCTCAATATGAATTTTCACCTACAAGGCAAGTTGAGCAAATTATCACAGAGCCAAAGGAAGTCTGTGCTAACATAGAGATTCTTACAGAGCCTAGGGAGCATGAGTCATTTTCACCCATGTGGATTAAATTGCTTGAGGGTTTTGTGGTTTTGGGAGAAGACTCTTTTGTCGATAATGATGACTTCTTTGTTGATGAATATGACAACCATGAAGAAGAAAACAACATGATGCATCTATTAAGTCTCTCGTTGTCATGGTGTGCCCTATGTTAGGCCTTGACATCCCATGCTTCAGTTTCCCCACCTTCTCACATCAAGAGCTTATGGAGTTCCAAGAAGAGGAGCCAAGTCTACAACACAAGGTGGAAGATGGAGAATATATGGAGTTCATGCTGGATAAAAGTGGTATTGCTGCCAAGTGCTGTGATTCATATTGTAAGTATTTTTTAAAGCCACCACTTATGCTGAATTTATTTGAGCAAATGCCATTTCATGCCAACTGGGCACACATGTTTGATAAATTAAAACGGTCTTTGAAAGCTATATTATGCATCTTTGATTTATCATTGTGTTACTTATGTTTTTCTGAGTTGTGTGCACAAGGCTTTGACAGGTTGCTAAGGGCATTGACAATGTCTAATCTTGTCAATTTATGCTAAGGGTCAAGTTAATGACATTAAACAAGCGCTTCTTGGGAGGCAACCCAAGGTTTAGAGTAGTTTTGTTTTTCAATTATAATCTTTTGCTTTTTAGATAGTTCTTGTGTGTGTGTTTAGATGTCCCAGGTCCGAAGATTGACAACCTGAAGAAGCGTTCACCACCACCGTCGGATTTCCCGCCGTACTACCCGGATTACTAGAGTTTTGTGAGTTTTCTCTTTCCTTTACTTTTTACTATATTTTGGGGACAAAGTATGTTTTAAGCATGGGGGAAGGGAATTACTTTTGCATTGCATGTAGTTGCATTAATTTAGGTCATATTTAAAATTTTGCATGCATTGATTTAAATCCTGAAAAATGAAAAAAATCAGAAAATTGGAAAAAAAATACAAACAAATGCATTTTAGGTTCTTATTTCCACATTGTTTGATTCCTCTTGTGTTTCTAAGTTAAGCATAAATTCTAACCCATGATTTGCATGATTTGCTGAAGTTGATACAATATGAGCATGATCATTGATTGATTACCTTGATTATAGGATAGAGCATGTATTTAGCTTGAGTATTTGATTCATCTGAAGTTCTAGAAAAAAAATTAGCCTTGTGAGATTTTTGGCCTTCCATGATAAATTTGTTCTCTACATTCTTGAGTGTATCACCATGATTATCTAGCTCTAGAACTTGCGTTAATACTCTATTTCAAGGCTGCTTTATATGATTGAATGCATGACATTAAAATGATTGAGGCAATGTTTTTTATAGCCTATTATTTCCTTTCCTACCTGACAAGATCCATGTTCTTGACACCCCTATTTCTTTTGAGCTTTAAGCCTATTTTTGATATCTCCACAAAATGATTCCTAGCCTAATAAGCTTGACCCATAATCCGGGATTTAGGACTTTAGGTTGTGGTTGTATTTTGTGTGAGTTTGATGTAAGTATGGGGGAGTTGGAAGAAAAGGAAGAAAAAGAAAAAATACAACTCTTGGTTTCAAAGTGAAAAAAAGCTAAAGATGAAAAGTTTGATTGCAAAAGAAAAGCAAAAGAAAGAAATTTGAGCTTAATTGTTAGTAGTCTTCATTAATAAAGCGAGAAAAGAGTTGAAGAGGCAAGAAAAAAAATAAGAGAGAAGCAAAGTGTTAAGTGTTAATCAAAGGAGTTGGTAGAGTGAAGTTGGAAGTGTTATGAAAAAGTGTTGAATTTTGGTTTAGGGTTAGTTCTTTATCCCGGATTTAGCACCACATGCCAAATATGATCTCTTCCAAATTTCTCTTTACCTTGGGCCCATTACAAGCCTTAAAAAGACCTCTTGATTTTTGTTATGTGTTTGATCCCCAACGGTGGAGATTTAGAACTCTGATGCAAGCATATGGTAGTCTAGTTTTCATGGTTGATTTTGAGTGAAACACGTCCTTAAACACTTGAGAGTTTGAGTGCAAACACAATTACCTTGGTGAGGTCTAGAATGAATGAATGATCTTTGCTTTTTGCTTGTATAATGCATGCTAGGAATTCTTGGTCGGGTTTTTGATTAAATGTGAAATGTTTGTTTGACTTGAGATGGATGTATGATTGCATTTATATGGTGTGATTTGGATTTATGTCTTGCTTGAGGACAAGCAAGGGTTAAGCATGAGGGAATTTGATAACTTGCATTTAGGAAGTGTTTAGGATGCATATTTATGTTTATTTTGCATGGTTTTAGCTTAGTTTAGTCTAGTTCTTAGGTTTTTAGGTTTTCTAGGAAATTCGGGTTTTGCGCTTGTTTTGTTCGGTTTTGCAGATCTTTCGATAAACAAGCATGAACGGGATGGATCTTATAGGACTATGGTGAAGTTTGAGGAAGCTTAGAGTGATACAAGTGAAGATTAGAAGAGTTAACGCCCAAGAGCTTGTGTGAAAAGAACGCTTAAACCCGGGTTGTGCATTGGAGTTCTTGTTTCGACACCTCTATCTTGCAATGCTTGTTTTTGGAGCTATAGTGCCCGGATGGAGCTGAATTTGTTATCACTGGAAAGCTAATTCAAAGAGCTACAATTCATATTTTTACTCCGAGTCCAAATTCCAACTTTAAGTGGGTCAAAACAGCCTCTGAAGTGACGCATGAATGCTAAACCGAGGCAAAAGCGCGGGATAACAATTGCTCGACCGCGCAATTCAGAGGCTAAGCCGCGCAATTCCAACTGAGGGATGATTGCACGGGATGACAATTTCTCGGCCGCGCAATCCTCATGCAACCCGCGCAATCGGTGTTTTCTACGCGGGGAAGTTTTGGGCTTGACTTTTGGGCCTAGGGTTATATCATATCCGAGTATAGCTTAAAGATATATCTTTTGAGGATTATTTGGAAGACATACCTAAACCTTATGTTAATTTATTTTTAAGAGAACATTGATCATACTTTTGGAAGCTAGGGTTTTTCTCTCTAGAGGCAAACTTTAAACCTTTGTAAGTTTGATTTTAATTCAATTATGCATTGCTAATTTCTCTTGTGTTTGGCTAGTTATTGAAGTCATGATTTGTATGTAGTTGTGAGGTTTGATTGATTCTCAACAAACTTGAATAGAAATTATTCCCTGTGCTTAACTGAATCTAAATTAGGGTTTTATTAGATTACCTACCTAATTGAATTTCTAATTAAAACTGAATCTGATTAATTACCGGTCGGAGTTAATTTGATCAAGAGTATACTTTAATCAATTTAGTACCGGTTGGACTTGTTGGTTGAAGAAAGGAATAAATTCACAAGTCACTTAGATGTCTAGTTGCTCTGAGTTGTTTGTTTCTATTGATAACTTGAATCGTCATGTTGTTATTTAATTGAATCTAGAAGGTTTTCTAGGTTATTATTTAATTAGGGTTGTTAGACTGGTAGTTCTATCAACTATATATGAAGTTTGGATCTTAATCTTTAGTAGGATCATTATCCACAATAGATTATTCAAGTAAGAAGAGAATCAAGAGAATCGATGATCAGCGAATCAATATCATGATGGATGTAACTAGTTGAACACGTTTGTCTCTCATATACTCAAATCATCTTCTGCATTCATAGTTAGTTTTATTCTTGCATATTAGTTTAGATTAAACATTCCAAAAAAAACCTTTTTAGTTACTTGGCACTTAAGTAATAACACATTTACAAGAGTCTCTGTGGGATCGACTCTTACTTACCGCTCTACTGAGTTGGTTAAGCTAAGGTTTCTTTGACAGGTATAAACGACCACGAAAAATACCTCATCAGCGACCAAAAATATGGTCGCTAAATTCGCTTTTTTTTGTAGTGTTGTTGGTTTTGGGTAATAGACTTGATATTTTGTTTCTAGTTGTTTAGTGTTAGGGTTCTAGTACTCGATTTATGGTTTGGAATATGTTTAATTATTTTGGAATTGTAGATTTGAGATTGCAGAATACTTTCGAATTATGAGGTTCCATCCTAAAATCAATTGGCAATAGGAGGAGTAACCTAAGGTGTATATACTAGGCATATTTTCTATGGATTTTAGATATGGGATATGTTCATTTTCAACGCGCCCCCTCAAGTGAAACTGGGTTGGCCCAGTTGACACTTGTACAAGTGTAGGTATGTAGGGTAGATAACAGGCTAGTAGTAACTCGCTAAGTCCAATTCAAGTAGTTGATAGCACAACCCAAAGTAAAAAATGAGCCTAGGAGGAGTAATTAAAGGATATATATGTTACATGACCGAACCGCTATGATATCATGATACAGTTCAGTGGTCCAATATATAACGTGGGGGTCTACATGCTTGTCCGTGCGCATAAGTTCATTATGGGCTTAGCACATAAGCTCATGAGGTTCCATTCTAAAATCTCCAAACTTGGGACTGTGGGTATCGTCAGGTCATATTCTCGAGTCCGATTCTCAACTTGTTATACATCTCTTGAGTTCTAGGGTTAAGAGGAGTCATCCTCTTAACAGTCTGGAATCGAGATATATGCCAAGACTTCATTAGTAGAGACTGGGCTATCCAGTTTCGACACGTGTACAGGGAAGCTAATGCGGTCGCTGACCAACTGGCTTCCCTGACTTTACAATTTCAGTTAGGTATGCATGTATTGAGTGCCCCGCCTGAGGGGATTTTTTTATTTCTCTTTGATTATGTTAGGGGTCGGGCTATCCCCCGTTCACTGACTACTTAGCCCACTTTTTTTCTCTATTAATAAAATGTCCCCTTGAGGGGCCGGAGAGTTCCGCCTCTCCTTCAACCAAAAAAAATATAAATGTGTTTACAAGGTTTCTAATTAACTAATAGTGGTTGACTTTTTCAAAATTTGACCAAATTATTTTTATTTTTTGTTCTGAAATTTTACTAAATTATTGAGTCCTTCCAATCATGCTATAGTTACCATTAAGATAATATATAGATGATTAAAGATGAGCATGTACCATATGGTGCACTTGTATATATAAGATCGTTTGAATGAAAGTGATGAACAAGCCAAAAATTCGCCCTCCCTCGTGTATATTTTCTCACTTGTCCCATATATGTCGTCGAAAGCAGGAATGGAAGTAAGCCCACCATCCGAATCTTCGTCGGAGGAGCCCTTGGATGCGACGCTCGCCTTACTCGGCTTCGAGTTTGACGAGGTTTCGCCGCAGATCGTGAGCGGCCGGCTTCTGGTCACCAAGAAATGTTGCCAGGTTAATTAATTTGTCTATATACTCATCTATTGATAGCCATTTTTGTAAATAGATTTCTATCAACTGATGAATTAATTTGATTCTAGCTATATATATATACACTAGGGGGTTTACCCGTCCGTTGGACGGGATCAGATTTTTTGAACCCTTATAACTTATTTACAATATGTATAACTTGGATTTTTATTGCTTTAATTTTAACTAAATAGTCGAAGAAGTTTATGGATTTTTTTTATAAGACTATTACTATTTATATAATATGCAAATAACATTTATGATACAGAAATTGGATGTAATAAGAATTCGAATACATTGGATTTTATTGATAGAAATTTAATCTACTAATTGATTGTTAAAATTATTGATTTATAATGTTTTAGATAATACTAAACCAACACTATTTATATAATTTTTATTTATACACTACGTACATGAGTGTTAATTAATCATATCTACATATAAAGAGATAGCTAGATATTCAATTCTATATATTTATGCATACATAATAATCTTAAAAATACAAATTGAATCAATTTTAAATATATAAAAAAATTATTATTTTTAAACATAAATTTATAATTGTTATTTTATTTTCTAAGGTTAGGCTATTAGCATATACACATTATACTGCCTTTTATTTCACGCTCTCCATATTATTATAGACTTATTATGGGCAATATGTATGAATTTGAATTAAATCTCCAAAACTAAAAATATATTACAATAATGGTTTGCTAAAAATCTTAATAGAATTTCAAAAAGTAAGTAATTGTTTTTTTTTTTTTGCCTATTTTGATAGTTGTATTTGATGTACGGAAAATGATACCTATAATTTGCAGAAATCATTTGGATTTTTCTCCATATGAAGAAAAATTCCATTTTTTGACTAAAATTAACTTCTTTATATCGTTTGAATGAATTTCTATGAACCTATTGTTTAACCTATCAGTATTTGATATTTTAATGAGTTTGGAAAGGAAAGTACTTATATATATATATATTGAGGTGGCCATCGTAGCAACATGAAGCAAGTTGAGTAAAATTATTGCTTCAGACACCTGCAAATGAATGATATTCCTATTACTATATATAATCATTGCATAATTTTTATTCATGGAAGATAAGCCATGAGTCACCTTATAAAATAACGTAATGTCAATAAAATAAACATGCACTATATATATATATACATATATATATAGGGCATGGTTCAAGTGAGAACCACCCTTATAGTACATCCAAGGTTTAAAATGATGACTAATCTCAACCATTGGATTTACCCCTCTATTATGTATTCAATGGTCAAGATTTTTTCAAATTTTTTAATTTTTTTAATTTTTTTAATTTTTTTAATTTTTTTAATTTTTTTAATTTTTTTAATTTTTTTAATTTTTTTAATTTTTTTAATTTTTTTAATTTTTTTAATTTTTTTAATTTTTTTAATTTTTTTAATTTTTTTTAATTTTTTTAATTTTTTTAATTTTTTTAATTTTTTTAATTTTTTTAATTTTTTTAATTTTTTTAATTTTTTAATTTTTTAATTTTTTTTTTAGTTTTGCGATTATTTTAAAAATAAACTCAAAGCACATAAAAATTGAACTTATCATAGATAAAAAATGAACTTGTAAAATATAAAAATTGAACTCATACAATATTGAAAATTGAACTCCTAATATAAAAAAATTGAACTTCTAGTGTATAAAAATGAACTTGTAGTATACAAAAATTGAACTATCATATTTAACGTTTTTAAAACCTTTTTTCAAAAAATTTATTTTTATTTTTTGTATTTTTTTTATTTTTTATTTTTTAAAATTTTTTTTTGCTATTTTTTTAGTTTTGCGAAAATCGAATTATTTTAAAAATGAACTCAAAGCACATAAAAATTGAACTTATCATAGATAAAAAATGAACTCGTAGAATATAAAATTGAACTCATACAATATTGAAAATTGAACTCCGAACATAAAAAAAATGAACTTCTACTGTATAAAAATGAACTCGTAGTATATAAAAATTGAATTGTCATATTTAACATTTTAAAGCCTTTTTTCAAATTTTTCAAATTTTTTTATTTTTTTATTTTTTTTATTTTTTTTATTTTTTTGCTATTTTTTTAGTTTTGTGAAAATCGAATTATTTTAAAAATGAACTCAAAGCACATAAAAATTGAACTTATCATAGATAAAAAATGAACTCGTAGAATATAAAAATTGAACTCATACAATATTGAAAAATTGAACTCCTAACATAAAAAAAATGAACTTCTAGTATATAAAAATGAACTCGTAGTATATAAAAATTGAACTGTCATATTTAATATTTTTAAAGCTTTTTTTAACAAAGAATATAATATAAAAAAAATAAAAAAAATTCCGAAAAAAAATAAAAAAAAAATTCTTGATCATCCATTATATAGTGATGATGTAAATCTAATGGTTGAGATTAGTCCTCACTTTAAGGCAAAGGTCTCACCACAAGGGTGGGTTTCACTTGAACCATATATATATATATATTATATCCACCATGTACATTTAGATATTGCCATAAGAACATGAAAATTAATGAAATTCTTATTATAAAAATGAATCATTGCATAATTTCACAATGTTGGATAAATTAGAATATGAAAACTCTCTTGTAGAATTATCGAAGCCAACACTATAAACCAAAATAAAGTTCATAAATTATAATACCTATAATTATTACCTACATACCTTTAGATATTGTCACTTGCCTCAAGTGATCAATGCATGTTTTTGAGACACTATACTACAGTACTTGAGTGTATTGGGTAACAGATCTCTATTCACTGGAATCGGTTTATGTTTAAATTTTTTTGATGTATCAAGAAAACAACTAAAGTATATATAAGCACATAATCATAGATTCACATCCTTCGCCTTTATGTAATTTATAGCTTTGAATAGGCTAGAATTGGTAATTTCAAACAACATTATTATTCTTAATGTTGGAAAACGGTTACTTTTTCAATTTATGTAATTAATTTGTGTTTTATTGCACTTAAATTATATTATTGATGGGTCAACGTGGATTTAGCAATGTAGTTAAATGCTTTTGAATTTTTGACTTTTGGTATTCTTTATTTTAATATGTCAAAATTCAAAGTCATTTATTTCGCCTTTATATAATTTATAGCTTTGAATAGGCTAAAATTGATAATTTGAAACAATACTATTATTATTAATGTTGGCAATCGGTTACTTTTTCAATTTATGTAATTAATTTGTGTTTTATTGCACTTAAATTATAGTATTAATGATATATGGGAGGTTAGCATCGATTTAGCATTTTTTGAGTTTTTTACTTTTGAGATTCTTTACATTTTAATATGTCAAAATTTAAAGTCGATCATCTTTATTTTTTATATTTTAACTTTAATATTGTCCTTTAGAATGTTTTTTATTTTATAGTATATAGATAGATAAATATATTGTAGTGATGCCCAAAACAATTATCTATAATATCACTTTTAGTATAGTTTTATTTCACCAATAATGTTTTTCTAAGTAATGTGGGGTTGTATTATGAAATGCTCTAAAACGTCAAATTACTAATATTGCAGTGATGAAGCCCAAAACGATTATCTATAATAGCACTTTTAGTATAGTTTTATTTCACCAATAATGTTTTGCTAAGTAATATTAATATGGGTTTGTATTATGGCCATGGCTTATATAAGAAATTAACTATTTCCATAAAACTGATAAAAAAAAAATTATAATTACTCACATAAGGTATATCCAAATGAAGTGGTAAATATACTTTATAATTAGATAAGAAATCCTATTATTAAAATAGTGGTACTATATATGAGTCTATATTTAGACATTAAATATTGAATACGAAGTTTACCTCTAAACTATGCAGTTTGGCTTCATTCTTAGAATATATGAGTAGAACTTACAATTGTGTATTCTCATTTCTCATTGATCAAGTATATTTATAGTGAAAATAGTGCTCAAGTGAAAAAATAAACGCCTCCCGTTAGTAATTAATAGTGAATTATATCATTTCGGTCACTAAACTTTTAAAATGTATTGTAGGAATTTGAAAAGATGCTTATCTAAAAAAATGTTATTAAAGCAATGGTTTGAAAATGTCATTACTAAAATGGTTTGGTCATTATTTGGCCAAATTTTTCTATTTTATAATGTATATAAATTTAATTTATTGATTTACTGAAATGGGGGATCGAATTGAATTATATTAATTGTGACGGTGAGCATACGTACAGCCGCTGGATGTGTTGCAAGGCGGAGTATCGGCGTTGATAGCGGAGTCGCTGGCGAGTATCGGAGCGTACTTGGCCAACGGATTGAAGAGAGTCGCCGGATTCAACCTCAACATCCACCACGTCAAGAGCGCCCAACTCGGCGACCTGGTCCTCGCTCAGGCTACGCCTATCAGTGTTGGCCGTACCGTTCAGGTTCTACACTAGCTTGTATTTTTGCTTGATGCGTAAAGCATCTCAATTCTCTTTTATATCTAGCCTCATTACAACTAAAGGTACGATGGTATCTCAGTTAAGTTTTTAACTAGCTAAAACCAATTGAAATATTAACCTGTTTTCATTATATATGTGGGGCAAATTTTATTATTTTGCATTTTCTTCATTTTTGTTGGAAAAAATGTCTTCTTACATCGGGAACACATGTGATAAAACTACTAGCATAGACATGTCCATTGATTTAAATTGTGGACTTAGGGCTCGTTTCACTTGTGGATAGAAAGTTATTTTTGGGTGAAAAGTGATTTTTAGTGTCTCGAAAAATGTAAAAAGTAGAGAGAGTTACACGAATTTCAAGAATATTAAAAGTGGCTTTTGAGTAGAAATGACTTTTTGGAAGAAAGTGAAACAAGGCCTTAGAAGGTGGATCTCAACCTTATATGTGAAGTGGTAAAATGCGATACGTCAACCGTTCATATGACATGCTGCCCGCATCGACCCACGTAGGAAAAATATCACTAGCTTATTAGAAGAGTAAAATATCTACCCATTTACTTAAGTTTTTGAGATTATAAAGTGAATCTCAACCTTATATGTGAAATGGTTAAAACTCTGACACATCACTCGTTCATATCAACCCGGGTTACCCGGGTAATTGTTGTTCCCCTAGGTTGACCTATTTCAGTCATTGAGCGCAAATTCATGGTCACGATTTTATTTGGGTCAGATTGGCGACGTTGCTATAACCATTCTAATCTTAAACCTCCATTAATATTGGATCACTCTTTACGACTAGTTCAAATCCTCTGTTCCAAACCTATACTTCAATCTCATGTCCCATAATATAAAATACTAGCAATACTTTATTTTATAAGAAAAAAATTACATTATATATGCTTTGTTTAAAATTAACTAATGTAAGTAATTAATTAATAATGTACGTACAGGTGTGGGAGGTGATGCTTTGGAAGACAGATTCTTCAAACACAAAGAGCAAGACGATGATATCCTCAGCAAGGGTGGCTATGCTTTGCCACTTGCCTACACCAGAGAGTGCTAAGGACGCAATTGCTAAAATTCGAAAGGCCGCAAAGCTATGAATCCATATATCATATATGCATGGGACACGACTGAAATCTGATCACCTATCTTGTAATAAAACGATCTTGTTTGGTATCGAACTCAAAAACCGTAGTAGGTCAAATATGTGTGTCACACCAACAAATAATGTCTCTCTTGCAAAGTCGTCCAATAATTTGTGAAGATCCTATTTAAAATATTAAATCGAAATCTTAAAATAATTTTTATTATGTTTATTGTTGTCAAGACTCACACACAAAACTTATGTCATCTTTTTTTAAAAGAGGTAAAAATTCGATTGACCTAACATGTTTGGTACAATCGAGAGACCACGAACCAGATGACTGGACAAGCCGGTGCATAACGAAATCGGAAACAGACTGGCAACATCGGGAGGAGACTCCACACTACTACGATCCGGATCGAAAGAGAGTTGAAACCCCAAAAATTACTCCGTAAACAAAGGAGTACGAGCGCCAAACTAGAGAGCTTGGGCCAAATCAGTCACAAAATAATAAACAAAGAGGGCCAAAGAACAAGGGTCAAACATGCAACAAAAAGAGCAAAATTGAAGGCCAAAACCCAAGCACACAAGTTGGAAAGGAAGGTCCACCAAAGCCCACAAACATGGGCCAAAGCCCAAAACGAGTCCGCAAAAACATACACCAAAGGGAGGTACACCAACAAGGCAACAATACGTACAACCACAAAACTTCACAAAAAAAGATAAAATGGACATTAGTCTACGAAGACGGTATAACGGGATTTCCGGCGACTGGTCCCGGAGTTAAACGATGGAATCAAAATTGAGAGTCGAGAGAACATATCGGGAAACACATCGGCACAAGCAAATTTGAGAGTCGAGAGAACAAAACGGGAAACATATCGACACAAAAATCTTTAGAGCGGAAGGAGATCCACGGAATCGGCAAAGCCCCAAACCGGACGAATCGGACATCACCAAAGCTGGATGGTTATGCCAACTTTTTTTGTTTATGAACAACCGAATCATGTATTTAAATTGGTCTACAATAACTTTTATTTCAACTTAAGGAAGCTTATCAAAGATTACCCAAAAATGCTCTCGCACAAATGTTTGGCGCGCGATCTTATTGAAGCTTAATAGAGTTGAATGTAGTTGAGATTTTGCCTAAAATATAAGATATATTCCCAACCTAGCTTATATGAGTTTATTAAAAACTTTTCCATATATTAACCTTAAATTATAAATAAAATGTTTTATTTAATTTATTTTAATATCATTTGTCGTATTGTATACTCTTATTATTTAGAAAATCAAGTTCGATCAACTTTGAATATCGAACATCTGAAAAACTATCTACTAAAATAAGTTTCGAATTTCAGCTATAAAATTCAACTTTTAAATAAGGTTCAACTTCAACTTTAACTCATATAAGTTTCAAAATGTCGAACGGACCCATAATCTTATTGAACTTTGATTCAGGGGCCCAATTTAATTTTGGGGCCTTGTGCAAGTGCCCGCCTTGCACATGCACCAGGCTGCCTTTGCTCTCTTGTATATGGTATAATCAAAGTCATGACATAATCTACTTAGAGCATCCACACAATGCACTTGCTAGACTCTCATATACTTTTTCCATTTCTCTTTCTTCCACGTCATTCATGCACTACATTACAATTTATACCTTCTCATCCATGCACTCTATAAACCCTTAATTTTCCCATTCCCAACATTTTTTTCTCTTTCCACATACATTTACGCATATACCCTCTTTCTCTAATAAAAATTACATATATACTCCTTGTTGTAAATAATTTTGTTCATAATTTGACTATAAATAAAAATTATATCTTTAATTTATAAAAAAATTAATTCATAATTTTTTTTTAAGTCATTGTACATTTGTTAAGAATTTCATATAGTATTTTTAATGGTGAAGATATTTGAATTAAGTGATCCTTTATATTTTTTTTAGTACGTAGTTAAGAATTCGGTTAACCGGACATACCCGGTACAATTGAGAGACAGTGTAAATGGCAACTGAAAACCCGACAAGAACAAACTAAAACAAACAAAAAAGCACACGAAAAGTAAGTACAACTAATAAAAAAAGGAACTCAAATGAGAAGAATAGTGGGGAGAGTGAAGGGCTAAAGAGAGCAATGCCTTTAGCATTCGAGTCAAAACGGACAAATCAAGTAAGAGAAAGTGGACTACTGATGTTGACTCCACCGGGATGAAGCATCTTCAGCAGCCAACACAAACATCCAAACGACCTCGCATATCACAAACAATCCACACCCAATCCAGAACCAAGTCTCAGAGTAGTACAAACCATGCTCAAGAATTGTAAATGGGCCAAAACCCAAAATCACAAAGCGACATAACCAACAAAGGAGCTCACGAAAATCCACATTTCTTAAATCAAAAGCATAAAAGGGCAGAATCCAGTCATCATATATAATGACAAAGAAGACAATGGGACGAGGAGACCGACCACAACATGTCCACGTCTAAGATGAAAAACCAACAAATGATAACAAAACATCAAAAAATTGACAGAAAATTGCTCAAACCCATTTGTAATAGATTAGTTTAGAATGGGCCTAAACATGCACTTTAATTTCATATTTGACCCACCAATAGCAGCTTAGAGGCCGAGTAACACGTTTGGAGAAACACGTACACAAAGGATGCCAAGCACATAAGTTTCGATCGCATGAAAGAAAGCCATAGTCGGACGACAAAATTGACCGAAATAATCAGTTGCCTGAAAATCAAAGTCACGATGCTCAGAGTATTGTGGGTCTAGGCGAAGGTATGGGAAACGTCTTCTTCAACCTCTGGAACCGACAAAGGGGTGTCGAAACAACAACGTTGGAGCCAAAAATTCGAAGATCGGGGGACGAAATATAGAATCCATCAACAAAACAAATCCGAAAAGGAACTCGAGTACACATGTCAAGAGATGAATTAGAGAGGCTTCTAACCAAAAGGAGTGGCAAGATCTATAAAAAAGCGTCCACCGGCAAATCACAGAGGTTAGACAACAATCTTCAAGAAATCAAAATAGTGTTTGCCAAGTAGAGAGGGCCGATTGAGGCCTCCGGGTGTGTCCGGTTCTGGAATCGGCGGTTCCGGTCCCTCCGCACCCCGGAACCGGGACCGGAACCGAGAACCCCCGGTTCCGATTCCAGGTCGGTTTCGGTTTTTTCCGGTTCCCGCCGGTTCCGGAGCCGGTTCCGGTTCGGTTCCATTAAATTTGGAAAAAAATTTGAAGTTTTCTGCTCAAACCGCGATCACGATTTTAGAGCACCGCGGTCAGTCCACCGCGATCGTGGGTATACCAAACAGCGATCGCGGTTTGTGGTTCTAATGGCTATTTTAGCCTATTCCAACCGGCTTGGGAAGAGAAGGGGTGGGAGAAGAAGGGCTTGAACTTGATATTAAGTTGACTACGTATCCTCTCGGGGTCATAGAGGAATCAAAACCCACGTAGTTCTCTTACCTTCGATATGCAACCCCGCTTGGCCACTTACCTACGGTTAAGGTGGATGTCGTGCTTGGTCTTTAAATGATGAGTGATGGTTCCATAACCTCTACTCGGCGACCATTGGTACATCGTGGAACAATAGTTGCACTTGACCTCACATCGGCCTCGTTTATCCAATACATTGTCTTTGGTGAAGTGATTTGTGAAAATTTTGAATTTCAACCCTCGGCCTTGGTTTTCCATACTTGAAAATGATTATGAAATGAAGTATTCAAAAGAAATAAAAGAGTATGAGTCAATGAGATTGGTGTAAATTAAATTGAAGGTGAGATATGATATTTATATGGATAAATGGATTAGAAGTAGGGTTGAAATAGTTGTTGAAATAGCCGTTGAATTTGAAAAATGTAGCCGTTGGAATGGAACCGCGCCCTCGGTATGAGAGGATCGCGGTCGCGGGTAGTCAGGCGTGATCGCGGTGTTAGAGCACTGCGGTCGCAGTCCGTCCTCCGCGATCGCGGGTAGACCAAACAATGATCGCGGTTTGTGGTTCTAATGGCTATTTTAGCCTATTCCGACCGGTTTGGGAAGAGAAGGGGTGGGAGAAGAAGGGCTTAAACTTGATATTAAGTTGCCTACATATCCTCTCGGGGTCATAGAGGAATCAAAACCCACGTAGTTCTATTACTTCGATATGAAACCCCGTTTGGCAACTTACCTAAGACGACCCGGCGGAACCGGCGAAAGAAGCTTGGCTTGTGTCGTCCTCTATTACATCATCGGATGACTCTGTATAGTTCATTGATTGTGATCCATAATTTCCTCCCTCTTCCAATCGTCCACACAAACTTGAGATTCCAATGCTTCGGGTGCCAATCTAGATCTCCTATCGTCTAAGATGTGGCCGCCTTGGCTAAACTTTTGCTCCACCGCTACCGTTGAGGCGGGAACGGCAAGTGCTTGAGCGGCGATCCTTGCTAGTGTTGGATATGTGTTCTTGTGTTGCTTCCACCAATCTAAAATATCAAAATCATCTACAAACTCAAAGGTAGTGGTTAGATAAGTATCGAGCGGCGGATAGAAAAGAACGACGAGATGAGGAGGACGATGGGGGTAATTGAGGCGTAGAAGGTACCTCACCACCCGTGCTATAAGTCTTATACAAATCATAGATAAGAGATTTAACACCTTCTATAATGACATCAACATTGCAATTTTTATCATAATGTTCTTCTTCTGAATTTAATAAATCATAGTATTGATACAAAGTATCTTGCAAACCTTGCATCTTAAATCTTGTATCAAAAACACAAGCAACAAGATAAATATCGGGAATATATTTGTAATAGTTCAACCACTTCCTCTTCATATGTAAAATACCTTGAACAATGTCGGGTCAGTCGGGTTGTGAAAGCTTCAACAAAATGTATAAGTTCAACCACTTCCTCTTGCAAACCTTGCATCTTAAATCTTGTATCAAAAACACAAGCAACAAGATAAATATCGGGAATATATTTGTAATAGTTCAACCACTTCCTCTTCCTTAAAGGCACCCACAACATTCAAAGCTTCAACAACAAACAAATGGGCACTTGGTGTATATGTTTGACTAAATGTATAAGTTGCATCATTAAGAACTTGTAAAATTTCTACAATATCATAGAAAATATCCCGACAAGCTTCAATTGCTTGTGAACCCGGGATATGTTGAGCGGAAAAGGAAGCTAAAACTTCTTTATAACATAAACATTGATGAAGTAATTTATAAGTAGAATTCCAACAATGACCGACATCTTTTGAAAAAAGTATGGGTTTAACACCATTCGATTTACAAAACTTCCCCCAATCACTTTTGGCCTTCTTTTTTAACCAAATAAAGCTAACAACATACTTAATAGGTTCAGGATATGGCATTAAAAGTGTCAAACCATCTTGAACACATAAGTTTAAAATATGACAAGAACATCTTACATGAAAGTATTTGTTACCGAAAACCGGTTGACAAACTTGAATCAATTCACTAATAGAAGTTGTGTTGTTAGATGCATTATCAAATGAAATAGTGAAAACTCGATGAAGTAGTGTATACTCATCTAAAATAGTTCATATAATGTTACAAATATTTGAAGCGGTATGTGTCCCATCAAATACTCGAAAAGCCAAAACTTGTTTTTGCATGTGAAAATGATCATCAATATAATGACATGTAATACTCATGTATGAATGAGATTGATAGTTATCACTCCAAATATCACTACAAATAGAAACATGAATATCATTTTGAGCAAAAAACCGAGACAACTCCTTTTTACGATTCGCATATGCTTTAAACACATTTTTCCTAATTGTTTTTCTTGTTGTTCGTTTATAAGAGGGTTGCAAATGGTTGGAAACCCAATCATTTATACCCACACTTTCCGCAAATTGAGATGGCAAATGATCAACATAAATAGCTTCGGAGAAAGCATAAACACTACACTCATGATTTTAAGTAAACAAGGGAGATTGGGAGGAAGAACTTGCTAACCCCAAAGTCGAAATTTGTGTTTGACCTCGCATCATGCCCAACTTGTCGAAGTGTTTTGCCTTCAAATGCTTGTTCAAGGTGCCATAACCTCCATTGCGCCTCCAATTGTACTTTGAGGGACAATAGTTGCACTTGACAACATATCGGTCTAGTGCATCCAATACATTGCCTTTGGTGAAGTGCTTTGTGAAAATTTTGGATTTCAACACCTTTGCGGTTTGGTTGGCCGTAGATGCCCCCTCCTCCTCTTCCTCCTCATGGACCTCATCCTCGTCGGTGTGTTGATCATCACCCTCCTCATTGCCTTGTGGACCTTGGTTATGAATAGGAGCGGAAGGAGGAAATTGTGGAGGAATGGGCATAGGCATAGACATATGAGGATAAGGTGGTTGTGGTTGATAAGCATTAGGATTCATTTGACTTTCTTGTGAACCACCAACACCACCATAGTATTGCTCGACCTTGGCCAACAAATCAACAAAGCCTTGACCTTGGTTTTCCATGTTTCAAAAAGATTAGGAAGGGAAGTAGTAAAAAAGGATTTGCAAGTTCAAAGCTTGTAGAATTATGAGAGTAGTAGTAGTAGAGAGAGATAAGAGAGTATGAAATTGGTGTGAATGAAATTGAAGGTGAGATATGGTATTTATATGGGTAAATGGAAGGAAGATAGTCGTTGGAATTCATGTGAACGTTGGAATATAGCCGTTGGAAAAGTAAATATAGCCGTAGGAATACTGGCCGCGATCGCGGCTAAAACCGCGACCGCGGTATCTATACGTCGCGGTCGCAGTTTGGGAATCACGGTCGCGGTTTTCCACCTGAGATCACGGTTCCACACTTCTCTTTTGGAGGAACCGCCGGTTCTCCGGTTCTTCTTAAGGAGGAACCGGGACCGGAACCGGTTCCTCCGGTTCGGTTCCGAACCAGTTCGGTTCCACGGTTCCGTGGAACCGAACCCACCTCTATTAAGACCTAGAGCTTTGGAATCATTAAGTAATAAATCACTCGTAAGTTCTTAAGAACCTCAAAACACACCATTGATTTCACATAATTAGATCGAAAAAAACGGGATTTATGCTCCCCTCGTTGAAAGAAAATATAGTGGTTGTCAATCTTAACATATTGTCTTAGTATTGAGTTGTTGCTTCATAAGAAATAAGGTTCTTATGCTAAAGAAGAAACCCAACTGATAGATAGAAAAAATATTCATTCTCTCATAAAAGAGAAAGAAATTTTTCATACATGTCTTTTCGGCAACAAATTGTCACATTCTCTTTTCAACTTAATCGTCTAGTTTTGCCTTCTCGATTCTACAGAATCAAATTTAGTTTCAATAGTAATAGATGACCATGAGTTTTTGATGCGACCCTGCCCTGGCTCGGACCCAGCCCCTACGGATCCGAGACGGCCTACACCTTGGAGACCCCCTTAGATTAGGACTTAGTCTCTTTCATGTATTTATTTATATTATTTCTATTTCCGTCATTTGATATTCCGTCTTTACTATTTTAGGTGTGTACTCTCTTATGCTTAAGAGGTCGGCCCATTATCGTAGAATAAGACCTTTCTATTTGTATTAGTTACTATATTAGATTTATGGGCTTTTCGAATGTGGGCCTTGATTGCATGCTAGGCCCAATCCGATCCCCTACTTTGTATCTAGGGTTTCGAGCTTTCTCTATATATAAGAGGCACTCGGGACTCCTTTCAATTTCGTCCAAATTGATTAGCCAAAGTTTTGAGTCGAGAATCTCCTCCCCTTTGGCTCGGGCATCACCCTTTATAACCCTTTTCCCTCGCCCTTGATTCTGCCTCGCCTCGTTCCGACGAGCATTATAGGCCTGCGAGTCCACTTTGGTTACGATTTGTCAGAGAAGATCCGGGTATTTCGAGCCTAGATCCGCCCCTTGTGATCCTAGGATCGCATCAGTTTCTCACTCTATAAAATTAGAGTTTCTCGCTCTTGCCTTCTAAGCCCGTGGTTTAAAATTTTATAGGCCAAATCCTACCCCGCAAGTGTACGGGATCGGTTATAATACCAAGGTGTCGAACTCTGGAACTATGTAGTATTAATTGTAATCAAATCAGTAGACTAAGTCGTAAAAATAAGAAAAGATTGAGTTGTGATTTTTGTTATGAAACTAATTAAAGCAAACAAACAAGTATATATGGGCAAATCAATGAGAAAAAGGCTTCTAAGATCAAGAATCACCACAATAATGCTTTGGTAGACTATAAAAGATGATTGCACAATCTTAATTATGACTTTGTTTGAAGGCAATTGTCTAATATATCCGCTAAATTCTTTCGAATGTTAACAAATGTATCTAAACTCAATTAAACATTCACTTTCGTGACTTGCAAATTAAAATCTACACCTTTAAGCACTTAGAATTTAAGATTAAATTGAATCGACATCCGCTTTCGCGACTTGCTAACTCAACCCAACCTTAAGGTTTCTATGACAATTGTTATTCCACAAGAGAATTCAAAATATTTTCATAATAGAGAAAACTCAGGTTCAAATCCTAGGGTTTCAACAGGAAAAAATACCTTTCAGTCTCAATTCCCTGTCTGACTACTTATCAATTTTTTCACCTTTCAGTCTCAAACTTTGGCAAGTTCCCATTCAAATAAATTACTAGGGCATAAAGCATCTAGGATTGAATCAAACATAGCTTCAAACAACGGATTGTGCAATTTAATAAATAAGTCTACCTAGACATCATTGGGTTCACCCCAATCTTAGAATTTGGGGTTTAGCTAGACATGGAAAGAGAAGAAATCAATGCAACAATGAGAATCAACATACCAGATTGAAGAAACAAACAAACTTGATTCAAATCCAGCAAATACAAACTCAATTCAACAAAGGTCTTCAAATCTCCAATAAATCTCTCTAAACTTGTCTCTCAAGCAAAAGAAATTAGGTCAAAAGTCGAACTCCTTAACTAGATAACAAAAGAGGGTATTTATTCTAAGGATAGGATGGAAGAGGCGGCCCAAAACCCGACCTAAAGGGGCGCACGATCCATGGCGCGCGTCGTGCGCCGAGGTGCGCGACCTTAGGAAGCAATGCACGACTCAAACGCACGGGCTACGCCGGCGCACGAGGAGACGCACAATCGTGCGTCACAACGCACGATCCATGTCGTAGGTGCCGCACGAGCTTGTGCCAGCGCACGGGCTTGGCTTGAGAGGCGCACGATCGTGCCCTTGCAACGCACAACCCGTGCCATTCTCTGAACCGAGATGCACGATCGTGCGCCTATGGCGCACGATCCGAAGATTTGTCAACACCGCCTGCACGACTGTGCACCTTGGTGCACGACCTTGGACTTTGATCGTGTGCTTCCTTCTTTTCGGCTCTTGAATCGTTCTTTTCCGGTCCCGTTGCCTCCTAGACTGAAGTCTTGATTCTGCCTTGTATCCAAACGCGTTCCAATGAAGCTCAAACTTCTCAAAAGTACCTGAAAAGTATACAAATACGCGTGTAGACATCTATGACGGAAACTAAACTAAAAGTACTAGAAAACACAAGACTAATGCATGCAAACATATAACCTAAAGCCTTAAATGCATGTCCTAATATGCTCTAAAATGCAAGTTATCAAACTCCCCCAAACTTGAACCTTGCTTGTCCTCAAGCAAGAGATAAACTCAACACCCCACAAGACAATGCAATTCAAGTATCCACCTCAAATGAAGTTAAGCATTAATCAATAAACTTGTAGTTCACAAATTGAAATCATTGCACATGCTTTAGAAAATAAAAAAGACCAAGAAAATGCATCCATTCTAGACTTCACTAGGAGAATGTGTTTGTGTCTCTCACTCAAGTGTTTAGGGGTATAGTGTTTCGCTCAATTCTCAACTAAGACCGCTAAACTACCATATGCTTGCATCAGTGTTCTGAATCTCCACCGCTATGGACATTGCATACAACAAAAATCAAGAGGTCTTTTGATGGGTTGTAACGTGGCCAAGGTGAGAAGAATAAGGCATGGAATATATTTGGTTATGTGGTGCTAAATCTGGAAAATAGAAATTAAGCTTCAGCATCACCAACAAACCTTTTTAGCCCACTTTCTTTCCAAACCTTTCAACTATACTTCACTTCTTTCTTTCTCTCACACTTCTTTTGCATTTCTTAAACCCATTCTCTTCATGGTTTTTGAGACTTTTTTTTTCTTTATATACACACACTTTTTATTTCTCAAGCTCAAACCATTCTTCATTTTCAACCTTCATTCCCTTTACTTCACTTTGTTTTCCTTTCAACTCATCCACCATTCTCATTCTTCTTTTTAACTCCCCAACTCACTCAAACTTTACAAAATAAATCCAGCAAAAAATCCCATTTTCCAGAAGGGTCAGGCTAATTAGGCTCGGGATTTAACTTTTGTGGAGCTCAAAAAGATAGGCTATTAAGGCTAACAAGGGCTTCAAAAAGAAGGATTGATATGCAGGGTGGATAGGGAAAAATATAGGCTAATGAAAAATAATGCCTCTATCACTTTAATGTCATATGCAAGACTCATGTAAGCAGCCTCAAAAAAGATATCTAAACGCAAGTTCTAGAGTAGCAAGTCATAGTGAGTTACTCAAGAAATATAAGAGAGGACAATTAGTCCTAGAAAGGCTAAAAATATGATCTCACAAGGCTAAACATGTCTAGAACTTCAACATAATCTCAAATCTCAAAAGATAACATGCGCTCATTCAATTTCATGTAAAACATACAAATCTACAATCATGCTAATATGTAGAGGTTTCAAAAATTCAAGCATGTCATAGGTTTTAGAGTTATCCAAAGAATAATTAAGAGGATAAGGGGTTTTCCATTAAAAGGGATTCAATAACACCTAAAATGCATGATTTTTTTTAATTTTGACATTTTTCTGATTTTTTATGCAAAGTCAAATGCAAAAAACTTAAACATGAAAATGCCAATCTAGCATGCAACTATATGCAATCTAAACTAGCATGAAACTTGTTTCCCTCCCCCAAACATAAAATCTACATTGTCCCCAATGTAGAGAATAAAAGAGAGAAGAAAACACTAACTTTGGGTTGCCTCCTAAGCAGTGCTTGTTTAAGGTCATTAGCTTGACCTTCCATCTTCTTTTAAGCACTCAGGTCAGGAGGGTCTTTGGTACCCACCCTAACCGGATTAGAATCAAATACAAGCTTCAACCTATGCCTTTGTACTTTGAATTTTCCCGAGTTTTTATGCCAAAGCTCAGCTCCACCTCCATGTAAAACTCGAGTCATGATGTATGGCCCAGACTATCTTATTCCTTTGCTTCCTGGAAACATGTTGGATCTTTCATGGAATAGCATCACTCTGTCTCCAATCTTGACCTCAATTTTTGCTCGATCCTTCTTCTTTTTCTTTGGAACTCTACCCTTCATCTCCTTAGCACTATCACCAACTATGAGGCTTTTAGCTACCACAACTTGTTGAGAATGTTGAGCAACATCAGCAAGTAGCTCTCCTTTCTCGACCTGGTCCTCAATAGCGAGTACACTAAGCTCCAATGGGTCCTTAGAGACCACAGACATCAAAGATCCATGAACTTCCCTGTCTATGACATCTATTCTGCAATCATCATTCTCACAAGAAGGTTGTTTAATAGCTTTTGAAAGAGTAAATTCAATTTTCTCATCACCTATTGTGAAAGAGAGGACCCCCTGCTTAACATCAATCAAAGTACCTGTAGTAGCTAGAAAGGGTCTTCCCAAGATGACTGGGACAGGCATATCAGCATTAATATCCAGCACAATAAAATCCACAGGAATAAAAAACTTACCTATACGAATAGGTACATCCTCAATGATTCCTATGGGGCGAACCGATGATCTATCCTCCATATAAAGTGTCATCCCTATAGGTCTAGGTTTTTCCAAACCCAATTCTTTGCAGATGGATAAGGGAATAATACTAACACTAGCTCCTAGATCACATAAAGCATCATAAGTAGTATTACCAAAGACAATAGGGACAGAAAAGTTACCTGGATCTCCAAGTTTTGGAGGGAGCTTGTTTTGGATAAGAGCACTACACTCCTTGCTTAAAGACACGGATTGGCATTCATCAATCTTCCTCTTGTTGGATAGGATCTCTCTCAAGAACTTCACATAAGAGGGCATTTGCTTCAAGGCATCCGTAAAAGGAATGTTGATGCAGAGCTTCTTCAACATATCCACAAATTTTCTAAATTGTGGATCCAATTGGGCTTCGGCTCTTCTTTGAGGGAATGGTAGAGGTGGCTTGTATGGTGGTGGAGGAACATATGGAGGTTCCTTCTCATCTTCTTTTGGCTTTTCAGGAACCTCTTTCTCTTGTAACTCATTCTCCTTCACCTTCTGAGTCATTGGTGGGGTTTCAAGTGCTCTTCCACTTCTTAGAGATATAGCATTCACTTGGCCTTTTGGTTTAACTTCAGGTTGACCAGGCAATTGACCACTGGGTCTTAGAGCATTCAAGGCTTGTTGAGCCAATTGTTGCTCAAACAACTTCTGCTGCTTTTTCATCTCTTGTAGCTTAGAGATCACCTCATGTTGAAAGGACCGACTTGGTTTTTTACCCGCCACAAGTTGCTCAAGTAGAAGCTCCATTGTTGATTGTTGAGGTTGTGGCACAGGAGGAGCAATTTGTGGTTGATGAGCTTTTGGTTGAAACCCAAGTGATTGTCTATTTCCATAGGAGAAGTTTGGGTGATTCCTCCAACCGGGGTTGTAAGGATTGGAGTATGGGTCATTCCTTACATCCCGATTGTAGTTATTCATGCAGTTGACTTCTCCTTCTTGTGGCTCACGTTCAGAAGCATACAAATGACAAGCTGATATTGTGTGATCACGTGCTCCACAAAACTGACAATTTACCACTGAGCTTGATGGTGTAGGACCAATGGGCTTTCCTGCTGCTGCAGCTGTTTCCATCTGCTTCACCTTCTGAGTAAGAAAATCAACCTGAGCCCTCAATTGAGTATTGACATCAACTTCATACATCCCAGAGGCTCTCTTGGCACTAGATGTGGAACGAACATCAGAATAGTTGTGGGAATGCAATGTAGTTCTTTCAATCAAATCCCATGCATTGGGTGGTATTATTTACCAATCCCATTTTTTCTGCTTTTTCATTAGGATTGGTTCTTGTTTGTATATCTTTATTCTATATTCTAGCAAACTCTCGCTGCACAACTCCTTATTTACGTAGGAGCTATAAATGTTTTAATCATATTTGCTGTAATGTTCATCAACGGGTTCGAATATGACAAAAATTTCCGCCTTTGGACTTTTGGAGACAGAATTACTTTGTTAGTTTGTACCAGTATTTTTGTTTTATAATTACTACTATTCTAAATACGTCATGGTACGGAATTATTTGGACTACAAAATTAAATTAGATTATAGAACAAGATTTGATAAATAATAGTCAACAAATTGGAATTCATTTATCAACAGATTTTTTTTCTCCCATTTGAACTCATTTCGATAATTCTTTTAGTTGCTTTGATCGGTGCAATTGCGGTGGCCCGTCAATAAGATTAAAAATACTTAAAATGAACCGCGTTACTCCAAATCCAACTTGATTCTTTTTCTCGTTTTTCGTATCCATTTCGGTTCAATTCAAATAGAATTGATGTATAATATAAAATATGAATGTCAATCTATTACTAAAATACTTCTTTGCTCTGTATTTTTTTGGTATATTCGAGTGAATGATTTTTTTGTTCATATTGAGATGAATCAAGATTGATAATGATAAGGAGTTGCTCAATGATGCTCGAACATGTACTTGTTTTGAGTGCCTATTTATTTTCTATCGGTATCTATGGATTAATCACAAGCCAAAATTTAGTTAGAGCTCTTATGTGTCTTGAACTTATATTGAATGCGGTTAATCTGAATTTCGTAACGTTTTCTGACTTTTTTGATAGTCGTCAACTAAAAGGAAACATTTTCTCCATCTTTGTTATAGCTATTGCAGCTGCTGAAGCAGCTATTGGGCCGGCTATTGTTTCCGCAATTTATCGTAACAGAAAATCAACTCGTATTAATCAAGCGAATTTGTTGAATAAGTAGTATTATTATTATAGAAATTTGACGAGTTATAAATTCAAATTAGATTCCATTACTAAGTATATAGAACTTCAAAAATCTAAGAAATCAAAGCATTTTGTTTGCAGATTAGACAGGCCACCTCCAGATGAGGCGTCAATTAGCAGATGAGTTGCACCATCAATTGCATTATAGAAGATATCAAGAAGCGCCACCTTAGATTGCCCATGATGAGGGCACAACACAAGAAGCTCCTTGAATCTCTCCCAAGCTTCAAAGTAAGACTCTCCATCTTTCATCCTGAAATTACTGATTTGCTGCCTCATCTCAGAAGTCTTCTTAGGTGGGAAGTATTTGTTCAAGAAGGCTGAGGCTAACTCATCCCATTTTCTGATGGAGTTCTAAGGAAGAGTCTTGAACCATGTCTTGGCCTTGTCCCTTAAAGAGAATGAGAAGGCTCTCATCCTGAGTGCGTCATCTGGGACATCATGGATTTTGACAGTTTCCATGAGCTCAATAAAAGTAGTGAGGTGCTGATGAGGATTTTCAGATGGAAGACTGATGAGGTATTTTCGGTGGTCGTTATACCTATCAAAGAAAACCTAACTTAACCAACTCAGTAGAGCGGTAAGAAAGGGTCGATCCCATAGAGACTCGTGTAAATGTGTTATTGCTTAAGTGCCAAGTAACTAATAGGGGGGGTTATGATTTGAATCCTAATCTAAGATGCAGAATAAAACTAACTATGAATGCAAAATTTAATTGTAAATATGTGAGAAAAATATGTTCAACTAGTTAAATCCATCATAGATATGCTTATTGATCATTGATTCTTTCGATTCTCAATTCCCTTGAATAATCTACCGTGAATTATTATCCAAAACTTTATATTTAGTTGAAAGAGCTAACAGTCTGGACAACCCTAATCATCTAACAACCTAGAACAACGTCTAGATTCAATTAAACGACAACTTTAAGTTCAAAGTATGGATAGAAACAAATACTCAACGCAAACAGCTAATCAAGTTATATGTGGTTTATTCCCTCTACAACTGAATAGCCCGAACGGGTCTAAACAATTATAGTTGCTACTTTATCTAATTAACCCCGAATGGGACTTGATCAGATTAGTTGTAAATTAACCTAGAAATTCTATTAGGTAGCTAATCTAACAAAACCCTAGAATAATTCTGATTCAATTAAGCACAGGGAATAAAACCTATTCAAGTTGATGAGAATCAATCAAATCTCACAATATTATGCAATCTATGATTCAATAACTAGTCAAACACAAAGAAATTAGCAATGCATAATTAAATTAAAATCAAACTTACAAAGGTTCAAAGGTTCTTCCTTGAGAGAAAACCCTAGCCTCCAAAAGTATGATAAAAGTTATGAAAATTAAACTAACATAAAGTATTTATATGTTTCTAAGAATATCCTCAAACAAGTCTATCTTAACACCCAAACTCGGATGACATACAAGCCCATAAGCCCAAAACCAAAACTTGGCCCAAAACATGCGTCCGTGTAAAATCCCAATTGCGCGACATCGGCACTGAAATGCGCGGCCGCGCATTGTCCATCCCGCACAATTACTCGCCAGTTGAGATTGCTCGGGCATATTGCGCGGGTTCACCCCGAGCTTTTGACTTGGCTTCTTTGGCTCGTCTTCCTTGTCTTGGCTCTTCTCCTAGCATGTCCTAGCTTCCTTAGCTCCTTTGCCTCGTCCATCACCACCATGATCCATCTGTACTCGCCCCGTTGTTGCTCCTGAACCTAAAAACTTGTAAAACCGAGCAAACCAGCGCATAATACCCGATAACACAAAAACCTAAAAACTACATAAAAGCTAACATAAAACTAGCCAAAACATATATAAAACATGCATCTTAACTACTCCTATATGCATGCTATCAAATTCTCCCATGCTTAACCCTTGCTTGTCCTCAAGCAAGACATAAATCCAAATCACACCATAGAAATGCAATCTTACATCCATCTCAAATCAAACAAACATTTCACATATAATCGAAAACCCAACCAAGACTTCCTAGCATGCATTATGGTAAGCAACAAGTAAAGACCATTCATTCATTCTAGACCTCACCAAGGTATATGTGTTTGCACTCCAACTCTCAAATGTTTAAGGACGTGTTTCACTCAAAAATCAACCATGAAAACTAGACTACCATATGCTTGCATCAGAGTTCTAAATCTCCACCGTTGGGAATCAAATACATAACAAAAATCAAGAGGTCTTTTTAAAGGGTTGTAATGGGGCCAAGGTAAAGAGAAATTTGGAAGGGATCATATTTGGCCTGTGGTGCTAAATCCGGGATAAAGAACTAATCTAAACCCAAAACTCAACACTTTTCTTCTTACTTCATTTCCCAAACTTTACTCTACCAACTCCTTACATTCACAATTAAGCACTTTGCTTCTTTTTTTCATTTTTTCTTTCTTTCTTTGCCTCTTCTTCAACTCTTTTCTTTCACACTAATGAAGACTATTACAATTAAGCACAACTTTTCTTTCTTTTGCTTTGCAACATAATTCATCTTCATTTTTTTTCACTTTGAAACCAAGAGTTTTATTTCCTCTTTTCCACCTTTTCCTCCAACTCCCCCATACTTACATCAAACTCAGACAAAACACAACATAACCTAAAGTCCTAAATCCCAGATTATGGGTCAAGCTTATTAGGATAGGAATCATTTTGTGGAGCTAACAAAAATAGGCTTCAAGCTCAAAAGAAGTAGGGGTGTCAAGAACGTGGATCTTGTAAGGTAGGAAGGGAAATAATAGGCTATAAAGAAACATTGCCTCAATCATTTTAATGTCATGCATTCAATCATATAAAGCAGTCTTGAAAAAGAGTATTAACGCAAGTTCTAGAGCTAGATAATCATGGTGATACACTCAAGAATGTAGAGAACAAATATATCATGAAAGGCCAAAAATCTCACAAGGCTAATTTTTGTCTAGAACTTCAGAATGAATCAAATACTCAAGCTAAATACATGCTCCATCCTATAATCAAGGTAATCAATCAATGATCATGCTCATATCATATAAACTTCAGCAAATCATGGGTTAGAATTTATACTTAACTTAGAAACACAAGAGGAATCAAACAATGGGGAAATAAGAGCCTAAATGCAATATTTTTGTATTTTTTCAAATTTTTCTGATTTTTTTTTCATTTTTCAAGACTTTTAATCAATGCATGCAAAATTTTTAAATATGCCTAAACTAATGCAACTATATGCAATGCAAAAAACAAATAATTTCCTTCCCCCATGCTTAAAACATACTTTGTCCCCAAAGTATAGTAAAAAGTAAAGGAAAAAAAATACTCACAAAACTCTAGTGATCCGGGAAATGATGGTAATCCAACGGTGGTGGTGAAGGCTTCTTCGGGTTATCAATCTTTGGACCTGAGATATCTAACACACAAACAAAACTACCTAAAAAGCAAAAGATTATGACTGAAAGACAAAACTACTCTAAGCCTTGGGTTGCCTCCCAAGAAGCGCTTGTTTAACGTCATTAGCTTGACCCTTAGAATGGGTTGACAAGATTAGACATTGTCAATGCCCTTAATAACCTGTCAAAGCCCTGTGCACACATCTCAGAAAAGCATAAGTAACACATTGATAAATCTATTAAGCATAATATAATATTCAAAGACCGTTTTAATTTATCAAACATGTGTGCCCAATTTTCATGAGGTGGCATTTGTTCAAAGAAATTCAGCACAAGTGGTGGCTTTAGAAAATACTTACAGTATGAATCAAAGCACTTTTCAGCAATACCACTTTTATCCAAGATGAACTCCATAGATTTCTCATCATCCACCTTGTGTTGTAGACTTGGCTTCTCATCTTGTAACTCCATAAGCTCCTGATGTGAGAAGGTTGGGAAATTGAAGCATGGGATGTCAAGGCCTAACATAGGGCACACCATGACAACAAGAGACTTAATAGATGCATCATGTTGATTTTCTCCCTCATGGTTGTCTACTTCATCAGCAAAGAAGTCATCATGATCGACAAAATAGTCTTCTTCCAAAACCACAAAACCCTCAAGCAATTTACTCCACATGGGTGAAGATGACTCAGGCTCCCTAGGCTCTGTAAGAATCTCTATGCCTGCATAGACTTCCTTTGGCTCTGTGAGGATCTGCTCAACTTGCTTTACAAGTGCAAATTCATATTGAGCATCAAATTCATCATCATAACCCTCATCAAGTGTATTAGATTGCTCCTCAACTTGAATCTGGGTGTCTAACTCTTGATCGTTTGACTCCAATGTGATTCCACCACTCCTTTCACACAACTCAAAAGGACATGAGATTGTAGAATGGAAATATGAAGAACAAGACTCACAGTTCTCATTGATTATAGCATCCGCCCCTTTGGAGAGATCCTTGATTATATCCTCAAGAGACGTATCAATCGGCTGGGGTAGTTGGGAAGATGATTCGACCAAAAAGCTATGATGGCTCATGGAACATAAGAAATCCCAGCATTCCTCAGGTCCCATAAACAAAAGCCTCTCATTGCTCATGTAATCTGCCAATCCCCTTGTCTCAAAATTCATACCATGGATAACTCCCATGTTCACCTCTCTATAACTGTATCGTAATCCCCAAGCACCAAGTTCAAACACATGGTCTTGAAATCTAGAAAAATAATGATGGAAGTGTTCATCCTGTAGCTGTCTACAATCGAACAAAGCCATAGGTTAGTAGCACGGGTGTTATGAACCGTAAGATAGGTTCACAATACCAAGAATAGCACAAAAGTAAAAACACAAATAGCGACGAGTCCCCGACAACGGCGCTAAATTTGATGAGGTATTTTCGGTGGTCGTTATACCTATCAAAGAAAACCTAACTTAACCAACTCAGTAGAGCGGTAAGCAAGGGTCGATCCCACAGAGACTCGTGTAAATGTGTTATTGCTTAAGTGCCAAGTAACTAATATGGGGGGGTTTATGATTTGAATACTAATCTAAGATGCAGAATAAAACTAACTATGAATGCAAAATTGAGAAAAATATGTTCAACTAGTTAAATCCATCATAGATATGCTTATTGATCATTGATTCTTTCGATTCTCAATTCCCTTGAATAATCTACCGTGGATTATTATCCAAAACTTTATATTTAGTTGAAAGAGCTAACAGTCTGGACAACCCTAATCATCTAACAACCTAGAACAACGTCTAGATTCAATTAAACGACAGCTTTAAGTTCAAAGTATGGATAGAAACAAATACTCAACGCAAACAGCTAATCAAGTTATATGTGGTTTATTCCCTCTACAACTGAATAGCCCGGACGGGTCTAAACAATTATAGTTGCTACTTTATCTAATCAACCCCGAACGGGACTTGATCAGATTAGTTGTAAATTAACCTAGAAATTCTATTAGGTAGCTAATCTAACAAAACCCTAGAATAATTCTGATTCAATTAAGCACAGGGAATAAAACCTATTCAAGTTGATGAGAATCAATCAAATCTCACAATATTATACAATCTATGATTTCAATAACTAGTCAAACACAAAGAAATTAGCAATGCATAATTAAATTAAAATCAAACTTACAAAGGTTCAAAGGTTCTTCCTTAAGAGAAAACTCTAGCCTCCAAAAGTATGATAAAAGTTATGAAAATTAAACTAACATAAAGTATTTATATGTTTCTAAAAATATCCTCAAACAAGTCTATCTTAACACCCAAACTCGGATGACATACAAGCCCATAAGCCCAAAACCAAAACTTGGCCCAAAACATGCGTCCGTGCAAAATCCCGATTGCGCGGCATCGGCACTGAAATGTGCGGCCGCGCATTGTCCATCCCGCGCAATTACTCGCCAGTTGAGATTACTCGGGCACATTGCGCGGGTTCACCCCGAGCTTTTGACTTGGCTTCTTTGGCTCGTCTTCCTTGTCTTGGCTCTTCTCCTAGCATGTCCTAGCTTCCTTAGCTCCTTTGTCTCGTCCATCACCACCATGATCCATCTGTACTCGCCCCGTTGTTGCTCCTGAACCTAAAAACCTGTAAAACCGAGCAAACCAGCGCATGATACCCGATAACACAAAAACCTAAAAACTACATAAAAGCTAACCTAAAACTAGCCAAAACATATATAAAACATGCATCTTAACTACTCCTATATGCAAGCTATCAAAGACCTCCAAATTGATTTTGTTGGACCATGTTGATCAAGGAGGGCTTCAATTCAAAGTAACGAGCTTGCACCTCAGGATAGACAACACCAGAAATAGGCCCATGTTGAGCAGGCCTCATATATTCAACAAGAGTTTGCGTGTGTTGTTCTTCCTCTTGGAGCGCTTGGTTTTGTTCCAACACAGCCACTCGATTGTTGGCAGCCGCTATTTGGGCTTCTAGATCAGCAACATAGGCTCTAGGCAAAGCCTGAGCATCTTCGTCTTGATCACCCATAGCTTGGATTGCACGTTGCTCTCTTAGTCTTCTACGGAAAGTACGCTCAATTTCAGGATCAAAATTGTTGAGTGGTTGAGCGTTCAAGTCTCTTCGCATGAACTAGAGAACAATATGAAAACACAAACAAAAGAAACAAAATTAGAAAGAAAAACAAACCTAGTCTACCAATTGTGAGAAACAACCAATACCAACTATAGTCCCCGGCAACGGCGCCAAAAACTTGATAGGCCAAATCCTACCCCACAAGTGTACGGGATCGGTTGTAATACCAAGGTGTCGAACTCTGGGGCTATGTAGTATTAATTTTAATCAAATCAATAGACTAAGTAGCAAAAATAAGAAAAGAGTGAGTTGTGATTTTTGCTATGAAACTAATTAAAGCAAACAAACAAGTAAATATGGGCAAATCAATGAGAGAAAGGCTTCTAAGATCAAAGATCACCACAATTGTCTAATGTATCCGCTAAGCCCGTGGTTTAAAATTTTATAGGCCAAATCCTACCCCGCAAGTGTACGGGATCGGTTATAATACCAAGGTGTCGAACTCTGGAACTATGTAGTATTAATTGTAATCAAATCAGTAGACTAAGTCGTAAAAATAAGAAAAGATTGAGTTGTGATTTTTGTTATGAAACTAATTAAAGCAAACAAACAAGTATATATGGGCAAATCAATGAGAAAAAGGCTTCTAAGATCAAGAATCACCACAATAATGCTTTGGTAGACTATAAAAGATGATTGCACAATCTTAATTATGACTTTGTTTGAAGGCAATTGTCTAATATATCCGCTAAATTCTTTCGAATGTTAACAAATGTATCTAAACTCAATTAAACATTCACTTTCGTGACTTGCAAATTAAAATCTACACCTTTAAGCACTTAGAATTTAAGATTAAATTGAATCGACATCCGCTTTCGCGACTTGCTAACTCAACCCAACCTTAAGGTTTCTATGACAATTGTTATTCCACAAGAGAATTCAAAATATTTTCATAATAGAGAAAACTCAGGTTCAAATCCTAGGGTTTCAACAGGAAAAAGTACCTTTCAGTCTCAATTTCCTGTCGGACTACTTATCAAAGTTTTCACCTTTCAGTCTCAAACTTTGGCAAGTTCCCATTCAAATAAATTACTAGGGCATAAAACATCTAGGATTGAATCAAACATAGCTTCAAACAACGGATTGTGCAATTTAACAAATAAGTCTACCTAGACATCATTGGGTTCACTCCAATCTTAGAATTTGGGGTTTAGATAGACATGGAAAGAGAAGAAATCAATGCAACAATGAGAATCAACATACAGGATTGAAGAAACAAACAACCTTGATTCAAATCCAGCAAATCCAAACTCAATTCAACAAAGGTCTTCAAATCTCCAATAAATCTCTCTAAACTTGTCTCTCAAGCAATAGAAATTAGGTCAAAAGTCGAACTCCTTAACTAGATAACAAAAGAGGGTATTTATACTAAGGATAGGGTGGAAGAGGCGTCCCAAAACCCGACCTAAAGGGGCGCACGATCCACGGCGCGCGTCGTGCGCCGAGGCGCACGACCTTAGGAAGCAATGCACGACTGAAACGCACGGGCTACGCCAGCACACGAGGAGGCGCACGATCGTGCACCACAACGCACAATCCATGTCGTAGGTGTCGCAAGAGCTTGTGCCAGCGCATGGGATTGTCTTTGGCAGCGCACGGGCTTGGCTTGAGAGGCGCACGATCGTGCCCTTGCAACGCATGACCCGTGCCGTTCTTTGAACCGAGAAGCACGATCCGAAGATTTGTCAACACCGCCTGCACGATCGTGCACCTTGGTGCACGACCTTGGACTTTGATCGTGTGCTTCCTTCTTTTCGACTCTTGAATCGTTCTTTTCCAGTCCCGTTGCCTCTTAGACTGAAGTCTTGATTCCGCCTTGTATCCAAACACGTTCCAATGAAGCTCAAACTTCTCAAAAGTACTTGAAAAGTATACAAATACGCATGTAGACATCTATAACGGAAACCAAACTAAAAGTACTAGAAAACACAAGACTAATGCATGAAAACATATAACCTAAAGCCTTAAATGCATGTCCTAATCTATATACTATTACTAAACTCGAATCTTTCTATCCTATTTGTCACCCATCTAACTATGCCACATAAACATATTAATTTTTAAATTTACTTTTTTACCCTTTCTTCTTTTTAGTATTTACAATCCAATCTTTTTAGTATTTACAATCCAAAAATATATAATATAATAATATTACTATTCCTATTAATATATAATGATCTACTACTTTTTTTATGGACAGAATTAAAATATTATATAATTGAACATCATCATCTTTAATATGTATTGTTATTTTTTTTTCAATGGCAAGTATGAAACTATCCATACATAATATCTCTAATATACAATAATCTTTTACTTTTTTATGGACAAAATTTAAATATTATATAAGTGTATAGCATCATCTTTAATATGTATCATTATATATAATATATTAACTTTTTTATGGACAAAATTTAAATATTATATAATTGTATATCATCATCTTTAATATGTATCATTATATATAATATAATAATATTGCTAATGTTATTAATATACAATTGTATCCTTACAAATAAAAATATAATTAATTATATATACTATATAATTCTTTTACTCCTAATTTATTTAAGGCTGAGGATATATACACACAAAAAATTTTCTCCGCGCACAAGATTTTTCTCGCTTCATGATGCGAGCCATCTACGGATACCCGACGGATTTTTTGCCAAAGCGATAAAATGGCATGCTTCATGAAGCGTCATGCAATATGGTCCGATTTTCTTACCCAATCCAATATTTTTTTTACATATATAGGTTCCTCTCGTCGATAGCTTCGATTTGATAGATAATAAGCTCAAATCAGACACCCGAACAAAAAGTTATGAACGTTTAAAGATTGGACATATGCAAACTATTTTCACATGTCGTTTATCTAGGGTATGATTTAAGTATATTTTATCTTAATTAAAGTACATGCTTACTTTGAGAATTTAAAATTATATTTGATTTTGATAATATTAATTTATATTTCCATCAATGTTTACTTAAATATGCCTTTTTTTTAATCTTTAACTCCCAAAAGGTTATTGTTGATAGAGTTTCTTGACAACAAATAAATTTATATCAAGACCCCACTGTTGTATAGCAGAGTCAGGTTCGTCCGCATGGAGAAAGTCAGTATCAAGTTTTGTAACTTATTACGCAAGCAATCAAACAAAGCAAGGATTTTTAGCAAGGAAAGAGGAATTCTAAGGTAAAGGTATCACCACAACAACAATTATGCAATGCTAACGCTATGAAACATAAAGATCATGCTTTTATCACATAAAGGTGTCAACTTTCGTCAACTTAAGCAAGTAAATCAATCAACTTTCGTCCTATCAATAAACTTACTATCTATCTCTTCTACTTCAACTAGGATTGATCCGCTTTCACTTCAAAACCCTAATTTGACTATTCTGATTCAAGGTTTCTACTTTCGCTTCGACTATGAATGAGAAATTCCTTTCAACTTTCGTTTCAAGGATTAAGAACAAGAGAATAGATTCACGCAATAAAAACAATCAAGATATGATCATAAACAAGCATGCACAACCATTGTTGGGTTTAACCCCCAACCTTAGAGAGGAAGACTACTCACAAATCATGATTAAAAGCAAAACT
Organism: Fallopia convolvulus; assembly: GCA_964016875.1. NCBI lineage: Eukaryota > Viridiplantae > Streptophyta > Magnoliopsida > Caryophyllales > Polygonaceae > Fallopia > Fallopia convolvulus. The sequence goes on along the minus strand of OZ024718.1, from coordinate 62,226,367 downwards.
AAATTAAATTAAAGGGAAAGCTTACAACTTTAAATCCAAACAATAGTTCTTCTCTACAAATCCTACTCGTCTCTCCCTCTCACACGTCTCCTTCCCTCTCTTCTCCTCCTCCTCTAACTTGAATGATAAGAAAACTAAAGAGGGGACAAGTGTATTTATAGAGAAACTATTCTATCTTAAATCTATCTATAAGGAATTAAAATTTATCTTAAATCTAACTATAAGGAAATAATATCTTCTAATAAAATATATCTCTTCTATCTATCTAATAACATAAAAGGAAATAGGATAAAAGCCCATTAATAGCACCGACTCTGACATGCTGCTCCTCGCGGTACCTCGTTAACGACCTTGACAGGGTCGTTAACGACCCTGTTCAGCACTTCGAACAGCCTTCGGTAAAACTTGCGTAGAAGATTCGTTACAACTCCGTTTGACTCGATTCTTTTTCCTATGTTCTTGTAACGAATTTCTCTATCTCTTTCCAAGCTCAAACTTGATCTTCAATGAATTTACTTGAGCGCTTAATCTTCATCTTCACTTCATTCTTGAGTGCTATCTTTCACCAGCTTTGCTCCTTTCTTCAAAAAATGCTCCAAATAGCTTCTAAAAACCTACAAAACACCACCAAAGTTTATGTAGACTCCATCTCTCAAGAAAATATGAAAACTTACACAAACGACTCAAAACAAAGCACAAAACTAAAGAAAAAGACTCAAACACACTAAAAACACACCCTAAAAACATGACTAAAATGGCAGACATCAGTTATATGTATAGAATGCATATTGTAAAGACAATTTAAAACATAACCATCATGTAAAGTAGTATTTATTTTGAAATTCTAATCGAGCGATAATATTTTTAATATAAAAGATGATAACTTTATTGATGTTCAAGTGTATTCTTATAATATAAAATTAAATAAATAGTTATTGGTTAACGAGAAAACCGAACTAAAAATTTGGTTAACAAATCTCTGATAAACCCTAAACCCTAAACCCTAAGTCCTAGAACTATAAACGTACACTATCATAAACCCTATACCTCACTCAAATTCTACCCTAAACCCTCTCTAAAACTTACCTAATATCATACCTTAAACGTTATTTTAAACACCATCATAAACCCTAATCCTTATTTAAAACCCTACCCTTAATCCTTAATTTAAACCCTACATTCAAACTCTATCTTAAATCTTTACCCAAACCTTAAACCTCACTCAAATCCTACACTAAATCATAACCCTTACTATAAATCCTAACCCTTAGCCCCAAAACCCTACCTTAAAGCCTTACTTTAACCATAAACTCTAATACTTATGATAAACCTAAATTGTACCATAATATTATATACTAAGCCTTATGTCCCAAATAAAACATCGTGTTAAAGCAGCTTGCGTATGTCCAATCTTAAAACGTTCATAACTTTTTGCTCGAGTGTCGGATTTGGGCTTATTACCTATCAAATCGAAGCTATCGATGAGAGGAACCTACATATGTAAAAAATATTGGATTGGGTAAGAAAATAGCACCATATTGCATCACGCTTCATGAAGCGTGTCATTTTGCCCCTTTTGCAAAAAATACGCTCAGGTATACGTAGATGGCTCGCATCATGAAGTGATTCGCTTCATGAAGCGAGCCAAATCTTGTGCGCAGGGAAAATTTTTTGTGTGTATATAGCTTTCCCTTTATTTAATTACTAAAAAGTATTGACTTTTTTAAGATCAATATATATATATATATATAGAATAATTACTACTTAATTATATCTTTGTTAATGTACGTAACTTTTTAAAGATCAATCCGTATTAAATAGTTTTAATTTTAAGATAAAGTTATCATTACTATATACTAAAGCATGCACTTAAAAATATAGATAAAATAACATGTGTCAAGTTCACTTTGAACCACATCACCGATCATTTTAAAATCAATCTAATTGGTTAGCATTGAATTGAGCTATCTTTTATTGGTTGAAATCTGATTGTGAACCCTATATATTATTTGTATATTAAATAAAAAATTATTTATGTTTATTTTCATAGAATTTGGATTTGAATATTTTTTCCTCTTATTTTATACTATTATTTAATTTCAATTTAAATACTAATAAAAAAAAAATTCTACATTCTATAATAATCATAAAATTATTATTTTCATAAGATTTAGATTTATCGGTTACAAATTTACAACTATTTTGCATTATTAATAATAAAAAAATTCTAAATTGTAGAAGAATCAAGAAACCATTATTTTCTTAGGATTTAGATTTATCAATAGGACCAATTTTATATTATTATTATTCAATTTTAATTTGGATATTACTAATAAAAATAGTCATATATGTAAATGTGTAAATTAATTAGATGCCACATTTCAAAATGAACTTACATGACTATTGTTTTTTCAAATCAAAGATATCATAGATAATACGATATTGTTCATCAATAACTGAACTAGATATTGAAAACAACACATGGCAATCTCACTTTGAATCACATCACCTATATTTTTTTATCACTAATCTAATTAGTTAAAATATTATTGGTCTATTTTTTATTGGTTAAAATTTAATTACAGATCCATCCCATATATAAATATTTTATTTTTATATTAACCAAATAAATTATTTATATTTATTTGTTAATTTTCTAAAAAAAACGTAGATTTTATATCCCCAGTCATGTACCACTTCAACAATATTTTTTTTTTATAACGAATAGATAATTAAGATTTATTAAACGCATTTCTGCTAAAACAAAAAAAAATTCAAAAAGATTTTAATAAATTATTGACTTAGGCTAACTTGGATGTGTTGATGCACTTTTGATGGTATTATCATTCTTGCAAACAATGCAAAAGGAAAATTCAACCTCAAGAGGTTGAATTTTATTGTACTAAATGTGCCACTATTGTCACATACATCATTCATAGGTATATATTTACAATATTTACAATTTTAATTTATTTTTTAAATAATTAAGTTACTCTTCTTAATATAAAATTACAATTTGTTATAATCAACGATGAATCTAGCTCAATAGGTTTTTTTGATCAAGAAGTTAAAAATGGGTTAATCAATCGGTAACCACATTATTAGAAGCAAATATAAGGTATTCTATGATATTGTATGATCCCTTTATACCTACGTTAATTAATAATATTGCGGCTACTTACATCATTTAGTTGATAACTACATTTCAGAAGGACTAAAAGTTTTAAATAGAAAGACATGTTTGTTTAGAACTGATGTTGATTCATGTAAACTTGAAGAGTCGTGCATTCACTGTTACTAATATGACAAACAATCAAAAAGCCCTTTCTAAAGTTAAAAAAAAAATCTAATCTTGAGGTATTTACTATTCTTTATAACACCATATTTTTCTTTATTAACTATTTTTAATACTTTAATTGTTAAATGTTAATATATCCTAATTCATAAGTCATTATATTTTATTTTTGCATAATAATGTTGAACTATCTCCATCTGAGCTTGAAATACACTCTAATATATCGTCAAATAAGTCACTAACTCCAATTTATCTCTAGATTGCTTGCAGACCCCATGCAAATTATTACAATCTTAGAATATGAACTTTGTTTCAAACCATTATTTCAAATACATTTTCTAATTTGAGTTAGATTTATTTCAACTATATTTTCTTATTTTTATTTCTATTTAGTATTTGGAGGTTAAATGATATGAAAGTATATTGATATTAAGTTATATTTGATTTGTTTCAAAATAATTATTCAATGTTTACTTTTATAATATTATAGTATATATAGATAAATATATGTGTATATAATAAATTTTATTATTAAAGGCCCGTGCAAGGGCACGGATACATCAACTAGTATTCTCTAAAATGCAAGTTATCAAAAATACTTATATTTATTTATTGATCCTTTATATTATGCTAAGGTATTATATGTGTTTTTATTTCCAAAGTTAAAATTACTTTCTTACCCATTTTATTTGGAAAAAAAACACTCATCTACAAGATTTTCCCAAATTCCATGTCAAACTTTTCGCCCCAGGCACCTCAATCCGACAAAGCCCCCGAAGAAATACCATCTCCCACGGTTTCTCTCGCAGGAACCACAGCTTCTCCCTCTCTGCATCTTCTATTTCTTACTCCTCCCGCTCTCCATCCTTTTCTGGTGAAGGTTGGAAAGGACTTCAGTAGAACGAAAAATGCTTTGACACACCAATCGAGGTCTAGTTTCGGACTCCACATTTGAAGGTAATCGAAAAAGAAACCAAAACGAAATTTCCCAATCTTGCTTTTTTGTCGTTAGAGGAGGAATTAGGTCGTTTGTCGCGCTTGATAGATTTTTCTGTGAATCTTAGTTGAATAGCGTTTCAATGCCAAATTTCGTGCTTTCAATTGTTTAATTTGATTTTCTGTGCGTGGCTTGTTAGCCTCAGTGTTGTGATTTTGGCTTACATTAGTCACATGACCTTCAAGGCAAATTGCCTTACATATGGTCTCTTTGGTGGTTTCTAGTAATTTCTACAGTTTGATTTTGTCAGTTCAATGTTGATCCTTGTGGGTTTAGTTCGTCAATGTTGTGTTTTGAGCTCATGCTGATAAATTCTCTTCATATATGGGTTTCTTTCGGGGGAGTTTCTTCTATTGATTGTATAAATTGGAAAATTCGCAAAAAATCACTGTTAATTAGGGCTAAATCCGTTAAGCACAAATTGTACATAAAACCAACATGAATGTACATTTTGGTTAGCCTAATGCTATCTAACTAATCTACTTTTAGTTGCTAAACCTGTTTGTGAACATAGAAAACTGTGGTAAGAACTAATTTGCTTCCTTGTTGTCATAGTTTTTAACCATTTTAGGTGGCATTGGGTTTAATGGGATGTATATAAATGGGGGAATTTGTGCAATTTTACGTTTAATGGATGTTTTTTTTAAAAAGAGCACCCTGTTTAAATGGGTTTTCTGTAGGTGTCCCTTGTAAATTTAGTTCTTACTCTACCATTTACCTATTTCAGTGGTTTACAAGTAATTCTAGTTGTTTTCGTGGAAGTTAGAGGAAAATTTAGTTCCAAGGCGTAATAATTTCCTTTGTTTGCCTTGTATGTATAGGCAATGGCCTCAAAGAAGATCATAGCGGTATGTCAATCAGGGGGCGATTTTGTAACAAGTGGAGATGGGTCTTTAACTTACACTGGGGGTGAGGCGTTTGCAGTTGACATTGATGACAAAACTTTGCTGAGTGATTTTAAACAAGAAATAGCTGAGACGTTTGATTGTAATGCCGCCACCCTGAATATTAAGTACTTCCTCCCTGGAAATAGGAGGACCCTTATTACAGTCTCCAAGGATAAAGACTTCACCCGCATGGTTCATTTCGTTGGCGACTCCAATTCTATTGATGTTTTCATTACCACAGAGATGGCTCCTGCTAGGAATGTCATGCCTTGTAGTAGGTAATTTGCTTCTCTTATAGTCTTCTATTTCCTTTCTGGTTCGTGTTTGTGATTTTTTTCCTTGTTATGCATAGCAGTTTGTACTTATTTGTCGTATAAAAAGGGAAAACAGGAATCAAGTCAAATTGACCAATTAAGATTTCTGCTTGAATGTACTTGCATTTAAGTAAAAGGAGTGTGATTTCTAGCTAATTGGACTGGATAGAAGCTTGTGTTATTACTTATTATACATGAAGGCTGGAAAGTTATTGAGTTTTATTGACAACCAATCACGTAGGAGAAAGGGAAAACACTCAATGTACGTGGCTGCTTGAGTAGCTTATTACTTTGAATTCAAAAGCATTGAAACTGGCATCCTTTTGGTATACAAGCAAGTGATGAATCATTATCACTGTTCTAAAAACCCTGTCTAGGCAGTGGGCATCCTTCTGGCATAGACATTTGAATGTAATCGAAAATGACCATGAACCACTGTCTATGCCAGAAGGTCAAGTCGGTCTAAAAATCTGTTCTAAAAATTCTGTAAATCTTCCTAGTTCAAGTCGGTCTTAAAATCTGTCACCTGCCTTTCATTACAGACTTAATTTTCGGGTATCAAGTAATATGCATTACAATTTATGAGATTGCTGCATTCTGTTATAATCTACAGAACCATGCATCTGCTTGAATTTACTAGAGGCATTGGGTGTGCTAGGTTTTTTGTTTGGCGTGAGTAAAAATATTAATTGTGCAGGTCTAGCAGGACGACTGAATCAGACGTACAACCAATTGTCCCTCTGGCCTCTGATGGGGATCCCATTGATATGAATGTAGTAAGTGAAACCCGTATAGATGGGATTTCTCCTAGATGGAATCAGAGACTTGGTCATGTGCAAGAACACTGGGATGATACTATTACAGGTGTGGGCCAAAGGTTTGCTAGTTTTGATGAGTTTCGAGAAGCATTACACAAGTTCTCACTTGCTAATTGCTTTTCATATAAATATAAGAAAAGGGACAATCAGCGTGTAACTGTCAAATGCAAGATAGAAGACTGCAAATGGCAGATTTATGCATCAAAGCTGGCTACCACCCAAATTGTCTGCATCAAGAGAATGGTGGCAGATCACACATGTGAAGGTTCTGCTGCTAGAAATGGTTACCGTGCAACAAGAAGTTGGGTTGGAAACGTCATCAAGGAAAAAATGAAAGCCTGTCCAAACTATAAACCTAAAGATATTGTTGATGAGATAAGAAAAGAGTATGGAATTGAACTAAATTATTCCCAGGCATGGCGTATGAAGGAGCTTGCAAAAGAGCAACTTCAAGGCTCTTACAAAGAGGCTTATTCTCAGCTACCATTTTACTGTCAAAGGATAATGGAGACCAATCCTGGAAGTGTTGCCACTTTTACCACCAAAGAAGACTCAAGTTTTCATCGTCTCTTCATCTCCTTCAATGCCTCACTTACTGGATTTCAACAAGGTTGCCGTCCTTTGCTTTTCTTGGATAGTTCTCCTTTGAATACCAAGTACCAAGGAGACTTGTTGGCTGCAGTAGCATCTGACAGTGATGATGGCATGTTCCCATTAGCCTTTGCTGTGGTAGATTCAGTGGGAGAGACCAATTGGCATTGGTTTTTGCAAGAACTGAAAACAGCGATATCATTGCCTCAATCAATCACATTTGTTGCAGATTTCCAGAATGGCCTGAAAGAATCAATAGCTACCATTTTTACTGATGGCTACCATGGTTACTGCCTACGCTACTTGACTGAGAAGCTTAATGAGGATTTAAAGGGCCAGTTTTCTCATGAAGCACGCCGCCTCATGGTTGATGATTTCTACTGTTCTGCCTATGCGCCAAGGCTTGAGGATTTTCAACGCTGCATTGAAAATATTAAAGCAATCTCTCCTGAAGCATACAATTGGGTTATTCAAAGCGAGCCAAGACAGTGGGCAAATGCAGTTTTTGAAGGAGTTAGGTACAATTTAATGGAGTCAAATTTTGGCAAGTTATTTTTCAATTGGGTGTCTGAGGCTAATGACCAGCCAATAACACAAATGATTGACCTCCTTCGAGGTAAGATGATGGAATTGATCTATCAACGGCGCACACAGTGTGATGAGTGGTCAACAAAGTTGACACCGTCTAAGGAAGAACAGTTGCAGAAGGAGATTCTGAAAGCACAAAATCTAGAAGTGTTGCCTTCTCATGGAAGCATATTTAATGTGGTTCATGGTCATCTTTCTACTGCTATTGATATTGATAATTGGATGTGTAGCTGCAAAGAGTGGCAGCTTACCGGTTTGCCATGCTGTCATGCTGTGGCTGTCATAAATTATATTGGCAAGGACCCATATGATTATTGTTCTAGATATTTCACAGTTGATTTTTACCGATTGACTTATGCAGAGTGGATTCACCCAATTCCTAATGTAGAAAAAGCAACAATGGCTGAGGAGGAGCAGTCTTCAGTTGTCATAACACCTCCACCAAATAAACGTCCTCCTGGGAGACCAAAGCTGAAGCATGTTGAACCGGTTGATTTGTCAAAACGACAATTACAGTGTAGCAAGTGTAAGGGACTTGGGCACAATAAGAAGACTTGTAAAAATTCCATTGACTCTTGAGGATGTAGCATTTGGTACGTACTAATGACCAATCTCTTCCCCCTTCAAGTTTAAAATGAAACTTTGCTTCATGAACATAGAATTGTGAAATTTGTAATCTTCAAAGTGAAGTTTGTTAAACTCAAAATCCAAGAGAAAATGTTCATTTAATTGTTTGATAATCATTTTTATATCATGTTAGTCCGAAACATCCATCTTGACCCCCAGATTTCGTTGTGTCGAAACCTCACTGGGTCAATGTTGTTGTTGTATATCATGTTAGTCTGAGTAGAGCCATTATATATTTTGCTTCCTCCTTGTAAAATAGCAAGTTTGGAAGAAAAAAGGGAAAAAACTCCATTCAATTATCAACAAGAAGATTGACGTTAACTCTAGCTTTTCAGGTCCCTGCGATCTGTATACAGCCTTATTATTAAGTGATTTGTTCTTGATATGTGTAGAGAATTTCCGTGGATCATATTTTTGTACTCATGGTACGTCATTTACCTATGGGCAAACAACAGCTCGTGGCTTTGGATGTGGCAGGGACAATGTGGTACCATCTTACTCTCTGTCTCTGAGTTCTTTTACAAGTTCATTTTTGGAGTTGTATGTTTTCAGAAGCCAGATAATGTCATAATGAGACTCATTCTTTAGGTTTGGAACTGCAGAACTATGCAATATATATTAGGTAGGGAAAGTAATAGATTCAGGTTCATATTTCAGGGACTTGCTAACCTATAATGAAACAAAAAATCTCCATTACATCCGTCGGATGTTGGATGTTGGATGATTGGAATGCATCTTGTATCAATAACTAGTTTATGAGTGAGGGATTTATCAGGCAATGACTTCTAGTGATTGCCAATTTGCGAATTTCTTCAAGTCAACCAAACTGGTTAATACAATGATCAATTTGCTGTCTCGTCCTTTCTTGATATGAAAGTTTGATTTGTGAATTCTTAGTCAACTTTTGCGAATCTTGTTATTTTTTTGCTGACTTGAACTTAGCTACAAGTTTTTGTGTTACGTTTAATTATGTTTCATGAGTCACCTAAAGGTCCCTATTTAACGATTTTAGAGTTAGATTGAACCGCTTATTCTGAAAAGCCAAACTAACACACCACCAATCAACACCATTTACCAGTCCAATATAATTGATCCAGTTACAAATTATACAATGGTTGCATTACTTGAACCAATTTCACTTCTTCAACCCGACAATGAATGGTGTGGATGCAGCGGGAATCCACGCTTGCCCTTGCAGAAACGCCCCAACCGTCCACTTCAGTGCCTCATCTCGGTCCGTGATCACCCGGTAACCCTTCCAGTCAACCCGGTGTGTGGTGATCGCCCCAGGCCCACGGTTTCCATACTCCCCATAATACAACGTATCCAAGGCGAACTCTCCAGCCCACGGCATCCACCCAGACGGATGAACAAAGTTGGCCAAGGTCGACTCCATAACCACGGTTGTCAAGTATTGCTTCCACGGCCGGCCCAAGAAAGACGGTATCTTCAACCGGTCGGGGAAAAGCAGCGCATCGGGAACCATCCGACAGTTATGGATGACAATGCCGGTGGACTCTCTGGCGTCGAATTTGCCCTGGGCTGTTACTGTGTTCATTTGGCCGTCCATCGGGCGTCGGACTATGATGAGGGAGTTTTGGATGACAGTTTGGCTGTCGCCGAAGATGAAGTCGACGGTGCCGGAGATGACGCAGTTTCTGTAGAACTGGCGGTGGGCTTGGGCGTAGAGAGAGTCTTGGAAGCCGTCGATTCTGCAGTTGTAGAAGACGGATTGGTCGGATTGGACTCGGAGTGCCACGGCTTGGTGGCCTTTTGGCCCTGCTGTGTTCTGGAATCCCATTGACTTGCACATGAATCCGTTTCCAATGGCAGCTGCACATGAATCAATGTGAGAAGCTCAATGTTAAGGTGGTGTTTGGTTCAGATTAGTGGATGGTAACTTTTGCATAATAACATATCAATTATCAATGGAACCAATGTCAAATGTAGATTAGATTAAGAACAACTTACAGAAGGTAGCGGATCTCCACGTGTTGGTGCTTTCAGCATTGTTCAACCGTCCAGTGACAATGGTCTTCCTTGGTCCATCTCCATACATGAAAACATTCTCCATATCCTTACCAACGGTCACTTTCTCATTGTACACCCCAGCCTTAACATATATGGTATACCTTCCCTTGAAGTTCTTAGGGTAGGCCTCAATGGCGGCATTAATCGTCTTGAATTGACCACTCCCATCCTGGGCCACAACCACATTCGGCTTCTCCTTTGGTCCCATGTTCTTAACCTCCAACAACTTCCTCTTAGCAACGAATAACCACTTCTCGGATTCAACCTCACCAAGAAGCCGTCTATGATTGTTCGGTTTCATGTCGATCCCAAGGCTCTTGAAGATGTCCTTGAAATCCGACACCATAGCGAGGACGTTGCTCGTGAGCTCCGACGCGTTCCTCATGCCATGTGACATCTCATCCTTCAACGGCGGATCGATTATGTCGAGGCACGACTGCTGATACGAGATCGCCGCGCTAAGCCAGTTCTTAAGCTCAACCACCTCCCCAACCATCGAGCTCTGGCCATCCTTTCCGACGCTAGCCAACGCTTTTCGAAGCTCGTCGATTGCAAAGTTTAACAAGGCCTTGCAATCCGAAAACGCGTCTTTTTGCTCTTGGCTCTCGGCCTGCCTGGAGAGGAACTCGGCCTTTTCGATGGTGGTGTTGACGGCGTCTATAGCGACGTTTATGGAGCGGGCGAGGTAGTCCTTGGGGGTGGCGGAGTCGTCTTTGTCGAGCGGGTTGAGGCTGTCGATGCAGGCTCTCTTGTAATCAGTGGGCTGGCAAAAGGCCCGAACGACCTTGGAGGTGGAGGAGAGATCGGAGTCGGAGGCGTTTTTGTTGTTAATGGTGCGAACGCCGACAATGAGGCCGATGGCTATACCGACTACCAAGAGAATTGATAGCACGGCTGCAATCGGCTTCACTGACGCCATTGCGCTTGTTGTTGGGAAGCGCGGGATTGGCAAAGATGCCCATAACGTATTTTTATGTGACTTGCTGCATGCTATGTTTGGAGGGATTGGCAGCTCACTTAGCCAAAATTAACCATTGCTTTTTTTGTGTGTGTGTGTGTCTTGCCTGTTTCTAGCCAATGGTAAAACATTAGTTTGGTTAATTATGAGCTATGAGACCATCCTTTTTTTAGGTTTTTTTCCTCCATGATTACTCTTTGTTTTTTTTTTCGTCTTTCTTTTCTCTTTTTGTCAAATTAATTAAGAAAAACACTTATCTTGGCCTCTCTTTTTTTTCCCCTCCTCACTCAATCTCATAAGTAGCAATGTTATTTCTTGTTGTCATTCTATCTATATCCTATGCTCGCCTATATTAATATTAATGAAATTGCAAAACATAGTGGAAAAAATAAGAGTTTGCAGATGTATAAAGTAGAACAATAGTTGATCTATTCACGAGTGTGTGTGTGTGTGTGAGAGTTGCTGAACTATCAGAACATTGCTGCCTAATCCGGATTTTCATCAAATTGAACAATGCCGTTGGTTGGTTGATTGCTGGGAATGTTTAGATTATTGATGTTTGTTACATCAAGAGTGCGCCTAATTTAGTTGTTGATTATCTAGCAAATCGGTAATTAATGCCGGTATTATTTTGGATTTCCCCCGGATAGTATCCGTGATGCATTACATTTAGATGTGAGTTTTTTTTTGGTAAGGTTTAGGGTAGCCCTAGACCTGGGTCACGGTTCGGGCGAACCGGCGAACCGCCGGTTCAAAAACCGGAGGGAAACCGGCGGTTCCGGTTCCTGAACCGACGGGTCGGTTCCCGCTACGGTTCCGGTTTCGCCGGTTTCCGGGTTAACGACTATATTTTTTTGAACGAATTCCAAAACTGCGATCGCGGAAAGAAAGCCCGGTTTTGGGCCAATCAAAACCGCGACCGCGGGTCTCAGGCTGCGGTCGCGGTTTTGGTTAAAATGCCAACGGCTAGTTCATAATTCCAACGGCTAGTTGATAAATTTACCTATAAATACCCACTAAATGATCTCATTTCCACCCACACTACCAATCTCTTTCAATCTCTCAAGTTTAAAAAGCTCTCTCAATTCTCAATCTTTACTAGTTTTTACAATTGCTTTCATAATTGTTCTTTTAAAAAAATTAGCACAATTGTCTCTTACATCTTATTGCTTTGTAATTTTAAGGTTCAATGTCTTCTTAATTACATATTTCTTTACCATACGTTACTCTTTGCTTACTTGTTTAGTTACATTTTAAGAAAATGGAAGGATTTCTTAACATTGATCAAATTTTTGGCTCACAAGAGAGTGATGCAAATGTAGAATGTGTACTCCTATTAACTTGTCGGACTTCTCGGATCCCAATGTGGTACAACCGGGATCGCCCACTCCCGATGAAAATGAGGGAGTGGATGTGGATCATGGATCCGAGGCGAGCGAGGCTCCATCCCTTAAATTCGACATTTTTACAAAACATTTTCGAAAGGGAGTTTATAATGCATCTACCAAGAAATTTAAAATTCATTGTAACTATTGTACTAAGGTTTACACATGGTTGTCGAGATCGGTCTATGGAACATTATGTTCCGGTCACGTGAAGAAAGCACACCCCGACAAGATAGGCATGATGCGAGGACAATCCCAACTCTCCTGGTTTGCAACTTCTTCTTCCCTTAATCTCCATCATAACCCTCATTTATTTACTTATAACCATAATGATAGCATTTATGCCTTCTCCGAGTCTATTTGTGTTGATCACTTATCATTTAGTTTTGCCGAAACGTTAGGATTTAACAATTGGATGACTAATCATGTACAACCCGCTTATAAACCGACTACTAGGAAGTCGGTAAAAAAATGTGATAAAGCATATAAAACCCCTAAAATGGCATTGATGAGTTTTTTTGCTCAAAATGATATCAAAGTTTCAATTTGTAGTGATATTTGGAGTCATCATTGGCAAAATCATTCATACATGGGCTTAACATGTCATTTTATTGATGATCATTTTGTTGTGCAAAAACGTGTTTTGGCTTATAGAGTTTTTGATTTTTCTCATACCGCTTTAATGATTGGTAACATTATTCGTACTATTTTGGAAGAGTATAGACTACTTCATCGAGTTTTTTCTATCTCGTTTGACAATGCATCTAACAACACCGCTTCAATCCGAGAATTGATTCCGCATTGTCAACCAATTCTTGGAGCGAATTATTTTCATGTAAGATGTGTTTGCCATATTTTAAACGTTTGTGTCAAAGATGGTTTAAAAGTTATGTCGGGTTTAATCGCTCCTATTAGATATGTTGTTAGTCGTATGTGGGCTAGCCCCCAAACTGCGCAAGATTGGACGGCGTTTTGTAATCAAAAAGGTGTTCCACCCTGAACATTTCCAAAAGATGTTTGCCACCGTTGGAACTCCACTTTTAAACTACTTCATACATGCATGCCTTACAAAGAACTTTTGACTTCTTTTGCGTCCATATATTTTCCCGACAATGCCATTATTTCTCAATGTTGGGATTATTGTTATAAAATCTTAGAAGTTTTGAGAATATTTCATGATGCAACATTAACTTTTAGTCATGTTTATAAACCTTGTGCTCATTTGTTTTGTTTTGAAGCATTGAATGTGGCGGGCGGTTTTTGTGAGGGGCGTAAATTCCCCGAACTTTGTGGTGCTATTGATGCTATGAAAGTGAAATGGTTGAACTATTATAAATGTATCCCCGATATTTATCTTGTTCCTTGTGTGTTTGATCCTAGGTTTAAGATGAGTGGTTTAGAAATGTTTTTGAATGGTTATTATGATGCATTAGAGTTGGATGTTAATGATGATATTGCTAGTGTTGGGGATATACTTAGTAAAGTTAGAAGATCAATTGAGGAATTTATTACTGAATATTCATCTGGTGTTAGTTCTTCTCCATTACCTCCACAATCATCCTCCTCTTCGAGCTCGAGTGCCCTCGGTGCTACTAAAAGGTGGGGGACTAATCTTTTGCATACCCTTACCAAGAAACCGAGACATTCGAGCTCGAATGTGGAGTTTGAAACATATCTAACAACCCACTTTGAGTTTGGTGAAGGAGAATTTGATATTTTAGCTTGGTGAAAGACCCACAAGAAGACTTTCCCAACCTTGGTCAAGATCACGGCTCAAGTGCTTGTTGTTCCCGCCTCGACCGTATCGGTAGAGCAAACATTTAGCGAAGGAGGACACGTCCTAGATGCAAAACGATATAGTTTAAAGCCTGATATCTTGGAATCCCAGGTGTGCGTATGTGATTGGAAGAGGGCGGAAATTCGTCAACAAAAGGCGGAGGTATCCAAAACTTCCGACTCGGATGGCCAAGACGATGACTCCCAATCCCAAAGCGCTTCCGCCAGTTCCGAAGGATCGACGTAGATGGTAAGCAAAGCGGGGTTTCATATCGAAAGGTAAGAGAACTGCGTGGGCTTTGATTCCTCTATAACCCCGAGAGGATACGTAGGCAACTTAATTTTAAGTCCAAGCCCTTTAATCCAATCTCCAAGTCGCGATCGCGGGTGACGGACCGCGATCGCGGTTTGGGTGCCGCGATCGTCGTCCCGACTTTGTTCAAAAAACAAAGGTTTGGAACCGGGAGAAATCGGCTCCGGTTCTGGTTCCATGGTTTCTAGGAACCGAAACCGCCGGTTCCGGAACCGGGCCCAGGTCTAGGTAGCCCAAGTACTACTTGGACTAGCCTAGAGCACCCGTAAACGGGTGAGATCTGGTTTACTAACCAATTCTAAGAAAGAAGGGCAAGTCGCCGCCCTGATGCTCGAACCTGAGACCTCTTGCACATGGGCAAGAGGCTCAATCGTCAAGCCATGTGCACACGCACACTATTATGTGGGTTTTGATTATACGAATACAATTAACAAATAAAATTATCAACCTTTTCTAAAAATATTATCCCTCAATTAGAACGTCAAAATAGTTAAAAACTATGACTATTTTGATTTGTCTTTACAATATATTTCATATATATGGCTATTTTTTGGAGTTTTGTCTTAACAATATATATATCATATATATAGCTAATTTTTGGAGTTGGAGTTAGTTCATTAGAGAACACTTTTCAAGAGAGAATTGAGAACGTCTTTGAGCCGTCCGATTTAGAAAACTCAATGGATAGGATCGTGCGTTAGCTTGATTAAAAAATCAAAAAATATGCATTTGGAGCAGAATTTTCTAACAATCTGTGCATAAATTTTATAACTAAATGTGCATAATTTTCATATTGATTGTGCCTTGTTTTGTAATTGAGTGTGGATGGTTTTTCACCGAGTGTGCATGCTCTATTTTAGACGAGTGTGCATGACTTTATAATGATTTGCATAATCTTAACATTGAGTGTGCATAATCTAGTTACTAAGTGTGTATGATCCTGTAACCGAATTTGCACTACCCTATAACTAAGTGTGAGTGATGATATAAAGTCAAACATATTCAATTATCATAGGTCATGCACACTTAATTATAAAATTATGCACATTCATTTATATTTTATAACACCTTTATCCACCCTAGAGGTAGTGGTTTGCAAACCCGGTTAATCATGATTTCGGTTAACTGAACTTCGGTTAACTATGATTTCGGTTAGTTAAAATCATTAACCGTAACTGACCCATTAATCTCAGTTAACCGGGGATCGATTAACCGCATTTTCAATTCAGTTTTCTCGGTTAATCAATAACCATTTATGTAATTTTAAATTATAATAAAACACTTAGATAGTAATAAAATTATCAATTTTATGTAAAAATATTATTGCTTGAATAGAAATTCAAAATAAATACTAATTTTACATGATGGTTATACTTTAAATTGTCTTCACAATATGTATAACATATATACAACCATCTTTAAGCATAACTAAATAATTAATAATGATATAAAAATATTATGGAAAATCGAATATAATGCCAAGTTTTCAAAATAACCATGCAATTTTATTAAGCCAAAGTATATTTAATGTTTTATTTAAAAAATAAAATATATCTTTCAATTTTTCGGTTAACCAACACTATCAATACGTTCAATCGTAATTGACCCGTAAAAACGCAAAAATATCAGTTTGGTTAACCAAACCGAAATTATAAAAATTAACGGTTCGGTTAATAAAAAACGTTGTTTTTGGTTTTCGGTTCCATTTTTCGGTTTCGGTTATTTTTGGACAGTCATACCTGGAGGTATCACTATAGATAACCTCGATTAGGATCCAACCAAAGTTGCCTAAGGATTTAAACTAACGAGCAAACTAGAACACGATAATTGAATTCATACAATTCAAAAGTTTATAGCGGAAAACAACAAAATGTTGTAAAGAACTTAATCTTTAATAATCGATAAATCAAAATTTACAAAGTTTTAAAAACATTGTAGTGAATTGAAATACAAAGGCTTATAACGACCTTAATTTTTATAACAAGATGATAAAACGAACTTTTATCAGAACAAAGTCTTTGCTAATAGAGAATCCACAAGCTTTTAGTCTGCTCCCGATTTAAACTTTACACTAGCCCAATAAGATCTCCGTTCAAATAAAGCATTTGGAAACCTTTCTTCAATTTCTCAAACTTCAATCCTTTGGAGTTACTCTTCAATTCAACTTAGATATCAATTTCTCCCTGACTTTTGTTATTGTTGTGGACTAATTGGACATATTGATAAGGAATACGGCATCAAGGTGGAGCCTGGTGAAAAGGAGGAGGAAGGATCTTAGTTTGGAGCATGGTTGAGAGCCCTTTTTGGGAAGGCATTCCCTACAGAAGCGTAAGAAGAACGTGAGATTGAAAGAAAGAAATTCAATCTATTTTTGAAAGAGAAAACTAACAATGACAAAACTAGCTGCATTGGAGAAATTGAGAAGCTAAGCTTGGCAAAGAATGAGAGTGGGGTTGATCCAACACGAAGCAATGAGATTAGTGAGGAACTAAAGAAACTGAGCCTCAAAGAGAGGTAGTCACCGAGGCAACAATGAAAGCTATGACAAAGATCCCTAATAAGGAGGTTGTGGAAAGTTGTGAGAGAAGCCGAAAGAAGGGTAAAGATAAGATGACTGACAAAAAGAAAATTGGGGGGAACTTGAAAGAGACTTGATAGAGTGTTTGATGCTCCCAATGAAGGTGAAAAGAGAGATATAGATGGCAAGAGGAAGGAGAAGCCTAACATTGAGGATATAAAATTGAAGAAGAAAAGGAGGATCTCCTCATGGCTAAATGCAAAAAGGTTGATAAGGATGAGAACTCTCAAATGATAATGGCGGAGGTTAAACAATTCCAACCCCGCCAAGCACCATGAGTTGTGTAAGCATAAAATGATACAAGCAAGAATATGAGGCTTGTCATATGGATCACTTCCAAAAGCATCAGAGGAGCAAGCACTCGAGACAATATAGGAAATTCTACATCAATGGAAATCCAAAAGAATGATCGAGCTTTTCCACGAAACAAGAACTTGGACATTGAAGATGTGGTTTGACACCTCTATCTTTCAATGTTTTGTTTGGTAGCTACTATTTTCATTTGGAAATCATTTTTGTGTCTTTTGAAAGCTAACTTGATGAGCTGCATTTAATATTTTTATTCTAAGTCCAAATTCCAACTCAAAAGGAGTCAAAATTGTGACACCCTTATACCCTATGACGTATGCTTAGTAATAAATTATTTCACATATAAACATATAATTCACATATAGCAACTATCCACATAAGCACAAAGCAGAAAGTAACAACCATAAAGGGTTGCGCAAACACACACATAGGTAGTTACTTCTTATGCTAATACATCTATTACTCTAACTTCTATTACAACTCATATGTCTAAGATGCAAAATGTGGAGGAGAAGGTTGCATTGAGCTTCATCCGGCCGACCTGTATGAACGTGACCTCTAAAAGAGACACACATCAGTAAGAACTAGCTAAACCTGAAAAATTGTTTTGCGATTTACGTGAGTCGCATACTCAGTGAATATAAACCATCATCAATTATTTCACTCAAAGCCAAGCAATTGGTCAATATACATATTCATACATATTATATATGTCATATATGAATTTACTATGCAAATGCAAATGCTGATGTATCCGATTTATTATTCTGTGAACTATACAAGCCTGAATCTGCCCCGGGTTTCCTATATATGGACTCTTATGGTCCCTTTAGCAAAGAAATCCGAAGATCTCCTGAATATTGACCCGTAGGTCCTGTATGATCCGTAGATCATGTATGACCCGTAGGTCGCTTTAACAAAGAAATCCGAAGATTTCCTAAATTACAGTTCAGGGCAAGACAGTCACAGGTCCTTTTAATCTCATTGCAATATGCTATGCAATCAAGTCCATTAGGTAACCATATATCATATGTCATCTGTTAACATACTTTCTTTGCAAACAACTCTGGAAATTTCAGAGCTATCACATCTACCCATATAACTCATATAGCACATATATCCATATAGCTCATATAGCACATATATCCATATATTCATATTTCACATATAGCACATAGGATTGAATCTCCGGTCTATACTCACCTGTTTAGGATAGATACTATATCTCTTCCCTTTCTCTTTGACCACGATCTATGACTTGTGCTCCTATATATAACCCAATGCAAATTAGGCTATTTACTCTTATAAACTCTAACCCCAAATGCAATGAAATGCCAAAATGCATTTTAACTTCTTGTGCGTAATTCCAAATCCTTTAAAACTTGACAACGATAAACTATATATATAAGAACACTTTTCTAGTTCAAACCTTTCTGAAAAACTTGATCAAAGGGCTTCCTAATATCCTTACAAGACGAAACCCTAAAATTACTCTGAAATCTTTTTCCGAATATAAATCCGATATCGAAAACACCCTCTGAGAACTATAAATCGACCGATTTTCAAATCAAAATCAACTGTAGATCTAGATCTGAAAAAATTAGGAAAATCCAGATAAACCATTAACTAATTAAAAACTTACCAAACCACGCTTGTACTTCGAAATTAAAACCCGATAGAAGAAATCTTGTACCAGATCCAATAAAAACAACCGAAATCATAATTTTCTTCTTCTCTTTTTTTCATCTCCTCTCTCTCTCTCTTTTCTTTCTTTGATTGATGATGTACGTAATTTCAACAAATGAACAAATACAATGTATATATAAGAGAGAGTAAGTCGGCAAAGTTGGAGGCGGTGGCTAAAACTTTGTCAAAATTACAATTTTCACCCTCAAATCTTCTTTACTACAAACTTTACCCTGAAATAATTATTAATTAATTTTTAGTTAAAATCTTTTTAAAATATAATAAACTTAATTAGAAAATAAATATTACTTTTAAAAACTCACTATATATTATGTCAATATGCTATGCATATGCTATTACTCTTATATGAATGCAGAATGACGTATGCACTTTGGTCGGGGATGTTACAAAAATGATGCATCAATAAAGTGCAACGTGAGTCTTCATCCAAGGTCAGACGCGCTATCGTGCGCCTCGAGCAAGTTACTTTTCTTAGTTGATGGACTTGCCTTGTATGTTTTATCTAGTTTATTTAATAACATAACTTTATGATATTTTAGGACTTATTTATTATTATCTTGGTATTACTTTATTGTAAAGATATTTTCCTATTTAAGTTAATGAAGCCCTAGAGAAAGGGCAAATCAGATTTACGTAAAAAAAAGAAGAAGAACGTTTTGTTCCTCCATTGAAGGTGAGAAGCTTTCAAACTAAGGATCGCGATAAGCGACGCTAGATTGGTTCTAAATTCGGGAGATTCGAGTCTAGGATTATTCCACTCTGTTTGCAAATTCAATTTGTGATATACGAGTTGAGTTTCATTCACTCCAATCAAGATTATGTTTTTGAGATTCGAGCATAAAGAGATTGGAAAATCCCATCTACTCCAACTAAGAATGATTGGGCTGACCCTAGGACGAGAGATTCGTCATCATAAACTACCAGGGATTGGGCAACCCCGGTGTAGTTAGGTCCCTCATGGAACTTATGAGGAGGGAGGCCCCGTCCATAATGTTTTTTGTGTGAAACGAAACTGAGTGGACGTGAGATGAAAGGAAAGATAAATAAAATGAAAAGCTACTTTGGTTTGACAGTGGATAGTATTGGGAGATTGGTAGGTTTAGCTTTGGTGTGGAGAAAGGACCTTAAAGTGGAATTGGAATCTTTATCTTCTCACCACTTGGA
The DNA here is from genome assembly GCA_964016875.1 of Fallopia convolvulus. NCBI lineage: Eukaryota > Viridiplantae > Streptophyta > Magnoliopsida > Caryophyllales > Polygonaceae > Fallopia > Fallopia convolvulus. Next base: position 62,206,029 of record OZ024718.1, on the reverse strand, counting down.
TGCTTGGATTCTAAATGAGGAAGATCGATAAAAAAGTATGGAGGATCATTGGAATTTATGGATGGTCGGAGACAAAAAAAATAGGGGTCTAACTTGGCAACTGATGAGACAACTCAAGCATAGTACAAATAAGTCATGGCTTTGTGTATGATACCAATGAAATCTCCCATAACCATGAAAAAGGGAGGTAATGATAGATCGACAAAACAATTGGAACCTTTTGTAGATTGTATGATTGATTGTAAGCTAGTCGACTTAGGTTTTAGAGGATATCAATTCACATATGACAATGGTCGAGGGGAGGCCAATATCCAATGTCGGTTGAATAGATACTTAGCTAATGAAGGATGGAAATAGAAATTCCCTCAAGCAGTAGTGTACCATTTGGAGAGGGAATGGTCAGATCATTGCCCCATAAAGCTACTATTGGAAGGAGAGAAGCAATAAAGAGGACAAAAAATCTTCAGGTTTGAGGAAAGGTGGGCTGAAAACAAAGAATGCAGAAGCGCCATAAAAAGGCTTGGGAAATTTATGAGTAGAATTTATTGAACGAGATAAATCTGTTGGATTGGTGTTAGTTGCTAACACTGGAACAATGGTTTCATCCATTCGATAATTCAAAAGTTTTGATAGTGACAAACACTTGGAACTAATTCCCCTTTAAGTGATTCAGGAAAGACACAAGTTCACATGAAACATAAGGGAATCGTTCCCCATCTCTACCAGAGTACGTGGCAAGTTAATGAAGGACAAATGGGTCGTTTTGCTCCTAACTTGGGCGGCAAGCACAAAAGGATAGAAGTGTCCTAATAAGGAAATATTGCACAAGGGTACGTTGGTCATTAGTGATGATGTCTTTCTCCCCAAGAAGAGAAGGACAAATGCGTCATTTGGAAAGAAGCCACTACTATAAGAGGAAAGCGATTGAGCTAGATCAAGCAGCTCTTTGATTCGAATGAACAATTCTCTCTAGAAGGAAGCAAGCAATCTCGAAAGAGAGAGTGAGAACCCAGGGCAACACAAGAGCAATCGACAATCAGTCTCTGAAGAAGGAAGTCCATATCCAATCGATGGAGAGTACGTGAGCTCAACATCGACTTCGGAGGTGGTTCCTATGCTAAAGGGAACTACACAAGGAACGAGTAAGGTTAAAGTACTAGTATTAATTGTGTTTAGTAGACCTAGGAACAAGATAGCTTAATTCGATAGTATTGTTTGAATTTGGTGATTGCAAGCAATAGAGAAGTTCGTCTTTGCATCTTGTAACTAGGGATTTATCAAATTAATATAATACTTGTTCAAAATCCTCCAAGGGAGGTAGATGTTTACTCACTCGGCTTGTTGGGCGGCAAGTACCTTACATTTTGTGTTTTATTATTCCGATGTGTAAAGGAAATGTCACTAGAACAGTTCCCAACTCATTAAACTAACTCAGATCTACGATCCTACAAAATCTTTGTGCAAAATATATGATAAGAGTGGCAACATTTAAAATGAAAATCAAGAATTTGCTAGCAAGGAAGAGAAACTACCTGAAGGCTTTAAATAAATGTCAGTTGAGTCATGAATAATTATTGAGAAGGAGGAAGTTAGTGAAGGAGATTACATGGCTTATAGATGAAGAAGAGAGGATATGGAGATAAAGGAGTAGAATTATTTAGTTGAAAGAAGGAGACAAAAATACATGATTTTTCCACAAAAGAGCTTCCATCAAAAATGAGAAAAATGCTTAAAAACTGAATGACGACTAGTGAAATGAGAGTACAAATGAGGAAGAGATCAAGGCAATTGTTGTTTCATATTTCTCTAATATGTTTCAAGAGATCCAGCTGGTGGACATGGAAAGAGTGATAGATGTGCTTCAACCAATTGTCATCGAGGAGTTCAATCGGGACCTATATAAGAGTTCTCAGGGGAGGAGATGGTAGGGGCTTTAAAACAAATTCATCCATTGAAAGCACTAGATCTGGATAGAATGTGTGCACTATTTTTCCAGTCATACTAGGAAATGATCGGAGAGGAGGTGATTTCAGAATCCTAAGAGTTTTGAATGGAAGGGAGATGTTGGCTGAAATGAATAAAACCTTTCTTGTTTTAATAGCAAGGAAGAGGAAGCCTTCTTCTATGGATGAGTTCAGACCAATCAGCCTATGCAACGTGGTTTACAAGATAATGTCAAAGGAAGTGGCCAATAGATTGAAAGCCTTTCTTGAAGATGTCATCGACCCTAGTCAAACTGCGTTCATCTTAGGGAAGACTCATCTCTGATAATGTTATGATAGCCTTCGAACTATTCCATCACATGGGAACTGAAGGGAATTGCCAAAGACTCTTAGCTCTAAAACTAGACACGTTTAAATCTTACAAAATGATAGATTGGGATATTCTTGAGAAAGTGATGAGAAGAATGAGCTTTCAAGAGAAATGGGTGAAGTGCGTGTTAATTGTTGAAATGTGTGACCTCAACTAGTTTTTCTATCCTGATTAATGGCAAACGGACTTTAGATTTCCTGCCTTTCAAGGGGTTTGAGGCAAGGGGATCCCCTATCCCCCTACCTCTTCATCATCTGCAATCAAGCACTTACTGCTCTTATTAGAAAAGAAGAAAACAAAGGATTACATGGTATAAAAATTGCTCCATTTGCTCCACGCATTTCCTATCTATTATACATAGATGAATGCATTATTTTCATGGAAGCCAAAACTCAACAAGAAGATATTGTCAAGGACGTGCTAGAGTTTTATCAGAAAGGATCTAGTCAGAGGATTAACCTTTGGAAAACTAAAGTAAATTTCAGCAAAGGTGTCCAAGAAGGCTTAAGAAATTAAATATTGTTAGCTTTTGGGGTGCAGGGGAGAGATAGTAGCAGCTATTTCAGTCTGGGAGAACCAAAAAGGACATTTTCAGAGTGTGAGAAACAAGATCGAAAGGAGACTGACAGACTGGAGGAATCAGTTCATTTCAAAAGCTAGAAGAGAGAATCTGATCAAAGTCGTTGCACAAGCCATACCTACCTACTCTATGAGCTTGTTTGAAATACCTAGCACTTTCTATGAGGAACTCCAAGGCATGTTTAACAAATATTGGTGGGGTCAAAGAGAGGAAGAAAGGAAAATTCAGTAATGCTCGAGGAAAGACTGTGATTTGAAAGGAGAAGGTGGGATGGAATTTAGGGATCTAAGTTTCTTCAACTGGGCCTCCTAGGTAGGCAGAGTTGGAGGATTTTAAATAGTGAAGATATCATGGATGCTCAAGTCATAAAAGCAAAATATTATCCACAAAGCATTTTCCTTCAACCAAGCTTAGAAGTAGGCCTAGCTATCTTTAGAGATCGATTTAGGAGACAATATGGGTTTTTCAGAAAGGAATGAGGTGGTGAGTGGGTAATGGAGATCCATCTATGTATGAAAGGTGTAACACCCCCAATTTCTAGCCAAGGGTATTACTGCCAGTGACCTCGGATTTTAACATCCCAGCAGCCACATCCACCGCTATCGAATCATCTTCGAATCCTCTGTTGGATCTCTCGGAGTTGTCACGTTGCCCACCGCCGTTGACGCTGTTAGGATCGTGACGTTGCCACGATGCCATATGATCAATCCGTTCTTACAACCGACGTTTTGAAGTTCCATAACGTCAACGTTTGGAAAGCTATTAAGAATTCAGCTTTATTGCCTTGATCAAAGTTAGGTTCGCTTTTCGAGGCAAGTGAACGGTTCTCTCTTATCCTTTTTATTAAACGTGAATTTTCTATTTCCGTTTAATATCCCTTAATTATTGGGAACACTTGTTTGCTAAATAAACGAAATTAGGTTTATTTACTACTTAGATTTAACGACTGTTCGTTATTTCATACTATTATTTGTATTGTTAGTATTGTTTAGGGTCGTTGATCGTGCTCTGATGTGTTCAAGAGTCTCCTTTGAGATCTCTTTGTTGAGCATAATATAAAACAAGGATAGCGGGTTTTGACTCGTGTATGTCTTTATAACTGTTAGGAGGTATATTTATTATCGACTCCTAACCTCGGGTCATGACTCTGCCTGCTTAATTCCGATTGAGAGGTGTCCGTACTCTAGCTAAGTGCATCGGAACAACTATTCCTTGCGCGTGTCTTGGATGTTTATATTCCTTTTTTTAATCTGATGAGATCACACTCTCATGATGATTCCTCTACCTTTGGATTCTCATATCTCTTTCTCTTGATGGATGTACTAACTATTGGATCGTCGACCGATTGTAATTCGGAGTTCGGTGCCACCAAGTTTAGCTACAACCATGGAGACCTTTTCGTGCTCCACTTGCTAGTCTTTTTAGACTAATCCTTTCACCTTTCTTTTTCTTCTGCACTTTTTCCTGGTGTTTCCCATCTCTTTCTTTTTGGAAACATCAAACAACAGAGGAGTGTTGCTCAAGAACAGAAGATGAAGATCAGACGAACTTTATGTTACCCTTTCATGTGGTAACATAAAGTGAAAACAATTATGGTATCAGAGCGACGTATCTAAAAGATGGTACTTACGCTCATATGAAGACTATAGAGGAGATGTTGAATTGAAGGAAGAACTTTATTGTATTTTAGTGTTTCACACCATGTATTTATATGGGTCGCCTGTATCATTAAAATTATATTCCGCTGTCGTTTTCTTCTGGAAATAATCACTTTTTAATTCAAGATAATTCTAATATGAATAAATGAATCTTTCATATATTTGTTCGTGTTTAAATTGTGTTGTGTTACCTTAGCCTCGGGTGGCTTTGGATGTTAAAATCCTAGGTCACTGGCGGTAATACCCTTGGTTAGAAATTGGGGGTGTTAGAAAAGGACCCATGGGTGATCAATAATAGAAATTATAAAGTTATTAGCCAAGTTGGAGAATACAAAAATGATCTTAAAGTCAATGAGTTGCTCACAACTGAAGGAGCAAATTGGGATGCCAACAAGTTAGCCACCTATTTCATGCCTTTTGAAGTGGGGAGAATCAAAGCCATCCTACTTAGCCAATCCCTTCCGGAAGACATCTTGATTTGGGGTTAGAGTAAAAGTAGAGAGTATACAATTAAGTATGCCTATCTTGGGATCAAGAGAGAAGATACTAATGAGGGCTTTTCTGGGAGTAGCCCAAATCACAAAATATGAGGAAATATTTGGTCAGTAAAAACTACAACGTGAGCCAAGATGCTTGCTTAGTCAATTTGCAATGAAGCCCTCCTTTGCAATACTAAATTAAGTAGAAGATTAGAGGGACACTCACCCCTTTTGTCCAATTTGTAAAGGTCATGTAGAAACAATTTGTAAAGGTCATGCCTTCAAAGATTACAAAGAAGCCAAAAAATCTGGAACGAGCTAGGCCTCTATGTGGATAAACATGCTAGGAGTAGGCTCAACTTGATTCGCTCAATGGATTTGTTTCTTAGGAAGGCTAAGTTTTCCCATTTCCTAACTGTTATTTATGCTATATGGGACAGAAGAACTGCATGGTTGTTTGAAGGTAGGTTCAAGGAGGAAAAAGAGACCGATAACATATGTCAAAGGCTTGATGGAGAGTATGTTGACAGATAATAAATGCAATATCAAGCCTAGACAGAGGGAAGTGACAAAATGGGAACCACCTCCTTCAAGTTGGGCCAAGTTGAACATTGATGCCACAGTTTTTTAAGGAAAAGGCTCAGGCCTAGAGGTGTGCATAAGGAACTAGAAAGGCCAGCTTCTGGGAGCTTACATAGAATAGCTAGATGCCATTTTTTACCCGCTCATAGCGGAAACAAAGGCTCTTCTAAGAGGGTTACAAGCGGTGAAAGAGTTGAAGGTTCAAAGAGTGGTAATAGAAAGTGATTGCCAAAGCCTTATTCATGCAATCATAAGGGCTGACAAGGAAAGACCTTTTGTGATTAGTTTTTTTATCAATGATGTATTAAATTTAGCAGATTTTTGCATAGAAATTAAGTGGATGCATGTTTATAGAGAGAAGAATAGGTTAGCCCGTGATCTAGCTCGATGCAAGCCATGAGAGGTGGAGATTTTGAAATGGGACTCGTATCTCCCATCCAGTGTAAGTAATGTTTTGATTGATGAGTTAATTAATGATATTTATTAGTGTTCCTACACTATTTCTGTTCAAAAAAAAAGAAAGATTACTCACAAATTCAAACTCCAAATTTGAATTTGGCAACTCAACACCAGAAATCAAACAAAGAAAAAATACGAGTAGATTATGATTCTTCAATGCTATATATATTTTGGTCGACCAACAACAGGTTTTCCCTTAGTATGCTTCTTGTCCTCTTTGAAAGTTGGAAGTAAAGACCTCTCCGTGATGCAATTGCAAACTCAAGAATAACTATGGGAAGGGTAAGGGGACAAAAATTTTAGGAAAATTTTGTAACGATCTAACATTTATATATGTAATGTATGGATCAGTAAATTTTGCAAAAAAAAATTAGTTGAATTTATCTTATATAATAAAAAAAGTAATGTTTACTATATATATTGGGAAATTTCTTTTGGTACCCCTCAATTTTTGTCTTTTTCTTTTAGCGTTCGCAAAAAAAAAAATTTGAAAAGAAATGTAAATTATATAAAAGTATGGAGAATGTACATCAGTAGAAGTTCAATAGCGTCACTATACATTCCACCAAAGCATGAAAAGGCAACAACCTGAGCAAGAGATGCACAAAATAGGCTAAGACTTTAAAAAACAACCAAAAACGAGCGAAAGCAAACAAGCAAACTAATGGTGAATCCGTAAAGTGCAGAACCAAGAGGCATCCCTGGTCGTATTGTTCTTGTTCGGGGTCCATCTGGCAAGGATGCACAATTTAGTGGAGTTGATGACATCGAGTACACAAGCGTCCACCTCGGGGGTCTTGTTCTCAAAGACAAACTTGTTCCTATGTAGCCAGGTCCAGTAGATCAGGTTGGTGATGGCCGCACAAGCCACTTGAAAAAGGAAAGTAGATTTGCAGTTGCAATTTCCGAGCATAGAGAACCAATCATGTATGTTGTGTGTACAAGGTGTAATCTTCAACCAATTTGCAACCTTGATAATAACATTATCCACAAACAAGTAGGCCGCCCACAGGTGGGTGACCAACTCCGAGGCAAGCCCGCAGAGGGGGTATGAGTCGACATTGGTCATCCCCCATTTCTTTAGCCTAGCTCGACTGGGAACTCGTCCGTGAGCGGTGAGCCAAGAGATAAAGCTAGCTCTAGGACGACATTACCTTGCCCCAAATAGCCGAACTCTAGGCAACCTCCTCCTTGTGTGATCGGAAGAGATCATAAGCACTCGAGGAGGAGAACTTACCTAAGGAGTTAGTCGTGAGATTCATTAGTTGCGAAGGGCCACCCCTGGTGAGTAGTTCCTCTTTGATCGGGAGAAGAGATTTCCAAGTCGAGTTGTTGCTTCTCCAAGCGGTAGCTTGCCAAATACTTCTACCTCTGAGAAGGAAGTGTGTGACCCATTTGCTCCAAATGCTAGTTTTGTTAAGAGCCAACTCGAAGATCGGACGGGTGAGACAAGCCTTGTTCCAAGCCAAAAGCTTCTTGATCCCCAATCCACCCTCAATTTTGGGTTTGCAAGTCGCCTCCCAAGCCACCAAATTGTGTTTGCCCATCTCAATACCTGTCCAAATGAAACTTCGCAAAATGTTGGAAATTTTCTCCGTCACCTTGGCTGGGAAAAGGAAAACATTGGCCCAGAAAGACCGAATGTTGAAGAGCACAAACTTCAAGAGTTCGAGATGTCTCGCATAGGAAAGGTGTTTAGCCGCCCAAGATTGGACCCGGCTCACAATCCTATGATGATCGGCTTATACTCGGAGACCGTAAGCTTCTTGGAGTCTATGGGGACACCCAAATATCGAAAAGGCATGGAGCCCACATTATATCTGAGAAGGGCCACAATGGAATTTTGATCGAGAGCACAACCCCCCCCCCCCCCCCGAAGTACACCTTGGATTTCTGGAGGTTAGCTTTAACCCCGGAAAAATGGCTGAAATCATCAAGCACCTTTTTGAGGATGGAGAACGAGCCCAAGTCCCCTCTACAAAAAAGGATGAGGTCATCCACGAAGCTAAGATGGGTGATACGGCTTAGACCACATCTAGGATGAAAATTGAAGTTAGGATTTGTGGTGTACAGCTGAATCAATCTGGAGAGCGCTTCCATGGCCAAAACAAAAAGGTATGGCGACATTGGGCACCCTTGGCGGATGCCACGCATATCCGGGAAGAAGCCTTTCAGATGGACCCCAAAGCTAATTGAGAATGTAGTCATGGAAATGCAGGGCATAATGAGGTTCACAAAGCGGGACGGGAATCCGAAGGCCTGAAGGAGATGGAGAATGAAAGTATGAGAAATGGTGTCAAAAGCTTTGTAGATGTCGATTTTATAAGCACACCTTAGGGAGACCTTGGAGGACCCATACCCCCTCAACAACTCTTGCGCAAGCATGATGTTATGCTGAATATATCGCCTCGGGATGAAGGCGCCCTGTTGTGGGCCCACGAGATGTTGGACAACCATATTAAGACGGTTAGCCAACAACTTAGAAATGGCCTTGTAAATCAGCGTACAACAGGAGATGCGCAGGAAATCCCCGATTTGCGTCGGGTTGTTCGTTTTGGGTATAAGGTGGATGGCGGCATGGTTGACTTGTTTCAAGAGATGGACATTCTCAAAGTAATCAAGGATTGCTTAGAACACGGTCATACCAATAATGCCCCAGGCTTTCTTGAAGAAAAGAGCGTTGAAGTTGTCCGACCCCGGAGCCTTGGTGTCTCCGAAGGCGAATATGAACTCTTTAATTTCAGCACAGGTGAGGATGCTAGTCAGTGTAGCATGCATCTCGGGAGGGAGGCAGGGTCCTCTATTAGCGAATAAGGGGGGCAGGACGTTCGAGCTCTTGGTCGTGCCCAAGATGGAGGAGAAGTGATTCACAATAAAATGAGAAATTGCATCGTTACTTTCTAATTCAACCCCATTCTCGTCTTTCAAGGATCGGATTTCAGAGAAGGCGCGCCTGCCCTTGATAGAATTGTAAAAGTAGGCGGAGCTATAATCTCCAAATTTAACATCCCGGATCTTGGTCAGTTGTCTAGTAGTAGCACTGAGGAGTTTGGCATTCGCAATCAATTCACAGCTCGTCCGCTTCTCATTCTCAAGCAAAAGGCGACCAAAGGGGGACTGTTGAATTTCAAGCTAGATTCCCCGAAGTGTGTCTGTCGTAACTCGAGCTTGAAGCTCCTCAAATTTGGAGCTACCCAATTGTCGGAGATGGCTTTTGAGTAGCTTGAGTTTTTGAAAGAGTTGAAAAATTGGAAAGACAACGATAGGTATCGACCAAACCTCTTGAACGATAGGGAGGAATCTTTTCGAAAAATCCCAATCATTATTGAATTTGAAGGTAGGTTTTGGGAGTGGAACGGATCTTTAAAGTTGGAGGGCGGCAGGGGAGCGATCGAAAATTCCTTGGAGATGGAAATTCGCAATAAAGGAAGGAAAAAGGGACGCTCATGTCGGGTTAGTGAGAATGCGGTCGAGATTACACCAAAGACGGTTACACATTCTTGTCGATTACTCTAAGTGAAGCGACATCCCGAGAATGGATGATCAAATAGGCCACAAGCCAAAAGAAAGGGGCGATTTCTTCGGCCAGCCTATCGGAAACAAACCCATGTTCATCAATTTTGTCTCCGACTTCAAGAGTTGCATTAAAGTCTTCGAGAACAGCCCAAGCCCCGGTGACATAATTGCTTAGAGTAGAGAGTATATCCCATAGCGGTCGTCTTTGGTTGTCGTCGTTACGCCCATAAATAAACGACACCATGAAGGAGGGCAAGCCTCTTAAATCATCAATGCGACAGTGAACCATCTGATCAAAGGCAGAAATCTTTTGAACGTGAGCCTTTCGAGGGTTCCACCAAATCCAAATACAAAAATTAGTCGTCGTGTCAATATTGGAGCAATTGTTCCAGCCATGGAGAAGATTGCGAGCGATCAGATCCACTTTATCAGCCCGGATTCTAGTCTCAATGATGGCTATGAGGCTTGTATTTTGTTTTCGAATCAAATCTCTAACAACATCTTGCTTGTTAATGTTGTTCAGACCCCGTATGTTCCACGCAACAATTGCAATGTTATTCATCATACTTGTTGGTTGGAGGTTTGGGGAGCCTTGTCCCTTAAATCTTGGGTAGTAGTGTTGTTTGAGCTATCCGAGGTTAACACGGAGAGTCGGTGAGGGCTAGGAGAGGTGAGAGTGAGCGAGGCGAAAGAGTTGGGAGGTTGAGAAGAAGAAGGGGATTTTTGTCTGACCGTTTTAGGATGGAGAGACGCTTGGGAATAGGGACGAAGGCTTGGATGTCTTTGGCTTAAAGGTGAGAGGGGAGAGAAGAGGGAGTAGAAACAGAATTGTTAAGGAGATCAACGAGAGGAGGACATGTGTCTGCAAAAATAACTTATTCCTCTTAGTATTCCTGAGGTTTTACTTTTTCCTAGTGATGCCCCTATTAGTTCAAATTAGTGAAATTCAAGTTCATCATTGCGTTCATCACCCTTAAATTAGTAGGATTTAACCATAAAACACTCAAATTCATAATATAACCACATCAATTTGAATTTTAAAACAACCCTTTATTTTAAGAGGTTGTTAAGAATATTGTTTACAAATTCAAATTGGGATGGTTCGATTATGAAATTGGGTGTTTAATTGTCAAATCCTACTAATTTAAGGGTGAGCAACACAATGGTGAGCTTAAATGTAAATAATTTAAACACAATAGTGATGTCAATAGAAAATGTCAAAACCTCAAGAGTACCAAAAGAAATAAGTTTTTTTGGAACACCAAAAAATAGGCAAAACTGAAGGATATCAAAAAGAAGTTCCCTTTTTTTGCTACAAGAAATTCCAACCCACCCCTAGGTTTGTGATTGCCATGGATACCAAGATTAGAGCATACTCTGATCCCTTAGAAGCAAGACTCGCTCCTCTTTAAGTCTAACCATGAAATGGCCTTTATTGCTCTCTAGAAATCAATCATCTGTTCAATGTCGAACATGAAAACTTTTACTATGGATACAACATTTTGCAAGTATACAATTGATCACTAGTAGAATGATTGTGCTCAATGAGATCATTTGTTAGTGCTTGTAGTATTTTGCTCGATTTGGTGGTTTCTATTTTGCACTGATTGAAGTGATTGATTATTCTTATTCTTCAATTAGCTCTTCCATTTCCATTTCTAGATGAAACTTTAACGTCGTATCTTTCTTCGTTTCTCTTAGCCTTTAACTGCTCCTACTAATTTTGATATTTCACTCTCGGTGATGTTATTTCATTATCATATTGATTTGTCTGATGCTATTGAAGAATAAAATTGTAAAGGGAATCAAGAACGTGTAATTACTTGCATTAGAATTGTGTTCGCTTGTCAAAGATTATCTTACTGTTTGTTCACAAATAAGGACGGTCACTACCTTAATTTATTTTTAAAATGAGATGTGCATTTTCATTCAGAGTGCCTCACAACCTACCTAACGAACACATAGCATCAAAAGATTCCAATTATAAGGTATAATTTGTGTTAGAATCCAAACAAATAGAAGTATAACACTTGTGTTCCTCCTATGATGCATATATTCCAAGATTTTGTCCAGCTATGAAGGTATAATGATTGTCTCTGAATTTGAAGCCAACTCAGTCAGAATTATCACTGTGACTCTAAACAAGTCCACACATTGGAAAGCAAGCCCTCCATTGTTTCAGCTGTTCTGGTCCACTCTGTTTGAGCTTAGAGAATCTAAACATCTTTTGTTGCTTAAAAATGATTTTTAACAAGATGAGCATGTGTTATTAGTCCTTTTTTGTTTGTGTTTTTAGTACTATAAGGGGGATAACCTTTGTCTTGTTCAGTAATGTTTCGTTCTATAATGATGTTATGTGAACCAATTTTTCACAACCCAAGCCATGTTCTTCAGATATTAAGAGTTTCTATCTTCAGTATTATTTTACTGGATGAGTTTTCATTCAGGGCTATTAAGCTCGAGAACCTTCCTTATGGCCTGTCGTACAAGCCTGCTATCTTAAAGGTTTTCAATTCATCCCTTTTTTCTTTCGATTTGCTTGTTCTTGTATGAATCTGCTAGAATCGATTACCTGTTAAACGATTTGGTTGCGCTGATTATACTCTATTATTTTCTTTCGATTTGCTTGTTCTTGCGTGAATCTTCTAGAATCGATTACCTGTTAAACGATTTGGTTGCGCTGATTGTACTCATTGTAGTGATTGATGTGTGATTTGCTTGTCCTTTTCTGGGTATTATGAGTTTTCTCTCCAGAAAAGTTGCAAGGCTCCACCTAATTTTTTTTTCTCATTTTAGGTTCGAGATTGGTACTTGGATTCTTTTCGTGAGCTTAGATTAGTCCTTAGTATCAATGACAAGAAGGATCAACTGGAATTTACACAGATGATTAAAATGATCAAGGTTAGGCATTATAATGTTGTGGCCATGATGGCTGTGGGGGTTCAGCAGTTGAAGAAAAGCTTGGTGACCCATTCTTCATAGGTGGGGTCTGAAGCGTCGGGGATGAGAAGAGGCGTCGGGGAGGGTTTGGTTCCATCAATGAAGCCATGTAAGGAGTGGGCTCTGAGATAGGGAAACACTTGAGTTTTCCAAATGGGATAGTTGTCAATATCGAGCTTGACATGGATGAAGGAAGAAAAAGATGTGAGGGAAGGCGTATTGGGATTGGTGATGGTGGGGAGAGCTAGGTTTTATGTGTTTTGTGGTGGGTGGGTGAAAAAAAGGAGGAAGAAAAGGTGGACGTTCGTTCTTTAGGCTTTGGATACCATTCTAGAGCACGAAATAAGGGGTGAATGAAAGTGACATTTCATTAATTATGAACAACTATATACATGGGTATATATAAGAGAACAAGGCAAATAGATGTGGATGATAGAATGATTGTGCACAAAGATATCATTTTTTCCAAAATACTACATCGAAGGCATTTTTATACTAATAGAAATAGAAATAGATATTTGATATACAAATGTCGAGATAGAGATATCGTGATGATGTGTCAATAATACGACATCAATATGCAACCTGATAATGATATTTAGGTGGCCTACTTAATTAATCAATTATTACATATTTTATATACCATTTCAGTCTTTTTTTAATATTATATGCACTTTACCTCTTTTGAAGGTCTGGTTTATGTTTTAAGGTATATTGCTTAATTAAACATTGGCAACATTTTGATGTCCACGAAATTAACCATTTTTCTTATACATAAAGCTAGCGAAAGGGTTTCTACCAAAAAAAAAAAGCTAGCGAAAGGGTCGAAATCGTATCCACGTAAAGGGCACCACCAGGCACCAGTCCACCACACGGTACGTGGAAAGCTTATCGCAACTCGCGCGAGTATATAAATTTTTGTGTGACGAAAATACCCCTAAATTGATAAGATGAGATGAGCGAGAGAACCGGGTTTTTAAGATTCCTTTTTATCTTTTTCATGAACCGGGTTCTAAGAGTAGAAGATACTCATTTTCTCTTTTTCATTCGTCTTTTTGTCCGTGGTTCAGGTTTAAGTTCCAACATTCGTTATCCATTTCTTCGCAGCCCATATACACACAACACATTCCCCTCTCTCTCTTCCCTCCTCCAATGGATCACTGTAACCTCCACACATGTCCGTTGCAGATTTTCCTGGTCCCAATCCCACCTTCTCGGTAGCAATCAGTGCAATTCTTCTGTGTTTTTTTTGGCGGTGGTAGCGGTGATCTTTTCTTGTTTCTGAAATTCGTAACTCCGAGCGTGCTTCTCTTCTCGATCGATCATGGCGGCGAAGCAACTGAGAGACACCTTCTCGAAGAGTCTGATTGAAGAGGTCCAGCGTTTCGGGGCCATGAAACAGAACGGTGTTAGCCTCCGTTACATGATGGAGTTCGGTTCCAATCCCACCGAACGAAGCTTCTTGATCTCCGCTCAGTTTCTTCACAAGGAGCTTCCTGTGCGAATCGCTCGCAGGGCTATTGAGCTCGAGAACCTTCCTTATGGCCTGTCGTACAAGCCTGCTATCTTGAAGGTTTTCGATTTCTCTTTATTTCTTTCGAATTTTGTTGTTCTTGCATACCTGTTAAACGATTTAGTTGCGCTGATTGTACTCATTGTAGTGATTGATGTGTCGATTTGGTGGTTTCTATTTTGCGCTGATTGAAGTGATTGATTACGTTTATTCTTCAATTAGCTCTTCCGTAGGCTACTACTTATGATAGGTGATGTTATTTCCTTATCATATTGATTTGTCTGACGCTATTGAATAATAAAATTGTAAAGGGAATCAAGAACGTGTAATTCCTTACATTAGCATTGTGTTCCCTTGTTAAAGATTCCCTTACTGTTTGTTAAGGACGGTCACTACCTTAATATTTCTCTTAAAAATAAGATGTGCTTTTTCATTCAGAGTGCGTCACAACCTACCTAACTAACACGTAGCATCAAAAGATTCCAATTATAAGGTGCAAATAGAAGTATATCACCTGTGTCTCTCCTGTGATGCATATATTCCAAGATTCTGTCCAGCTATGTATGGTGATCGTCTCTGAATCTGAAGCCAACTCAGTCAGAATCATCACTATGACTCTGTACAAGTCCTCACATTGGAAAACAAGTCCTCCATTGTTTCAGCTGGTCTGGTCCACTCTGTTTGAGCTTAGAGAATCCAAACATCCTCTTTTGCTGCTTAAAAATGATTTTTAACAAGATGAGCATGTGTTATTAGTCCTTTTTTGTTTGTGTTTTTTTACTACTATAAGGGCCTAACCTTTGTCTGGTTCAGTAATTTTCCGTTCTATAATGATGTTATGTGAATCATTGTCGCAACCCAAGTCATGTTCTTCAGATATTAAGAGCTTCTATCTTCAGTATCATTTTACTGAAAGAGTTCTCTTTCCACAAAATATGATGGTGCTTCCTCTATATAACTTGATCTAATATATATTTTGTTGCAAGGCTCCACCTAATTTTTTTTTTTTTCATTTTAGGTTCGAGATTGGTACTTGGATTCTTTTCGTGACCTTAGATCAGTCCCTAGTATCAAGGACAAGAAGGATGAATTGGAATTCACACATATGATTAAAATGATCAAGGTTAGGCATAACAATGTTGTGCCCATGATGGCTTTGGGGGTTCAGCAGTTGAAGAAAAGCTTGGGTCCTAAGGTTAACTATAAGGATCTTGGTGAGATTCATGAGTTCCTGGACCGCTTTTACATGTCCAGAATCGGAATCAGAATGCTTATAGGTTGGTTCTGCTTCCTTTTCTCATATCCTCAACCCTGCTAATCAAGGGGAAAAAACATAATCTGAAGTCAGTCAAGAATCAGGGTTCTTAAATTTGAGATTGCTAATACCTGATATGATATTACTCATTTCATCTCAGGGCAGCATGTAGCCTTGCACGATCCTAATCCTGGTCCTAATCAAATTGGCTATATACATACAAAAATGTCTCCAGTAGAGGTAGCAAGAAATGCTAGTGATGATGCCCGTAGTCTATGTTTGCGTCAATATGGCACTGCCCCTGACATCGTTATCTATGGAGATCCTGACTTTACATTCCCGTAATTTTTTCCACCTCTGTTTTCATATGCTTGTATCGTAATTTGTCTTAGTAATCTTTAACAAAATACCAAATAAATCTCTTGCTTTCTCCTCTAATGTTGTCTCTAATATTATTGTTCCCCTTCCCCCCTTTCAACAGGTATGTTCCGTCACATTTACATCTTATGGTCTTTGAGCTTGTTAAAAATTCCTTGCGTGCTGTCCAAGAACGTTATATGGACTCAGACAAAGTAGCACCTCCTGTTCGAATTATTGTAGCTGATGGACTAGAAGATGTTACCATTAAGGTATGAGATACCATGATTTAGTAGTATGTATATATATTGCTTTTTCTTCATTGAATTACTCTCTCAGAAAACTTAATTGTGCTGATGAGATAGAAATGTAGGAGTATGCTTATGGTTTTTATTTGCCTCTTGAGGAATCATAGGTCTCTGATGAAGGGGGTGGGATACCCAGAAGTGGTCTGCGCCGGATTTTCACATACCTTTATAGTACTGCTGAAAACCCTTTGGAAATTAACTCAGAGCTTGGGATGGGTGAAATGGTCACAATGGCTGGATATGGATATGGCATTCCAATAAGCCGATTGTATGCACGCTACTTTGGGGGTGATCTACAAATTATCTCTATGGAAGGATATGGTAAGCTCAGCTTATCTTATTGTATATGTATGCTTAAGAGCTATTTTCTGTTCCAATCTATCTTTAGTCTTACAAATGTTTCATATTCAGTGCTCTCTCTTGCAACTAGAGTTTGTCTTCCTTTTTGGTTAAAATATTAGGCTGAGACACATGAGCATTGGGTCTTATGAGATAGGATTTCTGTTTAGACTTTACCCAAATTTTGACAAATCTCATCTCACATGCAAGAAATGGTCTACCATTTTGCTCTTTATTTTTCTTCCCTTCAAAGCTATTAACCAAGATGTCACTCATTGTCATCGGCTTTGTTTAAGCATATGCATGTGTAATTCATCTAGTGATTTTTTTAATTAAATTAGTCATCTAGGGGCACTTTGAATAATAAATTGGCATGTGGGTGTTGTCCAATTGAGCTGTCCCTTGAATTTCAGGAACAGATGCATATCTTCATCTGTCACGCTTGGGAGATTCACAAGAGCCGCTTCCATGAAAAGCAACTGCAGTAGTAAAAGGGTGGAAAAGAAGTGTAGATATGCAATTCTCTTGTAATGTGAAGGTAAACTTCTCAAGACATTGAAAGGCTTTCAGGTCTTCTTGATTCTGGTACAAGAAGCCTGCTCTGCTCAAATTGCAACTTCAAGTTGCATACGTAATTGAAACAATTGTTGTTCATCTATGGACAGGAAATTGTACGTCTTTCCCCATTTGGTATGAAATATGATATATGACATCTCACCAGTCTTGCTTCGGACTCATCTCACCAGAATTGATGAGTTTAATTGCTTTTTATATAACAACTTACCCTTCACCACCCCTCCCCCAACGGCCCAATAACAATGCTGATTGCTTTTTTCAACTTACCCTTGATAGTGAAAATTTAGGAGCATGCTCATTGTCATATGAGTTTTTTCAACACCTTCACTACCACCTCCACCACCAGAACAAGTGAACAACACCGCATCAACTGCCACTACCTCTCCTACCATAACCACCACCCCCTTGCTACATCTACCAGCCGATGTTGTCACAACCATCTCTACTACCACCAACATTGTCACCACCACCACTCCCACGATCGTCTTCACTTTGTCAATGCCACTACCACACCATCATCCCCACCATATAAATTATTATATTTATTTTTATTTAGTATTGAACTAATTCTTATGGTTACTAAACATGCCTTGTAATATTCGAATTTTGAGTTACCTCGGTTTGATATTCCACCTTTGAGTTGAATCGGAAACTGACGACCGAAACAATCCCAAAACAATCTACTTTTCAAAAATATTCTCCCTTCTAAATTTTTTTCCAATTAGGATAAAATTTTACCAAAAAATGACTTAAGGTACTTGAATTTCGGTGTTTGTATTATAAAATGTGTTCTTACAATCTTACTTGCAAAAGTTTTTAAAGGTGGTTTTCTTTAAAAAAAAACATATTTTAAAAGGTGGTTTTTAACAACAACAAAAAATTCCCAAAATTAACCTACACACATTACTCTACACGAATTTATGTAAAAAAAATTGATGTAACAAATAACCTACATAAACTAGTTACATAAAAAAAAATGTAACAAAATTAATCTACACAAATTTATGTAACAAAAATACTTTACATAAAATTCGTGTAACAAAAAAATAGAAGAATTGCTCGACATAAAAGTACTCTACATAATTAAATTTATGTACCAATACCCTAATATAGTTTATTTGCCGAATAGATAGGAAGCCCTACACTTACACAAACTTTGTATGCTTTTTTTTTTTGGAGAAGAAAGCTATAATTGTATTAGATAAAACTAGTTGTCCCCGGCGTGTCATGCACGACTATGACTCGATATTTTTTAGATATAATATAAAAAAGATATTAATAATAAAATATAATATAAAATTTAATGTGAGTAATTTGTTGACCGTAATATGTATAAAAATTATTTTGTTTTTTAAAATCAAATAAAACAAATTAAATTTATATTATTAAGTTTAAATAATGAGAATAATATATAAAATGCTCATAAAATGTTATGGTAAATTTTCAAATAATGAGAATAATATATACAATGCTCATAAAACGTTATGGTAAACTTTCAAATTGTGAGTTGTAATAAAAGGAAAGTATTTTGACCAAACTTCTCATAAGGAAGTATTTTGATTAAAAAAAGTATAGATTTATCAAAATATATAGGCCTATAATTATCTATTTATATAAAATATTTTCTATAAGGAAAGCATTTTTTATCATTATAGTTAAATATGACATGTAAGTGACGGGGTGAAAATAATACGATGTGGCATATGACGTGTCAAAAATTACATGACATGGCTTAAGGAAAAGAAGACATGTGGCACAATCTGATGTGGCGTATTCTAGAAGCGACATGTGGACAAAGCTGAGGTGGCGAAATGTGGTGGCTCCAACCCTTATTGCTTTTATATATATAGTAGATTACACGGATTTCGTGAATTTGTATTGAATCAATGAGTGCTGTAGGATAAACCCCTAATTGTGTATGCTAAATGGCCGGATAATATATGTTGTATGCTAAACTACACTTACATAAATTTATATTTTACACAAAATTTTCATAAAAACTCCACTTGCATAAAATTACACGTGTTTGTTTTTGTTGCAGTGAACGGTGGATGACCTCCGAGATATTTATGGTAGCCGGTAAGGAGGGTGACACTAGGGTGGCACGAAACGGGCAGTGTGAGGAGGTTGTGTGATGGACCGATGGTTGAAGATGCACGAAGATTGCCCAAGGAGGCTACGCGAGGAGGGTGGCTGACGTTCGGTGATGGCCAACCGGATATATGGTGGTGGTCAGTGGTTGATGGCAAGAGAAGTGGCGAGAGATGAAGAGCGAAGATGGATAACTATAAAGGGAAGTTGGAGAACGTTAAATTATCTTAAACTATTGGGAAAAAATAAGATCTAGGAGTATATTTGTAGAATAAAACATAGAAATTAGTTTAATAATGGCTTTTTCTAATTAAGTCACAGTCCATAGGATAGCCTTGAACTTACATTATCAATCATTCGTGATGGGTAGGAATTGAATCTAAATCCAAAAGTCAGAAAACAACCATAGTTATACTTTTTTTAGAGAATGGGCTCCAATAATGTTGTAATCTAACTCTATGGTAGAGTTAATAAAATCTGATAAATTAATAGCTTAAATTTTTTTATTTTTTTCTAAATTCATAAATTTTTATCAAAATAATGACTACTGTTTTTTAGACGATCTCTACAAAAAAAAATGCACGAGGAATGAATGCAGGGATGGTTATTTATTTTACACATGCTATTAAAACAAATGAAAATCACAACATTTATAAATATACTATGAATTCAGCATTTTCGTAACTTTTTAGATTCAAATAACAATACTCGAGTGGAGAGAAGCAATACTCAATTCCCTAATTTCCAAATCGATATAACAAAATAAAGTACGTTAATACAATCAAAATTAATATTGAATCAAGTGCAAAAATGCCACCAGGATCACCGGTCACCGCATAACCACTACAAACCAGACAAAAACTGCCTTGACAAATCCCAAAATGCAAGAAGCGTAAAATGAGCAGAGAAGGCTCCCGTCAGGATCTCACCAACTTGTCCAACACCACAATCACTGATCTTGATCTTCTTGACATGCTAATACAGTATCTGAACCACCTGGGTTGACGCCACCAACCTCCACAGGCGCCACAATTCCAGTGGAGTCCACTTTGGGAAGAGGCATACCGCTATCGACACATGGAGCTGGAGCTTTTGGTGCCAAGTCATGGCTCGGCTCGGGAGTTTGCCTTGCTGAGCCTCTGTACCTACCGTAGGTTGGACTACGGCTCCGGTCTCGGTCTCGGATTAAGCTACGGCTTCGGTCTCGACCCCGGTTAGGGCTACGGCTTCGGCTACGACTACGACGATCTCGGCTGTAGCTTCGGCGAGGACTACGGCTACGGCTCCAGCTGCGGCTCCTGCTACGGCTTCGGCTCCAGCTTCTACTACGGCTCCTGCTTCGGCTCCTACTATAACCCCACGTGCGTACCTTTTCAGGGCTAGAGCTGTAGCTTCTTCCTCTACTACTCCTACCAGCAAGAGGACCATCTCCTCTCCTATCATCAAAACGGGATCGACCCCGACCCCGCCCAAACCTGTCCTGGGGCCCACGGTCGTCTCTGCCACCGAACCCTCTTCCACCTCTCCCGGGCCCACCTCGACCCCCAAAGAAATCACCACGCCCGCCAAAGAAATCGCCTCTACCACCACGCCCACCGCTAAAGTTGTTCT
Source organism: Fallopia convolvulus (assembly GCA_964016875.1). NCBI lineage: Eukaryota > Viridiplantae > Streptophyta > Magnoliopsida > Caryophyllales > Polygonaceae > Fallopia > Fallopia convolvulus. The sequence continues at coordinate 62,185,452 of OZ024718.1, read as the reverse complement.
CTCTCATTCCACCACCACGCCCACCGCCAAAGTTATTCTCTCTCATTCCACCGCCACGCCCACCGCCAAAGCTATCTCTCATGTCACCACGACCTCCATCATGAAAGCCTCCACCACGGCCACCAAAGCCGCCACCGCCACGACCACCAAAACCGCCACGACCACCAGAATCCCAACGCCCACCACCGCCAGCATGAGGTTCAAAACGGTTCATACCACCTCGGTCTTTTCCAAAACTAGAGGAGCCTCTCAGAGCCATTTCTCTTACCTGAGGTGGTACTTGCTGGTTAGCACCCTCGAGAACTTTGATTAAGTCAGGTGCAAATTTGCAGTCTTGCTCTGTTAGGAAAGTATATGCCAATCCTGTTGCTCCCGCTCTACCTGTTCTTCCAATACGATGAACATAGTCCTCAATGCCAGTTGGAAAATCAAAGTTGATCACTACCCTGAAACAAGACTGGCTTTAGAGCAATGCATTTGACATACAACTCTAGCGTCGTTAAGAGAAATTATCTGAAAGATGAGATTACAGCCATTAAACCTGACCTTATATCTTTGACATCAAGCCCCCTAGCAGCAACGTCAGTAGCAACAAGAATAGGCGCCTTTCCACTGCGAAATTGATTCAAGACCCAGTCTCTTTCACCCTGAGTCTTGTCTCCGTGAATCACGGCAGCACCGAAATTGCGTCTAATATTACGTGCAAGCTCATCACACTGCCTTTTTGTTGAACAAAATATGATAATTTTGGAACCCCTTTCTTGGGATAAAAGAATCTGCTCCAGCCGCCTCTGCTTCTCTTCTCTAGGCACTACTTCAATATACTGCATTTCATATATAATTTTCAATCTTGTGAAGAAAGAAATGGGACATCAAAGCACAGCAAAAACAATGAAGAGACAAATGATGTTTACCTGTGTGATAGATTTGTTTGCAGCAAGCTCATCAGTACTTCCAATATTTACCTGAATCGGCTTAACAAGCAAATCATCAGCTATTTTGCGGACCTCTTTCGGCCAAGTTGCAGTGTACATAAGAGTTTGCCTGCGCGGAGGTATCTCATTTACGATCTTCCGAATTTGAGGCTCAAAACCCATGTCAAGCATTCTATCCGCCTCGTCCAGTACAAGGAGTGAAACTTGTCGAAAGTCGATTTTCTTCATTTCAAGAATATCATTGAGACGTCCAGGAGTTGCCACAACAATGTCAGCTCCACGCTCTAACTCCTTCAGCTGGGGACCCTTTGGGGTTCCACCATACAAACACTGAAAAGAGTATCCATTCAGCCGCATGAAAGAAAAAAAATAGCAAATGTGAATTTAAAGTAACAAGAAGACGACTAGATGGTAATCCACACACCGTGCAGGAAATCCTTGAAGATCGACCAAACTTGATGGCCTCATCCTGTATCTGTGTTGCAAGCTCACGTGTTGGAGCCAAAACTAAAACTGTTGGACCATTCAGTGGGTTGTTATGGCGCTGCCTAAGATGAACGAAGGTTGGAATCAGATAACCCAGTGTTTTCCCAGACCCAGTCTTTGCAATTGCCACTATATCTCTACCCTGGAGAGCAATGGGCCATGTTTGTGCTTGAATTGGTGTTGGTGAAGCGAAACCAGCAGATTGCATCTGTCAAAAATAATCAACATAGATTTACACCTTTAACCTACCCAACGTAAATTCCCAGTTCAAACCAAAAAACCTATCATGCCAACACAGAAAATGATCAAAGATGAACTAGATTTTGTTGCTTACAGAAGCAACTTGACGCAACAAAAGGAGGCAAGTAAGACACATGAGGTGGAACCACTAAGCAAGAATATCCCAGTCACACCAGGTGTGAAATGGATGAAGGCTCCAAAAATCCATTGTGCAGCCTCCAAAGGAATAGTTGTTGCATGTAAATTGTTCGCATTGCAGTGCAGCGTACGACATATGCTCCCGTTCTGGAGCAGATATCGCACCTGCGACAAGAGAACTATTAAGTTAAAAAGTTTTAACTATCAAAGGGGTGTAAATAGGTCTACAGGCTATCTGACTCATGCAACAAATGCTAAAACCTTTCATAATATAGCAAACTCACCTCTCTCAGTATCTCTGGGGGAAAACCAGTAGCTTCAAAAGTCATGAATGGTGGAGGAACATTATCACCCTGTCACAAAAGATAGGAGAGTTACAGGCAGACCTTAATATACTCATATCAAAGGTAGGTCAATACAAACATTAGACCCCAGAATAGGCAGCCACTTAAATGTCAATGTAAATGAAATTAAAGCCACAAGATACTTGGCAGTTAAGTTTGCAAAAAGTTGGCAGAGATATACATGGAAAAAAAAAAAGCATACTCAAAATCACAGCTGTTATTCCTGTTAAAGATATTCATGTACAATATGTCTATGGGGAAAATAATAACACATTAGGGTCCATTCATAGAAGTAGCCATGACAATGTAGTGAAAGATATAGTTGTCTGGTGAACTGCACAAAAATTGACTTCAGTATAAAAGTTTGAACAGAGCTTACTGCTAGTCTATTCCAAAAACACATAACAATTCCTTCATTGAATTATAAAAAGATGACCAATCAAGCAAATCGTGACACATGCACCAGCTATACCTGAACCCTTCCATGGGTATGCAAATTATAAGAGTAGCTAACAGATGAAAAGGGATGCCAAATAAATAGACAATAAACAGAGAATATTCTCCAGCAGAATGAACACGTCATGGATCAATTTTGTAGCGATATTGTTCCCTATATTCCATAGAAAAATCAGAAGAACTCAGATCATAAGAATAACATTGAACACTAAGATCATCATCAAAATGAAATCACTCATAATGTTAAAATTCGTTATATACAATGACACACGTACCATAGCAGTTACTTCATGCTGCTGGCAGTAAGCATCAGCTGTTGTTGTCTTCATAAACCCAGAAGACGCAGGTTGAATTGGTGGTACTGTTCCCAAAGCATGATTAGATGTTGGCATGTTCCCATTCCCTTGATTGTACATGGTTGGCAACCCATGTGCAGACCCAACTGGACCACCAGCAAGGCCAGATGGTGCACTATGAGGAGGAGGACCACTGAACCTCAGTTCCTAACATGAGATGAATATTACTGTGTTTGATCATTATCTTGCATACAAAATTTCAACTATATGCAAGCACCAGAAGCGACATAATATAACTTCTCTCTCCTTGCTTGGCTTAAATTAGCTTATATTATACTTGTTAGTTGTTATAAAGGTGTATATATTTAAGGGAATACATCTGGCTGAAGGTAACCCCCACATAATTAGCAAATTATCAGAGAGAAAGGATTGTACCATCTTTAGGGTGGAGAGAACACATACAAATGACAACGGAGACAGTTGTAACAGCTTAACAACGTGGTGTTACAATATATATCTATTTATTGCCCACATGTTTGAATACAAGCAAATGAAGCAACTAGAACTAGAAAAAGAATTTGCACAAGCAACTCACTAAGGCCTATTATCTAATGCATTCACTACTAATTCATAACAACACTTCCACATGCATGCAAAAGAAAGGAAATTCAATATGGTTGACGTAGTAGTTTAGTACAAGGAAAATAAGAAAATTAATCATTACAAGCAGAACAATAAAGGTACCTGCTGATTGGAAGCAATAGGGATTTTAGCAAGTTTAGGGTCTTGAGAAGCTACCACTGGTCCTTCTCTGTTAGCTTTATAGTGATAATCATTTCCAGATCTTCCTTGTGGATGTTGCTCATAACCCATATTAGAACCAGGATGAGGGAAACCAGCCTGTTGACCCTGCATCATTGCTGGGCTCATTTGGTTTTGGTGTGAAGGTCCATGATGTTGATGAACTGTCTCAGTATAGGGCATAGCTGAATTATGATGTAGCATATGCATTGAAGAGCTTACTGGCTGAGGCTGATTAGAAACTCCACCAGACTGTAGAATGTGATTAGAGGCAGAAGATGGAGGCTGAATAGCCAGATTGCCCGACCTGTCTGATTGTGAAGGAGAGAACTCTGTCTGTTTTCTCTTCAGATTATCAACATCGTTTTGCTGTTGGAATCCAACACTATTCTCTTGCTTGTAAGGATAAACTGGACCTTGTGTTGTATGCTGAGGCTGATGTTGTGTGCTTTGATGGGACTGTCCAGGCATGGGATGCTGATATTGTGAATAATTCATATGTTGGGGCATAAAGTGCTGCCCAATCTGTTGCCCCATTGGAGGGCCTTGATGATATTGAGGTATTTGCTGGGCCATGTACTGTGGCATTGGCTGAACAGCTTGTTGTGGCATCTGCTGCCCTTCTTGTGGCAATTGTTGTCCTAGATGTGAGCCTTGTGGAAATTGTTGTCCTAAATGTGAACTTTGTGGCGGTATCTGCTGACCCACTTGCCGTCCCATTTGCTGACTAAAATGCTGTTGACCAATCTGACTCTGATGCAGCAACGTTTGGCCAGGGAGCAGCATATTTTGACCATAATTAGTGTAATTTTGGTGGTAACCTTGTCCTTGTTGAGACTCTTGCCCCACAGGAAGCATTGGTGAAGCTTGCTGATGAGTATGCGGTCCAACAATAGGTCCTTGTGGCTGTCCATGTTGCTGAGAAGACTGATTCAGGTATTGTGGTTGCTGATGGGACACGTCAGAAATTTGTGCTCCATGATCACTAGACTGTAAGACAGTTGTTCCAGAAGGTTGTGCAGATGGTAATGCCGAAGTTACACTAGCTGGCCTTTCATACTGTGTAATATTTGTCTCTGGATTCCAATAATAAGTAACTCCGGAGCTTCCATCAATCAAACCTTTCCAAGGTTTTGGAAGTGTTGGATCCTCAGGAGCATATCTAGGGCCAGACGCAGCTGAAGCTGCATCCGTAGTTGCCATGCGGACTAATTTCCTATATTAGAACACAAAGACAATGAACAATTACATACGTTGTAAACAAAAAGCTATTTGTAACTAATCCAAAGAGCATGCAATATGAAGCGAAATTTATCTTATGCAACAAATCCTGATTACACCAATATGAGGCAAACACTTAATTATAACTAGTCCAAAAATCCCTACCAAAAAAAAAACTAGTCCAAAAATCACCCGATACATACAAAAGAATTTGAAAGAAAGTTCAACAGTGAACCGTTATTTACACTAATATTAAGCATCTAGAAACTATTTATACTCCTCCCATGAAATTAGATATTCTAACCATTCTTCATTACACAACCAGTGGCGGAGGCAGGTGGGGGCGCGGGGGACGGCCTCCCCCACCGGCGGCCGGGAGTTCGCAGCCAGGCGCCAACGGCACAAAAACAGTGAAATTTTGGATCTTTCTCAATTGAAAAATAAGCACCACAGTTGACATAAAGACATTAGAAACAAAATTTAATTGAGAAGGACAAGTTCAAACCGATCAATTTCGGAGACGAATTTATAGACTTTGACGAGGCAGAGAAGATATGCCGGCGGTGAAGAATCCTTTCTCCCGAGTCCGTCGTTCCGTCCTGATTCTCTCTCTGTTCCTCTTCCTAGGGTTGTTTATCAGGTGAATGAACTCTCCTCAAAAAAAAACAAATCAGTTGAATGAACTTGGGCCTGTTTACAGACAGGCTCGTTAGACAAAAAAAAAAGGACAGGCTCGTGATTGGCCTGGCCCGGCCCGCCAGAATATAACAATCTAAGACCATGAATATCGGGGGTATCGATACCCAAGTTTCACCAAAAATAAAAAGGAAATAAAAAAAAAGATCGAAATTCCATCTTCGGCATCATTCAACGATACGGGTCCGTGTCAGACAAATGCTGGAGAAGTGCAGGAGAAAGGCACAAATTTGGAGAATGATTGCATGACCCATAGGATCATGACCCATTGCCTTTAATAGTAATTAAAAGTGAGAGAGTGTATTTAATTAGATTTGCTTTTTACAAATTTCTAAAAAGTTATTTCAGATATTAGCTCCTTTCCTATAGGTTTGGTACCGGTTTGGTAGTGGTACTTTGAGGTTCGGTATAGATTACACTTAAAAAATCATATTAGCCCAGTTTTCTATTTCAAATACTCCTAAAAAACGCATATTGCTTTAATAATCTGAAATATTAAATTGCCTGTTTTTTCCCTAAAAATTTAAACTATCCCGCGTAAAATTTCGTTTACCCCGCCTATACCCCGTGTAAAATTTTAAAATCTGAAAGATTAATAATTTCTACGTTACTTATCTTAGTTATTGCATATAATAACTTTTTATATAAATATATAGAAGCATCCACTCTTAATATTGCGTTTGATGTGATTTTTGAGATCTGGTGAGCAAAATTTGTTTGTTAGATCATGAGATATTCTATTAGTAAAACTATAAAATTTACCAATACCCTACTACGTACGTATGTAATTAAGGCCCATACGCATATGGAGTTTTAAATAAAATAAGTACAAAACATCCACTATTAGATATTTAGGATTTTACAATTTGAATTTCTATATTGTACTTTTTGAAAACGCTAAATGATAATTTTCTCCAGGAACAGTTTCGTTAGTTAATTTTATAAGATTGATCTCCAAAAAAGTTTCGGGTCAAAAAATAATTTTTTTATCTAAAAACATGTATTTTTTTTAAAAATATGTCGGGTTTGCGGGTTGACTCGTAAATCCAACGGTTTTTTCATAAAAATAGTTTATACATTAATAAAATTATAAAAATAAATATTATTTAAAAATTATTGCAGGTCACGGCTCGTCCACCCGTGACCCGCGCAGGTTTAACCCTCGCTCGCAAAATAAAAAAATTAACCCTCAACCCGCACATTGCGGGTCGGTTCAATGCGGATCGCGGGCGACCCAACCCGTTGAACACCCTACTTATAATGATCAAACCATCTCTTGTGGTGATCAAACTATTTCATATACTATCAATTGGTCAAACCATCTCTTGTGATGATCAAACCATCTCTTGTATATAAACCATCTCTTATGGTGATCGTTTCATAAAATCAAATATAAAATCAATTGGTCAATTAAGGTCACATCAATGTTATTAAATTCAGAATTTTAGGATCGGATCGTAGAAGGGTTTATGGATAAGATCGTTGAATCGTAAGATTTTACATTATAACTAAAAGTATGTAAATACAATTTTATATATTGAAAATTTATTATATACAAATTGAAAACATTATAAATCTTATGAATGCAATAGGTAAAAATATTACTTAGATTAACTTAATAGAATTGAGAGGTAAACCTTGAACAAATTAATAATATAAATGGAAATAGTCCTTTTGTAAAATCATTAGAATCGTATATAAAATCGGATCGTACGAAAGATTATATAAGGTTTTAATGTGGCAAATTAAGATTTTACCACAAATAAGATTTACCTAGAATGGAGAATCGCTCCATCACTTTGGATCGTAAAATCGTTAAAATCGTTGAATCGAATCGGGATTTTAATAACAATTGGTCACATACTATATTATCTTTGATTATATTTAAAACCCTAAGCCACAGTAATTGTGAATAATTAAAGTAACTAAGATTATAAAATAAAACTTTAGGTAAAACTATTACTTAGGATAACTTAATTCAATTCTAAGAAATATTTCATTGTTTGAAATTTTTTCTCCAAAATAACTATGAAATAATAAAAACTCTAATCTAGTATATATTATCTATCTATCATTACTATATACCCCTTTTGTTAATATAATATTTTATTTTATTTTATTTCTACCACATTAAAATCCCAAAAAATATCAATAAGAAGATAACATGTCCCCTACAAGATTGAAAAATATTTTGATATTTAAATGTAAATTTGGAGATTATTCCATTAAGTAAGTCTTAATTGTTTCACATGTGTTCTTAATAAATTCATTGATAATTATTTATACTATCTACCTAATACATTATAAAGCAGAAACCATATTCGTTGAAAAAAATTGTGCCACGCAGCATTAGTTGAATAAAACAATGTCAAGATTTTTAATAATAACTTGTATTATCAATATATCAATATATCAATATATCAATATATCAATAACTAAAGTCGAATCTCTCTATCCTACGTGTCATCGTCTTAACTATGCCACATAGGCATTTTAATTTTTCCATTTACCTCTTTGCCCTTAGTTTTTTTAGTATTTACAATCCTTATACATTATAATAATATTCCTTATATTACTTATGAAAATATTATTTTGACTATATTTGGAATACATAGATTGCTCCTTTACTTTATTAAAAGATTACATATATATTTGGAAGACATATGATCCAAATCTATTAAATATTATAATTGGTTGAAATTTAATTGATAAGATTTAAATTGGTTGAATGAACCTCATATATGTAATTAATTTATAAATTTTATCTTTTTATCTATATTTTTCATAATTATTTAAACTATCATGTTTTGCCTAATAATTTAATTCATAATATTAATAAAAGTTTTATTATAGAGATGAAACATGAGAAAAATAAATGTAAGGCCGACATATGACAGTAAGGTCTTTCAATAATAATTATAAGATAATTGGTTAAGAATAATTAAAAAAATCAATCAATTAAAATATAAACGCAAAATATATATCAGTAAAAAGAAATCACGTAAAAAATAATTTGTTAGTCTAGGTTAGATTGTTATGTTAGTTAGAATCTTATAATATATATAGGGTTGAGTTCAAGTAAATAAATAATTTAGTGTAAATAGTTAGGAGAAATAAGGAGCGTTGGATGCAGGGAGATGAACGGTATTGATTTACTCACTTTTATTGTTTAAAATAAAAAAGATAAAAAAGGTGTGATTTTGGTAACTATCGTAATCAATCTGCGTAATTGAAGGAAGTTTTGTGTAATTTCTCTCTCCTATAGTTTTCATCGTTATATAAGCGTTGATGGAAAAAACTCTCTCTCCTATAGTACATATTGAACAACTAATATATCACAAATGAACAACTACTTGTTCTCGAATGAACAACTACAATCTCACACCTATTAATAAAACAAAAACAATGAACAACTACTTAGTTATGAATGAACAATTAGATATAATCAGAAGAACAACTAGGGTAATATATTGAACACAGAACAAATAATAAGTTTTTTTACGAAGTTTTTTTCAATGAACAACTTATTTATTCTATTGAACAATTCTTTATTAATTGATGAACAATAACTCAACCCTAATATCGTGAACAACGAACAAATTAGTTCTATGTATGTAAATTTTTTTAATGAACAATTTCTTTATTGTAATGAACAACTCTATGTTAATTGATGAACAACTTATAATACGATGCAAATGTACGCTACTTTAAATTTTACGGCAATAAAAAAAGATAAAAAAAAGGCATGATTTTGGTAACTACCGTAATATACATGATAGGTTTTTTATCATTCTTTTTCTTTTAAATCATTAATCCTATCAAATCAGTACCATTCATCTCCCTGCATCTAACGCTCCTTATTTCTCCTAATTATTTACACTAAATTACCTTCTTACTTGAACTCAATCCTATATATATATATATGATCCAATTAGTTAGAATAAAAGAGAAAAACATATTAATTTATTGGATTAAGAGATAATTTTAGAACAAAGCCTCTCAAAACTTAGAGACGGACCTGCTTATACCCCATGTCTAAACCTTATATGAAAACATCATACCTAAACCCTATGGCTTAAATCCTAAACCATAAGCCCTAAGACCAGAACCCTAAATTTAAAATAACCTTAATTATCATTCTAATTAGTCGAATTGAGGACTTTTATAAATTATTAATTTTTAGCTTGAGTTGGAACGTCGGGTCGAGTCAAGTTTTGATAATTCTATTAAAATAACATAATTGTTATACATTCATATCAAATTATAAACTTTACAATAACCTTAAATAGTTTAATGAATAAAAAAATATAATATTTATTGTTTATAAAACGTATGCTTTAAATTAAAGCTTAAACATTTCTTTAAAAAAAAGCTTAACGTAATAAATTTATACAGAATAAATTTTGGCTCAAACTCTATAAACCGTGCCTCTTATTTATGTATTCCATTATTTATAAACCATACACTTTAAATTAAGACAGAAATTTTTTTAAAAAAATAAAATGATGACTAGTAAATGGTGCAAATTAAATTCAAACACATGCCTTGAAAAAAGGCTAAATTCATTGCCTTGTTGGCTAAACTCACTTTTATGATACGTACAGTGTACTCGTTGATTTTAAAATATATAAAAAAAAAAATTCAGCCCATGTTACTATCTACTGCCCATTAGAAGCTAGTAAATATCCTCTACATAAACATGTAACGTAAAAAAATGATCAAACTAAACATTTTTTCAGCCCATTTAAAACAATTCCAAACCTAATATATAAAACATTCAAACCTAGGTATGGAAACTCTCAATCAAATTAATTAAGTAAAAATTAAATAATAACATGCTTTTACTATTCTCTCTCCTATTAGTATTTTGGTTAGCGGATAATGACCCGGTGGGTCATTAAAACAATTTCCCACAAATTTCATCCACTAAAATAGAACCACAAATGAGGGGACGCCACTTGGCAACTTTTGAATGGCTATTTTTATTTGAATTTTTCATTTAGCTTAGTATAGTTTTTAATCATTTTTGTTAATTTTTAGGGTTTAAAAATAAAATAAAATTATACCAAAATTCATAATTTTTTTTAATCTACCCATAGACACCAATTTTGTATATATTTAAATTATTTTAAAATTAAATTACATTCTGACGTTGTTTTAGGGCGAGAAAATACATATTTATTTATTCTTTTAAATAACTCATTGTTTAGCTCAAAAAATTATACCAAAAATTATAATTTTTTACCTATCCATAGATATTAATATGTATAATTTTGATTTATCGGTTTTTGATCTACCCATGGTTTTTGTTATCTACCAATAGTTTTTGTTATCCGCCCATGGTTTTGGATGCATGGTTTTGGAGTTTAAAAAACCCTATTTTTTGCTATATATATGAATTTTACTCATTTGCAAAACTCACTCTTCCAACAATCATTTCTTTAATCAAATCCTCTCCCGAATATGGATCCAAATGAAAATCCTCCACCAAACTATCCACCAATTTGGTATCCAAATTGCCCTCCATCAAGTTTTCCACAAACTTATCCACCAAATTACCCTCCACCAAATTACCAACCAAATTACCCTCCATCAAATTTTTCGCAAAATTACCCTCCACCGTTTTATCCTCCACCAAATCATCAATACTTCCAACAATTCTCATCTCAAGTGAGCAATAACTCATGTGTGCAAGCCTCCCAAGAATTTTCTGAGTCTCAACACACGCCAATTTCTTTAAGCTCGGATGAAAATATGGCTACGCACAACTCTCAATCGGAAGATAACCCTCTGTACAGCACCCAACCGGAAGGTTCTAGTGGTCGTAGAGGTGGAGCTCGTGGAGGTGGAGCTCGTGGTCGTGGATCTCGTGGTGGTCGTGGAGCTCGTGGTCGTGGTCGTGGTGATTCCTACAATGAGGAAGAAACCATTGATCGTCACATATGGAGTCATGACGACGAAGTACTCTTAGTGAGTGCATGGATCAATACAAGTAAGAATATCATCGTAAACACCGAGCAAACAGCCCAAGCTTTTTGGCAGCGAGTTAGTAGCTACTACAACGAGAGTTTGGTGGGGGGCCAAGTGCGTCGAACCACAAAGGGATGTAAGTCTAAATGGAATAGAATGAACCCTCTTATTGCTAAATTCGTAGGTGAATATCAGAAAGCTTTGTCCTTGAAACGTAGTGGTGAATCGGCCGATGATGTTTTGAAAAATGCTCATAAATTCTATTTTGATTCTATGGGTCACGCATTCAATGAGGAGCATTGTTGGGAGCATCTCCGAGACGAACCAAGATGAAGTGATGCTTACATTAAACAAAGCTCTGGCACTGGGAGCTCAGAGAAATCAAGGACAGAATCGGTTGAAGGCGATTCTTCTGGTCCTGATACTCCAATGAGTACATTTAATGTAGATCCTATTGAGCGCTTGTAACACCCCTATTTTACAACATTGGGTATTACCGCCAGTGACCTCAGACTTTACCGTCCAAAGTCACCCAAGGCTTTTAGAATGATATAGAACAATTAAAATGCGGAATAAAACATAATACATAATGAGGAAAGGTGCTCCCAAGGGAGACTTAGTTCTTACAAAACATCTTACATTGTTTTCAAATATAAAGTTGTTCGGAATTGAAATGCAAAACCTGCTTGTCCTTGAAACGTAATGAAACTAAAGCAAAATGATAGTAAGGTACGTCTTGAAAATCTTTGTTCTTCCTTCGTCTTCACTTCACTTCACGCCTTGTTGGGATTCCTAGATTCTGACATAATTCGCGAGGGGCGATAGAATGTCAGGCAAACATGCGGAAAAGAAGAATTAGTCTAAGAGACTAAGCAAGCGGGAAGGGAACTTCCCGAGGGTATTTTGGGAATTTCAAATATTATCGAAAGAGGTATTAGGGTTGTGTTTACGTTGGGTCTATATGAATAAACTTGTTTATGTGGAGCTTTGATGGTTCAAAGGAGAGTATATCTTTAGTCAAAGATAAGTCGATGAGCGATAGAAGAACTACTAGATTGTAGACTTCTTTAGGATTTCGAAAGTATGTTGGGAACGTGTATTAATTCATACAAGTGAAAACCTCTCGCGCCCTGAGCGGACCGAGAGCCGGATTGATCATTTGAGACCGGTCCGGTTTTGGTATCTTAAATGTGCATTCGCACTTATCTTATATAGTGACGAAAGATATTCGACTTTGTTAATGATTTTTAATAGAGAGTGGTGGGACACGGATAATCCGAGCCACCCGAGGGAGAACTTCAATTCCCCGGCACTTAGCTAGAGTGCGCACAATCCCTCCTTGCAATCGGAGCGGATGGAGATCATGATCCCGAAAGTCGTATGGACGTACGACTTAGTAAGGTTATATAGAGGCGTCGGCTAACCCGCACCCCTTTCTAGTTTATTCAAGGTAAATCTCTGAACGAGATTGTAATCAATCAAGATAACAAACATACTAGCATATATAAACCTAACAACGGAATATAAAGTGTACTATGCTAACAATTGTCGTTATTTCTAGCAATTAATATTTCCTAGGTTCATTTTTATTTAAACATACAAATTGTTCCCAACATCAAGGATTTTCACGAAATGGAATGTAAAGGTTGCAAGGGGAAATTCCACTTGCCTTAGCGTAACGAGTTCTAGCAAACGAGCTTTGACGAAACTTATGCGATTCCCTTACTACGAGCGAGGATTCCGACCTATTGATACGGAAATTTACGAAAAGGCTCAAAATCATGATTTTCTTTCTAAGGTTTGGATTATCTCTTATAATATTTTATAAGAGAGTTAGAGATTCTAAATATTATAATAATAATTTAGAAAGTTATTTTCCTTAAAATAATAATATTCCTTTATTATTATTTTGGATTTGTAATATCCTTACTATTCCGTAAAACCTTTATTGAAAATAATTATTAAAATAATTATTAAAATTATCATTTTTACTTATTTATGATAATAAACTATTACTTTTAAATTTCCAATTATTCTTGGATGGATCTTAGAATATTATCACCCTTATCTAGAATACTTTATTAATAATATTTTATTACTAGAATTACATTTACTTACATAATTCTCATTAAATAAAGTTGTCATGCTTATAGTCTCTTTACATGGAAGTCTCCCATAATTAGAAATTTCTAATTTCTTTTTAAAGTAGCTTACTAAAATTAGATTAATCCTACTTATTGTATTCCTATACTCTTTTTATATTATAAGGTTTATAAATTATCTTTGATCATAGATTTTAATATCTTCATGACTTGTAACAATATACACATGGCTTATAAAATATCTTTCTTCATATGTATGTAGATTATTAAAATATTCATGGTTTATAAGAATAATATCTTTCCTATATCTAGAAGATTTCTTATAAGTCAACTTTAGGTTACATAAAATCCTAGAATATTTATAATATTCTATTTAATATATTTATTCTAGACTTATGTCTTGTACTAAAATCTCTACACTCTAATAAAGTCATATTTTTCTTATGGATGACTTTAATAATATTTTTATTATTTAATATTATATTTTCATGAAATCATTGTCCAAGTCAAACTATAGTCTTTTAGATCTTTATCTTATTCTATAGACAAGAAACATATGCTAACATATATTATTTTATCATATCCTAATAATAGATGATATCTTGTAATAACTCCCATATATAAAGATATGCTAAATTCATATTTTTATTGAATAAATATTTCGTTTCGTAATTTTATTTATTCACTTAATTTTATAAATCCTATATCTTTTATAGATTAGGCCATGCAATAACTTTTATCTACTAGGAACTTTGTTAATTTCATATAAAAATGATAATGGCACCCTTACTTTACTAGATAATGATTTTATTTAATAATCCTTTATTTTTAATATTATATAATATGATATCATCTTTTGATCTAAGACATGCATCAAAATTTCCAAAGATTTTATTTAATCTTAGAGGAGATAATACCAATTATAGACTTTGCATGTTACATTTATTTTTATAAACACCTATTTGTATTATGTATGAAGCATGCTTGTAATAAAATTCATAAAACTTATCTATTTGTTTTATAACTTAAGTTACCAAGGTAACTTAGTTTTGTTTCTAGCTTTTAACTAACAAGATCTTACTAACATATTTTTATTTTCTTATTTTCCTAAAATAATTTCTAATATCCTATAACTTTATAAACTTATAAAAACATAACTTAAATAAATAAATTAGGATAGAATTTTTATACTTGAGTATTCTGTTCTTTACAGAACACTGGAGAAAAGGCAGAGGAAGGGACCGGCGGGGCAGGCGGCGCGGCCAGGGGACGCCGGCAAGGGCAGGCGGCGGCGTGAGGAGGGCGACGACGTCCGACGGTGGTGCTCTGGTGAGGGGGTGGTGGTCCGGCGGCTCCAAGGAGAAGAGAAGGAGGAATTTGAATGGTGTTTTATGGTGTTTTTATGGAGAATTTCTATTTGTAAGGTGCTGATTTTTTTGAAGGAGAATGATGTTCTTGCTAGAAGAGAGAGCAAAAGACTTGAATGAGTGCTTGGGAGAGGTTTTTATAGACAATCTAGTGAGGTCCTCAATCCATGGCAATGGTGGATGCCCAATGATTAGAGTGAGAATGCTCTTGGATTGGTCAAGCTTGTGTTTTTTCCATGGTGATGAAAGGTGAGGTCATAAGGGAGGTCAAGCAAGGCAATGGAGGTGGAAATGGCATGCAATGACCAAAATTCAAATCAACGTACATCAATCAGACTTTAGTCTGATGTTGTCTTTGGAAGAAGGAATTTATTTGATATAAGAGGAAAAGGTTGGGCTAAGTGAACAAGAAATTACAATTGGTCTAGCGGAATTGGAGAGGGGCGTGTAAGGGTAGAGTGCAAGAGGTCTCGGGTTCAAATCCCGGCTCTTGCATTCTTTTTACCTATGTTGTAATTAGATTTTTAGGCCTTTATGTAATCTATTTTATATAAAAAAAAATTAAGTCCCTAAAAGGCATTATTTTTAATTTATGTCCTATTGATTAATTCAAGCTCCTCATACCATTTATTGAATTTATTTATTTTAAATTTCTTGATAATCTCTTTTAAAAAGAGATAATAGAAGTTAATATGACATTTATAAATTCTCATTTTTAATTTAGATAAAAGAGGGGAACATAAATAATTCAATAATAATAAATATTATATTATATTAATTTAAAAATCTTGGAATATCGCAGATATTACACGCCCAATTGGCATAAAGGCTGCTAAGAGAGGAAGAGGAAAAGGAGCATCATCATCATCCCGACTAGATGTAGATATTGAGTTGTCCGAGCGTATGGCATTGGCAAATTTGGAGCAACAGAAACAAATGGCAGCATATAAGGAAAAAGAGTTGGAATACAAGAATAGGCAGTTGCAAGCCAGGCTGATGGACCGGTACATCAAATTGCTTGAGGAAGGTGATCTTACTCTCGAGAAAGAAGCAGTGAAGCAAAGACTGGAAGAACAATTGGGATTCAAAGGCGTGTGAATGTGATGAAGGTGATTTCTATCATGTCATGGCATTTTCTTATTTAATGTTTCAATTTCATGTTCTATAGTTTGTGTGTTTAAGTCGGTTTGTGTGTTTAAGTCAGTTTGTGTGTTTTAGTCAGTTCATCAAGTTTGTTCTTGTTTGTATGATGTTTAAATCAATATGTAATTGTTTGCTTTTTAATGCATGTGAATTCTGAAGACCATGTGATCTGAAAAGGCAATTGAAATCGAATAAGACAGAGACATGTGATCTCTGAAAAAGGTCATTTAATCAAAAAAACAAAGCCATGTGAATTCTAAAAATGCATGTGATCTCTGAAAAGGCAATTGAAATTGAACAAGACAGAGACATGTGAATTCCAACAAGACCATTTTAGCTGGCTATATAAGCCACACTTTCCATTCAACAATCTTCATCAAACTCACCACTCTCCTTTCTTTTATCCCATAAGCAATTCTCATAGCTAAAAAATGTCTTCCCCACTCTCTTCCTTTTCTAGTAGCTCTGAATCAGAGAACGAGCTAGAGTTCTCCTATAATCAATTGCAAGCTGCATACCAACAACTTCAAACCAATCTTCAACTTCGTATAGCCAATGCACAAGCTGAAGGTTCGAGAACCCGACGTCGTCGAACCCATATCGAAAGAGGAAGGGAAGAAGGGCATGCAAAACTATACAATGATTATTTCAGCGAGAACCCAACGTACTCGAATGATCATTTCCGAAGAAGGTTTCGAATGCACAAGCATGTCTTCATGCGCATTGTCGATCGACTCTCCACCGAGTTGGAGTACTTTCAACAAAGGGTAGATGCAACCGGTAGGCTTGGTTTATCCGCATTACAAAAATGTACATCTGCAATCCGCATGTTGGCATATGGGGTTTCTGGAGATGCTATTGATGAATATGTTCGTATTGGTGCGGACACTGCAAGGAAATGCTTGTACCATTTTATCGATGGGATTATAACTTTCTTCGGCGATGAGTATCTGAGGCGACCAACCTCCGCGGACATACAACGCCTATTGAGTGTAGGAGAGTCTCGGGGATTTCCCGGAATGCTGGGAAGCATCGATTGTATGCATTGGAGGTGGAAGAATTGCCCAGCTGCATGGAAAGGGATGTATAACTGTGGAGATCATGAGGGTCCAACAATTATCCTAGAGGCCATTGCATCATACGATCTTTGGATTTGGCATGCATTCTTCGATACCCTAGGTACGTGCAATGATATTAACGTTCTTGATCGGTCTCTTGTTTTTAATGATGTTCTACAGGGTGTTGCTCCAAATGTAAACTTTACGGTCAATGGGCACGAGTACAACATGGGAAATTATCTTGCTGATGGTATTTATCCCCCATGGGCAACGTTTGTCCAAACCATTAGGCTCCCTCAAGGTCCGAAGGCAAAACTATTTGCCCAACAACAGGAGTGTTGGCGCAAAGATGTTGAGAGGGCATTTGGAGTGTTGCAATCAAGATTTGCAATAATTCGTAACCCGACATTATCTTGGAATATTTAGAATATTGGAAAGAGAATGAGAGCTTGCATAATCATCCACAACATGATTGTAGAAGATGAAAGAGATGGGTACGAGACCAATGGGTATGTCGTTCCTGTAAATGAAGGAGAATACCAAGGATCAAATGAGACAATTTTACCCGATGAAGACTATGTGAACACCTTCATCAGAAACAGATATCATCTTCGGAATCGGGTTACATACCACCAACTTAAGGAGGACTTGGTGGAGCACGTTTGGCAAAGATTCGGGGCTAATTACAATCAAAATGATGATGAATGATGTTGTGTTGGTTATCTATGGTGGAAAGTATGTATTTCATTTGATGTATGTTGTTTCGTTTATTTCGTTGTGTACGTTGTTATGTATTTTATTCTATTGAGTTGATGAAGTATGTTTGTCTCGATTTGGTTTATAATTAGTTCCTTAATTTACTATGCCCTTAATTACAGATTTATGCAAACCATTTTTTTTTTAAATTTAAATCAAATTTACAACCTAAAATAAAAGGATCTTAATTTATTAAGATTATTGTGACATGTAAAATTAGATAAATAGGTATTTAAAATTAATAAATTAGGGGTATATTTGTAATTGTGTAAGGGGAAATAAATAGTTGTTGGGAATTGGAAAAAGTGAAAAAGGGGTTCATGGGTTCATGGATATTTAAGTGAGTTTTGTGAAATGAAATTTGGGGATTGTAGGATGATGTGGAAGTGAGAAAAATGGTAAAAGTGGAGAATTATAGGGGTTCATAGTATCACCAATATTCATGCTCTAAGGCCATCTGTATCACTGAAACCATGAAACCCAAAAAACACTTATTTTTATCATTTCTCTCTCTTCCACATCATCCTAAATTCTCTTAATTCTATCATGAAACTCACTTAAATACCAATGAAACTCATGAAACCCATAAAACCCACTTTTCTACTTTTATCATTTCTCAACAACCATTTATTTCTATATACACAATTATAACTATACCCTTCATTTATTAATTTTAAATATTTTTTTAGCTATTTAAACAAATTAAAATTTGGTAATTTTATTATATTTTTGAGTTTTTTGTTTGTAAGAATATGTTTAAATTAAAATGTATATATATATATATATTGAACCAATTTATCTAAATATATATACAATTGGTGCAAAATAAATTCGATAAAATTTTTATGAATCTAAATATAATTTTTGTAAGTTAAAATCATGAGTTGTTTTTAAAAATGATTAATATGTGTTTGTTTACCCATAATCAACCCAAAAAACTAATTTAATTTTAAAGTGAATCAAATATATACAAAATTGGTATCTATGAATAGATAAAAAAAATATTACTTATAGTATAATTTATTTTTATTTTTATTAATTTAAAAATAATTTATTTTTATTTTTATATTAATATATATTTAATTAGCTAAAAGGAGGGCCAAGTGGCACACTCCCATTGGCTACCCTTATAGTTCACTGACAGTGAAACTTCATGGAACGAGTTTCACAAGTCGAAACCCAAAAAACTAAGGCTTTATGTTTTGTTTTTTGGTAATAAGGACGGTCTTGATGATGTCTAAAATAGTAAAGTAAGAAGTGGGCCTAGGGTACAAAGAACAAACGGACCCGGCGGGGTTCCCAAGGATGATTTCGGGTCCCACATCCGAATCCCTCAGTTATTTTAAACAAAGTTCCTACCCCCGCGAGGTCTCCTGAAACCTCGGAATGAGGCCTAGACCTCGTAACCGACTCCAATGACACCCGCCCACACGGACCACTCATGGATGCCGCCTCCCCAAGCCAATCACCAACTGCCTCACCCTCGGACCAATCAGAAGCCCCTAATCTCGGGTGTCCCACATCGGACCTTGGCCAAAACTCGACTCCCCCATCCTCTATAAATAGAGAAGAACCTCGTAACAAGAAGGGGTCGAAAAACATCTTGAACTCAAGAACTATCTTGCCCGTTGAAGATCGACGTGATCGAAACATCGTCAAAAGGCCTCGCTATAGACAAGTGAAGTCCATAAAAAGACTTCAAGTCGCTCAGAAATCTCGTTCACATCAAGGACCTCGCTACCCAATCTCGCAAGTCGTCAACACCGCTTTCTCGGATCAACCTCGCACTAAGGTCAAGCAAGCGATACTTAGGAGCCCGAGTCCTCCACCAACGGCTCGTCAATGGAGAGGCCTCCCCGAGATCCAATGCAGATCTCGCGGTATCAATCGCGACGATCGAGGCTGCAGGACCCAGAGTTGTCCGAAACAGCGGGGAGCGCGGTGCACTACCCAAGATCTCGATCACGCAATTCGCGGCCGCCGCCCCAAGCCCAGGAGGAGGCCAAGATCACCTCTCCGTTCATGGACGAGATCCGGAACGCGCCGATGCCCAAGGGCTTCCTCAGGCCTCAAATGGGGCTTTATGACGGCTCAGCGGACCCCGAGGAGCACGTGAAGCACTTCGCAGTCCAGATGAACATCAATGCCTACAACGGCGCAATATTCAGTCGGGTTTTCCCAACCACCCTGGAAAAGGCCGCGTTAACGTGGTTCTCCAGTGTTAAGATCGGCCCCGTGACCTCGTTCGCCCAGTTGTGTGAGTCCTTCGTCACACATTTCAGCGGCTCTAGGAAGCGCAAGAAAAACATGCGGGATCTCCGCGGAATTGAGCAGAGGGAGAACGAGTCTCTGGGCGCCTTCTTCACGAGGTTCACAACCGCGGTGGCAGAAATTGCGCACGTCGACGAGTCGTCAGTGCGCGACACCCTCATGGGCAACATACGTATCGGGACTTTCAAGAATTTCATTTTCTTGAAGAATCCGGCAACGTACGACAACCTGTGCGCCCGTATAACGACCCAAGTTTACGCCGAGGATGCCGCTAACCAGAGCTCGCGACCAAGGACTGACAAAGAAATCGTCGCCGAGGCCAAGGGGAAGGCGAAAGTGGTCGCGCCGGCCGCACGCGATGCGTATGTGACGCAGGCCCATAACCCCAACAACAACAACAACCATAACAACAACAACAGAAACAACAATAACCGAAACAACAACAACAACAACAATAATAACCGAAATAACAACAACCGTGGAGGCGGCGGCGGAGGTTGGAACTACTTTGGCGGGAAACCGCGGGGTTATCGAGGCAAGGGAGGTCCCGCGTATAACCCGAATGAAAAGGGTCGCGCCAACCCCGCGTCGGGCGCCAACACCGTGCCGCAAGGCCCAAGTCAAGCTCAGGCCAACAACAACAATAACGTCGAGCAGCAGGCCCCCGCGAAGCAGGCCCGGTCTGGGCAAGCGACGACGCCTGATGGGTATATCCATACCATCTCGGGCGGACCATCGCCGGCTGGATCAAGCCAGGCAAAAAGGAAGAGGTACGCGAGGGAAAGCCATCATGAGCCCTCGGTATTTAGCGTCGCCAAAACCTCGCGGTCTCACGTAGGCTTGTCCTTCTCATCCGAGGATGCCGAGGGGCTCCACATGCCACACTCCGACCCTTTGGTGGTACACGCTCAAATGGGCTCGAAAATGGTAAAGCGATGTTGGTAGACACGGGATCCTCCGTGGACATCATGTACTACGGCGCGTTCGAGCAATTGGCCATCTTCGAGACATCCTTGAAGCCCTATGCTGGGAAACTCACCTCCTTCTCGGGAGACGAGGTCGACGTGGCAGGTCTCATAGACCTCTGGATGACGCTAGGCATCGGCTCCACCAGGAGGACCAAGATGGTGGAGTTCACGGTGGTACACCTGCCTTCGGTGTGGAATGCAATCATTGGGAGGGTCTCCCTGATGAAGTTCCAGGCGGTAGTCTCCATCTACCACCAGAAGATGAAGTTCCCCGTCGACGGCGGGGTTGGAGAGATAAAAGGCAATCGGGAGGAGGGTCACGTTTGCTACGTGACCTCTGCAAAACAAAAGTGCCCGGTGTTCATGGTGGAGTCCCCCGACGAGGCCGACCTCGAAGTCCGGGACTTCACGGTCCCCACCCCTGAGCTAGAAAGAAGGGTGATATCCCCCTTCGAGAGCGAGTCCGAGAAGATCTACCTCGGAGAGTGCCTCTCGGGGGCGTCAACGACGTCGCTAGAAGCCCTGCTTGCTGGTTCCCGCAACGTGTTCGCCTGGACTGCAAAGGACCTCCGAGGTGTCCCGCGGACCGTGGCTCAGCACTCTTTAAACGTCGATGTCACCACTCGCCCCGTGGTGCAGCGACGAAGAAAAATGAATGAAGAGAGGGCGAACGCCGCAAATGGCGAGGTGGCGAAATTGCTGGCCGCGGGGTTCATTCGCGAGGTTCACTACCCCCGGTGGTTGTCCAACGTCGTGCTTGTCGAGAAAGACAGCGGGAAGTGGAGGATGTGCGTCGATTTCAAGGATCTCAACAAAGCCTGTCCCAAAGACAGTTACCCCTTGCCCTTGATCGACGAGCTCGTTGACTCAACCGCATGTCACGGAGTATTAAGCTTCCTCGACGCATACTCAGGATACAATCAAGTCCTGATGAATCCACGAGAAGAGGAGGAAACATCCTTCATCACCCAGTGAGGCACTTATTGCTACAAGGTCATGCCGTTTGGTCTAAAGAACGCGGGGGCCACCTTTCAACACCTCGTCGACCGCGTCTTTAAGAATCATCTAGGAAGGAACGTGTCGGCTTATGTCGACGATATTGTTGTCCGGAGCAAGACCCCTGAAGAGCATCTGGTCGACCTCGCTGAGGTCTTCACCACTCTTAGGCACAACCATCTCAGCCTGAACCCTGAGAAGTGCGTCTTTGGCGTGTCATCGGGAAAATTTTTTGGTTTCATGATCAGCGAGTGCGGGATCGACGTCAACCCCGCCAAGGTCGATTCGATCCTATCAATGAGGTCTCCACGATCTCGCACTGAGGTGCAACGGCTCAACGGTGCCGTCAACTATCTAGGGAGATTTCGCTCCCGCTTGGCGGAGAGGTCCTTCCCCTTTTTCGCGGCTCTCAAGCACAACGACAAGTTCATGTGGGATGAGAGGCTTGAGCTCGCTTTCTTTGAGCTAAAGGCCTTCATGTCGAAGCTCCCCACATTGTCGCCCCCGATGGCGGGCGAAGACTTGCAACTATACGTGGCAGTCAGCCCCGAAACGGTCAGCGCGGTACTGACCAAAAAGGCCACACACCCAGTCTACTTCGTGAGTCGCGTGCTCCAGCCCGCGGAGCAGCGCTATTCCCCGGCAGAGAAGATGGCCATGGCAGTTGTGACCGCCGCAAGGCGTCTACGCCCTTACTTCCATGCGCACCCCATTCAGGTCCTCTCTGACCTCCCACTTCGACAAATCCTCCACCAGCCCGCCCTCTCCGGGCGAATGACGAAGTGGGCAGTTGAGCTCTCCGAGTTCGATATCAGCTACCTCCCGAGGACCGCCATGAAAGGGCAAGCCCTCGCTGACTTCATGGTGGAGGTCACCTTCCCCGAGACAGACTCAAGCTCGGAAGAGTGGAAGGTATTCGTTGACGGCTCACGGTGTGATGCAGGTGGTGGGGCTGGCGTATTCCTCGTTGGGCCCTCGATCGAGACAGAGTATTCCCTTAACTTCGCTTTCGAAGCCACCAATAACGAGGCCGAGTATGAGGCCACGATCGCCGGGATCGAGATGGCGCTCCTCAGTGGGGCCCGGAAAATCAGGGTCTACACCGACTCCGAGCTGGTTGCGCGCCAGCTCAACGGGCAGTACGACACCAGAACGGGGTTCCTGCCCACGTACCGAGAAAAGGTCAAAGCCTTGGTGTCATGCCTGGAAACCTTCGCGGTTGAATCCATCCCGCGAACCTCGAACACCAAAGTTGATGCTCTTGCGAAGTTAGGATCCGCCCTGCCCCTGGAAGTAGGAAATCGCGTGATGGTGGAAAGAAAACTCTCGCGGAGCGTGAACAGCGAGGTTCTATCTGTCACCTCGGGGGATTGGAGGATCCCGATAACACGGTATGTGGAGAGCGGTGTCCTCCCAGAAGACCCCACATAGGCTAGAAAGCTGAAAATGCATGCGGCACGGTATTGTGTCGTAGGCGGCTACCTCTACCGTCGAGGCTATGCTGAGCCCAACCTATTGTGCGTACCAACCGAGGCTACGGAGCACATCCTCTATGAGGCCCATGAGGGGGTCTGTGGCGGCCACCCAGGGTGGCGAACCCTGTCACATAAGATCGCTCACCTGGGGTACTTTTGGCCCACCCTCCGGCAGGACGCGAGGGCCTATGTCCAGCGATGTGACGGATGTCAGAAGCATAGTAACCTCCAGCACCCCCCGACCTTGCAGCTTCGCTCCATCCACGCGCCATGCCCCTTCGCGATGTGGGGGATGGACATCCTCGGCCCCTTCCCCAAGGCTGCTGGCCAGGTTCGGTATATCCTGGTCATTGTCGACTATTTCACGAAGTGGGTTGAGGCACAAGCAATGGCAAAGATCACGGGGACTAAGGTCTGCGACTTCCTGTGGAAGAACCTCGTCTGCCGCTTTGGCGTCCCCATGACCATCATGATTGATCATGACCCCCAATTTGATTGCGAAGAGACTCGGACATTCTGCTCAGACCTGGGCATAACCCTCAAGTTTTCCTCAGTGGCCCATCCTCAGTCCAACGGCCAGGTAGAGAACGTCAATGCCTGCATCATGTCCGATCTAAAGAAGCGGCTGGGCATGGCCAAAGGTCGTTGGGCGGAGCTTCTCCCGCTCGTCCTATGGACGTACCGCACCACCACGCGCCGCGCAACCGGAGAAACGCCTTTCGCTCTAACCTACGGGGCGAAAGCACTAGTCCCAGTAGAGACCCTGGTCCCATCGGCGAGGGTGTTTGATTTCGATGAAAAGGAGAACGAGGCCAATCTCAGGGTCGAGTTGCTCTTCCGTGACGAGTTGCGCGAGGTAGCCGACCTTCGATCCAAAGAATACAAGCGCCGCGTGGCTGTATACCATAATAAGAAGGTGAGACCTCGATTCCTGGTCACAGGTAACCTCGTCTTGAGGCGTACCGAAGGTGGCAAACTGGACGCCAACTGGGAGGGGCCATACATCCTCGACGAGGAAGTCGCGCCCGGAGCTTTCAAGCTCAAAGACAACGAGGGGCGTACCCTGAGCAAAACATGGAACGTCGACCGACTCAAAAAGTATTTTTTGTAAACTCTCTGAACTCAGTTACTTCTCGCAAGTTTTATGAATAAAGGGTTGTGGAACTTTCAAAATCTCTCTCAAAAACGAAAACCTCTATGTATTAAGTCCACCCCTCATTTCCCGCATAGGGTCCGCTTGGGGTTGGAGAATCTCGTTAAGTCCACCCCTCGCTTCCCGCTTGGGGTTGGAGAATCTCGTTGAGTCCACCCCTCGCTTCCCGCTTAGCGTTGGAGAATCTCGTTGAGTCCACCCCTCGCTTCCCGCTTGGGGTTGGAGAATCTCGTTGAGTCCATCCCTCGCTTCCCGCTTGGGGTTGGAGAATCTAGTTAAGTCCACCACTCGCTTCCCGCTTGGGGTTGGAGAATCTCGTTGAGTCCATCCCTCGCTTCCCGCTAGGGGTTGGAGAATCTCGTGAAGTCCACCCTTCGCTTCCCGCTTGGGATTGGAGAAACTCGAGAAAAACATGCGAGGTCTGAGCAAGGCCCATGACCTCGACATAGTTATTGTGCGAGTTCCGAGCAAGGCTCGGGACCTCGGCGGATTCTTGTGAAGATCCGAGTGAAGCTCATGATCTCGGTGCAGAATCAAATGCCCGCTGTGGTCCAAGTGCCACAATAGTTGTGACACTCGAACCATGGGGTTGGATGGGTATGAATGGACATATACAAGTAATTTAAAGCGAGAAGCACAAACGATCATAAGGTAAGAAAAGTGGCGTAAAATGAGGGCCACAAGGGCCAAGATGTTTAGATTACAGACCCCGCAGGTCCACCAAAAAAAAACTTATTACAAAACCAGCAACATCCTTCAGATCTTCGAGGCTTCAGCGTCGGGGCCTTTGAGAGTCTTTGGGGCAGGAGGAGGTGTCATGGACGGTTGGGACTTTGTCACATCTGCCACAGGCTGAGGCTCTGTAACTGCGGCTTCCAGGTCTCCCCGAGCGAGGTCTGCCGCGGTAGGTGCCTCGCTGGCCACAGTCCCGTCCTCGTTGAGAAAGAACTCACATTCTCCCTCGGGCTCTTCTCCGTCAAGTTCCCCCATAGTCTCCTCATAGTTGGGGATGAAGAAGGTAATACGGGGGTCGATATGCCCGTACTTCGCAACTGCCTGTTTGACCCCCATGCGGACGGACTGGTGGAACATCTTCCTCACACTCTCCACCAACTCCGCCTTATAGGCCTCGGAGTCCACGTACCTGGGGCCCGCGGCTTCCACCTCCTCGTTGAGCTCAACAACACGCCGTCGAAGGCTGGTGATCTCCTCCTCATCTTTTTGAAGCTCCGCCTCCTTTTCCCTGAAGAATTGGTGCTCCGCGGATAGCTGACCCTTGAGCTTTGTGACTTCGCCCTTAAAATCCCCGACCTCTTCCTTTAAGTCCTTAACCTCCTCCTTCGCCTTCCTCAGCTCCTCCCTGACCCTAGCGGCGTCCTTGGCCTCGTCCGCTGCTGCGACCTCCGCAGCGCGAACGCGCTTCTCGGCCTCCGCGAGGTCTTTTCCCCTCTTCTCAATCTCGGTGTCGTGCTCTTTGAGCCTCGCCTCCATCCTATCCATGTTCCTATGGAGGACGCCGACACGACCGTAGTTGTAGTTCGCGAAGAAGTTATTCTGAAACAAAAGAGGTGTACATTAAAACAAAAATGATAGAGCCAATCAAAAAACAACCCCGTAAGAGTAAGGCATACCATCGCTAAGTAGCGGAGGATCTCGTCGTTAAGGGCGGCCTCTGAGAGGTTATTGGCCCATGCAACCTCCTCTTTCCAATATGTCCTGTCCCAATCCTTGGGCGCGCCCCGGGAGGGACCGGGGCAATGGAACTTGTCGGTCGGAGGCCCGGTAGCCGAGACAACTCGGCTCTTTGAGCCGGGGCGCTCGATCATCTCGCCCCCTGGGGTCCCCCCTTGGTCGTCCCCTTTCTGTTTCTTCTTTTTTTCTCCGCGGGGAGACCCCGCGCCCTTTATCTTGGACCCGACTTTATCACCGGATCCTCGGGAGGCTTGGGATGACGTTCTTGCGACGTCCACCTTAGTCGCGACCCCCTCGTTCGTCTTCGCCTCAGGCGCCTCGACGTCGGGGTTGTGGCCTTCGACTGCGAGGCGGGTGGCCTCGCCTGCAGCATCGGTTCTTTGATAGAGATCCCCTTCTGACCTCGGGGAACTGGGGCGGTGGAAGTAGAAGTCACAGGACTCTTTCCCTGCGACTTTGAGGTAAGAGCGCTTAAAAGGTCAACCACTGTTAAGAAAGAACATACAAAGTAAGTTAGATAAGAAGAAAGAACAGTACAAAATAGCGAGGTTTTTAACCTCGCGGCCCAAACACGACGTTAAAACAAAATAAAACTGCAAGATTTCTCAACCTCGCTACCGAGCAACAAAGAGCAAGTAAACAAAGGAAAGCAAGAGAAACAGTAAGTACCCTCCTTGCCCGCGCCGGGGGAAAGGGCGAGACTCAGGCGGCCCACTCAAGTCGGTCCTATGCCAGGTACCTCTGATACGACGCCTGTTCCACCAGGGCATATCGAGCCTTGAGTGCCTTAAGCTCGACAACTGTATGCGGACCCATGGATCGGACGAAGACACCCGACACCGTGGGAAAATTAAGGTATCTCCCAGTAAGGTCCCGAACCAGGAACCACTTCGGCTTCCACGACCCGACATTCGAAGGAGCCGTAGTGATTTTGATGCCCGGCAGGCTAAGGTTGATGAGGCAGGACCGTGGCTCCCTCCTCGCCAGAAACAAAGTTGACATATTATCACAACTCGGCCCATCCCCAAGCTCACGGCTTCGAACCGTGTAGGCACACAGAAACCTCCAGGCATTTGGAAACAGTTGTGCAAGACAGACCTGCATGGCCCACAGAAACTCGGCGAGGTGCGGGGCCAGAGGTAACCTAAAACCCGCCTGAAGACTGAAAAGATGCACAACCATACACCTTTCGTAGGGGGCCAAGGAGCAGCCCCCCTCTTCGGGAAGCGCTTACTCGACTCCCTCGGGTCAAGCGAAGTCCTTAGCAATAGCCACGAGGTCTTTAGGCTTTAGCTCGGTGGGCACCCCCTCAGACAGAAAAACCTCGCGGCCCCCCGAGGACATGGGGATCCGTTCCTCGAGGACAGGTGGAATGCAGGACATAGCGTCGGTGATATACACCGCAGTAAAACTCGCAGGCTCGTAGGAGGTGGAAGCCGGGGCCGCTTCAACCCCCGACCTCACCGCAATCTCGGCAACAACCTCATCGGAGACGGAAGAGGAGGCTATTTCAACACCAGAATATACGCGAAGTCGAGGAAAGCGCGAGTTGATAGAAACGGCAGAGTCGCTAAAAGAGGGGTCGTTGAAGACTAACAAGGGAGACCTCGGGTTCTGGGAATCGCTCGGCTCAACACTCCCTGCGGACTCGGAGACCTCCTCGTAAAAACCCTCTTGGACTTTGAAAGCGAAGCCTGGCGGGGAGCTCACAGAGGCTCTCCTAGGCATGAAAGAACGATGTCCAGACCACGAAAGGCGAGCACCTGGATAAGAAAAGAGGTTAGAGACGTCGGTCAAAATAACAAAAGGAAAGAGAGCACGAGGTCATCACAGCAACAGAATAAAGAGAACGAAAGGTCACAAGGGAAGAAAGGCCACGTGGAAACCCTAAACCTACTCTGACAGGATAGGACGGCTGAGGAGAATGTGAAGCGCCAAAAAGGAGGAAAGAGAAGGAAGAATGCCAACCAACGGTGGAGGCCAGCGGTGGAAACCCAAACGTCCCGTCAGTCAAACATCAAGACGTTTGGGCTCCCGAGGGTTTCAGAAATTCAAAATGGTGGAAAAGAGCAAGCATCCAACCGTCAATTGACGGGCGAAGGGTGCAGGGGCATGGCGGTCGCCACCACTGCCCCACCGTCTCCCCACAACGGCACTAGCGAAAAACACCAAGAAGCCACCGTTGCCCATCAAAAAAAACCAAACCAAGACAAGAAACAACAAAAGAGAAAAAAGAAGAGAGGCGGCGAGGGCACCGCGCCAAGATAACGACCACCCTCACCACCGTCTCGTCGGCGCGAGAAACCAGGCGATACGCCATCACCCCTCCAAAGCACAGAACAGAAAAAAAAAATCGAAAGCAAAGGGCACCCAAAAGCAAGAGGAAGAGGGACGAACGCTTACTTGCTTAGAGTCGGCGTAGAAGGAGCGGTGGCGCAACTGGAAAGTGGCAGAGGTTTGTCGGAAACCGTCTGAAGAACCGCTAGCGGGAAGCCGAAAAGACGAAGAGAGAAAGGGCGAAAATGTTGAAAGAGAAGATGAAGGGGAAGTGTGTGTGATACACCCTTATAAAGAGCAGGCTTGGGTCTCCCCCGCTCCCAAAAGGCTTATTGGGCCCGTCCCACCTGAACGGCCCATTAAGCAAGACATGAAGAGCGGACCCAGAAAGCCTCAACCATGCGAGCAAGAGAAAAGCCTAAGTGTGGAGCCTCGCAAGGAGAAAGCCTCGCAAGATTCCCTCCCAACCTCCAAAACCTCGTACCCCGTGGCCTCAAGGAGCTTATGCCCTACGACCCTCAGGGCGAGGTCCCCAGGCCATGGGGTTGTGATGATGTCCAAAATAGTAAAGTAAGAAGTGGGCCCAGGGTACAAAGAACAAACGGACCCGGCGGGGTTCCCAAGGACGATTTCGGGTCCCACATTCAAATCCCTCACTTATTTTAAACAAAGTTCCTACCCCTGCGAGGTCCCCTGAAACCTCGGAACGAGGCCTAGACCTCGTAACCGACTCCAATGACACCCGCCCACATGGACCACTCATGGATGCCGCCTCCCCAAGCCAATCACCAATTGCCTCACCCTCGGACCAATCAGAAGCCCCTAATCTCGGGCGTCCCACATCGGACCTTGGCCAAAACGCGACTCCCCCATCCTCTATAAATAGAGAAGAACCTCGTAACAAGAAGGGGTCGAAAAACATCTTGAACTCAAGAACTATCTTGCTCGTTGAAGATCGACGTGATCGAAACATCGTCAAAAGGCCTCGCTATAGACAAGTGAAGTCCACAAAAAGACTTCAAGTCGCTCAGAAATCTCGTTCACATCAAGGACCTCGCTACCCAATCTCGCAAGTCGTCAACACCGCTTTCTCGGATCAACCTCGCACTAAGGTCAAGCAAGCGATACTTAGGAGATAGGATCTCTAGCAACTAGGAGATCTCGAACATTGTTAGGTCGAGATCTCGGACAACCGTAGGGGGTCTAGGGTGTAAAATTCAAGTGTTTGTAGGCCTCGTTGGCTTGTAATCAACGGGCTTGTAACCTCGTTATCTTGTAACCTCGTTGTAAAGAAAATCATAAATAAAGAAGCAAGTGTTCGCACAATCGAGTATAATAATCCCGTCTTTTGTCTTTTAGCGAACGGTTTATTTCGGGTTTCATCAGGTCTGAAGCCGGATATCATTAAGAAACAAAGTAGACATATGTTTGTCATTAGCTAAAAGTCTAAAACAGACACCAAATAAGATGGTGGAGCATCATAAATAAGATGAGGAACATCTAAAATCAAAGAATTTGCTGCTAGTTCATGTGTTGCAGCATTGGACTGTCAGTAGACATGCTTCAATTGAACATTGGAATTCACACACATCAGTTGGCGAATTTCACGTATAAGGTAAAGATATCGGTGCACTTGAAGCACTTCGTTGTTGTTGACCAATTGACAAGCAACCAATCAAGCCCGGCCCTGAGTAGGTGTAAGTTGTGCACCTGCACATGCCTCAAAATTTTAATGGGCCTCGTTTTTTTAGTACATATGGCCAATTGTATAAATTTCTGATTTCGTTTCTCTGTCCAAATACATAGAGTAATATTGTTAGTACTCCGTATTAATTAGCAAAGAGTGCAAATTGGGACCCTTACCGTTTATTGTTATTAATTAGGGGGCCTTGTAGCATTGGTGTTGGTTAATACGAATAATCTATATTTCTTTCTACAATTATACACACACTCATGTAGTCATTTGTTAGAGTGATGCTCCTTATAATTTTTAAAGGTACGAGTTTATGTGTACATTAGTTTTTTTATTCAAAGCATCATCTTAAACATTTTACTTTCATGTGTTTAAAAATACTTCATTACAATATTTATTAAATTCAACCTTATCATTAAATAATTGGATCTAAACTCATAAAATAAAGGTATAAGTTTATATTTTTTTTAGAGTTTATAAGGATTGTTAGTGGTTATTTGAAAAAAAAAATGTATAAATCATTGTACATATTTTTTCATATCTATGATAAATATTGTAAAAAATGTATTAATTTATAAACAATTTTAATTAATTTACCTTTACTTTTTTTAATAATATTAATTAATATTCATTTTTGTGAAGGGCCACCAAAATTGATTGGATGACCCTGCAACCAATGAATCAGATTCCATGAGAATAGTACATGTATCCATTGTAGACACAAGACGTAATCCATGTAGAATAGCCATAAGCTCAGCACGGAGAGGACCACATGCTCCACAAGTGAACAGACATCCACGCACAAATTCCCTAGAATGGTCTCGAATAAGACCACCAACACTAGATGAGCTCCGCATAGTCGCATCAACATTCAGTTTAAGGTGAAAAAGAGGAGGTCTTATCCATCTAACATGGTCACGATTCGGAATCAGAGGTTGATCTGTTATCAAATTTGCAGTTGGCTTCTTAGTTTGCAAAAAAGTTGCAGCCACATATTGTGTAGTTTGAATCAAAGTCGGCAAATAATTCTTCCCTGAGAAGACAAGATCATTACGAGCTCTCCAAATGAACCAAACCATGAAGCAAAAGGTAGTGCTCCAAGCATCACCACATCGAATGTTGATACGAATCCATCACGAATTTCAAGCAGAAAAAAGGATGGAGAAAGTGAATCACCACCCAAAGTTCTCCGCAGCTGTGAAATTGCAAGACAATCTCAAAGTGTATGTAGACAAGATTTTGGTTGTAAGCAACGGATACAAGTTGGGGATAAGGTTAAATGTCTCCGGGCTCTTTCCTGATTAAACAAAAAACTTTCATGACAGGCCAAATAAAGGAAGGTCCTAATACGTTGAGTAGTAGGAGCATTCCAAGTAAGGCTTTATGTTTTTAAATTCGATTTTTCTATAGTATGTTTTTAGGATACATTATAAAAGTTAATCTGATGACAAAACAAGACATGCTAATTACAATTCCATTCAAATAAGAAGCGAGAGGGGTAAAAAAAGTTAGGTTTTTTGTTTAATTTTTTTTTATTTTTTGAACGGAAATATTAGAAAATGGATGAAATTAGACATTTTAAAGTGTTTAAATTACAGAAAGGAATTGTTTCACGAAGGCACCAAAAGGAATAAGATTTTTTTAAGCACCAAAAGAAAAAGTCGAAACCACAGAAGAACCAAAAAGAAAATCCCTTAATTTTTTCATATAAATTATATATTAAGATATATTGTATAAGGACAAAACTGAAAACACAATAAAAAATAGTTTTTAAAAACCCGGTGTCTCAAAATGGAAATCTAATTTTAATTTTATGAAAAAACTAAAAATTCATATGATTACCAGGCTGGGTGATAGCAGCACATGTACGCGCGCGAGAGGATTCCTCTATTGACTCACTAACCTATGGTATGCCAATAATGCCACTAGCTAGGCAAGTAAATTACTCCCCATCCCACCTTTGTGGGACAAATCCATCATAAGTAAATTTTTTTATGATACAAGGCAAACATCAGGTTACCCGTACATTAAAAGGCCAACCTAAATCATCACTGCGGATGATCTTAAGGAATCCCACAACAATAGGACACTGACTAACATTGAAACTTAAGCGATCTAACGATAACTCGTTATAAACTGACAATTGTTGCGCTTGAAGGGCAAACTGTTGAAGGATGGGAGTTGAGACGAATCTTCTTGCAATAAAATCTGTTGCACTGTTACATTCCTTGTAGCAATGAAAGACTAAAACATTCAGAATAGCATTAAGCAACGAATTAATATCTTGGACTATAGAAAAAATTTTCCAAGGTATTTTCCGAACTCTTTTGATGGAATTGATAAGAAAAAGATTATCTCCTTCAATAATGACATGAGAAAACTTAGACGCAAGTACGCAACCACAAACTGAAGACCAAACAGAAGAGAAAACGCTTCAGCTTGTAAGACACTCGTAGACGAAATCTCTTTCCTATCCAAACCCAAAATTTTACTTTTATGATCTCGCGCAATAAAGCTTGCAAAGGTTTTTGAATTTTGTTTTTTCGAAGCATCAAAATTTAGTTTTATCCAGTTTGGGGGAGGTTTAAAACAGGTCAGATTGTTACGTCTTTTCCTGATAGAAGATTTCTTTGGCACAATCAGATTGGCCGAGTTCCATTGTAGATATTGTGAGAATGCTAGACTGTTTGGAAGGAAATTAGAAGTATCCTTGAAGGATTAAAAATAATCGCGTTCCTATGACACCAAACATACCACCAAAGAAAGCACAGTTGTATAGAGTTAACATTTGATTTTAGAGTCATATGCAAGTTATCCGCAAAATCACCAGTTGACTGAATAGAAAACGCAAAGTTTAATTTAGCTCCTAAGTTAGAAATCATTTTCTGAGAGAAAGGGCAGTAAAAGAATAAATGGTTAACCGTTTCAATATCGTTTTGACACAACGCACACCAGTTCGGAACCCTATTAACAAACCTATTTAACCGCTCCGTTGTGGGCATGTAATCAGAACAAGCTTTCCATAAAAAAGATTTAATTTTAGGTGGAATGTTAAGCTTCCAAATCCACCCAAAACCCTACCATAGGTCTGGATGGAGAATTAATCAACGACGTTGCTGATTTAACCGAGAAGCAACCATCAGCCTCCGGGATCCAAATAAGATGGTCCTTCGCACCAAACGTCGGAATACGGATTTGAAGGATAAGTCCAATAATATTCATTGGAAGAATACGAGAAAGAGCAGGAATATCCCAAGTTAAGTTTTGTAAAATAAAGTTCGAAACTCGAAGCACGAGATTGACATTGTCATAATAAGTTGTGAGGTCAAAGTTTTCGATCCATATGTTAGTCCAGAACCGAATATTATGGCCATTTCCGACCATCCAGCGAATTCCCTTCGAGAAGGGCTGGCGAATACTCAGAAGGCGGCCAAACTGCCAAGAAGTAGCAGAAGAGGTTTTTTTTTATATTTCAGCAGGTATCCAGAACCAAGATATTTTTCGGTAACAATCCGAACCCAAATATTTGACGGTTGAGTCATGATTTTCCATAATAACTTCATTTGAAGAGCCGAATTATTAGTTTGTGCCGAGCGCAAAGCCAAACCACCCTCCGATTTCGGGCTGCAAATTTTTTCCCAACTAATTAACGGATGGTAGTTGGGTGTAAATTTGTTCTCGAAGAAGTTTTTGTTGACCTTGTCTATTTCCTCCCAAACCCCTTGCGGCAGGAGGAAAGATTGCATAAGGTAATTAACATGACCCATGAGATTTGACTGAATGAGAACCACCCGGCCAGCTTGGGAGATAGAATTTGCCTTCCATTGAGACAGTTGTTTCTTTAAGTTTGAAATCGATTATGTGAAAACATTGTTCTGCACTCTGCCTTTTAAAATTGGAATACCCAGATATTTTTCCATTGAGGAGGTCATTTGGATATTAAGAATACTTGCCAGAGAAGCTACAAGAGGCCGAGAGACATTTGCAGAGACCTGAAAAGTACTTTTATGAAAATTAATTGATAATCCAGGAATTTTTGTAAAGATTTCAAGTTGTTGTTTAATAAAATGCATATTGGTATGTGTAGCCTCTGCCAAAATGAGGGTATCATCCGCAAAACAAAGAAAAGGGAGACACACTCCATTTTTGACAAGCTGGATACCCACCCTACGATTAGTCTGTAAAGATTCTTGATGTAAGGTTCTTGCTAAATATTCCATAGCTATAACAAAGATGAAGGGAGCAATTGGGTCACCCTGACGGATTCCACACGATGGCTTAAACTTATGACCCGGAGCATTATTAACTAGGACTGACATCGAAGACGTCGAAATACAAGTCATTACCAAATCAACCCATTTTATATGAAAACCGAATTATGGAGAATGAGTCTTATAAAGTTCCGGTCTAATTTGTCATAAGCCTTTTTCATAGCTAATTTTAAAGCCATCCAACCCAACCTACCCTTTTTCTCCTTATGAAAAGAACGAAAGACCTCATGAGCAATTAGAATATTTTCCTGGATCAAACGGCCTTTAACAAAGGCACCCTGTAAGGGATGAATAATCCGAGGAAGAATATCAGCTAACTGAGACGAAAGAATTTTAGTGATGGTTTTGTACATAGTATTACAAAGACTAATAGGTCTGTAATGGTTAATTGTAGTTGGGTGATCAATTTTAGGGATAAGAGAAATAAAAGATTTATTTATCGAAGTCAACATATGGCCAGAATGGAAGAACACATTAACCGCAAGGCAAGCCGAAGTGCCAATGAAGGGCCAAAAATGTTGAAAGAACTCCCCCGGAAAACCATCCGGGCTTGGAGATTTGTCAACTGCTACATCAAAAATAGCATGTTTAATTTCAGAGCGACACAGAATGTCATTTTCCAGTGAAGAAACTAGAGAAGGAATAATTAAAAGATCATTAAGAGACGCATTACACGAAACATTCTTCTGAAACCGAGAATTCAATTCATCCGAGATAGCATGATGGTCAAAAAAAACAACCCCATCAAGAGAAGCGAAGGAAGTAATCTTTTGTTTATAACAACCCCGTCAGAAGTAAATTGAACAATGGCATATCACTCGTGTACAAAGTACTGCATTAGGCTTTTTGAATATTTTAATCTATAAAAGTCGAACAATATTTTTCATTCTTTAATTTGTTGAGCTGTAAATTACTGAAGAATGCGAAAGTGCATTGGTTATTGCCATTGGAGTACACTAATGGCACTAATATTAATACATTAATACACTTGCAATCTTTAGCACAACCAAATGGATTTTTGACGAGTAGCTAGCTCTCTGTATTACATCGATGGTGTTTCATATGGGCCTATGGGGGTATCCAATGCTTTCACTAATGGCCTGCGTAATGGGCCCCGCTAAAACAGGACGAAATTAGTCAATGTGGATGGGAGAAAAAATGGAGCAAATTACGGGAGCATGTCTTGCTTTTGTGCGCACCCCCATGCGTCCATGGCCCTCAATATCAGTCCTGCTCCGGCAGTTACCAGTTACCAGTGTACCAGTGTGAACACAAGACTTTTGTATTCCGTTCTACCAGGCTACCAGTGTACCTCAATTGAAAGCTAGCTAGAAACTCTACAGCATACACTGATGACTACTGATCCAAAAAAACAAAAGTAGCTACAGCCTCGAAAATATTTACTTGGGCCATTTTGACATTAGAGAAAGAAGGAGAAGGCCAGTCAACATGAAGCTGAGCTCCAGCCTCCTCCTCGTCTTCCTCTTCCTCCTCCTCCTCCAGGCAACGGAGTCCCTAGAGTGCCCGCCGCAATGCGGCACGATCCAGATCCGCTACCCGTTCGGGGTAAACGACGGGTGCGGGGCCCCGCAGTTTCGGAAGATGCTGACGTGTAACGGTACCGACCTCTACTTCGTGACCCCCAACGGCAACTACAAGGTGCAGTCCATCGACTACGACAAGCGGACCATGGCCGTTTTCGACCCCGACATGTCCACCTGCGCCATCCTCCAGCCCCACCACGACCTCCTCATGACCGACGTCCAGTACGCCGTCATCCCGCCGTCGCCTGACACCGTCTTCGCCCTCATGAACTGCTCCGTCGACTCCCCTGTACTCAATCACTACCGCTCTCTCTGTTTCAACTTCTCTGGTACGTACGTACTAGAAAGATTATATTAGAATTAATGTCTATGGCATGTCTTAAAGTTGAATAAACTGAACTAGTATATAACTTAACTCAGTGGATTACTAGCTCTTCATATTGTCAACTAATATACATTTGATGACTTTGTAACGGTAATTAATTACTTATACATAGGCCACTCGTGTGAGGAGCTATACTCGTGCAACTCGTTCAAAACCTTCCAAATGGGCGGGGCGAACGCCACGAACATCATGAGCATGACAACGGCGCCGGCGCCGCCGTGCTGTTTCACGGGGTACAGCACGATGAAGTTCATGAGCATGGACATCCTGGACTGCACCCACTTCACCACCGTCTACGACACCGACGACCTCCAGGGGGTGGGCCCCATGGACTGGACCTACGGCCTCAAGTTCTCCTTCACCGTTCCCGACACCGGCTGCGACCGCTGCTCCCACTCCGGCGGCTCCTGCGGTTTCGATACCGAGACCGGTGGCTTGCTCTGCCTCTGCTCCTCCACCACCAACTCCACCCGAGAGTGCGGTAAGTTTTTGTTCAAACTAGCTACTCGTGCTTTAATGTTACTTCTTAATTTTACTAAGTTTTATGCACTACACTAATTGATTTAAGTGTTTAGATTGTCCGATTCAATGTATTAATTAAATAGAATAACGATTCCAACGGATCTTAAGCTTACAGTGGCGTGATGCAATATGAGTTTAATTAAATGAAATTTGAAATTCTATAAACAACGAGCGTAAAATTGGATTTTCAGTATGATTGAACTGTATTGCTTTGAATGCAGCTGCAGGGACCGGCAGTTTTATGAATGCAGGAGGTGCTCGTGGGAACCCATGGAACACCTTGCAAGCTTTTGCTTTGGTACTTAAATTGTTTCTTCAGTTTTTGTAATGATTTTGTCGTGGAATATTGTGTTGGAAATTAAGAGGACCTGTTTATGTTGATATTTTTTAAAACATATATTTTCCAGCTTTTGTGGTAAATGTAGCATAAATTAACTTTTTGATTTATTAGGAGCATTTTGAGGAAGCAAAGTCATTGAAAGATCATACGCTTATTACATATACGTACTACCTTTAATTCATAGATTTATTACTTTAATTTTAAAAAGCGAGCGAGCCATGTAAGATGAAAGACCTCCAACCTATAAGTTTGTGCATTGTATTGTAAGATTATCTTAAAACTGCATGTAAACAGGTAACAAGTTTGCTAGCTAGGAAAAATTGGTTTCTTAAAGTGTGTATTTTTCTCGTGGAGACTGATAATTGATAATGTTCTTCTTGTTTTAGAGACTTTTCATTATACGAAGATGAGGAGGGATGGTCGCCTCGGTAGGGTTACTTGGCTTTAAAACTATATGACATAGTGGATTGGGGTTTCCTAGAGCATTGCATTAGAAATTAGGATTTTAAGAGTCATGGGTGACACTTATTATGAGATGAGACTCGTCTGTCTCTTTTTTATTTTGATGGATAGTTTTTCGTCTACTTCTTTTGTCCCATCGAGGGGTTTTAAGACAAGGTACCCAATATCTCCTTATCTTTTCTTGCTTTGTGATGAAGGATTTTCAAGAATAATAAAGATGATAGAGAGAGGAAGAATCGACTGAAGGGCATTTCTATTGATCGGTCTTCTCCTACTATTTCCCATTTATCTTTTGCTAGCGATCATGTATTGTTTGCAAAGGTAACTTGTCTACAAAGCTCGAAACTAGTGAATATTCTCCATGCATATAGAGTTGTGTTGAGTCAACAAGTGAAAATTTGCATCATTTAGTAAAAATGTGGGAGATGATTGGAAAGCAGGTATTAAGAAGTACTTACACATTCGCAAAGTCCGTAAGAAAGAGAAGCAAGTTGGGCTCCCAAGTCCCAACAATGGTGGGTCACTCTAAATGGTTATTTTCAGGCTAATTAAGGATATGGTCCTATAGAGACTTTGAGGATGGAATGAGAAATCTCTTTATAAAGAATGGAAGGAGGTGCTAGTCAAATTAAGCAGTGGCTTTGGCAATCCCGACCTACGCAATCTCATGTTTTGCATGGCTTATGAGCTTATGTGAGGAGTTAGAGCAAATGCTAGTAGATTTTTGTGAGATATGGAAGCGATAAGAGGAAGATACACTCATTGAGTTTGAAGAGGCTCTGTTTGATGAAACAGATTGGTGGGTTGGTTTTTAGATATGGAGAATTTCAATTTGGCATTATTGGCTAGGCAAGGATGGAGGTTAAGAGTTGTGTTCGTTGATTGCAAGGCTTCTAAAGGTAAAATATTTTCCTAATTTGAGCTTCAAGGAAGCCTCTCTTGGTCATTGAACTAGCTATATATGGAGGAGCTTGATGAAAGGTCGAGATACTTTGAACCTTGCCTTAGTTTGCAGTACTGAGAATGGAGTTTTGGTTCATGATTGGTCAGACAAATGGATCCCTCATCCACATAGTTTCAAAGTCATCTTTGGGCCAAAGGGAGGGAGAGACAATGTCTTGAGTAATTGATTTTATCAGTTGGGACTTGGGACAGTGTTTACTAGAGAGATGAGGAGGTCAATCAAGCTTTTCCATAGTGTCATGCAGAAATTATACTTAATATATAAGGCTGATTGATATATGAAAACTGATGAGTTGATATGGTTCCATACAAAGAATGTTGTGTTCTCGATTAGGCCACCACATTATTTGTTGCTTCGAGTTGAGGTGGATCAAAGTGGCAACATGGATTCGGCGAATCATAGTTTACTCATGGGTTATGGAACAAAGTTTGGAAGCTAAGGACAATTCCTAGGGTGAATTATTTTATACGAAGGGTTTGTCGATAAGTGCTATCGGTAAAAGAGAATCTTGTTCAACATACGGATATTGATGATTCATAGTGTGATGTATGTGGTCAAAAGGAAACAAGATGTGGGGAGGCTCAACAAGTTTGGCAGTTGGTTTCGACTATTGCTAAGTGGGCTACAACACGGGTTCTACATTACATTTCTTTGTTCAAAATTGCACTTTTTTAGGAAGGAAGAAAAGGGAGGAGTGGACGGTTTTATAGTCTGTTTGGAGGGTAAGGAATATAAGAATTTTTAAGGGATAAGTTTCATGGTAGGAGAAGGTGGTGTGGGACACAAGGGCACTACGAAGGGAGTTCATTTGTTCTTTAGAGTGAGATGAGGTCCATAAATTCAGTGGTGATATGGTGGGTGTGGAATGGGAACAAGTGGGTGAGGTCAGGTTTGGCGTCATCAAAGTTAATCGCGACATGGGGGATTCGTGCTTAGGCCGATGTGGAGTTGTATTTTTTGGCACGATATACTAGGAGTTTTGTTTGTTTCTATGGGGCACGACGCATTTAAGAATTAATTGAAGCATAAGCCAACCTTTGGGCACTTAGGGTGTGCTTGAAGCATGATGTTACACATATTTGTGCGGAGTCTTAATGCCTCCTTCTGACCACAAAGTTGAAGCGGTGCAACATATGTAAGGGCCAGTTGGGATTTATTTTGGCTTCAACTAGGAATCTTCAAGCTATTTTTTTTATCTTGTTCATCTAATTATGCTAGACGATAAGCGAGTAGGTTGACACATTTAGTGCCATCTCGTGTCCCCATAATTCATTTTTGCATTTTATTTTCTTATTTTTTTCATTAGATTTGGAGAATATATTATGTGTTAATTTTGATTGTTAATGCAATATGGTTTGGTTGCTCCCAATGTTCTAAAAAACGCTAGGCAGACGCTGGACGGAGAGGGACCACCTAGCGTCTAGACGGCCTGAACAGTGCCCTAGGCGGCTCTAGACGGGTGCCTAGGCGGGCTAGGACCTTCCAGCGCCTAGGCGGGGCCTAGAAGGGATTTTTAGAACAGTGGTTGCTCCCCAAAAAATGCATACATACATATATATTATTAAAAATTAGTTATTGATAAATAATATGTACATTTAAAAATAAAAAATAACTACTCATGTATTACTAGAAATCTAGTTAATTTGTTTATATATATATATATATATTATGTATTTTCAATTTATAACCAGTACATTATGATATATACCACTTTTTGGCTTCATGTCAAGCTTTTTGGAAGATATTAAATGTAAAACCATGTTGTATCTTCTTGTCTTATTTCTTATAAATTCTAATATTTTTATTATTTTTATGACATATGTAGGATTTTGTTTAGTAACTTTAATTAGGAATTGTGTTCAAATTGATAATTAAGTTAATTTTGGTAGCTGAATCTAATTATTAAAATTAAGAATTTCAATTTCAATTTTTTGGGTGCGTATATAAAGTTAAATGAAGTTGCTTTTCAAAAAGATGGATGTTGAAATTAAAAAAAGTTATGAAGATTTATTTTTAACTTGTATCGATTAGGACTTATTTTATTTGTGTTTAAAAGTACTTTTCAAAAAAACTATAGTTCATTTTATAATTATTGAAAAACGTGAAAGAGAATTATTTTTTCATGTTTTTCAAAAATGTATTTTAAGATGAAGAGTACCATTTGACCAAAAATGAAACAAGACCTAAGAAAACACATACAACTCACATAACCTCCCATTAATTACCATATCCTCCTTTCCTACTTTTATTTTCTTCTCGATGTCCAACCTCCTCCTCCATCCATCGTAGTCACTGTTGCATCCCTATCCTACAACCTCATTAAAACCAACCTCTCATACACTTTAAGTAGTAACATAATTACTTTAGTATTTAGCAATTACAATTTTCTTCTCTCATACTTTCATTGTTTCTTGAAACTTGTCCTTTTACCTAATATACCCATGTTGAAATTACTTTAGTATTTAGCAATTGCAATTTTTTTTACCTAATATACCCTTATTAAATGAACAACTCTATTAACATGGCTAATTTCTCTGGTTGATGTTTTTTACTAAAAGGATTGAAAGTCTCTTCGTATTCCTCACATTAAAATCATTACAACTACACATATTTACACTAACTCAACTTCCAATTAAAAATTCTTCAAAAAAAAAAATGGAGCCGAGGATCATTTCGAATTTCACTAACAAAAATTAGCCATCTTAGTAGGAGCCAATTTTGAAAAATAAAAAAAAATCACTCTAACTAGTCACTATATAATCTTTGAGCTTGAATTGTTTAATGGAGTACAAGCATTCCTTTGCTATTCATGGCTTCATTCAGCTAGTTTGATTTAAATTGTCTTCCAAATAATGAGACTTTATTTGATTTGAATGAAGTGTTCAACGATTTTGCTACATCAGTCTCACAAGTCGATTGGAATGGTGAAGCAAACAACCTATTTTCAATTCAATCGTCTTCCGGAATCGTCGAGGTGCTTAATCAAAGTGAAGGTGCAATCGAAGAAGGCTTTGTCCAACTCCATGAAGAGAATGAAGAAATTGGTATAGGTATATGTATTACATTAATCAACTTATTCTTATGTATCAAATGTCCTTCGTATAATTTCTTTTATTACACTTTCATGAATAGCATGTATCGTAATTGAAGTTTTCTAGAAAAGAAAAAAAAACAAGAATTTGACTTGATGATTAGGAGAAAGTAGTAGCTCAGTTAAACACACGTGTTCTTTATAATTCACGATAGTTAAATGGTGTAATTTAGACACAAGAATTTGGGTGAATTTTACTTCATGTATGCTTGAGGAGATTGTTTGTGAGAACTTGATTTTTTTATGTATTGCTTCCTGTTACAAAATTTACTGGTATGATTAGTTAAATGGTATAATTTAGACTCTTCGTTTGTCTTTTAACATAAGTTGCAGATACCACTTCTCAAGGTGAAATTTAACAAAGACAAAATAGAAGATTGTCAAATGAAGAAATATGGGTAATTTATAATGCTTTGCTTGAAAGGAGTGAGAATGGGAAACTGAACGTAGTATATCGAATGAGGTTTCGTCTTTCTTCTCGGTGCCACTATAAACCATGCAACTAATCTGGAACCATGAAAAAATACCCCAAGTGGCGGGTTCGTTGATGTGTCTAATCGAAAAGTTAATAATAGCGGGCGAAAGAGAGTTACAATTAACCTCGATCACATTGCAAAAATACCTTTACCACAAAGAACAACATTACGTTCACTTGTTGAGGTTGAAAAAGTCAGTCCTTCTACATTATGCAAGTGCAGGCAGAAAGGACTTCTTTGACGCCACTCGAATGCAATCAAACCATTTTTATAGAAGGAACACAAGATACCACGACTCAAATAATTATAAAATTCCCCATATAGATTAGCTTGATCTAGAAAGAAGAGGTTGTCTTCCTAATGACATTAATTGTCCTTATGTCTTTGTTGAAAATGCCATGAATATGTTAGGCTCATCTAAGTAAGATAAGCCTATGCAAGACCATCTCTTTATTTGTCATTTGATGAGAAGTCTGTTTTGAGTTGTGATCTAATTTCCTTTATGAATTAAATGTTTTGAGTTACTCACGACTTGTTGCACGTCAAAAAACAATAATATGATTAAGATAATCAAATAGAGGATCATTGCCTCCGATTAGAAAAAAGAAGACAGAGGATCATTTCCATCGACATAGAGGATCATCATCATATATATTCAAATAAGCATATATATATATTCATAGAATTAGCTACATCTATGTGTATATAGGCTTATTTAATGTGATGGCAAAGCGAATGAAGTTGTATCTAGTAGGGAACTTAGGTGGAGCACTCCGTTTCCACAAGCAATGGGTCGACAGGGTATCAATTCCTTTTCCCTTCCCCAAACAATCTCCATTCACATAATGCATGCTTTCATCCCACTTTCCAAATAGAGTTGGGGAACATAAAATTGTAGTCCGGTCCACATTTGCACAACCCTAGCGATTCGTCATCAAGTGGTATTAGAACAAGAAATTGAGGCTTGTGGTTTGGACATCTCTATCTTTTGACGCTTCTTTGGGGATATGGTTGTCATTTGAAGGTCATTTTGGTGTCTCTAGAAAGCTAACTCGATGAGCTACATTTCGTCCTTTTACTTTGAATCCAAATTCCACTTGAGTGGAGGGGGGTCAAAACTATAAATCAATAAAAGGAGACACGCCAGGAGGTATATCACGGGTCATGGCAAGATACCCAAGGAGAAGTCTTGGATTGTCATAGGTCGTGACGCTCTCGTTGAAGCAGGGGGTTTCACTTGGTTCTAAAGATTTCTGCCATTTATCTTTTATGGATTATTTTTATGATATTTTAGAATAGTTTAATATCTTTTAGGAATATTTTATAGCAGATGATTTATGCACACGATTTTTTTGCCCGACCCACACGAGGTGGAATGCAAAATGATGCATCACGTATCGTGTTGCATGCCAAAAATGGGTACCTGGTAGGCCAACGTGTTACGTGGTGCGAGACCCAACGTGTTACGACACGCAAC
The DNA here is from genome assembly GCA_964016875.1 of Fallopia convolvulus. Lineage (NCBI taxonomy): Eukaryota > Viridiplantae > Streptophyta > Magnoliopsida > Caryophyllales > Polygonaceae > Fallopia > Fallopia convolvulus. The sequence goes on along the minus strand of OZ024718.1, from coordinate 62,141,386 downwards.
ACGATGCGACATGCTTCTCTGATACAACTTTTGTTTCTATATACATGTTTCTCACGTGGATAGCTTCGATTTGATATATTATAAGCTTAAATCCGACAACTGAGCAAAATGTTATGAACATTTGAAGATTTGACATTCGTAAACCACTTTCGCACATCGATTTTTTAAGGTAGGGTTTGGGTGTAGCCGTGTAGGGTTTAAGATAAGGCTTAGTGAGTTTGGATAAGGTTTAATTTTTATTGTTATGGTAAGACTTTAGGGTAGGATTTAGGTAAGGTTTAATAGTTTGAGTTTAGAGTAGGATTTTGGCATAAAGTTCAAAATAAGGTTTAAGATACGGTTTTTGAGTAAGGTTTAGGGTAAGGATTTACCCAAAATCCTTCATTAATCCACATTTTAAATCATATACAAAACCCTAAACCCTAAAAATATAAACCCTATCCTAAATCTTAAACCTCACTTAAATTTTACCCTAAACCTAAACCCATATAAAAACCTTAACTCTTATCCTAAACCCTACTATAAAGCCTTATCCTAACTCTAAATCCTAAACATTAAACCCTAAGTCCTCAAAATATAAGCCCTATCCTAAATCCAATACCCAAGCATTAAACCTTATCCAAATCCTACCCTAAAATCTATACCATAAATCATAAAATATAAACCATATCCTAAATCATATACCTAAGGCATATCTTAAACTTTAACCATTACTAAGCCCTAACTCTTATCCCAAATCCTACATTAAAGCCTTACAACTCTAATTGTTATCATAAACCCTAAACCTTACACAAAATCCTAAACCCAAACATTAAACCCTGGACCTTAAACTCTAAATCCTAACCCCTAAACACTAAAAATTAAATCATATACCAAAAATCCTAACCCCATTCATCAATCTTAAATTATATACCCAAACCCTAAACCCTAACCCTTACCATAAACCCTACTCTCACCCAAAACCCTACCCTAAAGCCTTACTATACATCCTATCTCTTACCATAAATCCTAAATCTTACAAAAAACCTATCTTAAACCCTACACCAAAACCCTATCCATACTCTATCGTAAACCCTTCCTAACTATACATCTAAATATTTATCATAAACCCTAGACTTTATTCCTACCCAACCCTAAAGTCTTATCCTAACTATACATTCTAACCCTTACCATAAACCCTAAACCTTAATAAAATCCTATCTTGAATCTTATTTTAAACCCTATAATAAAACCCTAACTGCTAAACCTTAACCAAACTCTACTCTAAAGTCTTACCCTAACTATAAACCTTAACAATTAACATAAAACTTAAACCTTAATTGAACCTCCTATGCCTTATCTTAAACCCAACACCCAAACTCTACCTTAAATAAATAGCGTATGAAAATGGTTTACGCATGCCAAATCTTCAAACCTTCATAACTTTTTTCTCGGTTGTCAGCTTTGAGTTTATAATATATGAAATTGAAGCTATCAACCCAAAGAACATGTATATTGAAAAAAATTGGATCATAGAAGTAGGCCGCATTGTGTTGCGGGATGCATCTTGTTGTGTGCCGCAACACAATGTGTCCTAAATTCCCTTCCCTTTTTAGCCCATTGGGTACCCATTTTTTGGCACGCAACACGATGCACAGACAAAATTTTCGTGTGCATAAAGATTTAACATATTTTATTTAGGTTTTATTTTCTTAGGATTTTTTAATGTTACAATTTTTTTATTTAAAGTCATGTAGCCTTAGAGGCAAGAACTGATGAGATTATTGAATAAAACTGACTTTTTACTCCTTCTTGGGAGCGAGAAGCTTTCAAACTAAAGATCGCGAGAAGCAACGCTGGTGAGATTCGAGTCTAGAATTACTCCACCCTTAATTGAAGAGTGGTTTGTGAGATTTCGATTGTGAGTTAGTAAAAAAAAAATGCTTAAAGGAGAGTTCGTGAGATTCGAGTTCTACAACAATTTTCCTCCTTACTCCAACCAAGAACGATCGGGTCGACCCTTTGTGGTGCGATTCGTCATCAAGTGGTATTTTTTGTCGGAATTTTAATGTTGTAAGTAGTCCTATCCTTGATTTTATTGTTTAATACATTAATTTCAACACTTCAATTGCATAAATCCTAGCCAAAAAACCCTAGTTCTTACCTTTTATTCTTTCTTGCTTACTTGTGTTTTGATTGAACCATCACCACTTATTACCACCACCAAACCACAAACCTAGTTGTAGTCGTACCCCTTGCTTTTCTTTGCCTTGAGCCATATGTACTTTCTTATTTTTCTTGTTTTCTTAATTGTTTGTTAACAAAGTGTACATTTGTCATTGAGAAAGGGAGATATTTGCTTGTCTTGTGTGCCTCTTTTCTCTTTTGATCCTTTGCTTGGCAAGTCCTTGCGTTGTTGTTGCTTGAAATCTTGAATTCACATCTTAATCAACGTTAGGATCTATTTGCATTTGTGTCCTGTATGTTGTACTGTTGTTTGTTACAATGTTTCAAGCCCAAGTTGTGGAAGATGATATATCAATCTTCAACGTTGCATCTTTTTTCCGACGACGACTTCAAAGTCTTTGAAGGTCCACCCATATAGGATGAGCCCATAAATGACAAGGAGAACACGCCTCAAGAGGAGCCATTATTTAGTGTTGCTTCTCATTCGGATGAAGGCCTAGGGACTTTAAAGGTCCAACAATTTAGGATGAATCACCAATCGATTACGACGTTGTGGAGCCCATTTTTTATTAATTTCTCTTTGATGAGGAAGTTCTCACTGAGCTACACTGCCCATTGGTATTGTGATGTTTTCATTGTTGAGAATATGGAGATTACTATTAAGGATTTCGATAATGTGGTTTTATATGATGTTCTCCCTATGGATCCTTACCAAATTGCTCGAGAAGCTATCCGTGATGAGTTACCTATTCAGATGCATACTCATATTCATGGTTGCCATCATACTTATTTTCTTTATCATCTCCGAAGTATTTGCAAGATCATGTAGAGAGAAAACATTGATATCCTAGCCATGCTAAGTAGAAGCAAGAGAAATTATTAACCGCTACTTAACCGCTAAGGTGCCATTTTCTATATATGGTCAAGGTGTCTCTTTTTACTTACAATGATCTTGTTTCTCTAAACCTTGATTCAAGGATGAATCAAGAAACCAAGGGTCATCACACAAATCACTTCTAAAAGCATCAAAGGAACAAGCACAACCTTTAGACATTCTAGGTGCTATGAGGCTCGACTGGGATGTCACGGGTCATGACCCAAGCGTCATAGGGTGGGATGCTACACTTGGGAATGGTTGCAATTGATGGGAGGCACTAGGAGCCAGGTCTAGGGTTGTGACAGATCGAATAAATGGAAGGCAAACAAAGGAGACAAAACTCCCAAAACATTTGGCCAAGGAAGACTATGACAATGAGACCTAAAACCAAAAAAGGTGAATGGGGACACCTTCGAACAGATCAAGAGCCAAAGCCACCAAATCTTCCATATTGGAAATACCACATCTCCCATAACAAGCAAAGTTTTTTTTATTAGATCAAAGAACCAAGTAGGCATAAATAACCCGATATAAAACATTACCCCATTTTAGGGTTAACCAAAAGACTTACAAATCAGTACGCATGAACTAAATTAAACTTCGATCTTTCACACAACATCATTTCAAGGTCTTAAGACACAAAGCCCTGAATCAACTTTTTTAAATTGTACTTCCAAGTAGAGTTTCATCTTAAATTTCCTCAACATTTTAAGATGATTAAAGGAAATCCAATCTTCGACTTTCACAACCAATAAAGATAAATATATAGAAATCATAGTATGTATAGAAAGCTGATTTGCCAAAACATTGTCTGAATTCTTTGAGCATTTTTTAATTGGAATTTTAGATCAACAAGTTTTTTACTTAGGGTATGGTAGTGAATATTTATGATGGCAACTATGGGCACCACCACATGATAATATGATATGAATAAATGATACAGATTACCAACGGCATATCATTTCGAAAATTCAAATTCGAATAACTAAAACCGCGCTCTTGCAAATCCACCTGCTGCTCTTCCTCGTAAGCCGGAGTTTCCGAATCGCACAGCTCTCTTTTCACTCCTCACCTCCTCACTCTCTCTCTCCCAATCCCACTTCCAAGCCCTAATCTTTTTCTTCTAATCGTATCTGCTTATTGATGCAATCCCCCATTGCTCGCAGCAAACTTTCCTGCCTCCAGTAATGTTCAAAGATCCAGCTTCAAGTTCAAGGAACCCACAACCCCTCGAATCAAACGAAAATCGGTTCGAATCGTCATCGAACAACCCGGCACATGCTCAATTTCACCCTCGGAGATCGCCACTCAATGCCATACCAGATCCGTCGCAGCTCCGACGGGACCTCGAGTCAGATTCCGACGCTCCCAAGCTGGATGGAGATGCAGGGAGCCAGATATTTGATGATAAGACAAGCGTTTCCAGCTCAGAAGGGTTAGTGCCCATCGGGAAGTTTGTATCGGTTTCGGGATTGGGCACGAGTACTCCTAAGGTTACTTCTGGCCGCGCTAGAGTCAATTCCGAGTCAAATTCGGCCCAGAGTACACCGGCTAGGAGTTCTGGAATTAGGGGTGTGGGTGCTGGGAGTAGGCTTTATCAGTCTAACGGAGGAAGAACAGGAGGCTCTTCCAGGGTTTCTAGAAGGTTCACCATTGTAAATACCGAGCATGCTGAACCGGTTGTGGATGCTCCGCATTTTGAGCTCGAGGAGGATCCCTTGTTCTGGAAAGACCACAATGTACAGGTTTGTAATTTGCAATATGCTGATTTTGGATCCTCTTAATATTTTTATGGACTGGAGAATTACACTTTTTGAAGAATTGCATTTTTTAAACAGATGGATTGTAACTAAAACATTTGCTTAATATGAATTGAGTGCTCCTAACGCACACAATTGTGTATGATGTGTTTTTAGGTTTTGATTCGTGTTCGCCCTTTGAACAATATGGAACGTGTTTTGCAAGGGAATGCTCGGTGCTTGAAGCAAGAGAGCGCACATACATTAGTTTGGTTAGGTCATCCGGAGACCAGATATACCTTTGATCACATTGTCTGTGAGACAATTACACAGGTTGCCTTGGCTCACAAAAGTTATTATGTAACTAACTGACAATGCTTCTTTAATTGGCAATAATAATTTGGTTGTTGTTGTTGTTGTTGTTGTTGTTGTTGTTGTTGTTGTTGTTGTTGTTGTATATCCATACAGGAAAAACTTTTTAGGGTTGCTGGATTGCCCATGGTGGAAAATTGCATGTCTGGGTATAACAGTTGCATATTTGCTTATGGTCAGGTATGTTGAATAGTCAATACTTTACCTTTTTTAGACTTATTTTGGTTAATCTAGAATTCTAATAAGCTCACTGGCGATGTTGATTGGATAAATTACAGACTGGAAGTGGTAAAACATATACCATGATGGGTGAGATCCATGAGAATGAAGGGAAGCTTAACCAGGACAGTGGAATCACTCCTCGGATATTTGAATACTTGTTTACACGAATCAAGGCAGTAAGATAACATGGAAGAACTTTCTAAAATTTCTTAACAACTTAATGAACTGATATTTATTCAAAAGATATGATTATGTAGGAAGAGGAGAGCCGGAGGGATGAAAAATTGACGTACAACTGTAAATGTTCCTTTCTGGAAATCTACAATGAACAGATAACTGATCTGCTAGAGCCATCATCAACCAATTTGCAGGTGATTTAGGTTTTCCCAATTTTCTGTTTATTGGTCAGTATAAATGTGCATTAATTCAAAATAAACTTTTGCCTATCCTGTTACTTTCATAGCTGAGAGAAGACTTTAAGAAAGGTGTGTATGTTGAGAACCTCACAGAACATAATGTGAGGACTGTCAATGATGTTCTTCAGCTTCTCATAAAGGTAAACATTTGCAATAAAGTGGCTGCATGATGCAATAATGTATAAGAATCTGGTTTGATACCTTATTTATCTTCAATAGGGTGCCGCAAACAGGAAGAGTGCTGCTACACACATGAATAGTGAGAGCAGCCGGTCTCATAGCGTTTTTACATGCATCATAGAAAGTCGCTGGGAGAAAGATTCTATGATTCATTCCAGATACGGACGCTTAAATTTGGTTGATCTTGCTGGTTCTGAGAGGTAAGTCTCAACCTTCTTTATTATTTTTTTGATCCCATTCGGACATTTTACTATTTGTACTTTTGTAAAGATGAATATGTACTGATTTTCATTATTCTGGTATTGATTTCAGTGTTTCACACATTATTCTGTATAAATTTTTGAAATGTAGATTATAATTGTGTTAAATTAGGCAGAAAAGTTCTGGTGCTGAAGGTGATCGATTGAAAGAAGCAGCCAATATCAACAAGTCTCTATCAACTTTAGGGTAAGAAAATAGGAAACCTTGTACTTTAGCACCTACATGCTACTGATGGAGACATGCTCTAGAAAATTCCTCGAGCATGCATCAGTTGGGATACATTCAATAAGCATGTTGCCTCACTTGCAAAATTTCAGATCTATTTGTCAAAATATGCTCTTCTAAATTTTAATTACCTAGTAACCATTGGCACCAGTGTCTTCCATAGTTTGAAAGACAGAACAACCATTTCTTATCAGATATTTTATTACTATAATTGCTATATAGAGAATACTTACGGTGTGGGCTATCAAAGATCAAATACATTGCATTATTGTAAATTGTGAAGGTCTTTTCTGTTCTTCCTACAACTATGTGTGTAATATTGGATTTGATAGGGATGTAGCTCATTGTGGAATTGTCTTACTGAATAATCCAGAATGACATAGTGCACTGGCATCAATAGCACCATAGTTATAATCTGTATGAAGTGATAGATGTCTCATATAAGGAATGTATGACAAGTTGTTTTACAAAGGAATAATGGAATGCAAAAGAATGAAGGAAATGATGTAGCTGATTCAGGATAAATTGCGACTATTGTTGTTGGAGAGGAAAAACAAGACTACCCTCTGTATTTGATTTATTTTTATAATTTGTTGGCCGATTTTGCTGAACTTTGCATCACTAAACTAATAAACTCTATCCCTTTTAATTCATTTTTCTGTTTCTTTATGTATCACCTTACTCATTCACACTCACGCACACGCACCCTCATGCACACTCACTCACTCCCTCACTCAACGTTTATCTGCCTGGATAACTGTGCCTCAATAGAAATGTTTTTCCCGAGATTAGAGTTTTTTTATAAGTAACAAGAAGCTCTATTTATTTACCCTGTCTTTCTATACATTGAAGCTTCTCTTTCTTGTTAATCTATTCTTGTAGTCTGGTGATAATGTCTCTCGTCGATGTAGCACATGGAAAGCAGAGACATGTTCCTTACAGAGATTCAAGGCTCACTTTCCTCCTTCAGGTTTGATATCTGTATCTCTTACTTTTGGATGTTCCTGCTTTTACCTAGCTTTGAGGTTTAATAACTCTTAACAACTGCAGGATTCCTTGGGTGGAAACTCAAAGACAACAATCATTGCAAATGTTAGCCCATCCTTTTGGTCAGTTGTGTTTGTACCTCTCCTTTACTTGCACATTCCATATTTTATTTGCTTATGTTTGACCTCTCAACTTGCAGCTCTGCTACTGAAACACTAAGCACCCTCAAGTTTGCTCAGCGTGCTAAACTTATTCAGAACAATGTACTCGCATATACCATGTGTCTTTTCTCTCCTAATTGAGATTCATGTATAACTCTGCTTAGTTTTTGCTTCCTTTTTTGAAAGGCCAAGGTGAATGAAGATGCTTCTGGTGATGTAACAGCATTGCAAGAGCAAGTCCAACAGTTAAAGGCAAGAATCCTACTTAAAATTGCCAGAATGAAAATATTACAGTAGTACTGAGAAAATTATTGTTTTTAACAGGATCAATTGTCCCACTTGTTGAACAATCAAGGAGAATCAACAGATCAATTGCACAATAATGGCAATACACAATTGAGCCTTGGAGATTTTCCAGGAAAGTTTGAACCTTCAGTAGATGGAAATAATATTTACAAACAGGAGTTAAGTAATGCACATGAAAAGGTATAGAATAAGCTGTTATCTAACTATAAAGCTATAAGCCGGTTGCTTATTTCCTAAATCTATGGTGCAGATCAAATGCTTGGAATCTGCTTTAGCTTGCTCATTCAAAAGGGAAAAAATGGCTCAAACTGCTATTAAGAAGCTGGAAGCAGAACTTGAGAGCAAGTGCTGCAGGAGCCCCCTGGTATTAACTTTCATTCAGATAGATTTTAATTCGTTATTAAAGTTTTAATATATGTCTTGAGAGTCATGTAGCTTGTTTTCCCAATGGTTTATACATATCAAAATAGGAGTTCATGTAGCTTGTTTTTTCAGTGCCTGATGCTTCTATGTTTTTTTTTTCTGCTCAGGTTACCGAATCTTTATTAAGGGAGTGGGAAATGAAACAAGCTGATACCATGTCCTTGGTGAGAACAAATTGTACTTAAAACTCATGTAGCTTTTTATGGAGTTTAATTTTTAAATTTTTGATCCGCACAAATTTACTCTTAGTTCTGTTATGTCTATCTTCTGTTGAGGTTCATATAAAATTAGTTTATGAGACTTTTAATCAATGCATATCTATTATTTTATGGGGTGAAGAACAACTTTATAGAGAATATCCTACAATCCTTGTTAGTCTTGTAATCTTTGCACCACTTGTGTCTGTCTATGGTCTTTATTGAGGAAATCATAATTGTAAGCTGCTAGTAATGGTGATTTTTGTTAACGTGAATACCAAACACGCCTTTAACACTTTTCCCTATTGCAGTGTTTAATGAAGTGATGTATCTTGTAATTGCAGGGTGATACTGTGTCTATCAGAAGTGACTTTGAATATGATACATCTTCTAATCTTGCAGAGGATGAGATTCAACATGAAAAAATTGATTACCAGATTGATGGAATGACAAGTAAGAAGTCTGCAGTGGTTGCTAAGGAATTGTCAGATGCAAGACTGTTGGTTGAAGCATTAGAGTGTGAGCATATCCGCTTGATGCAAGAGCTACAGTTAACGGAGGAGAGAAATAAGCAGCTTTTAGATATTCTGGGCCGAGAAAATATGCAGAAACATTTGTTAATTAGTTCACATGAAACTCCCACGGAAATGCAGATTCCCATCAAACAAAATGAAAGCTTGATGAAACTGGCCAATAAGGACTCCAGAAGTTTGGCATTGCATGCCAAGTTAGAGAAAATGACTAGAGATCTCGAGGATGCCAGATCATGGAATAAACAATACCAAGACGATGAAGCTGTAAAGTTACATCGCCAGAAAGATGTTGAACTAGTCCGTGAACAGGTTGAAATGGAGACAGCTAGTACAATTATTCATCTACAGGAAGAAATTGTTATGCTTCAGGCGGAGCTTCATGAAAGATTAAGCAGTATGGATGCTGAAAACAATCAATTGAGAAATGTCATAGCAGATAAAGAAGATCAACTCAATGACTTGTCTTCACAATGGGAAAAGGCAACTTTAGAACTAACTAGCTTTCTTATGGATGGCTCAAAATCCCTGAATTATGCATCTTCTCACATTAGAAGTATGGCTTGTTTGTTTCCTCATGTAAATGGAAGTCTTGGTGAACGTATAGAAAGTGCTGCCAGAGCATGCATGGAGAAAGAGGAATTGATTTTGCTTCTGCAGAAAAGTCTGGAAGATGCTCAGAAGATGGTGTTTGAAATGAAGCAAAAGTTGAATTCCTTAAAAGGAGTAGCAATTGCTTTAACTGAAACTCAGCATCTCGTAAGTACTGGATGCAGTGGAGAGTTATATGATGCAAGCATCAATAACATAGAAACCATGAATTGCAAATTAGATCATCTTTGGAATATGGTAAATGAGGTATGTGAAGATCCCGAAGCTTCATTATCAAAGGTGAAAAGCCCATCTCATAGTAGCAGCTTGGAGCATGACTTTGACAAGTTACCACAAATGGCTGGTTCTACAGAATGTGTGAGTCAATTGAATTCTGATACTGAAGCTCAAGCCCATGAATCGGCAATTGGAGATAGTGAAGTTGTCGTTGACGCAACTAGGTTGAGATTGCAAGAGTTTGAGGGTGAAGCTCTTGCTTCATATGAGGACAGAGAGAAACATCCGTCTGATTTTCAGCAAGACATTCTAGAAGCTTCTGCTGTGTCCAATGAACTGGTTGAGAGCCTTGGAAAGGATGTCCATGCCGGTAGGGGGAATTTTGAACATTTGGAGGGAAAATGTAAAATTTTGCAGTTTTCTTGTGAGATGCCAATATGTGAAACCTCTAATGACCCCAAACCTAATGATCTTCAGATGATGGGCTGTATTCGAGAAGGACTTGCAGAGACAAATTGCAGGCTTGGCTTAATACAAGCATCAGTGGACAGATTTTTGGAAGCTTATGCAGATAAATGGGAAACTGATAGCTCTACGTCAGACTCTAGTTTGTCATGTACCAGTACTTCTACTGGAGAGAAAGGACCTTCTTCTGGGTCTGCCACTGAAAATGGACTCGGCCAAGTTTGTGAACATGCTGGATCATGTCAGAAGATGATCACACTGTTTGAGCGTCAGCATGAAGGTGAAGGATCGATGTTGATTGAGCAAATAGAGATGGTATCAAGAGCTTTCAGAAACTTGTGTGCCTCTATAACTTCCCTTGTGACTCAGACAGATCTGACGATTAAACCTCACGAAGAAAGCAATCAGAGTCTTGCTTTTGTTGTCAATAATAACCTCTGTCGACATATGAGTGTAAATAAAAAACGTAGGATATCTGAGATGACCTGGTTACCTCAGTGTCCTAATACAGGAACAGAAGGAGTTTATGCAAACTCTTCATGTAGCAACAAGGTGGGTGTTGAACATATAGTGTTTGCTTATGGTCCTATTTTTTGTGTTGAATATTGGTTCTTATTCTTACTTGTGCTTGGCATAGAAATTGGTCAATATGAAACAAAACCTCACTGATTGACTGACATTTATAAAGTTAGTGACCAAGTGATTTAGCTTTCATGTCAAAGACTAAGTAATGTTGAGGAATTGATGGGGAAATTATATCCTTTATAGCAATGTATTATAGAAATTTCCTCTGCAAGATAGTACATATGTAGGTACTTATAGGAGCATGGGGACATTTCTAAGAAACCGCATAGTAGTGACCTTTTACTTCTACCATATTTCTGTTACTGCAAGTTCTAAATGTTTGATGGTTTATCCTGCCTTTCCCTTATGTCACTTATATTTGTCTGCCATGCTGCTTTTGTTATAGTAAAAATTGCCAGTGCTCTGTTTACTGAGGTTGGTTTCACACTGAAACTGCAGCTGCATTTTTTCTGAATTATGTATACGGACATGCTAAATAAACTGAATAATTGAATTGCAGATTTTTGCTACTGATCGCAAGATTGAACAGAACAGTAATTTCTTATCTAATTTCGAAGAGGCTTATTCAACTATGAAGGAGGCTGATCTCATGCTAAATAAACTGGTAAAATCAAATGAAAATGCGAAGGAACTGACTCATATGTGGAAGCAGGTAGGCAAGGAATTGAAGGGTGAAAGAGATTGCTTGCTTGATCAAGTTCAACAGCTCAAGTCCAAATTAAGTTCAAAGAAAACAGAGGATGACACACTTGAGAAAGAGAAATCTGATCTGATTGAAGTTACAAACTCTGTATTTTCACTTGTTGGTTTCGTTGCAGACATGCAAAAAGATTTGGAAGAACTATTTAAGGGAGTTTATTCTGATCTGTTGTCGATGTCAAAAGATGTTCAGAACCATGTTGGGCCTCTGAGGGATTTATTCGAACAAATATGTGCTGAGTTTATAGAAAAGGACTTCTCTAGTCTTGTTGTCCGTGTGTGCGTAGGGGATTATTTGAGTAGAATGCAAGATTTGTCTGCACAAAGAGACCAAACCTCTCCAGTAAATGAAGTCAACAATGCTGTGGTCAATTGTGGTACACTAAGTAGGGAGCGCGGTGATAAAATAGCAGGATTGACAATGCTAGAGATTGAAGAATCATTCCCACGAATCCCACAGCTGGGCAACTTATCTCAAGAGAATTTGCAATTGAGGAGGGAATTAGAAAGGAAGGAAGGGGTACTGAAGGGTCTGTTATTCGATTTTAGCTTATTGCAGGAAATGACATCCAACAGAAAGGACATAAGAGATGAAATCAACAAATTGATTATGGCTTTGGGCCAAGCTGAATTTGAGTTGCAAGTTAAAAGGCATGAAGTAAATAGCTTAATTCTTCAGGTCAGAGAAATGGAAGAAAGCCTCAGTGATACCAAGCATATGCTTGCAGTCTCAAACAGCAAGCTTGAGCAAACTCAGAGATCCTTAGATTCTTTATCAGAAGATAATCATGAGTTGAGGCTGTTTGTAAATGATCTCCATTGCAAAAAATCAGAGGCAGAAAAGCAATTGGATGAACAGGATGAAATTATTAAGGGTTTAGAGAAAGAAATTCTTCATTTGACTTCTTCAGCAAGTGAAAGAGTTTTCCAGTCCATTGAAAATGTTGAGAGTGAGCTTCTGAGGGTAACTGCAGAGAGGGATGAGTTGCGTGAAGAAATCAGGTCATTGAAAGAAAAGATGGAGATGGCTAGTGTTGTAGCAGAGGAAAATGAAGCACTTGCTCTTGAAGCTCGACAGGTACTATTGTTTAAAAAGGTTTTCACTCTACTGGGATCAATTTTTTGTAAATTTCAAATTCTAATTTCAAATTTTAGGATTCTGTTGCAAGTAAAATTTATGCTGAGCAGAAGGAAGAGGAGGTAAAGATTCTTGAAAGTTCAATCGAGGAGCTTGAGAATACAGTGAATGTATTGGAGAAAAAGGTTTGTATTTGTAATTTTGCTGCATGTTGTGAAATTTCTCTTCTTCTTTCTGTTCTAGTTTCATTCATCATTCTACCCATTCTCTGAAAGATTCATGAACACTTGATTTTTCAGGTAGAAGAAATGGATGAAGAGGTACAGAAACACCGCCTTGATAGAAACTCGTTGGAGACAGAAATTCAAGCATTAAGACAACGTATGTTGACGGTTGAGAATCTCACAGAAATTATGGATCAAGAGGACTCCTTACATGAAAAGCTTCAAAATCGTATACCGAGGTTTATATTCTGCCATTAAGATATATATGATACATGTTTGTGCAAATATTTCCAATTCTCTGATGGAACAATCTCTATATCAGGCGATTCAAGAAACAATTCCCAGACCTTGATGAAGCTTGTGCTAAGATAAAAGTTCTTGAAAAGATTAAAGCAGAACAGGCCAAAGAGGTACCTCTTAGTTATGCTAATTTAAATACTTCTCATTCATCTTGGTTATTGTATTTTGTTTCCTATCGGCACTTTAGTTTTATACGTTCGTGTTTTCACACCATTCTTATGTTTGAAGATTGATCGCATGAAAGAGTATGTATCTGAACTGGTGTTGCATGCTGAAGCACAAGCATCACAATACCAAGAAAAGGTATGATAGTCTGATTTAAGTGGATGATCAAAGGGCTCTTGTATCGAATTATTTATTTGCAGTTCCCCTTTCATCGTATTATCTCTTTGATGCATGCCACTGAACTCTATAGTAGGTGAAATCTATAATTGGTCTTCTTCTGATTATAGTTGGATAAAGCCCTCAAAGCTCTGATTGACCTTTGTCAGTTTAATCACTAAGTAGCAATTGCTAGAGTTTATGGCAATGAAGAATTATTAGTTCTTCTTAAATCCCAATAGCTGCCAATTTATGTTATTGATGCACTTTACCCATGTAAAGATTTAGCCAAATTATAAATTTTTTTTGATGCCACAGTACACACTGACTGAATGTAGGTTCACTATATAGCTTTGATTTTTTAAATTTTAAGTTCACATATATTTACCACTGATTGCATTGTAATTCTGTTCTGATAGTACAAAAATCTGGAGGCAATGGTTTGTGAACTGAAGAAAAATTCATCTATGGTACCTGTGGCTCCAGTTTCGGAGAAACCCGAGCGAAGCTCATCTAGGCCCAGGGGTTCAAGCTCTCCCTTCAGGTGCATATCGAATCTGGTTCATCAGATGAACGATGAAAAGGATCAGAAGTTGTCAATTGCCAAAGCTCGTATAGAAGACCTAGAGGTGTTGGCTGCCAGTAGACAGAAAGAGGTTAATTTAAAATATAAGTCTCTTGAATTTTAATTTCATGAATCTTTTAATGTGTTTGAACTCGCAGAAAATCAGAATGCATATTCAATCTGTTTTATGCTCATGTGAGCTGTTGAGTTGTGACTGCTGACTAACGTAATTGGCATGAATCAGGTGTGCATGCTGAGCAGCCGATTGGCTGCAGCAGAAAGCATGACGCATGACATCATCAGGGATTTACTGGGTCTGAAACTTGACATGACTAATTATGCAGTGAGTATCTCAAAATCATCTCAAATTGTTTAGGATTTATTCAAAATATGTTTGATTGTTGAGTAATATTCTTTATTTGGGCATCTTTGTAGAACTTGGTTGATGAGCATCAGCTTCATAGCTTGCTGGATGCGGCTCATCAGAAAATAGTGGAGTCCAAAAGAAAGGTCATTCAGAAGTCTAATCTTTTTTTCTTTTTCTTTTTTGGACTCATGATTGTTATAGTGTTGTACATATCTCTTATTTCTTGATTGAAAAGTGCATCAGGAAGAAGAAATCCACAAGCTACGGATGCAGATACGTGATCTGATTGATGAAAGGGATAGGTAAGATATCAATAAAAAAATCAAGAAGATTACTCTTTATAATTGGAAAACTAACTGCTAATTGAACATTACACAATGACAATTTAAACCTTATACTATAAGATTAAGCATAATAGCTGCAAGGCTACATTAGCTAAAAACTGAATAAAAGAAAGCATGTCCGGGTAATATGAATCATACGATTACTAAGATGTTCTTTAACACACATTCCTGTGTCAGTTGCATCACTGAGATAAACCGAAGAGAGGCTAATACTGTTGCTGCTCAGTTGACCGTTGAACAACTTAAGGAAAGAGACCAGTATCTAACTGTGCAGAATGAGTTGTTGAAGGTTTGTACTTCTCTAAAACTCTATATGATATAAACTCTGATTTTTTGTTGGTTATTTTGCTTCACAGGGACATGTTAAAAACATTAAGCTTCTTGCTTTGCAGGTAGAGAAGAGCAATTTGATGCATAGGCTTGTACAAATTGAGAGTATGGTGAAAGATCTTGAACAACAAAAAGGACAACGGCATCTTGATCATCCAATGAGAATCAAGGCAATATTTTCATGCTTAGTTTTTTTTCCTGCATATTCCTTCAAATGTACTACTCTTTTCTCCTTTCTCATGAAGATTGCTGACTCTATTCAGGAGAATCTAATCAGGCGGGATCATTCTAGTACAAGGAGGATATTGCATACGCAAGAAAATCCCGATGTGAATAATGAACTTGCTCGGTTTCGAAGATTTGCTGGCTGTAGTAGTAACCGTGAACAAAAGAATTGAGCTTTGTAAAAATTTAGCTCATATGCTTCAATGTTGTTAATATAAAGCATCCCAACAACCGGAAGTTGTTTGAGATGTTAGTTTTCCACTTGATCACCACTTGTCGTTTATTGTTTGTAGATTGAGGTTGTGAATTTGGAATGAGAAGTGACTAGCTAATGTCATTCTTGAATTATGTTTTTATTGTAATACACATCCCATTTAAAATTTTAGCTTACTGGAGAGCCCTGTTTGCTCTTTAATCTCTACAGCATCACCTTTCTGCATCACACTCAAACAGCAATTGCATTCTCTATTTTCTTTATCCCAATGTTTGTTTCTACACTCCTATTCTGAAATAAGAAGTTTCTACACTCCTATTCTGAAACAAGAAATTGAGTACGTATTGGCATTTTGGATGCCGCTATTGCAATAGCTTCTCTGGCCATTTTCTCAGTCACCCCGCTTATTTCATAAAGTATTCGCCCCGGCTTGACAACAGCTACCCAATATTCAGGAGATCCTTTCCCCTTACCCATACGTGTTTCCACGGGTTTTGCTGTAACCGGTTTGTCTGGAAATATACGTACCCATAGTTTTCCACCGCGACACGCATTTCGTGTCATTGCCCGTCGCCCCGCTTCTATTTGTCTAGACGTAATCCAAGCGGGTTGAAGTGCTTGGAGAGCATATCTGCCGAAACTAATACGACTCCCTTGATGAGAAATTCTCTTCATCCTTCCTCTATGTTGTTTAGGGAATGGAGTTCTTTTGGGGCTATGGCAGATGGTTCTTAGAGTTCTTTTGGGGTTATAGTAGATGGTTCTTCCTAAGCTCTTCCCAATACTGCTGATTTCACACTTGCCTTGCAGGACCTTGATTCCCACCTGGGTTTGGTTGTCAGCTGCTGTTGAGAATACCTGAAAAGCCCCAAACAGAGTTTATGATCAGATTACGAAAACGGTTTCTTCATCCAGTTTGTCCTTAAAAATCCAAACTTAGCAAACACGAGTTAAGAGCAAAGCAAAAACAGTTAAACAAGTCTATGATTATCATATTAATCAATAGCCAAATAAATCTCACCTTACCCTCCATGAAGGCAACACAAGACTTAGTGGTACCCAAATCAATACCAATAACATCATTTCCAGCGGGTCTTGAGTTGTGAAAAGAGTACGAAATTATTAGAGAGCAAACAAGTATATCACTGAAGACACCACCAAAAGAAAATGATTCACTAGTTTACCTAAATGGCCTGATCAAAGATGCAAACTTGGTTCCAAGCAGTGGACTGCTCAACGATGGCTTTGATTTTGAAGCAAGCTAAATGCAAGAGCCAGAACTCAACATCAGGCAATTATACATCATTATATAGCAAATCAGGAATGAGCAATAAAATATCCAATTAAACACACATCCCCAGATCATACTACACAAATTCATGAAGCACATATTCTAGCCCATCAAATCAGAATTTCCATCATATTGAGCACACGAAACTGTTTCACTTTCCAGATGAGTAATGACGACGTACAAATTAAAAAGATAACAGTAAGGAAACAGACAGAGAGACATACAGAAGCGAAGGAGGAGAAAGCATAGAGCTCACGGTGCTGAATTGCGCTGCGAAGGAGAGCGGTGGCCATTGGAAAAGGGAGAGATTTGAGGCTGTAGAGATTTGCTGAGTGAAAATCAGAGAGGGTGACACCGAAGTGGAACTCGGGTTTAGGGTTTTACGAGAACAATCCACACTAAAACTCGGGTTTAGGGTTATATCATTTCCATTTATTCAAGTCTTTTAAGGGCTCGTTTGGTTCCATACCAGGAATCAGGTTGGTATATATGGAATGGAACAAATTTAGCCCAAAAGCATTTTGGGTCATCCTATTTAGGTGTTTGTTAAGCTCCCTTACTAAATTAGTTATTTGCCAAGTATATAAACCCTAACCATTGTACTTTCTCTCTCCTCATCCTCTCTCCATCCAGACTTTCTCTTTCTCGGGGAACGATTCCCAAATCCCCAACTCACATCATCCTCCATGGTCGTCAACGCCATCGATTTTCGCCGGATCCAGATCCTCCGTCCATCAAACCTCCTCCTTGTGTAGATCTCGCCGTGGTGATGGCGGTCCGTCAAACCCCCTCCCTGAGTCCTCTTCTCGTTCTTCTCTGCTTCTCCTCTCTCCCCCTCCAAATCCCCAATTTCTAGCGACAACTATGTCTGAAGATGAACTTCCCGGCCGAAGACGACGACGCTTCACACACCGGATCCAAACTCGCTTCTCACTCCGATCTCGACAAAGAAGGAGACGATGAAGGCGACGAGGAGGATTACGACCATTTCGACGACTTCGGATGGTACAATCATGGATGTGCTGGGTGGTGAAGAGTCGAGCTCGGTAAAGCTGCTGCCGTCGGGTTTTGTGATCGTGGATCGTGTTTGGGAGGCGGAGGGGGTGCAACCCCGAGTCCATGGTTCGTTAGTGACTCTTGGTTTTCAGATTATGATCAATAGCACTCCGACCACTATGCTCACGGCGGAGTCCATTGACTCGGTGAATGTCCTTATGAACCAAACGATCCAAAAGATCAAGGCCGCTCTGATTGATGATCACCTTGGTGGCTGATGATGTAAATGAAGCAGTAAAGTGAAAGAACTGAACAAATAAGTCAATGAAACTTGATGCAATAGTCGAACTCGAACTCGATCTGTTTTTTTGTTTTGTTTTGTTTTAGGGGTTTTTGAGTTGTTACTCTTTGACATAAGACCCTTAATTCAGTGTGGTTGGATTTGACAGTTGTGTTTTTTAGTGTTTTGTATGACTGGTTTAATTAATGTTGTGTTTGTGGAGATAAGTGAGCTAGAAGAAGCTCTTGTGCTCACAAAGCAAGTGCTATTTGAGCACTTATTTGATTGCCCATTTGCAGGTATTAATTGTTTGTTTCAGTGCAAGATTGGATCATGACAAGTTTATTCCTAATTTTTTGGTTTTTTTTAAAGGGAAATCTGATTGGCTGTACATATTTATTTGTGCAGTATAGTCAATTACCATGGTTTCAAATTTTGTGTTGGAGTATCTACAGAGATTTTGTCTCTCATTTTGAATTGTTTGACCCATTTTGAGTAGATGAGTTTTAGTCAATTACCATGGGGGTAAGAAAGATGCATTGACAACGCTTGTGAGTTTCAATGCTTGTACACAGAATTAATGTTTGCAATCTCCAAAATAAAAAATGAGAATTTTTGTCAGTTCAATTGCAAAAAAAAGCCAGGTTTGCTATTGATTTGGTGAATAGCTTGATTGCAGGCCAGAATGTACCCGCTTTCACAAGGCTGCTACATGTGGGAGTAGCTAGCTAGCAACTTACTTATACAATTTTAAGTAAGCGACATTTGTGATGATAGTTGATGACAATGAACCCGTGTCATCAATATTTTTTTGACAATTGATGACAATATATCGAACCGTCATCACTAGGGATGAAATTTGTGATGACAGTTGATGACAATCAAACAATCGAACTGTCATCAAATAACGATCGAACCGTCATCAAGTAGTGATGACAATTTATGACAATCGAACCGTCATCAAATAACGATGATAATTGATGACAATCGACCCGTCATCACTAGGGATGACATTTGTGATGATAGTTGATGACAATTAAATCGTGATCAAGTAGTGATGATAAGTGATGACAGTTGACGATAATCGAACTGTGTCATCAATAATTTTTTATGACACTTTGAGTGATGACACATATTTGATGACACTAGAAAAAAATTGTATGTGATGACACATATTTGATTACACTAAAAAATTAAACGTGATGATACATTTTTGATGACAACTTTAATCGAACCGTCATCAAGTAGTGATGATAATTGATGACAATCGAACCGTCATCAAATAGCGATGACGATTGATGAGAATCGAACCGTCATCAAGTAGAGATGGCATTTATGATGATAGTTGATGACAATCAAACCGTCATCAAGTAGTGATGACAGTGATGATAGTGATGACACATATTTGATGACGCTTAAGTGATGATAGTTTGATGACACTTGTTTGTCATCAAGGCCCTTTTGATGACAAATTAATCGAACCGTCATCAAGTAGTGATGATAATTGATGACAATCGAACCGTCATCAAATAGCGATGACAAGTGATGATAGTTGATGACGGTTCGAACCGTGTGATGACGGTTGTTTTTATATAGTTTGAATGCCTTTGATGATATTTTTTCTTATCAAAAAGTTGTCATCAAGACATTTTGATGACAATTTTTGCCTTTTATTACACTTTTTGTCATCAAAATTTTTTGATGACGGTGGAATAAATTGTGATGACAGTGATGACGGTTGTTTTTATGTGGTTGAATGCCTTTGATGATACTTTTTGTAATCAAAAAGTGTCATCAAGACATTTTGATGACACTTTTTACCTTTTATTATACTTGTTGTCATCAAAAAATTGTGATGACGGTGAAATAAGTTGTGATGACGGTGAAAAAATTGTAATGACGGTTATGAAAGAGATGATGGTCAACGCCGGTCAACGGCCGGTCAACGACCGAGTCAACTCGGTCAACGGGCGAGTCAACCCGGTCAATGACCGAGTCAACTCGGTGGGAGTGGGGTGGGGGGTGGGTGATGGGGTTTTTTTTTTGTTATTTAGCTAATTTTCACACACTCCTTAATATCCACCTAATTAGCCTCTTTTTTTTTTGCTATTTATTTAAATCATCCATATGCAATGGGGTTGGGATGGGAATGGAGCTTACTGATTTTTTTTGAGTGGATGGTTTAGCGATTTTAGATATGAGTCATACCTTGATGTAGAGATGGGTATAAAGTTATGTGTAAAAATGGGGAATAAATGATTCTAGAGTAGCACCCATTCTTGAAAAAATTTCTAACCAAACACAAAAATAGGTTTGAGTTATTCCTAACCTCATTCTCTATACTGTCGGTATAAAAACAAACAGGCCCTTAAGATCTTGAAGATTTAAATATAATGTTACCCATTTACCAAAAAGAGTATAATGTTATTCAATTTAGTTTTTGATGAGGTAACAATTATATGGATGACATCCCACAACATAGAACTTAGAGTTATGGGTGAATCTGAATATGTAAAGTAGGTAGTAAGTGGCCTAGTTTTGCACTTTTATTGGCCATTGCGTTACAAACCCTTATCTAATCAGAAATATTCACGGTTTCAAACTATTGAAAAGATACCAGAATGTTTGATATTAACATTTTAATTTCCAAGGTTCATGTTTCATTTTCTTTTACAACATTTATGAACGTTATATTATCTCCTTCTATTTTGATTTTTCGTATCCTCATTTATCTAGCCTTTTGAATTCCATGTCGACATGCTAATGTTTTTGTTGAAACCTGAAATGAACGAGCGTTATGTTCGAGGACTTAAATTAATAGAAAACAGGCATGCGGAAACTCTCGCTTTTTATTCTGCGCATGAGAATGATTCACATGCACTTTAAAAGAGATTTTACAATTCTGGATTATTCGCTCAGAATATGTACGTTCTTAAAAATCTTGGTGTTTTTCTCTCTTACAAATAAAGACTTAGAACCTTTTAGGATTCTCTTTCGTAAATAACAAAGTTTCCTAGAAAGTTTCAACACGTCGAGTCTTTGTTAATAAGAAAAGATCTTAAGTCAACGATGTTTTTTGACCATTGCAACCTTCGCATTCTTTAGTTATTTATAGACGTTGGGAAGGATCAGAAGTTGAATTTTATCAATGTGAGAGAGAATTACTGATCTTCGATCGAGGTTTTGACCATTGACTGGCGGAGTGTGAGGTGTACAACGTGTTGTATAGATGTTCGTGGAAGATGCGATTTTAGTTGGAGGTTCGAGATCTTCCGATTTGGGAGAGATTTGAGTATGCGACATCATCGATCGTCATCACTGGTTGTATCTTTGTAGATGGTAACTTCATTTGGCGTTTATACAACACGTTGGTTAGGTTAGGTGGTCGATCGCTATGCAGGATATGTGCGCAGATTACACTTGAGTGGCGCGAGAGTCGTTCTTGTAGTTTTATCTTCTTAGTTGATCACGCACGATGATTGGGTATGTTTATGGGCAGGGTGGCACAAGTGTATGTATTTTTTGTGGGGCATGCAATTTTATTGGCATTTTCAGGCCATGACTTCACATTCTGAATTCGCATACTCCATGTCTCCTCATTTTCTCCCTTTTCTTCGATCATTCTTCTTGTCGTTTAATGCTTGAATTATTCGTGCTCCATCACAACCCCATGACTTGATGTTATCGTTTGCGGGAACCTCGAGGCAAACATGCTATGTCTCATCGTTCCATAGGTGCAAATTTTTATTTGACTTGGACTTCTCATGACTTGGCGTCTTGAGTAGGGATGTAAATGAACAGAGTCGTTCATGAGAAATTCAATGATCACGAGGGTCAAAAGCGATGGCCATTGAATGGCCCGACTCGAGTTTCCTAAAGCGGTTGATGAGGTCGTCCATCCTCCTGCAGTTTTGGTCTAATTCATTATGTATGTTTGGTTTTGTGGCTAGATTTGATCATATTAGTATAGTACGACCTTCTTGCGATAACACATTTGATTTCTACTTACTTAGTTGTGTCTTGGCATTTTATATGGTTCTTTCACAAGTTTTCTTTTTGATCTGCCCACTTATAATGGCGTATACGAGATATTGTTCCGAGTCGGTCATTGTTGTGATGCTAAGGGCTTGTTGGATCCTTTGTTTTTGTTGGTTATTAACTTGTTTGGAAGTTTGGAAGGCTGGTTTATGGTTGTTAATTTTTTTACCCGAAATTTTGCAGTATTCTTCAATAATTTTTTTTGTCGTAGAGCATGCATTTTGGGTTTCTTTTGTAAAGATGATAATGTTGTTTGCAAATGCTATGAAGGGGATTTTAGTTCCCGCCCTAGCCAAAGTAAAACCGATCGAGTTCCTTGATGTATCACTGACTTGTTGTAGTTTCCTTGCAAGTATTTCTGTTCCAATCACAAATAAGAATGGTGTTAAAGGGTTGTCTTGCCATAACCCTTGTTTAGGTAGGAACGGAATTGTGTGGGCTGTTGTTTACTAGTAACGAAAACGAGAACGTTTATACGCATTCCTTTATTCAGACCATTATGCATTGGCAGAATCCGATTTGTTGCATTATTGCAAAAAGAAATTCACAATCTAGGCAATTGTATGTTTTTTCATATCTAGCTTTATAGCAAACCACCCATCTTTGTCTTTGTTTCCTCTAAATGAATAGAATATTTCATAGGCAATGAACAAGCACATTGTCTTGTATTGCTCACATGATAACAAAGGCTCCTTGCGGTGGATGAATCAGTTTGTTCATTATGCTTTTCAACCGTTCCGTTATTATTTTTACAATGTAGACGGTTAAATATAGTTGAAATACCAATTTGAAAGTAACAAGAAAAGACAACACCATAAAATTTCAAAAAATACTAGGAAAAGCATCAAGGTCAAGTTTTTCTGTTACATTATAAGATATAACTATATGCAAAAAAGAGAAGTGCAATGGACAATGCTACTAACTAGGAATCTACTACGTTAAGAAATAAGATTTGAGAGTCTATCCAATTCGGGATCTCAAATATTGAAATTGTAGACGACAATCTTTGCTTATAACGTCATTAACGACAAATGTAGGGAAAGTTAAAATGATCTACACTAAAACATATATACTTATTCATTTTCGACGTCTCATGTTTTCCATATTCATAAGAGATTAAGCTGAAATGATCTTCACCAATATACTTATTCATCTCGTGTTGTTAGGAGATTAATTTTGTGGCTGACTACACCGCAAATTGAAAATATACAGCTACTACTATTCTTTTTCTTATTATTATTTGTTGACAGCAGAAAGCTGTATGGCTTTGGTTCTCCATTTAGGAAGATAAAGAGGTAATCAAGACTTTTTATTTATAGGCAAAATCATAGCTTTACTCTGTGAATTTGAGAATTCCATCCCAAACCATTTCAGACATCAAACATGGTAATTCCCTCGCTTGGGTGAGTGCCCAAACGATATACAAATAAACAACCAACCTAGACTTCTAAAGCTTGACACACAAAGACCAAAAAAAGATTCACCTTCTACTTCTTAACCTCTTCATAATCAGCCTCAGGTGTTTGTTCACCGCCCTGTGACCCACCGGCCGAGGCATCACCGGGCCCACCACCAGACATATGCTGTCCAATCTTCGACACAGCCTTGTTTGCAGCATCAATCTTCGCTTTAATCTCTTCAGCGTCATCTCTCTGCATTACACTCCTCAAATCAGCAATTGCGTCTTCTATTTCATTTGCAACCTCACTAGGAATCTTTTCTCTGTACTCTCCTAAGCTCTTCTCAATGCTGTAAATGGTGGTGTCAGCAGTGTTCCTTGTGTCAATGAGGTTTTTCCTCTCTTGATCCTTTTGAGCATGTAATTCCGCCTCTTTCACCATCCGCTCAATCTCGTCTTCTGAGAGTCCGCCTGAGGAACGAATGGTGATTTGCTGTTCTTTACTAGTGGCCTTGTCTTTGGCAGAAACAGTCACAATCCCATTTGCATCAATGTCGAACGTCACCTCAATTTGAGGCAGGCCACGTGGCGCTGGCGGGATGCCCATCAGCTCAAACTCGCCCAGAAGCTTGTTGTCTGAAGCCATTTCACGCTCGCCTTGCAGGACCTTGATTCCTACTTGGGTTTGGTTGTCAGCCGCTGTCGAGAATACCTGAAACGCCCCAAACAAAGTTTATGATCAGATTATGTAAACGGTTTCTTCATCCTGTGTGCCCCTTAAAAATCCAAATTTAGCAATGATTAAGATAATTGCAAGATAGAACAAGTGATTTGAAAAAAACCATCTGATTTTATTACCTGACTCTTCTTTGTAGGAATAGTTGTGTTCCTGTTAATGAGCCTGGTGAATACACCGCCTAAAGTTTCAATACCGAGTGACAAAGGAGTGACATCCAGAAGAAGCAACTCCTTGACGTCACCACGCAATATACCGCCCTGAATAGCAGCACCCATAGCAACAGCTTCATCGGGATTCACTCCTTTACTTGGACTCTTTCCAAAGATCTCAGTGACTATCTCTTGCACTTTAGGAACACGAGTCATGCCTCCAACCAAAAGGACCTCATTCACATCGTTTATAGATACTCCAGCATCCTTCAAGCAGTTTTTGCACGGGGATCTCGTCCTCTCAATCAAGTGGTTCACTAGAGCCTCGAATTTGGAGCGTGTGAGTGTGATGTTCAAATGTTTTGCACCAGAGGCATCAGCTGTAATGAATGGGAGATTAATTTCTGTCTGGGACGTTGATGACAGTTCGATCTTGGCTTTCTCTGCTGCTTCTCTGAGCCTCTGCAGAGCTAGGCGATCCTTCGAAAGATCAATGCTCTCCGTTCTTTTAAATTCAGCCACCAAGAACTCCAATAGGGCATTGTCAAAGTCCTCTCCTCCCAAAAATGTGTCACCATTTGTCGCTTTCACCTGCATAAATAAAACACAATACTTACTACGGTTTTGCAACCCTAAGAACACTGATTTGGAAATTTTTTGCTAGATTTTATTTATTTAGGATATTTAAGTTTATTTATAGGATTAATCCCTTTTCTTTTTAGGGTAATTTTCCAAAAACAGAAGCAATGGCTGTAAGATACATCAAGAGATTATACCTCAAAAACACCATTGGAGATTTCTAGGATGGAAACATCAAAAGTTCCTCCACCGAGATCAAAAACAGCAATAAGCCCTTCTTTGTTGCTGAGACCGTAAGAAAGGGCAGCAGCTGTGGGTTCATTAATTATCCTCTGAACATCAAGTCCAGCGATTCTTCCTGCATCCTTTGTTGCTTGCCTCTGTGCATCGTTGAAGTATGCCGGGACAGTGATCACAGCTTGCGAAACACTCTTTCCCAGGTAGGACTCAGCAGTTTCCTTCATTTTAGTCAATATAAAAGCTCCAATTTGGCTTGGAGAATACTGCTGGCCATTGGCTTCCACCCACGCATCCCCATTTGGAGCCTTGACGATCTTAAAAGGCACCATCTTCATCTCCTTTTGTGTTTGTGGATCATCAAAACGTCTCCCA
The DNA here is from genome assembly GCA_964016875.1 of Fallopia convolvulus. Classification (NCBI taxonomy): domain Eukaryota; kingdom Viridiplantae; phylum Streptophyta; class Magnoliopsida; order Caryophyllales; family Polygonaceae; genus Fallopia; species Fallopia convolvulus. The sequence continues at coordinate 62,115,696 of OZ024718.1, read as the reverse complement.
ATCAAACGCTTTGTGCCAAAAACAGTGTTGGTAGGATTTGTCACCGCCTGACGTTTGGCTGGAGTACCAACAAGAAGCTCCCCTTTCTGGTTAAAGGCAACAACAGACGGCGTGGTTCGAGCTCCTTCAGCATTCTCAATCACTTTGGCATTCTATAGGGAAAATATGGACTAGTTAAATTTGGCATTAAAAGCAGAGCAAAAACAGTTAGACAAGTCTAAGTATCCCATTAACATCAGCCAAACAAATCTCACCTTGCCCTCCATGACGGCAACACACGAGTTAGTGGTACCCAAATCAATACCAATAACATCATTTCCAGCGGGTCTTGTGCTGTGACAAGAGCCACCAAATTATTAGAACAAAGAAGCACGTTATTGAAGATATCACTATATCAGCAGAGGAAAATGATTCACACGTTTACCTAAATGGTCTGATCAAGGATGCAAACTTGGTTCCGAGTAATGGACTGCTCAGCGAGGGTTTTGATTTTGAAGCAAGCTAAATTCAGAATCAGACGCCCAACATCAGCCAATTAAACATTATACAGCAAAACAGATATAAACAATAAAATATCCGATTAAACACACATCCCCAGAATGCAGCACATATAAATGATCACACTACATAAATTCATGAAGCACATATTCTAACCCGTCAAATCAGAATTTCCGTCATATTGAGCACACGTAACAATTCCAATTTCCAGATGACAGACAAGCAAAATATCAACATACAGTAAGGAAACAGACGGAGACACATACAGATGCGAAGGAGGAGAAAGCATAAAGCTCACGATGCTGAATTGAGCGGCGAAGGAGAGCGACGGCCATTGGAAGAGGGAGAGATTTGAGCTTCTAGCTTGCTGAGTGGAAATCGGAGAGTGACACCGAACTGGGACTCGGGTTTAGGGTTTAACGAGAACAATCCACACAAACACTTGATTCTGCTTTCCGCTGGTTGATATAAAACTCTGGAAGGTCAGAAAAGGCGAAGTTTCTAGAGGTCGAACTTCTAGATGTCTCGTTTTTTTTTTTTCTTTCTTCCTTGGGGAAGGGGAAACTCGGATCGGATGTGTTCAGTTATGTCATACACGACTATATCGATTTAATATTTAATTTATTTAATAATAATTTTAATTTAATATCAAAATAAAATAAATTATTTATTATAAATATTTTATATAAAAATATACATTTGTTATAATGTGAGACAAAGCTAAAATCATTATAGTGAACCCGATATGATTTTGATTGCGTAATGATAATTTATTTATGGAAAAATATAAATATAATTTATTTCAATTACTATCTTTTAAGTAAAAAAATTCAAGTTCCTTTATTTTTTAGCGTTTGTGCTTTGCTTTGAAGAAGGGTGTCGGAGCTCAGTTGGTTACTAGCTCCCATCCAACTTTGTGTAATCTCCATTACCATAATAGAAAGCTTTTATTTATTATTTAAAAAATAAAAATAAAAAGAGATATGGCTATTTTTATTTCAAAGATATATATGATGTGATCACATGTACATATTTTTTCTTATCTTTTACAAATATAATATGTTTTTTTATCTATATTGGTCAGATCTACTAATATTATTTTATCTTTATGTTTATTTGGGGATAAATTTTTACAAATATTATTTTATTTTTATGGTTATTTGGAGATAATTTTTTTTACATAATTAACTATTTAAAATTATTATTTTAATAAAGAGCTAATGTGGCGCAACATGGTGGCAGAAATTGCTTCGACTTTAGTTATTAGTAATAGATTATTCTAATTTTATTCAAGTTTAAGTTAAAAATATATATTTGGTTTCGTCACTTTCGTGTGTTCGGTCCAAAGAATTAATAAACTTTACTCAAGTTTATAAAACTTTAGCAGAGTTTAAATTTTGGGCAAAATTTGAGCTATCTCGCAAAATTCAATTTTAAATTTTTTTAGTAATTTATTAATATATTCTTTTTTTTTTTGTAATTTTAGATCTTTTTTTTTATAAAATCCGTCTCAATTAATTTTGTATATCAAACACTTACATATTTTTTTAATAAAAATATCAACTATTAAAATCAGCCTCACTTACTGAATCAGTATCATGACCAACTTCAACTCATATCAGTGTTGAAATGTCGAACAAGTCCATGGAAACTTAAAAATTTAACTTAATACCTACATGTAAATTTAAATAATCCTTGAAATCTCAGCTTTGAGTTATTTGTTGATGTTTTTGGATTTTATGATTTATAGTATTGGATAGTTTAATAGTAGATTGAAGTTGTAAATATAACATTATCCACTTTTTTTTTCTTTTAAAATACAAATTTGAAATTAATGAGAGAAAGCAACCACATAATTTTGATCAAAATATGAAAAACCAACCGGATGATATTCTTTGGGTTGTTTAGATCGGAAATCTACCTTAGTACAATTGTAAAGCAAAAACTATGTCTTCATAAAAGATTGTGCCAAATGACACAAGTTGAAAAACATTGCATAGGAAAAAAAAGGAGAACATCAATTAGAAAAATGTACAAATTATTTCTCCCACGTCTTCACCCATTGACATTGTCCTTTTATTTTGGTTAATTATTTCTATTATTTTTAAATTTTATTATTCAAAAAATACTTCCAGACCAGTAATCCACGATCCCCACTAACCCTAACTTTTTCAACTTCCAGTTACTATCTTTTCTTCTTCAATATGTCCTCCCTCCACAGACGGTTTGGATTCGTCACCGTTCGGTTTATCCAACGTGCGTCGTTCTAATTGATTTCAGAGGTTGTTTGTTCGTTCCGATTCGTTAATTAAATAATTCAATTCATTGGCAGGTGGAGTTGCTTGATCCTACAATCAAAAGAACAATTAGCATTCCTAATTCATGTGCCAAATTTCCGTCCGTGAAAAGAGTAGTTAACTCTTAATTTTACTATAAGTTTAGAGGTATGATACACGAGATTCACAAAGTTTCAATTTTTAATGTGAATTATATAGAGGAGATCGAACTTTGTCTTGCATTAATTCCTGACAAGTAATTAAGCTTTACAAGTTCCATAGTCTTGCATTAATTGTGATTTTCAATAGATTAATTAGCATATTTTAAAATAAAAATAACGTCTTTTAGGTGTGAAAAGCGATAATCCCTCGAGAAAGATATACAAAGTTTGTATAAAAAATAAAGAGTTTGGGTATCGACTTCATTTCCTTGACGAGCTTAAAGGAGATAAACTTGAGGTCATGTAATAACTCATATTTAACTAAAAACAAAGGAGTTTTATCGGAATCCAAGAGATCCATCCCAAATTTACTTTTTTTTTTTAGGAAAAATAAGTAGAGCAAGACCAAAGTCTAATCTTATTTTCTTTCCAACATGTTAATATATATACATTGTATTTTGTTAGAGAGTAGAATTTATAATCTTTATTGTTTTATTAAAATATTATTTTAAACAATGATAAAAAGTTAGTACCCTTAATCCGCTAATTTCACCCGAATCCATATGATAACATGTGATAATAAAACATGATTTCAAATATAAATAGTCATAAAATTAAATTATACCTATGAACTTATTTTTTATAATACCCGTACAAGGTACGAGATGTACACTAGTTTAATGTATTAAGTTGTATAAATTATATGTTTCAAACAAGTTCGTTGGCTACAATATGAGCTGAAAACTCAGGTGTTAAGAAATAGGATCGGAGAGGATATAATAGCCGACTAAAATCTCAAGGACGCCATTTTGGTTGTCTTAAAAAAACACATAAAAATGAAAAAATTGTACGTATTTTTAAAATATTTAAAATATAATTTTAAGATAAATTGACATTTTAAGGCCAATGGTTAACTACATCACAGATTTAGGCTGTGTTTGTCAATGTAGTTGATAAACTATCATAAACTAGTAAATAAGCTATTTTTTTGAGTTTATCATTTCAACTTGATTAACTAGTAACTAATTTATTAGTGCATAACAAACACAATTTTAAGATTTATTTCAACTAGTTTGAGTTTATCAATTAGTTTATTGGTCATGACAAACACAGCCTTAGTTGTCCGATAGAAGCTGTAATGATCACCGTTCATCACCAATATACTTTTTCGTCCGTCATTTTAGCGGTATCACTTTCCAAATCTCCAAAGTCTGTAAGGCGGCATCACTTTCCAAATCAAAAGAAGGCCCTGAAAAGTTGGGAGTTGGAAGCAGCCGTGAAAGTGTGAAACCCAGCTAAATTCAGCAAGTAGCATTGTACAAGTTTTGAATTAGATTTCAACTGCACAAGTTTAATTAAATTAAAAATATACAGGTGACGTAGTTCCTTTTTTTCCCCTTATTGTTGATGATAATAACATCACTTTACACTGTTTTAAAAACATTAATAAACTACAATAAAAAGCTTCTTTCTCAACTGCGCTCTCGCCACTGCTGGAAGGCTCTGATTTTGCCTTCCTGCACAACAACACGGGTACAGTTGAGTGGGTAAAATTTTTTGATTTCGTAATCGTTAAGGTGACAAAGAGCTATTTAGATGAGAAAATGATCGATCATGTGTTGAATGACATCTGCTCCCTCTGCGTGGACGTTACTGTCCTTCACCTGCAAATCCAGCAAGTTGGAAAAAAATTCAAAATTTGAACTTGTTCAATCAGAATTTCTAGATGGTCATCAAACTGAAAGAATTCTTATTAGAGACAATTTAGCATTTTTACCCTCTGATGCCAAAGGAGGCATTTTATATTTTAAGATTTGAGTTAAGAAGTTGAGATGTACACAAGGTTCAGAAGCTTCATATTTTCACCATGCATCAAAAACAACAGCAAATACTAAAGGTAAAGAAAGGAGATACATAAAATCAGAGATGAAGAGACAGACCTGAATGACACTATGAGCAGCAAATCTCTGTTTGCTGGCATGGAAACTGACATCAACTTTCTCCCATGGTACTTGGGATAGACCATTCACAAGTTCCTCTGTACATTCATCACAGTATTCAGCTTCAATATTGATGATAATAGATTTAAACTAAGCATATCAATGATATGAATATGCATCTTCCATGAAAAAAAGTAAAAAAACTCAAACAGCTAGGCTCATGATGGTAAGAAACAGAGAATATGGGGGAAACCATTCACATGAAATAGGATGTTACAGAAGCCAAACAATAATCAATAAACTAGCACAGTACTACAGGCATCTGCTTCAATCAATAATCAATTTCTAATGATTCATAAATATTAATCCTAATCCACTAGTAGACTTCAACTTCCTATTATGCAGAAAATATGAGTGCTTGAAAGAACTGAACTGAATCACTTGCACAGAACTAGACTTGATCATATGATGTCATTTACACAAATGGCATAGATGTTAATTGTTTAGTAGTAGGTTGAGTTTTAATCTTTAGAAGATATGTTAACACAAAAAACAAAAACAACAGCTGCACAGACCTTCAATCTTGTCTGGATCACAATTCTCCAATGAATTAGCATCATAACATTCTGCTTCACGTGCACTGCAATGCTCTTCATGTACAACATGTGGATATTTTTCATTGATGGAATCCTCATCCCACTGTGAAGAAAGAGAGAATACACAATTACAAAACCAGAACAAATAAGAAAATGAGACTTATAGTACACGTGTGAAAGTTTAATACCTTTGGTAGTTCACTCATACGTCGAATACAAGAAGTCCTCCAACCAACAATATCTTATCAATATACCATAAAGGATAACAGGATGCTTTATAATCAAATTTAAAAAGTTCTATAGAATACATAATTACATATATAGGATACGATCATATCCAACATTTGAATATGTCACTCTTCGTCTGAAGGTTCGAAGCGCCGACCTGCATCAACAAGTAGTCACATGTGTATATTAAAAAGATGGTAATAACTGTCAATTTGTTAAGGAGTTTTAGTTAAATCAAGTAACTACAAAATGCACACACATGAAAGGGTATTCATAATCATCTTGCACCAATCGTTTAAGCAGTGGCGGCTTTCCATCATCACAATCCGTCAAGAAAAGGTGTTTTCCAGTTCTTCTAAATATCCAGTGGATCACAAGACTTGCAAATTTTTCAATAGCAGGCACTCCAAACAAGAATGGTACCTGGAACAATTAAAAGTAACAAGACTTGAGGATTTTTCAAAAGCAGCACTAACTTTTTAAACAATTAGCATGCTGTATAAAATTATCCATGATACTGTTTGTTTCAGATTAATGACGGAGCATGAGTCTTCTAAATTGTGTGTTTATTATTGATCACTGAAGTAAACATCCAAATTAATGAAGCATGCTTTCACATTTCTGCAACTGACACTTTTTTTTCCCACTAACCAGTTCAGAGTTACTACTTGTTTAGGCTGACACAGTTAGAGATATATTCTTCGGCATAACACAAGTATTTTATATATATTAGATCCTTAGTAAGCTTACGAATGGGGCAACATATGGTAGCTAACAGCCATCGAGCCATAATATTTCCATATAACAGAGAATGTAAAACAATAACCTCATCTTGGACACTTTGCATATTTAATGGAGAGTGAGTATCTAACTCGGAACATATTTACTTTACTAGAATTTATTGAATACTTTACAGATCTCATACAAATGTGTTCAATCAAGCTCATGTTTAAAATTCCTAAGCAGGTACATACATAAGATAGGGCTTAGAGTCATGCAGATAAGTACATTGTAAAAATGTTGCCTGATTGATAACATTATTACTGTTCATAGTTGGGCAAGCTATAAGACATATCATACAAGCTATTATCGAGTTGAAAAAGAACGTAAAGGTAGAAAAGATCGGAGCACAATAGACAAAACCAATGAGTAAACACCAAGAAAAAATGAGCCATTTCTATTTGCTAGGTGGTAGAAGAAAAGGCTGAGATTTTTTGGAGGATAATAACAAGTTCAAATTACAAGAATGATTGGAATTGCTTGCCTGTTTATTGCCTCTAGAACCAAGATGAGGTGAAGCAACAGTAATAAAGTTCAATGCTTCCAAACCACCTATAGTGGCTTTTAAGTTTTCTTCAGATCCATTAGCTGGCGAATTATCCAACTTGCCACCTTTTGAAGGTTGGTACAGTTTCCCAATCGCATATCTTGCAACTAATCCACCAATAGAATGGGCAACAAATGAAATTTTGCGAATACTTGGCTTCTCTTTAATCACTTCAAGTACCTGGAATTTTAAAAAATTATATAAGATTTATAGTGTAGCAAAAAAAGAAGAAGACATAATTAAGAAAATTTTATAGCCTAGTTGTGGGGAAAAAAAGAACATCGAGTTCTGAAACAATATTATACTTACAAAAAAAAATTATAGCTCAGATAGATTTAAACTTACCTCTTCAGCCAGCCTTTCACCCATTACATCAACACCATCTAGTGTCGAACTTGATACATTTCGTTCACTACCTGCAAACATATTTAAGATGAATCAGCGTAAGAAATTCATGATATTTTCAGTTTAAAAAGAAAGCTGCAATTATTGAATCCATGGTCCATGAAGATATCAGTCTTGCACAACCTGCAAACCACATGATATTGTTTTAGAAATAAGGTCAGCACAGCTTACAAGTAACAGCTCCCAGAACATGTAATCTGAATATCTATAGCCACAATTATTGAATCAATGGTCCATAAAAATGTCATATTTTCATTTGAAAATCACTTATTTGGCAAAACTTTAAATGTAATACATTCTACTCAGCACATCATGGGATTTTAAATTACAAACGGAAGCTAAAACATGACATTACATACTAGGTTGAATCCTTCTCCCTTTGACTAAATTATGAAACCAAAAATACTAAGATTGACAATATCGAGGATCCTATAAGGAGAAGCATAGGATAACAATCCCCCTGTGAAGAAATATTTGCTCCTGAAGAGTCAAATCTGCCAAAAGGTTTCACAAAAATTAGAAGAAAAGATAACAATCTAGAAGCAAAGCTAGTATTATCAGGCATAATATTGAGCAAAGAAGGTACATGATTAAGAAATACTAGAATCAATGTTGATGGAAAAATGTAGTCACTTCACATTGTTCCTTACAATGAACAAACACTTTATCCGGTAGCGATTTGACAAACTGCTCCGCTCCAAACTTCCAATCATTGGCGCTGCAACATTGAAAAAATACACACAGCCTTGAGATTCCCAGATCCTCCAACTTGAAACACCAGATAAAATAATTACACTACCATAAAAAATTAGTAGCAACTAGGTAGGATTACGAGTATATGACTGCAGAGAATAATACATCCTAGATGCATTTGGCCCTACATATCTAGCAAGATGGGACCAAAGATCTTGTTCGACCTAACTTGATGCACTCAAGTCTTAACAATGAATTCTAATCATTCTCCAAGTCAAGTGACTTGGCGTAAATTCCTGGTTACAACCTCATCCCATCAAATGTATTCAATTGGAATTCACATCTATCCATCAGATTAACTCCAACCTAAAGACAAAATTGGAATTGACATCCGAAACAAGTAAGCATTCTTCAGATTGCCAATGAATCGTGGACGGAAATAGAAGTTACAGAAGAAGAAAAAAAAACAAAAAATCGAAACATCGAAATTAGTAGTAGGATAACTAACCTTCCGAGGATTCCATTGACCATAACAACCAGATGGTCAGCCGATGAAGAGGAAGGGTGTCCATCAAGATATCCATTTTGACAGCTCCAAACATCGTGACCCCCGTTAACGGATTCCTTATAGCAGACCCCGTTCTCCATCACGGAATCTTCATTGCGCGACCCGTTCTCCATAGCGATCTCTCTCGTTCTCTACAAGGGCCTTCTTAGCATCGATACTGGATTCGAAGGAATAGGAACTGAAAATTAGGGATTTGTTTTATTATTTTATGTTTTTGTAAAAATAAGGAATTTAATTTGGGAATCGTTTGGGAATTGGGAGGAAATGGAGGAAGGCGAAGAGATTGGGAAAATATCGTATTTTGAATAATTAAAAAAATGTATAAAAATAAAGAAACTTAGCGAGAAGGGGAAGTGCTGTTGGGCGGTTCGCATGTCGGCAGTTAACATTTTATTTACGCATATTGGATAAGCTTACTTTTTTTTTTAACGAGGGACCCACTTTTGGTGCAACCCCGGGTCCGTGAACTAGTCGGCAAAGCGTACGAACCAGGTAAACCGACTTACACCGACCCGCTCGACCTAGTGGTAGGAAGAATGATGAGACTTGGTTTTTCACCCAAGTTTAGAAAGGATGGAACCTAAAACCTCCCAACATCCTCTCATGTCTCTTACCACTATGCTACCCCATGTGGGACATTGGATAAGCTTACCTGAAACCATGTGAATTCCAATTTTTCTTCTTATACTTTACCTACTCCAATGTAACATGATGTAATGTTTTTTAAGTAGGTAAGGATTCGGTTAATCGGACAAGTTCGGTAAACCGAGAAGTCGTGAGCACGGTAGTCGGAAAATCGGCTTGAACGGACTGAAACAACAAAACAACACGTAAAGTAAGTATAACTAGTGAAAAACTGGAACTAGAACGAATAGAGTAGTGGGGAGAGTGAGGGGCTAAAGAGAGCAAACACCTTTAGCATCCGGGTCAAAGCGGACAAATTAAATAAGATGAAGTAGACTAATAACGTTGTCTCCATCGGAATGAAGGAACTTCAGCAGCCTCGAAAAACGTCCACGCGATTACACCAATCATAAGCAATCCACACCCAATCCTAGAACCAAATCTCGTAATCATACAAACCTTACCCGAAACAAAACCTGAAAACAACACAAACAAACACACCACAAAGAAAGAACAAAGGCCCACAAACAAATAGGCTCACAAAGGCCCAAGAAAACAAAGGCCCACCCACACAAATGCCCTCAAAGGCCCACCAACAGCACCGATGTAACAAAACCACAAATAAACTCACGGTGGACAAAAATCCACGATGACATAACCAAAACCTTCTCAGACGGACCAAAATCGCGGCGAGAAGCCAGGACAATGGTCAAAGCCAAGCAAAAGCCATTGACGAAAAGCCCAATTCACGGAGGCCACGTGACACTGGAACCAAACCGGCAGAAACCGAGAACTCTTGAGACGAGAAAGAAACAGCAAAAACAATCGTTATCGACGGAGACAATCGAAAATATTGGACGAAGTGGATTAACTTGAGCTAGACATTGATAAATTGATATGATAATTTCAATAAGTTGTATAGAAGAGATTATTCAACTAAAAACCCTAAACCCTAATTCTAAAATTTAGATGATTTAACTCAACACAAAACCCTAATTCTTCAATTGAGGTTTTAAGGTTGGATCACAAACCCTAATTCTTTAATTTGATTTTAAATTTGGATAATTCAACTGAAAACCCTAATTCTCCAATAGAGACTTGAAAGACCGACTCACAAACCCTAATTATTCAACAAGTCAAACCCATAAATCAACTCACAATTCTGAATTGAATCAAAACAAGATTTACCCTAAACTTACTAATTGATGTGCCTGAATTGCGGCTTGAAGGTCCCAATCCTCTCAGCCTTTGTTCAATCTTCGCCCAAATCGCTCGATCCCTTCCAGCAATTGCTTCGATTTATCGCCCAATCACTCGACCCCTTCAATTGATCGCCCAATCGTTCGATGCTCGAGTTGGAACTGGAGTGCCTCCTCTAGTGTTTAATAATATTGAGGTTTTACAAAGAATGAAGTAAGAAAAGAAAAGAAAAAGTAAAAAAAAATATACCCACACACGCTTAAGTAACGAAGTATTAACGGAAGATGGGCCAAGGGTAGGGTTGGGCACGGTCGGTTAACCGGAACTTCGGTTAGCAAATTTCAATAACCATAACCGTACCGTTCGTTATCGGTTAACCGTTAACGGTTAACTGTGAAATGCGGTACGGTTTATCGATTAGCCGACTTATTTTTAATTTTATTTTATTTTTAATAAAATATCAGATTTTTAATACAAAAATTGCCTTATTTTTCAATAAAATAAACTTAAAATTTAAATTAAATGCAAAATACAAACAAATATCAAAATACATCCACATACCATGCCCAAATCCAATTTGTAGTAAAAACATTTATTTTGTTATTTTTCATAAATCTGATTGTATATTTGTTGCCTGTAAATTCAAAGAAAAGTGCTTAAATCCATTTATTTTGTTATTCACTCTCCATTATGGTTGACAATGTACAAATTTCATATGGAGGTTTTTAGGTTGACCCTTAATCTTATCTTTGATAATGTACATATATATGAGTTAACTAAAATTTTAATATGCTGGAACATGAATTTGATATGCAAAAATAATATACAAATCCATCATGTAAGTTTCGTTTTTAATGTTCAAGTTAGGTTGTCTACTGGAATGGTTTAGATTGAATTTTGATCGGGTTAGGCAAAATAAGGTAATTTTTTGCTACTATTACCTTATCCGAATAATGCACGGTCACCTTTCAAGTTTCCTTAGGCTCTTAAACTTAAAATTTAAATAAAACTAATTAGATATATAATTTCCTTTTTAAAAACATATAATATATACTAAAAATATTATCGGTTATACGGTTAACCGCCTGTGAAAATATTAATAACCGTATCAAAACAGTTAAAAGTATCGGTTGGTTAATCGTAATCGATTAATTTTTTTCAATTCGGTTAACTGTAAAAAGTGATCGCTTCTTCGGTTTTTCAGTTACAGTTTTTTTCGCATCCCTAGTCAAGGGTGGTCAATTTTTAACGGAATTATTTTTATAGGTATTTTCGTTATTTGTTATTAAACGGGTTGTTATTGTTGTGAGAATTTGGGAGAAAGCCTTATGAACTCAGATCTGATTTGTGCTTGATTGTATTATTTTGATATGTACATGCTATTTATAGGGTAGAGGTTTTGGCTTAAGCTTGCCGTATATGTACAATCTGTTTGAAGGCCCTAAGGGTCATCAAGCTGTATAGCTATCAAGCCGTATAGGCTAAAAACTACTAAGTACAAATTATGCATAATACAAAAGGGATGAATCATTCACCCATAGTTATCTCATAACACTCCCCCTTGAATATTCACCTTTTATTCGGGGTTATGCATGTGCTGCCTCGTTAAAAACCTGGCTAGGAAAACCCATTGGGATAAAAACCATAGCACAGGGAAAAAGAGTACAGCTTGTCTTATACACTTTCATAGTATTGCCTCATTAAAAACCTTGTCAGGTAAAATCCAGTGTGAAAAAACCTGAACGAAGGAAAAAAGAGTGCAACGCGTATAATTCTCCCCTTGAAATCAACGTACTTCTCGAAACCTGCGCATTCCGATCGTGTACACAAGTTCTTCAAACTTCTTGGGTTGTATGGATTTTGTGAACAAATCTGCAACATTTCACTTGATCGGATTTGTTGGATTTCGATCTTGCCCTCCTTCTCTAGATCATGAGTTAAGAACAACTTTGGTGAAATGTGCTTCGTCCGATCTCCTTTGATGTAGCCCCCTTTGACTTGTGTGAGACATGCAGAATTGTCTTCATATATCATTGTTGGATTATATGCAATTGATCTTATTTTGCATTCTTTTTTTATATATCCGATCATTGACCTTAACCAAACACATTCTCTTCCTGCTTCATAAAGAGCAATTAATTCTGCATGGTTTGATGATGTAGCAGTAAGCGTTTGCTTTGTTGACTTCCATGAGATCGTTGTATCTCCATACGTGAATACATAACCATTTTGAGATTTTGCTTTGTGCGGATCTGATAGATATCTTGCATCTGCATATCCAACAAGAGTAGCATTTACATTTCTATGATAATATAACCCAAGGTCAAGAGTACCTCGTAGGTATTGAAACACATGTTTAATTCCGTTCCAATGTCGTCTTGTTGGTGATGAGTTGTATCTTGATAACAAGCTTACAACAAAAGCAATATCCGGTCTTGTATTGTTTGCGAGATACGTTAACGCACCAATTGCGCTTAGGTAGGGGAATTCAGGACCAAGAATCTCTTCATCATCTTCTCGAGGTTTGAATTGATCATCATGTATACTAAGAGAACGAACTATCATGGGTGAACTCAATGGATGTGCTTTGTCCATGTAGAACCTTTTCAAAATTTTCTCGGTGTAATTTGTTTGATGAATGAAAATTCCATCCTTCAAATGTTCAATTTGTAAACCGAGACAAAATTTGGTTCTTCCAAGATCTTTCATTTCAAATTCTTTCATCAAGTATTTTGCAGCATTTTCAAGTTCATCGGATGTACCGATAATATTTAAATCATCAACATATACTGCAATAATAGCAAATCCATTTTTGGATCGTTTGATGAAAACACATGGACAAATGGTATCATTTTGATAGCCTTCTTTAAGAAGATATTCACTAAGGCTGTTGTACCACATCCTTCCAGATTGTTTTAGACCATATAATGATCTTTGTAGTTTTATAGAAAACATTTACCGAGATTTTGTTTTATATACCTCGGGTAATTTTAATCATTTAGGAACTTTCATGTAAATATCACTATCAAGTGATCCATATAAATATGCAGTTACGACATCCATAAGTCGCATTTGTAGTTGCTTTGAAATAGTTAAGCTAATTAAAAATCTTAATGTAGTTGCATCAACTACAGGGGAATATGTTTGCTCATAATCTATCTCGGGTATCTGAGAAAAACCTTGAGCTACAAGCCTTGCCTTATATCTCACAATTTCATTTTTCTCATTACGCTTTCGTACAAATACCCATTTATAGCCTACTGGTTTCAAGCCCATTGATGTGGGGTTTATTGGGCCAAAAACATTACGCTTTTCAAGCGATTTTAATTCAGTTTGCATAGCCTCTTTCCATTTTGGCCAATCGTGTCTAGCACGACACTCATCAATAGTTTGTGGTTCAGTGTCATCGTCATCAACCACTATTTCGGTGGCAACAGAGTATGCGAACACCTCATCAAGGATAATGTCTTTTCATTTCCACTGTATTCCAGAATAGACATAATTTACTGCAATTTCGTAATTATCAATGCTTTTGTCATTATCCGGAACAGGTTCCATTTTGTTCTTGTCCGGAACATTTTCTGTTTTGTTTTTATGCGGAACAGTTTTCATTTCTGACACATCCTCTAAATTTTCGGAGGTATTTTTGTCATGTTCTCCCCCGAATAGGAAATTGGTGCAGCTTCGTTTGGATTATTCAGCCACCTATTCTTTCTTGGCTTTAGATCTTTTGATCCAGGCGGGGGGCCGCGTTTTCGGCGCGCTATACATTCCTTTTCAGAAATCTTATCTAGTTTTCCAACAGGAATTTCAATTCTTTCAGGGGCATTTACAACTGGCACATGTGATTTTGTCACTTTCTTTGTGTCTGTAAATGAGTCAGGTAATTGATTTGCTATACTCTGCAAATGTATAATCTTTTGTACTTCTTGTTCACACATTTTTGTACGTGAATCAAGATAAGATGACGATGAAACATTCCAAGTAATTTCTTTATTCCCTTTTCCACCAAGATTAGGAAATTCATTTTCATTAAAATGGCAATCATCAAATCTTGCCGTAAATAGGTCACCGGTGGTTGGTTCAAGATATTTAATAATTGATCGGGATTCAAAACCAACATATATTCCCAATCTTCGTTGGGGACCCATTTTTGTGCGTTATGGTGGAGCAATAGGAACATAAACTGCACAACCAAATATCTTTAAATGTGATATATCTGGTTCTTTACCAGTCACTAATTATAACGGGGAGTACTTATGATATGCAATAGGTCTTAATCGAACCAGAGATGCGGCATGTAATATAGCATGTCCCCAAATAGATGTTGGCAGTTTAGACAATTCATCAATAATTGTCTAGCTATTAATTGTAACCGTTTAATCAGAGATTCGGCAAGACCATTTTGTGTGTGAACATGAGCCACCGGGTGCTCAACTGTAATCCCAATTGACATATAATAGTCATTGAATGTTTGGGAAGTAAATTCTCATGCATTATCAAGTCGGATTCTTTTGATTGTATAATCCGGAAATTGAGCTTGTAAGCGAATGATTTTTGCTAGGAGTTTAGCAAAGGTTGTATTTCTTGTTGATAAGAGGCTAACATGTGACCATCTTGTCGATGCATCAATTAATGCCATAAAGTATCGAAATGGTCCTCATGGTGGGACTATCGGTCCACAAATATCACCTTGTATTCGTTCTAAAAACGTTGGATTTTCAATCCCAACTTTATTCTTGGAAGGTCTGATGATTAGTTTACCAAGTGAACAACCACTACAGTTAAAGTCACTTGATTTAAGGACATTTTCTTTCTTTATTGAATGCCCAGTTGAACTTTCAACGATTCTAATCATCATTCCATTACCCGGATGACCCAAACGGTCATGCCATAATGTAAACATCTCTTTATCATTTAATCTCTCATAAGATGTTACATTTGTATCCATTGGACTTATATATGTGTGATAAAGTCCAATAGAATGGGCTGACAGTTTTTCTAAAATCTGCTTCTTGCCACATAATTGTTTTGTGATGCACAAATATTCTTTATTACTCTCATTTATGGTTTCTACATGAAAACCATTTCGACACACATCTTTAAAGCTTAGTAAGTTCCTTTGAGACTTACTTGAATACAATGCGTTATTTATGATCAGTTTTGTCCCTTTAGGGAGCAAAACACAAGCTCTACCAGAGCCTTCGATCAATTTTGTCACACCAAAGATTGTTTTAACATTTGCTTCAAGCAAATTTAACTGAGTAAAGTATTCTTTATTTCTCAAGATGGTGTGTGTAGTAGCGCTGTCCACCAGACATTGATTCTTGCTACTTGATATATCTTTAATTGTTTCCATATCTTCAAGATAAAGAAAAACAGAATTAAAAAGACATAAATAACAGATTTATTTATGATACATAGAGTATTTTACAAGGATGCTGATAAAGGAAAACATACTGCAATATTTTACATAATATTACATGGATCGAGATTTTAGTTTTTAGTGGTTGACATTTTCATTTATCCCAAATTCATCATCTATGATGAAATCAGAGAGGTCCAAGCTTGGTGTAGGTTCAGTGTCATCAACAAAATGAGTCTCCACATTCTTCCCCTTATCTTTTTGAGAAGCTTGGTACAACTCAACCAAGTGTTTGGCTGTGCGACATACCCTTGCCCAGTGACCTGACATACCACATCTATAGCATATAGATTTGGGCTTTTAGGAGGGTCTTGTAGGACCTTTCTGGACCATTTGCTTATCATTCCCCTTGGACGTGGATGCATCAGAAAAGTTACGCTTCTGATAATCACAAAAACCTCGACCACGACCACGTCCCCGACCACGACCTCGACCACGACCACGATTGCCATCGTGTCCACGGTTATCTTGATAAATACTATCATTTCCTTGAGAGGCATATGTGGCATTTTGATGTGACCCCCTCACTGACGGCAAGCCAAGAAGAGGATGATTTTTCCGTGCGCTCCGACGGACCCATTACTGGATCCCGGACCCGTGCCATAGCTCGAGCCACGACGTCCCTCGTCGCGCGAATCTACGCAAGCCACGACGCATCTACCGGCACGCCCCTCTTCAAATGCATCACCGTCATCGGAGCCAGCACCGACGCCTCGCACCACGTTGTCGAGGACCTCACGTCCGGTACCAAGCCACCCCTAGCCGGTAGCGTGCTAGCCACGTTCGGTACCGAGTCCTACACCTCGATACCGACCCCCATGTCCGCGTCGGGCCAACCCGGCGTCGCGACATGAGGTTCGCGTGCGCCACGCACCATGGCCCATCGTGCCACGCCTAGCGTGTCGCGACAGCCTTGGCTGCGCCGCGTGCCTTGGTCGTGTCGTGCCACACCTAGTGTGTCGCGACACGCCTTGCGCAGTTGCGCTGGCGCGCTGACGCCTTGTCACAGCCTTGTCGCGACACTCGCGACATGGCCACCGTGACCATTTATGTTTCTTTCCGTTTTTAATATCATTTCCATTCCAAACATTACTATTTATGTCATTTCTATTATTGTCGGGTAATTTTGGGCTTGGGCCGCTTGCATGCGCACTCCTTGTGCCCCCACGCCCCTTAGGGTTTCTTGCTAGGTTTTAGTGTGCCTCTTCTATATAAAGAGGCACGCCCCTTTGTATTTCCGCACGCTTGAATTTAGATACCGAATTGCTTTCAAGTTTTCTCCAGACTATCTTGTTAAGGCGTCAACCAATATTCTTTTACCGACCCCATATTCTCCTGGCCTACGTCAAACTAGGCCCCCTTCTCAATCCTTTCACTTCTCACTCAAATCCAGTCTAGGCTTCGGTCTCAAATCTATCGGTTCGATTGGTGAAAAGACCTACTATGCGTCCACGTCAAGATCCGCTCATGAGTCCTCAACGGGGTTCACATCAACTGGCATCAAAGCCGAAGGATTGCGTAAGTCTTTCTCACCCTTTTACTCGTTTTTGCACAAATTTTTTTCTTTTTCCCACAAATTTCTTTAGCTTCCACCATCTCTACCATCATTCATCTAGATCCATTGTTTTTCCGTTCACAAAACAAAACAAAAAAAAACTCCTTGTCCCGCCGACTTGCACTTGTTTTTTGGTTCATTTGCTTGAGTTTTCGATTATTGCTTGCATTCATTCTTGCTTATTTGAATCGATTGAGTTGTTCACGTCTTGCTTTGTTTGTGTTTGTGCGAGATTTGGTCCTATTTGGCCTTATTTCGTGGTAGTTATTGGGGCAAGAATCTTGGAGGATAAAATGTACAAGATCTTGTTAGTTGCCATTTTGTTATTATTAAAAAAAAATCAAAAGATATCTTTGGAAGAGAAAAGCCAAAATAAGGCAATCTCTTTCCAAATATAAAAAAAAATCAATCAAAGATCTCGTGAGATACACAAGCCAAAATAAGGCAAGTATCTCACCACATTTCGACATTCCTCTCTCTCCTATCTTCATTTAATTTCTTGCTTTGATTTGCATATGTTTTATTGATTGCATATCTTACTTGCTTTCTTTGTAAAGACACAATCTCGCCTACCCTATTAGGCTGAGATCTTTTCTTTCTTTCCTTTCTCTCTTGCGTACCAAGGCTACCCCTAGTCGACGCACATCTCGATCTTTTCCTTCTTGCTTGTTGTGTTTACTTGCTTGCTTGTACTCTTGCTTGTTCCTTACATGTTTGAGTCGAAACCATAAGCCTCCCCTACCTTGACAAGCCCCTTCTTTCCTGCAATTAATGGTACTTGGGTGGTGAGCCTTACAACGTCTCTAAGCTTTGTTTGTTTGTTGTTTTAGAACTCTTGACTCTTTCATGTCTATGATTGAGTTAGGTGAAGCTAGCATGGATTCCGAAGAGCAACAAAACAACAACACCCAACATCAACAACTCAACAACCAACAACAGTTACCGACGATTCAACCAGGACTTCTCGTCACGCTTGGCGCGTTGCAACAGGGCCTCGATATCGTGCCTCTAGTGCTCAGTACCGTGCCTGCCGCAAGCTTCACGGCATGGGAGGCACGATACGCCACCATGGAGCGCATCCTTATGTGCCTCGTGGACCAGCAAGCACCACTTGCCGTGACTATCAACACGCAACCCTCGAATTCGAGCGTAACGCCACCCGACGTCTCGGTACCGAGGGCTTCGGCGCAAGAGAAGGCCAAAGGCCCGATGGGATCCAGAGGTTGGAATCCATGAAGAAGAGTCGGTCGACTAATCAGGCCCAAGAAGTACATGAAGTTCAAGACGTTCATTCCGATGAGGAGTACGACTCCGAGGAGTGCCGACGTCAACAGGCCAAGAAAAAGAACAAGGCGGTCACTCCGACGCCTAAGAAAAAAAGCACAAGGGACGAGATGACTTCGATGTCAACGACTATCGGGGTCATCAAAGTCCAACAACTCCACATTCGGAATCCGAGGACTCAATGACGGAGTACGAGGAAGATTCCGGTGAGGAATTTGACCACCCTCCGGTCCATGATTCGGAGGAATGGATAGATCGGGATTGGGATTGGATTCCGAGACCCAAATTGCCCGAGAACCGCGCGGAGTATGATCGGCTAGAACACCGTGACAACCGCGATAGGCCTCACCGCAATGGGGATTGGCACGGCCATGACCGAAACCGAGAGGACAGGCGGCGCCCTCGGCGCGATGGAGACGACGAGCCCAGCGACGATGGCGACGGTCCAGGCCGAGGCCATGGCCGAGGTAACCGACGCCATTGCACACCGCCTCTGCGTGACAATCGGCGCGCCGATAATGAACGTCCGATGCATGTATCCCGCCGTGACGTTAAGGTAAATTTTGAAGATTTTTATGGCAACTACAATCCTGATAAATTAATTTCGTGGTTGTAGGGTACGGAACACGTCCTCAAACATTGTCATTATGAGGAGCATGAGAAAGTCGAAGTGGTGACCCTTCAATTCAAGGGGGCCGCTCGTATGTGGTGGAACCGATTCAAAGCGGATCGAGCCCGAAAGGGTAAGGCCGCCATTACCGAGTGTCACCAACTTGTCTTCATAATGAAACGGAAATTCATACCACCCGAATACAAGGAGAAAGTCCGGATTTTGATCCAAGACGCACGTCAAGGATCCATGACTTCGGAGGAGTTCTTTGCCTACTTGGAAGATTTATTTTTTAAAGCCGGCATAAGCGCTTCACAGGGGGCGTTGCGGTCTAGCTTTGTGGCGGGACTCCACCAGTGGATCTGAGATATATCGTTTGGTTGTCTTGCCAATCAAGGACTTGGGACGATTAATACACACGACCATGGAGTTGTACACGCAGTTTAAGAGGCCGAAATCGTCCAACTTTCAAAGGTATGGCTCCAACTCTAGTCCTTCCATTTATGGTACTAAACCGGTTTCCTCTCCTTCTTTTTCTAAACCCAAGTTAGGTACCCCCGGAACGGACTCCAAGGGCCCTTCGGTTGGCTAAAACTGTGACAAGGACGCCCCTCCCCACAAACAAGGACTCAAGACATCGAGTGCTATCAATGTGGTGGCCGAGGTCACTTGAAGCGAGATTGTCCAAACACGAAGCGCGTGTTGTTTTCGGCTCAAACCGCAACATATGAAAGCGTTGACGAAGCTGAGTCGGAAGAGGAGGACGCTACGCCAATTGAAGAAGGCATGTATTGCGCGCCCTCGGACATTGCCACCGGCGTCGACAAGCTTTTGCTCGTGACACGCCGAACACTTAGCGATTAGCGTCAAGGAGGCCGTGTCAACCGATCAACAGGAAAATATTTTCCGTACTCGGTGCTTGGTGCAAAACGTCTCCTTGAGCGTTATTATTGATTCGGGAAGTTGCGGGAAATTTTTGTCAAGGAAGGTCGTCACTCATTTCGATTTGCCTCAATTGGAGCATACGAGGCCATACAAGCTTGCTTGGATCTCTAACGAGGGAGATCATTGGATCACAAAACAGGTACGTCTTTCCTTTTCTATTGGCATCTATTCCGATTCTGTTTTGTTTGATGTCACTAACATGGACGCCACACATGTTCTTCTTGGCCGTCCATGGCAATTTGACCGTCACGTGATTTACGATGGTCGGTTGAACACTTACATGTTCAATTACCATGGTAAACGCGTGACCATCTTACCTATGTCTCCGTGTGAAGCTTTACAGGATGAAGCCGAAAGGCAACAAGCCAAGGCTCGTGAGACTGCCCCAGCCGCGCCTACGCAAAACAGTGCCCTCGGTACCGAGTCTCCCACCTCGGTACCGACCCCCAACGGCGTTTCTGGTTTTGGTGGGTCAGATTCTGGCCAGAACAAGGATCAGCACAAGGACCGTCGTGGCAAGGTGAAGGATGAGTCGCGAACGCCGAGTGCCCAGCCAGTCGCGCGCCGCAACGCGCCAACATCGGTACCGAACGGCGCAGGGTCGGTACTGACCCTTTCCAGCGGGGCACCTGGCCCCAACTTGCATCATTGGCATGGCTCTACTAGCCAGCCACGTGGCGCCCATGGTGCGTCTCGGAGTGTTAAAGACACCGAGCCTCCTTTGCTCGGTACGGTCCAAGACCGATTGCTCCTTTGCCAGCGCCGCGACGTCGTCAAATCCATCGAGGGGAGTTTTTCTTGTTTTCTTTTGTGTCCTTTTCTTAACATTACCATTGATAATACACATGAGCTACCCCCTCTATTGCTTCTCTTTTACAAGTGTATGCAAACATAATGTCTGCCGAGCTCCCCGACGGGTTGCCACCTATTCGGGGGATCGAGCATCACATAGATCTCATTCCCGGTGCTTCATTGCCAAACCGGGCTGCATATAGGGCGTCTCCTAAGGAGACTCAAGAGCTACAGAGCCAAGTCCAATCTCTTTTGGACAAGGGCTATGTTCGAGAGTCCCTTAGCCCGTGTGCGGTTCCAGTTATCTTGGTGCCGAAGAAGGATGGCTCTTGGAGGATGTGCGTGGACTGCCGTGCCATCTACCAAATCACCATCAAGTACCGTCATCCGATTCCCCACTTGGACGATATGCTAGACGAGTTACATGGTGTTTTGGACAAAAATTTGATCAACAAACCTTTGCCCTTAATTGGGGCACGATCGAATTCAAAGGAAACAACGAATATGAACAAGATCGGAATTCTCGAAAGCAGAGGGTAATGATCCTCTTGTTTTATTGATTTTCTGGTGTCGTTATTGATGATCCTTTACAAAATACATAATTTTACATATACACATCTTAGCTACAACGGTTACTCCCATGTACCACGATTTCCGTATTTCTAGGGCACATCTTGCAACTACTTCCCACTTTCCCTTATATCGGAGACTCGGAACGCTCTCTTCAAAGTCTTCTGAACAGATCCCTCCGCTTCATGAAGGAAGCTTTCTTCCGTCAATCAGGTGACTGATGACTTCTCCCCATTCCAAGATCCTTTCTCGATCAGAATGGTTGATGACTTCTCTGTGTACTTATGGGCTCGGATTACCAAATGGGCCGATGGACATTTGGGCCTAACAATACCCCCAAATCCTGATCCAAATCTTTTAGGCGGGATTCGGATCGGATTTGCCGCGTAAGCTTAAGCAGCGTGTGCCACGTGGATGTTGCCCGTCCGTTCAATCACCCTCGAGAACTTCAAGAGTCCCATCAAC